>OZ025186.1:2837500-3437500 GCA_964019065.1 Catostylus mosaicus
TTTCTTGCGTAGCATGACCATCCACTACACGCAAGCGTACGAAAAGTATTCTTTCCCTGGTCGAAATTGGTCGCATACATGTTTCCACGGGATCCCCTGTTAAAAATTAAGTACAATTAACATTGAAAGGGGAGCGGGTCTGCACGCCTTTTTTGGTCTATTATACGGTCCAAACAAATTTGCATCTGATAGAGAGATAATTACCAAATTCAAATAGAGTTGCACATGGCTAAGCGAAAATATGCGAAGGGGTAGGTACATGAAATGGCCACGGACTCGATGCCTGCCCTGTTCATATCATTGGGTCACATTTACTCTACCTTATTCATAATTTCTATCACTAAACTTTTTACACGAAATATGCTACTGAATAACTATGCTTTTGGCTCTTTTAATGAACGTAAGAACTAGACTAAAATTGCAAAGAGCTGATGGGCAAACTATAGTTAGACGCCCTGGTTAGATTCCATCTATTTGCCTGATTAAAAACAACTGTATGCCACTAGCAAGCGGAGGAAGACCACGGATAGAATATTTGAGGTTTTTAAGCACATTGGACGGCAGAATGTGTATCAAAAGGACCAAAAGGGAGATGAAAGGGAAGGCACTGTTGAAACGAACAAGGGAAAGAAAGCTGTGGAAAGACATGATCGCCCATAACTTAAAAAATATGGTACGTCGAGAGAGAATGTGCCACGAGGGCTATTTCAACTAGAACTGTTTTCAAGTTTATATGGTTCAAATGTAAAGACTCAAAACTGGCTTTATATGACGTCATAGCCCCTGTTCTCCATCAAATGGGAGACAAAATTTTCATTTCCCATTTACAAAATTTGATTCTAGTTTATCGTTTGTTAATCAAAGTCTCCAATTTCTACTTATTTTCATTATAATCGGACATTTTTAGATTGCCTTGAAAGTGTTTGTTTTGGACCCATTTCACGAGGAACTGACCCATGTCTGTCAAGGAAGTAGTAAATCGAACAATAATGGAAATGTTTCACTCTGTGAGAATGGTTCTGACGTCCTTTCCGGATGGTGAGTTTCTTATTTCGATTATACCTCTTTTGCATCTTTCTGATTCAGCACTTAGAATTTGGATGTAAACCGCTTTCTATCTGGGAACATGGGAAGCCTCTGTCAAGAATAATAACGACGGTACAAGTAATATACACTCACTCAATCAACACCACATGGATCACGCCAAAAATACCTTTGAATTTACTTCGATTGGGTAAGATGATACTGAAAAAAGCCTCGAGGGGCCTACGCTCTTTTCGTGAAAGAGGTGTATTTGGTTCCATTACATGAGCACTTTAGCATATCATCGTCTTCCTTCTTTTAACAGCATGTTGAACCGAAGAACTGAATGCATTATAGTATCGATAGATGAGGCCTAAGAATAGCGTTGTTAATAAAAGTGTCTTCCTCTTCCGATTTAACTGTTCTTAGCATTCAATGGCAAAGACTTGGAATGTAATTCCTGTATTTTTTCTTCATTTTCATACAAAAAATATTTGAAAAATAAGAATGAGTATCGGTACCTACCTTTCAGACGTTTGGTTGGTCAGTTTCGTTGTTGATGTTGTTCATCTTTGCATGATTGCTCCACGTAATGATCAGCAATGCAACATCATCTTGATGCAATCCATTTCAAAGAAATCACCCTCAAACATGTGATTTGATTCTCTTTCTTTATTTTCATTTCCATTCTGTTATTAACAAAGAAACCAATTAATATCTGAAAAGCATATTGCTACATTCGGATATTTCTTTAATATACTTGCTAAGAAAACTGGATTATTCATGGTCTATTCTTACTGATGTTTCAACTTGCAATCACTGCTTCGTAGATACCAATTCGATGCCCTCTTATTTTGCTTACCAATTTATTTCTCTTCTTGTTTCTTCTCCTTGGCAAGAAGCGATCTTTTTGTGTAATAATGCAATGCAGAACATTCTAATTCGTTGATTCTCGAAGTTAAAACTACGATCTAACGACTTATGCTCTTACCATTCAGATGTTGATGTTTTAATGCTGTATTTACGCGACTTTTCCATCATCATTCCGCTATGTTTTCTAAAGAACGCACTAACTACACCACGCAAAATTTTTTATACGATAGAAGGTGTAATAGCTACATAGATAAACTTCACTAAAAACGCGTGCTTCTCAGAAAATATTTGCAAGAGTCGATGTTTTATGGCATAAAGTCGTCCTTTTGAGATGTTCTGAATCTTGAAATCTTAGATAAAGTCTGTTCCTTCCCACACACTTTAAATAATGCAACATTATCGCCATAATTTTCAATCCATTACAAAGAAATGATCATCACCTATGTTAAATCAAGCTCTTTCTTTATTTCAATTGCTATTTTCTTAGTGGAAATGAAGGGATTTTAGCCACTTGCAGGTGAAGTTTTGTCGATTCCTTGTGCTAGTTTTTATTATTTATGAGACACTGAGACAATCGTCTTCAAATGTTATCAATTGGTCCATTATAACTAGTGTTTCTGCTATTCCTTAGGCCACCATAATTAACTCTGCTTTTTTAAAACAGTTTTGAACATTGATTCGCCATCAATAAATTTGGACAATTTTTTCAAAGTGCTAGAATTTTGCGCCTGAATCAAGAATTGCCCCTAGTTAATTAAATTTTTCTCTTGAATAGGCTCCATATCTAATATGAATTGATTTTTTTATTCAGCTCTCTAACTAGATGGGAAATTTCTTTTAATTTAATTGGAAAAGCAAGGGAACGCAGTCTTAGCTTACAATTAAAACGCAACTAAAACTCACTTGGGAGAAATCTATGGATTTACAATACGCAAGTAATCGGTTAAACATTGTATGTTTATGAAAAGACGCGAACAGTCCCTTTGTGAAACCATCTCTTATTCAAGTAGTTAATGGCATGTGAAAACCATAATAGTAACACGCTTCTCTCACGAGCTTTTTTCTAGAAAGGATACGGAATATCCCTCAGCACCAAGTGCTGTTCAGGTTCGCGAGGGCTTGGCTAAGTCTCAAACTGGCTTTAATGGGACGATCCACATTTCGCAACAAGATTTGAAGCATATTGATTTTGTCGTCAACGCGACTCCAGAAGGCCAAACTGCACACTTTTGATTACTACCTAGTTTCTGCATATACTCTCTCATTCTGTGTTTTAAGTCATATCCTTATTTTATCTTTATTTCTTTTTTAAATGCTAGTCTTTTTATATTTTTAAAGGGGAAGTCAAGAACGTGCAAAGGCAAAGGCTTCCGTTATTTCCAACACTAAAAATGTTAGAGAAGTTTTCTCAAGTTATACAGGAAATGAAACTGGTATGTTGTTTTAAATCGAAAAAGTGTTAACGTTTTCTTGTTCTGAAGAAAAATTTTACTCACGAGGTTCTTAAAAATCCGAGGCTTGAGTCCTTTAATTTTCAAGGTCTTAAGCGAATACTACTTTGCTTATGTTTTGCACAAAAAATAATTAAAGCAAATAAACAATAGATAGATCGCAGAAATTTTGCTTGTTGCGGGTTGTAAAGTACCTCTTGAACCCCCAGTGGCTTGTTCAATTTTGTAGATTCCAGTAAGAGCTTAAAGAGAGGGGATTTATCAGAGAATTTTAAAGCTATTAATATGTCTTAGTGTGTCTTGATCACACTATGTTGTAGAAAAATGGAGATTTTAAGTAGTACAGATGTGTTGATGATTATGTATTAATACAGTATTTAACTTTTTTTAGTCATTTCATGGCCCGTGCACGATTCAGCTGGGAAAAATGTAGTCGTTTACATCATGGTGAGTTAATGAATATTTTCATTTCATACTATCCTTTAAGATCTTTATAATTTTTTTATTTTTGGTTATTCTTAAAGGCATATGGTAGTATATTCTTAGGCTTTTTCTTTTTATCCTTAGTAAATTCATATATTCTTGAAGCTTATAGGATAGCATATTATTTCCTCTTGAATTTCTCACAGCCCTGCCAACTGTGGTACTTCGTTGTTGGCAAGTGTTATAGCTCTTGAGAATTATGCTGTTATGTATTGTGATTTTTATCGGCTATTAGATGCAGCACTTTACACCATGCCTTATTCACAGTTTACAGAAGTGCACAACATTGGTTTGGCCTATAAACTCAAATTTGATCCTCGATAAACAAAATTAACAGGCCTTGATGGTAATATGGCAACGTAGTTTCCACCAACCTCCCTCACGGTTGCCTTGCTCTGGAACGTAACGATTTCTAAATTCAAGTATTATTCATGCGTGATGTTTTTTAGCATTTGTTTCTTTGTCCTAATTCTTCAATATATGCTTCACCATAAGCATTGGTCTTTGTATACAGTCCTCGCTGAGTGTACTCACAAAGGCTTTGTATCGATCATTTTTTTATGACTTAGGCAGAGCCTTCGTATCAATAATGAAAGTGAATTTTTCTTTCACAGATTCTTGTTAAGAAGCTCTCTCAAGATGTCATGAAGAACTTGGATTCCTTAAGTAGACATGTAAGTCCATAAAAATTCCGATCAGTTTTAGAAATACTCACTTTTCCTTCAAATAAGTTTCATAATTGTTTATAAAAAAGACCAAGACTTGCTGGCTCATTCAGAGCACATAATCTTAATTCAATATCTTTTGCTTCAGGTTTCCCAAGCATTTAACAAAGTTACTGAGCTCTTGATAGCCAAAACAAAAGCAAGCACAGTCGCTGAGCTGGGTATGCCTATTTAAAACTATTTACTTCTTCTGAATAACCGGTGTTACAGACGAAAACCCATTCACTGCCTTTGAGCGCTTGACGGATTTCTTCTGAGTGACTATAAGCACGAAATCGATAAATGAATTTGATAGGTCAATTTTATAATGGCTGTAGCTGGCATGGTTTTGGCATGATTGTTATGTTTGGTCACCTGCATTCGCACCCCCAACCCGTTGTGTTATTTACAGAGAACCAATCAGAAGGCGGCTAATGAAACTATCAAATAGAAACAGGAACAAGGAAAACAGGAACAGAGCAAAAAAAACTATTTCTTTATTTTTTGATCACATATTTTCTTGCTTTGCGCCTTTTTTGTTGTTCCTGTATTGTTCTGTTCCTCTTTTATGTTTCCCGTCCCTTTTAAACAGGACCTAGTTTATTTTGGTCCCAAGCTCAAGAGCCCCTGAATCCTCCCCATTTCTTTTCCTATTGAATTATGCAATATATCCTTTCCTGTCTGACCTTCTCCGTTCAATCGGATAATATTTTTCAGCTGCCTCTGCAGATTCGTGTTATTCACACAGAAACTCAAACACATGAAAATCTCTGCTTGATTTGCTAATTAATCAGCAAAAAGTCATCAATGAAACTTGACTCTTCTGTTTTGAAAGAAGCATCAATTGTTATCTGTCTTTGATAGAATTTAAGATGGATGGAAATAACATGTGAAACAGGTCTTGCTTGTGGCAATGCAAATATTTGACAATTTTATAGCATTCATGTCTAAATGAAAGTGCCAAGGCCAATAGGCATCGCTTATCGTTTGTGAACTATTGTTATTTCTTTTGCGATGATAATCGATGCATGTTATGCAACGAATATAACTTATCGATAACTCTAGACATTTGAAGTTGAAAGGAAAGCCTTATTTGTGAAGCTTTATGATTCTTTCCCCTTTTTACGATGGCGACCAAAGGCTTAGCCGCTTCATCAGCTCGCCCCCCTCCCCTTGTAAAAGATGTTTTGCAAACATTTCAATGACCTGCTGCCGTTTCATGCAATATATCAAGTTTATCATTTTTTATCCAAGGACCAATGAAGCTCTTAAATTGCCCATTTTCATCGCACCCTCACCCCCCCCATTTTAATATGGTAATCACAATTATTGCAATTATTTTCATCACCGTCTACCCCTTTCTAAATCACCCCAAAAGGGAAATGAAACTTGATAAGCTGAGATTGGCATAAGCAATGAAGGACAATCCTTGGGAAAAACAGCTTTTTTCTTTACTCAATTTTTTTCATTTTTGAAGATTAGATTTTGAAGATATTTCTGTTAGGGTATCGTGCCTTAACATTTATTATATATAAATATATATCTAGATAATATATACTATCGTATTTTTTTATATATTATACTATACTATCTCCAACGACATTACAGGATGCGCGATTATTTTCATCATTACCATCATCCAGAATGTATTGATTTAGCTTTGTGAATTTATACACCACTTTTAGTAGGTAGTTCACCAATTCCTCTCTCATGTACATAGATGGATTTCTACTTAGAAATATATGTTTTTTAAATTTCAGGCAAAATGTATGACCAAGACATAAGCCAGGTCTGCAGAAAAATAGGATCTCAAGTAAGTGTCCAAGATTTTCAAGTTCTGCTCGCAAACTTTCGTTGCTCTTAACACTACTGCAGTACTTTGTAAGGGTTATTTAGTAGCAGAAGTCATAGACTCATTACTAGGCTACTCATTCATTAATAAATATGTAAGAATCATTGGACGTAGAATACGACGGCAGAAGCTGCTGCGTCGAATCCCAATTTCATTATCTTTATTAATATTAGAATATAGTCAATTATAGGCGGTGCCAGCTTCCGCGAAGTGGGAGGGTAAGATGATGATGGGGTCCGTCCACACCCTTCAGATTTGGGGAAACGCCCTTTTGAACAAAATCATACTGAGTGAGAAAGTTTAGAGATGTCAAATCGTTTTTGCGATTGCTTAAGCAGACAGTATTTTACTAAGAAATGCAACTTTATAGCTTATACCCCTACCCCAAATATTTGACGAATTTGCATTACCATATTTTCAGAAAATTGGGGGTTGATTGCTCCCAAACATCTCCGTAAGTCCATCACTGCTGTCAACCAATGAGAAGCTAAATTTACTGATTTTTTTACATCATATTTAGCTTTCAAACATTGTAAATGCAAGATTCGGAACAGTTTTGCTGGTCGATAAATCGTCTGAAGAGTTGTTTACAAATGTGAGTATCATAAAAAAGTTTAAGAAGCGCAGTCGACATCAGCGGTGTTGACAAGCATCAAAATGTACTTAATCTTAGTTTTATCTGCCCAAAATGCATCCACAGGATTGAACTTTGAAAACCCGAAACTTAACTAACGTTACGCTCATAGGCTATAATTTGCTAGATACTTTTTCGACTTTTGTTTAAACTTTTTTAGACATTTTCTTGACCCCCTTTTTTGACTTTTAAAGACTTTTTCTAGACTTCTCTTGACATTTTTTCAACTTTTAAAGACTTAATATCCTTGTGTAAAAGCGTTAAGAAAAGCTGATTTATTATGATATCATTGCTTGAAGAATATTATAGACATCCCTAAATAAATATGCTCGAAATCAATTGAAATAATCATCTAAAAGCTTTATTAATGCATTAAATGCCATCAATAACCGTTGGTTTCCTGTTTTCTCTTTGTTTTTGCTTTAGTTAATTTTTTCAAATTTTTATTGTTTTTTTGTATAGTTGTTTTTTGTCTCTACAAATGTACATTGCTCGAAAAGTCGTTAAGAATTCTTCTGATTTGTCCTATTATGCCATTTATGATGTTTGTTTTGTGTTGTATCTCTATACTTCACACTCATCATGTCTGTTATTATATTTATGATAGAAATAAATTGCAAAATGTAATTAAATTCTATTAGAAATATATGTAGGTATGTTGCTTAACCCCCCCCTTATTTGTATCATGGTCGTAGTTGATTTTGTTTTCAAAATGATTTTCTTTGCACAAATGAGTAAATGTGACTACAAGCAAAGTGTTCGTTTCAAAGACCATCTTCTATTTATATAGGTTTTCGGACAAACTGTAACTAGCACGGAATATCGTATGGAGGTGCGTTTCTTTATATTGCTTGATATTACCTTCTTAACAAGATTGCTTTCTTTAAAAGAGTCCGTCTTATTGTCATCTTTAATGCTTACATTTGAATATGTCCGAGGCATAGCCCGAATACATCACGGTTACCCGACGGGCAGCCTTGAAAAGGATTAATAAAAAATAATAGAAATTGCAAAGCCGTACCCAGACCACACCCTTTTTATTTGGTTAATCAGAAAAGTTGATGAATTTTAATCGCTAGGCCGGAGTAATAAGACTTTTCTTATTTCTGGTCAAAAGATGCTAATCTGCATAATCTTAATCATACTCAACACGATGCTTAGCCTCAGTTATACGATAGACCTCGCTTGTATGCAGTTCATGAGACAAGTATTCTACAGTTCATTTCAATAGTTATATATGCCACTTATTGCATAGCTGTAGTTCCTGCCACTTGCCTACGTTTGTATCTAAACTAGTGGCGGTCACTTGACCAATGGGGGGCAAGCCTAGCGTTTTGGTAGGATGA
The DNA here is from genome assembly GCA_964019065.1 of Catostylus mosaicus. Taxonomy (NCBI): domain Eukaryota; kingdom Metazoa; phylum Cnidaria; class Scyphozoa; order Rhizostomeae; family Catostylidae; genus Catostylus; species Catostylus mosaicus. The sequence goes on from OZ025186.1 coordinate 2,845,867, forward strand.
CATCACACATTTCCATTACTTTAGAACAAAAGACGATTGTCTTCCAAAATATTAGGGGGCCACCTGCCCCCTGGCCCCCCCATAATTGTCTGCCATTGATTTAAACCTCCTTTAGATTTTGGCACTGCTCTTGTGTAACCAATTATATTTTTCCATAGATATGTAAAAGTTGCTTTGCATCTCAGTACGCTAACGCACAAGCAGTTTGTATTGATTTTGCAGAGGTGATTTTTTACAGTTTCTATTATGATTAGAATTCATTTCTATCTTACACCCTTAATTTGCTTATTCTTCCTTTTTTTTATACTTCACAGTTTTTTTTTCAAACTTGACCATATTGTCATGCCATATCAATACAGTAACGGTTTCTGGAAGAGTTTTCCCACTTTCTTCAGTTTTTGATAAGTAAAAAAATAGGGGGGATTTAAGAAGCAGCGTAAAATGAAAGAAGGACGCAAACAACAATAAAATCAATCCAGTTTCAGTTTGTATTTCGTCCCGCCATACTGAGTATTACCAATTGTAATTTGGTTCATCGTGCAAGGTGGAAATGCTTCGATTTGATATAAAAGTTTTAACTGATTTTATTAAAGGAACCGGAGGTAGAAAAAGACTTCAAGAAACTAGCCAGCTATTTCAAATTAGGTACGTGGCTCCTTGTTCTACACTAGCTTTATTATTTTGTCTCTTGTGTTTGTGGAATGTGGGAACATTTTCTGTCACAGCAAGCTGAGCTCTAATATCAAAGACAATCTTGAATGGTTAAAATACCTATTGAGTGGCATTATGGGCGATTTATCAACCCTTTCTACAAGGTGGTTATACAGCTGTATTTAATCATTAACGGTATCTGCTCAGAATGATAATGTTGGAGCACCAAATTTAAGAAATACCCTATTCTAGCTAAAGGTAATTGGGCAAAATGGTCGCCCATGGATGGATGAAGGGGTTAAAAGATCTTCTTTGATATTGAACTATAATTCTATGACACACGCTAACTTTGCAATCATAGTTGGTAAGCGAGTTGGAACAATGTTAGTTGTTCTTACTTTTGCACTTCACCCTTATTCAAGTTTGTTTAGATTATTTATTTATGGTGTTGAGTATTTATTAACACTTTAACTATGTAGTGTTATGGTGCAAGTACCAAAACTTAAGTTAGAATTATGGTGCAAGTACCAATTTGTATTAAGTACTTTTGTTTCAGAAGCACTTTGTTTTAGCGATTATTTATATGAGTTTTCATTGTTTCTAAGTTAAACATTGTTTCTTCCAGAGATCAGCTTTAATTCTCTGCTGATTTTACCTGTTGTCGATGATCACAATGAAGTTGTTGCATTTGTTTGCCTCCTTAACAAAGAAGGTGGCAAGAGGTTTGTAGACATTTCTATTTTTCGCCAGTTTAAAGCCTTTGCGCTATTCAGAGTATGCTAATTCAGAGACAGGAAGTATAGATGTTTGGAGGGTCAGCCCCAAATTGTAAACAAAAAGAAAGGCTTGTCAGGGATTCAATTATTTGAAGATGGATTTTTATCAGTGTTTGAATGATTTTAACAGATCCCCGAAAACAATTGTATCATGAAGTTTTGCCATAAATACTAGAATTCACGGGGCTCTGCGAATAGAATCGGAGGTTACCCTATGCACCAATAAGGCTTTGAGGGAGAGTTAGCCTGCTTAGTAATGTGCACTCTTACTTAATAAAACGTAGATCATTTTGCAACATTTATATCGTGGAAAATAGAAGAATGCCGAGGGCAAATAAGCCCTCAATTTAAATACTGCTTACGTTAAAAATGGAAGGCTCCACCATAAGTTAAAAAAACAAGGAGGTAGAGCTGCGATTATATTTCAGGATGAACTGTTGTTTTCCGAGGCTGTCATGAATACAATGACCGTTTCTATTCTGTGATTTTTAACATACAACGCGTAGTAAACAACGCGTTTCTTTTGAGTTTATATTAGAGTAATACTGCCACTAAAAATGACTTCTTCTTATAACTTTATGCATTATTTAGAGAAGCCGTTGCCATAAGGGAAATATATTTAGAAGTGTGTAAATATGACTGATATTTTTATCGAATCATTTTTTGTCTCTTGCATTCCACTGATTTGAAATTGCTTTTGATTTATTTTGTTAGCTTTTCCAACACCGACAAAGCTTTACTCAGCGACGTTGCCAATCAATGTGCACCTTGTTTGAAAAATGGTCTGCTTTGGAAAGCTGAGATGCTAATCAAGCGACGAAACGAGGTACCGGATTCACTGTTCAATCCTTGCGTTTATACTTATTACTCTTATCGGGCTGTTTTACATCACTTGATGTCATGGCTATAGAGGAGGTTTGCTGTAAACATTTACCACTGCCTGGTATTTATATCAGATTTCCGCGCATCTGAGAGGGAAATAATTGTATTGTATATATTTGGTTCTCAAAGTCGTGGTAGCATTGTTAATAATTGGGGCTATTAACAAATGCTTCTGCAAACCGTGATCTCATGTAGACGATTGATGATATCCTATAGCACAATACACAAAAGGCAATGTTAAAAGCGCTATTAGGTTTTATTTGCACAGGTTTTCCTATCTCTATCCATTTGTAGCAATAAGCATTCTCCCTGGTGACAGTACTTACGTTTGCTCATTACAGTAAAAGATCAGTTGATATATTATAAGATCTTAATACTTACTTAAGTAGAAATAGAATAGAAATCTTAATATGTATGTTTATATGTATGTTGCTAATGAAATTCTATTTTTCAGTGTCTACTGTCCGTCACGAAGAACTTGTTCACTTGTTTAGGTGAGATTTTTAACGGATTTTTTTAATGTTTGAATGTCGCCAAAATATAAAATATGAAAATGAAGAAATTTATGGAGAGGAAAGTGCTACAAAGGATTGTTCTTTGCTGCCTTTTCTGGAAAACAATTTTTTTTCCAATATTGATAAGAAATTCCTTGACTGCAATGCTGTTTCTTTTAATATGCTTAGAGATTTTGAATAGCTACCTTTAAGTTAGTAGCACGGTATTTCCAATACACTGGATATCCAGATGGAATAGTTATATAGACTTGTGGTCCTTGAATTTCTAGAAAAAATATACATTTCAAAGAAAACAGAGTTGAGTTGGTTAGTTTCTTTTGAAAAAGTGTATTTTACCTCAACTTTTGGCAGTTATTTCTTTCCTCAGCCGGCCATAAAGGAAGCTAAATTTTTTGCAATACGACTAAAATGAATGGTTCAATACACAAATGGTATTTAATTTTTCATAGATAATTTGGATTCAATTTTACGGAAGATAATGGAAGAAGCGCGGAATATGACAAATGCTGAGAGGTAAAAGATCTTTTGCTTGAAAAATAACTTAATGCAAATTTTATGTTGCTTCAAAGCTTTTAAATTGAAGACTTACAGAGGTGCTTCATGAGACATCTTCTTACAAATCCAGAAATGATGTTTTCATGCTTCGCTCTTTACATCTGCCAATCAGCTTCACCTCCATTATTCAAGACTAAATGTATAGCACTTCGCATGCCACGCACGTATTAGCATAGCAACAGGGACGCACACGTGAAGGGGGTGTGGCATAAACCGAATTGGTTAATAGGCCAACAAAAAAGGCCCCCAATTAAGAAAAATAGTACCACTTTGCAAGACCAAGAATCAGAAACGGAAACAGAAACAGCAGGTGGCAAAAGCAACATACGAATCGCAATTTTGTTTTTTACACCCAGTCGGTCGAAGAACAATGATATAATGAGAGTCGGTCCTGCTAGGGTATACACCCCCACAAAAAGATGTGTGCCCCTGCATAGCAAAACACTTCAGGCGTCAGGGTTGATTAAAAAATTAACCCTGCAGTACATTTTTAATATGGCAGTCCTCCTTAAATTCCAGTCAGACTTCCTAAACAAACGAATAGAAACATTTGTATCAGTGACCATCATTTTAGAAAGTATAAATCTTTAGTTTCATTTCTTTAATCAATTAACAACTGTTTTTATCATTTAATTATTAATTATTCATTTGTAATTAGTTAGCTATTGCACTAAATCGATAAACACTGATTCCGAAGAAAACTGATTCCTCTCGCACCTTTCAAAAATATTTCATTCCTGATGATGGCCGGAATGTGTATCATTCATGTACACCAACGAAAGTATATTCAGACAAAGATTCGATTTGCTATTAAACAGCTAATTCGACCTTGCTATTCATGTAGATATATTTTCTCGTTAGCTTCTCAGTCGTTATCTAATCCCTGATAAACGGAGGGTAATCAGGCTGAATGTTTGCAGTATACTGAATTATCCACCCCTCTTTTCTTTAGTTTTGACCTCTACAGCACCAAACTTTTTTGAAATATAGAGTTATGTTTCCTTTTCCTTAATAATGGAAAAACCCGGTGTCAAGCAGTTTATTGAATCTGGCTCCTTAATTATGTTCTTTCCAGAGCAAGGATGTTTATGGTACCTGCTGACCATGTGACAAATTGTCTGCTATCTAATCATGATGGGCTACTTAAAATTATTTGTTTACTTTAGATGAATGCTGGACATGTTCTTATCTTGAATTTTTAATGTTGCAGAACAGGTTATTTGATCATTGGCGTTCATTCACTTTGGACAAAACCTTGTTTTTATTTTGATTTTAGATGCTCACTGTTTCTTGTCGACCGAGATAGAGAAGAACTAGTTGCCAAAGTGTTCGACGGGGAAACGACAGACGATGAAGTAAGTTTTGTTCATATCAAGATCTGGACCTGCTACAAGTGTCTCTTGCAATCTCACAGAAATGAAATTAGAAACCATGGAATTAGAAAATGACATCATAAGGTGTATCAAAATACTGTTTTGATGGAAATGCCATTACGCTACCTTCCAATGAAACTATTTCAATTTGTATTAAAACAGCAACGCCAAATGGAACCATTTGTTTGTCCTCTTAAATCTGTGTTTTCCCCATATATGTATTTATCACTGTAACATTTAGAGGAGACTTGTAGTAATTTCAATGAAGCGTTAGCAATTTACTTAGAGATGTATCTGGGATTAACATGTGTAGTAATGTAATAACGTTGATTGACATTCAATGCACTGTATCAATAAAATTTGGATTGACAGTTGTTGGTCACGAAACAGCTGGTAAGATACTGTATCAGCGAACGATTGCATTTTCGACGCATAGACGCAAAGACTGCCTTTTAATCCACATCTTTTTGGCTTTGCGAGTACCACTATCCTCTATAAAATCTCTAACTGTAGCCTGAGGTCTGTCACCAATGTGCTATATTGTCACACATAGCATATTTTTTTAAATGCTTCCGTTTTCACTGACGTATCAAATGATCCCAACTCTAGTATCTTTTATATAAAGATCTGCATTGAATAGCTGCCACTCTTTAAACTTCTGCTTTTCTCAAGATGTTGATAGCCGGATTACTTCATAACGTTTTGCTTTATTCTTTCAGGAAAACGAACTCCGTATTCCTCTTTCCCATGGAATTGCCGGACATGTTGCAACAACAGGTAATAATTTCTAGAATTTAGATGACATTTATGATTAATATTTTTATTTTATGATGACCTATAAGGCCAAATCGCCCTTATAAGAGCAAATTGTGTATATATAAGCCTTCTCTTTGAAATGCTTCTACTTTTAACTATATTCACGATTTTCTTGCATGCCATTTCAGGCAGATTTTGCATGTTTCTGTATTTTCATATGCCTTTATAGGAGGCATCGGTGATTTCTTATTCTGCAACCTGGACAAATTGAAGAGAGAAATTCCTTTTTAGTTTGCATTTGAGTTTTTTTGTTGCTTCTGTAATAACAGGTATTACGTGCATTGAATTATTCAAATACATGTTCCACTTGAGTTTACTTTAGCCTTATTTAAACACATGCACAGCTTTCGATGCCTGTCTTTCTTGCAATATCTTGTCTGCCTTTCCAGGTTTCAGCAATCTCTTCGCATTTATTGCATCTTTTTCGCTATTCGTTGTTGCATCAACAGCCACGTTACGATAACACCATTTTTCTGGCTTAATTATTGAATCTAAAAGATTTAGTACTTGTTATTGAAATTGTTTGCCAGCGATCTTGCTATCATGTTTATCATTGTTTCCCTTCTCATTTCAGGGAAAATGTTGAACATTCCAGATGCATATTCGCATCCGTTATTTTACAGTCAAGTTGATATTCAAACTGGTTTCAAAACGAGGTAATTGAAAACCGCTTGAGTAGATTGAAAACTGTTCCTTTAAAATTGTTGTTTACAGCAGAATTTTGTCATTGAATAAAAAAAAACATATGCTTTACACAAGCCAAGAAAATACAAGATCATGTTAATTTATCATGGGTTTTGAAAGGTTTCGATAGAGTGATGAAGCCAGAGTTTTTTTTCGTGCGGAAGAGAAGGTAGCTTCATTCTTACTTGACCTTTTTCATGGCAACATCAATTGGTGTGGGTAGATAGATGGGAAATGGATTTGCAGTTATAATCATAGCAGTTCATGTTTCGTGAAGCCCATTCAACGTTGACTGAAATGATGTAAGTAAATGATTTTGCTCTTCATTTCTGACAATGCAGGATTAGAAGCCCTTTGTTTGTAGCACATGCCACGTTTCTTGATTAGTGTTAGTTTTTATGTCATTATGAGGATCGTTTAAATCTTCGAGATAAAATTTTCAATTTCGCTAATTCATTACTTTCTGTATTCTTTCTCTCGCAGAAACATCCTTTGTTTTCCGATAAAAGACGAAACAGGTAGTTCAATATTAATCTTGCTATTACACAATCTAACGCTGTTTGTGCAATTGTAGATCCGTAAATGCGAAAGATTTCAGCGCTTCCTTTTCAATTTTTGCGAAGTTTGATAATTTTTCACCTTCACAATTATTGGGTTAAAATGCTCATTAAAAACGATGTAGTGCTATGTGTAGAGGTAGAATAGACGATACTGGCACGTGTAACTAGCATGAAAAGAACATTGAAACGTAACAACATTGAAACTAGCATGAAAAGAAGTTCAGTCATTATGATGTTTACAAGGACAACTTTTTCACATTTTTAGTAAGGTATGATGTTGAATTTGGGCTTGATTGTATCACAGCGCATATATGCCAAGTAGTCTGAATCGTTCTATATTTGCTCAAAAAACCCAACTTTGTTGCATGAAATTCAATAGAAGCATCTATAATAGCTACTAAATAGTTGAATTGCCCTTAATTGTGCCCTTAGTTGAATCGCCCATACTTTTATCCAATTTGTTCTTTTCAGATTCTGCTGTCATCGGCGTTTCACAGTTGTGCAATAAACGAAACGGGTTATGCTTTACGGCATTCGACGAACAATTAACAGAATCATTTGCTACGTTCTGTGGACTCAGTCTTGTCCAGGTTAAGCTTCATCACTCTCAAAAATTTCTCTCTACGCACTTGATATTTCTCTGTTTCTAGTGATCTTTTATATCTATGATAAAGTATCTAAGATAAAGTTTCCCTTCGCTAGCTTATCTTTCATCAAAGTTCGTTTTTCTGATCTTGAATTCAGTCAACTCTCTCTAAATCGGCCTCTCTGGGAATAGTGAAAATGACTATTATTTTATTGGTGCGAAGAGACCGCTGCTTTTGTACCAGATTAGTAACATATTTGTATTTTGTCATAGTCCTTGCTGTATCAAAACGCCATGGAATCTCAGCACAGAAGCAAGCTAGCAAATGAGATGATGATGTATCATATGCAGGTATGCAATTTTCTTTATTTTGAGCATGCTTACCAGTTCCTGTTAATTATTGTTATTTACTCACCAGTTTTTGCTCACCACATACCAGTTTCTGTTGTTATTGGTTGCAAGAAAATATCATCTGTAATGTTATGGTTCAGACATAACACTCACAACCCAGAGGTCTACTCTTGCCACTTCTATGGGCATCGTCATTCGGCAGTGTTTACACACTATGTCTTCCCCAGGCTTGACATCTAAGTATGATATGCGCCCGAGGTAGATGGTTACCTCTTCTGCAGCTATCAGGGTCATCTATTTCTTCATTTTAGCAGAGTAGCATCAAGCTGTTTAAATACTGTACGTTGCAGACTTGCCAAACGTGCTAAGGACAACATGGAGCCTTGACAAGACCAAATCTAGCGTATATCATAATAACAAAACAGCACTGAAGCTGTCCTCTAACAAAACTATTCTATTAAACGAAGTTGAGTAGTTCGAGTAGGTTGTGTTCAATTCATTCAAGCTTCACGTGAAATATCTAAACCCGCACATCATCATTTATCAAATAAAGGTCTATGTTTACAGCTCAATGATTCTTTTGCAATTTGTTTCAAATAAATGTCAGTTTATATAAGCTGTGGCCAGAAATCTGAAAACTGATTAATGAGGAATAGGAGTACGTTTTACTTTACAATGCAGATGGTCATATTTTGAATCGATTTTCCCCAGGTCAGCCATCAAGAAATAGAACGGTATTCAACACAGCCATTCCCAAAGAAAGAGGACATTGATGAAGATATGGCTAAGTTTAATTTTATGCCAAGGATTGCTTTAGCAGATACTGACAGCATCAAGGTAAGCCGCCAAAATATTAAAATAACATAGTATTGAGGTCGAAGTGAACGCTGGAACTTAGAATTCGATGTTAATCTCATTATCTATTTCTAATGGTTTGGAGATCGCAGTCTGATTGAAACTCGCAGAATTAAGGAGATGAGAAAAACCACCATTTCGACATATTCATGTTGATGAAGAAGTATTATTGAGTTTTAGACACAAATCTGTGTAATTAATCGACGAAAACCTAGACTAAGCGATATAGAAACGTTGCGGACAAAAAGCAAGGTTCTGTTAATTCAGGGATTGTTGGGAGCCGAGTGCTGCGTTTCTCCAATCAATATAAAAAGAATGAACATTTAATGAGTTGAAGCCAAATGAATTTTTTTATTCCAGCTTTCTTTTCCTACTAACGTTAAGATTTTACCTCATTTGTAAATACATTACAACATTATGAGAAGGATTCTACGGAGAGCAATATCTACCTCAAAGATCGTCGCCGTTGCATAGAACATAAAGTACATGGAAAAATGATACTCCACGACACAGTTTGATTGCGTGATGCTTTACAGAGCTATTACGTTTCTGGAAGTGTGAATAAGGCTTTGTTGCCAAACTCTGGGCTTCTCGTAATTATGGTCGTGAAAGCAAAATGTGTTTTGTCCTGTTTTGAGTTTCAAGTTTGCATTTTCAACATCAAATTTGTAAATAACATCATATTTTTTCCTCTAAGGTCGTATTAAGCATGTTCCAAGATCTTGGATTCTGTGAACGATGGAAAATTAGAGAAAATACTCTTGTGAGGTAAATATTTTGATGCCACTGCTGTTATCCGTTTGTTTATGGACTGCTTATTTAGAAACTCTTGTCATTAGAGTATATGAGTGGGATACTTTGTTACACCACTCGAAAAACATGCATTTTGCTTCTCACTGTTTGGATTTAGAGTGACTTTTATCAGGGACGGCTAAGAAATATTTCTTAAACTTAAATAACACTTTCTCCTTGAAGCACTTTGACTCACATACAAATCCATGGTGAATGATTGTAATATCACTTTTGCACCAATAAATTTGCTATTTGAAATTTAGAATGAAATATGTTCCTCATTTATAATGCAACTTTCTTTTTTTACAAGGTTCATATTGACAGTGAGACGAGGCTATAGAGATCCGCCTTATCATAACTGGACGCATGCGTGGACTGTCGCACATTTTTCCTACCTTCTTCTCAAGAATACAGAAGCAAGATCGATGCTCAAGTATGTACTTTCTTCCTGCGGCCTAATCGATTTTGTTTCAATAAACTAAGGAAAATTTGATGGATTTGCAATTGCATCCACTTAATTTCAATAAATAATGGAAACCTTTTTTTTAATTGATTTGACTTTACGAGGGCTGTATACTCCTGCAGAAAAATTCACCGAAATGTTAAATTTAAGAAATCTATTAACATATATTTATATTTGCATTTTAATGAAGACTATCTATTTATATATATATTTATATATCAATAACTTTTCGTGTAACAATCTTAAACAGCAGAAATTATTGTTGCATTGCATTAATACAATGTTATTCTTATCATTCTAGAGACATTGAATGTTTTATGTTATTTGTATCCTGTTTATGTCACGATTTGGATCATCGCGGTACAACAAATTCATTTCAAATTGCGTCGGTATGTACAACTCCTCTCATCATCATCATCATCATCATCATCATCATCATCATCATCATCGAAAGTCGTCCACCAATCATAAATTATTTCCTCTTCTAAGTACTTCTTTCCTGGCCACTCACATTTCTCATAAGGCCTAAATAACATTACACCTGCATATCTTTGATCTTACAAATGCTTCTGCATCTTCCTATTCTTGCCCATTTTCATTTCGGAATCATCTTCTTAGAGTATACAATCATTTTTGTATTCTTTAGATCTTTAATTCTCCTTTGTTTATTTTAGCTCTATTACAGACTACCTAAAATCATAGTCAAATAAACGTTTGAACAGTTTCCCAAATGTATGGTGACTCCCCAGACTGTTTGTGAGTTAACGAATTTAAGACTGATGGAAAATGGTTTTTTTATCCATTTTTATCTTTATCATATTATACATTAAATGGTCAGATTATACATTAAAATGAAGCCAGTTTTCTATCTTTTTTCCCTAGAAATCGGTGCTGGCTGCCTTGTACAGCTCAGATGGGTCTGTTATGGAAGTAAGTAGATTAGGATGCCATGCATTGCATCGTGAAATGTTTCAAAATGTTTACCTCAAAATCAGTCATTGTTAATGTATTATAAATGTTGCCAGGTTGTTCTTTGGCTTCCCTTAGCTAGTTTTTCGTTTCGAATAACAACTGAATTTTTGACTGAGAGTAACATTTAAAACATTTTTCTTCTCCAGAAACATCACTTCGCACAAGCAGTACACATAATCAATAGCGAAGGCTGCAACATTCTAGAAACGCTGCCAAAAAAGGTAAGCATAAGTAGCATACATATAGACAGGCAATTTCAAAAGTATTTACTGAAAGGTAGTAAGGGTATCATCAATGCTTTAGCAAGTAAAAGTAAAATTATCTCTTGTACCATTGTGTTGTTTGTTATGATATTGTATCTTTAGTTTTTGTCTATTTGTTTATCACATCGTGGTAATAGACTAGATCGGCCTGCTTCTCTGAAAGTGCATATTAAGTCTTTTTGTGAAAGGGTATTGATTTTTCATTATGAAACGCTTTTTGCTGGGTATTTCTCCCATTTGAGATCGATCTAAAGAGGTTTTTGTTGTACTGACTTGACAAATATTCATGCTTGATAACAGTCTCTATAGTCAAACAGGTGGATCAGACACAAAACATGGCGTTACTAGCGCAAAAGAGAAACTTGTTTCTGCGTCTCAGAGCGCCTTGAATGTTTCATCTTTGTGTTGCGCCTTCAGTGAGGCCCAATTTCAACCCTTCATCCCTGTAGTCGACACTACAGCAGCACTTTGCAAAAGGACATGTAAGAACATTGAAAACATATGTTCTTAAGTAAAAGAATATAGACCAAATAACATCTTCAGTTCTGTTTAACATGTGGTATTTCAATTTCTGTTTCAGCAATACCAAACAGCACTGGACTTGCTGCAAATGATCATAATAGCAACTGATCTTGCAAATCATTTTGTTAATTTAAAAGATATTGAAGAAATGTCAAAAGGTGCGTTGTATGTAATTGCTTCCATTACTTTCATTTTGACTAAATTTTTGCATCATTCCCGGGTGCAAATAATCCAGCGGTTATCGCACACATTGTAGGATTAGTCATTTTTATGATCATTTATTTGTTGCCGCTTGCTCTTGTCCAATGAAAGAGCTGTCTGGCTTGCAACAGAAAAACCCGGCTCCGAAACATATGATTTGGCATAATATGGAGTTGCCATGCTTTAGTCGGACGAGAGATTTGAAATAAACTCCTCCCCTTTGACAGTCACGAGTTTCGATAATCGATTGACGGTGATCATTTAATCATATACAACTGGTGCTTTATTGTAACGCCAATATTTTTGATGAAAATGGAAATATCCTCGAAGCTAGTTGCATTGAGGAGATGATCGAGGGCAAAGCCCTAAGCCATTCTAGAAGCACTACTTGATCCAACCCATTAGCAAGAACCATAATTAATCCATCATCCATCCACCTTAATCCATTGAAATTTTTTAACAATGTATTTTAATTTTTAGTTGGATTCAAAAGAGAAAATAGACGTCATCATCGGCATTTACTTTCAATAATGATGACGTCATGTGATTTATCTGATCAAACGAAGCCCTGGGAAGGAGCGTACAAAGTTTCGGATTTGCTTTATGCTGAATTTTTCAATCAAGGCGATATGGTAATTACTTAAAAATTAGTTTAACCAGCTCTATTTAAGTGGCTTTATACACGATGACGTTAAAATCCGTGTTAAGTTTGTAATTTCAATGTTAAAGTGAACGAAATATAAAACCTTACCAGTTACAGTTTCTTTCTAAGAGAACTGGTTTGCAGGAGGCCGTGCAAAGCTTAATATATATTGAATTAAAGTAAATAAGATACCTTACAGGTTTGAAAAGAATATTGCAATAAAAGTTTTGTATGATAAAATAGGGAGTTTGATATAATTACATTGTTTACATTCAAAGGTAGCACGTGTTTAGTTATTTCTTACCTGGGTGGCACTTTCATGGAAACTCAATAAACATCAACAAGAAACAATACTACGAAGAATGCAACACTTAGATTATATAAAAGCTGTATCGTTAATAACAATAATAATAACGAATTTTTTAACAGGATAAAAACTTCAACAAGGTTGATGTGCTAAAGATATAAACATGAAAATTTTATGATGAAGGGTTGTCACAAGTTGCTTCTATGCACTGTTAAGGCATGTGAAACTAAATAAAGTGAATTGGTACGTTTTAGGAAAAATCATTGGGTTACACACCAAAAGAAATGATGGACCGAGAAAAAGCGAGCATACCAAGGCTTCAAGTAGAGTTTGTATCAAAAGTTGCGTTGCCTGTTTATCGGTACGTGACTTAGAATAAACGCTTTCTTAGTAAACTAGCTGTCTTTTTAGGCGAAGTATGATACGGCGCTTTAACAAATTAGGGGCGTGCAGTACTGGGCTTTCAAAAACAAGGAAGATTATGATCATGTTTTGTAAATCAGCTACATAGAAATATTTTAACAGTCATGAAGGCTCGATTTTGTTGATGATGTCATTCTCAAAGAATCGCAAAGCGCTTTGAAATGTCAAAAGTAAGAAAGAAAAAATTGTCAGTTTAGTGAAAAGAAAATTTTTAGAAATTCAATTCTAGCATCATTTAGTGCAACTCAATGTAAATTCTCTTGCGAAAAACGTGAATTATAAGTATTTGAAAATCTTTCATTATAAAGAAGGCGCCTTGACTTGATTCAATTTTTGCCAGAGATTGTTTCATTCTATTTATTTTTTTCCCCATTTTGTTAAAATTTTTATTCACGAAAGGACCAATCGGCCCATCGACCTTCAGCGAGAATTGGTTTTTTTAAAAGGGGGAGTCTAATCCCTTCAATATCTGAATACACCTGCTTCTAAACATTCGTTAAGATTTTTCGCTCCAGCATTGTCGCTTCTCGAACCTCCTTGCAACCAGAGAAGATGCCTTTGATATTACAGTACAGCTGTTAAATCATCGGGGGGTAAAGTCATAAGCGCTTCGTTACGTCTAGTTCATCAATGCTGTGGGCACGTGTTGTTTCGTTTTATTCCACTTTGGAAAAATAGAAATGTAGAATCGATTAACTGTCATGTTGTGATTAATTGTTATTTTGTTTTAGACTACTTTCTACAATTTTACCACCTGTAAGCTCAATATGTGACGTAATTGGTGGCAATATTGTTAAATGGCAAAATCTGCAAGAAGAAGAGGAGCGGAAAGATCAACAGGAGAATGAACTAAGTTAATTTTTGTAATTATTCATATTTATTTTGTTAAGTTATCGCGCCAGATTTAGCTCTTCAGAACAATATTCTGAGGCGTCTATCTTAGCCATTAATCAAGTATGCAAATTTTGATCATTTGTATCAGGCTTTTGGTAAATCGAGAACTTTTCGTACCGAATTGGATCGTAGAGCGGTCGTGCAAAACCCACATTATTAGTCCGTCTGCAATGCGCACGAAATGTTGCACGGGCATCGCATTTAGCACTATTACGTGCAGCTTGTAAGTGGGTGAGACAAATAAGAAAGGAGATGGTGCTATGAACTGGTCCAGATGATTCTGGTTTTGATACATAAAGCCTTTTTTTAAAATCAGGCTTTGTACAAGAAGGCTCCCGTCCCCTTCTGCGTCCCCTTTCCCTAAGATTTCACGGCTGAGCGTTGTAGCAAATAGCTCGTCAACTGCATAATTAGCCACTATACTCATCCTCATTTGAAGCTCACTATTAATCGTGAAAGCTGTTTGAACCATATTTGAGAAATGGTTTGGTGCAGGGAGGGGGGAGGGGAATCGAACCCACGAATTCATGCATGCAAAGTGACGAGCATTCTACCGTGTGGCTAGCTATCCAGTGCAGAAGACAAGCCTAGTATGTTGCATCAATAATTGGAGAACAGCATATCAATAATCTTTGTATTGGGACAAAAATTAAGTTGAGATAATTAGGTAGTGATTAGGAAAAAGGGAAGAAAGAGATGTTTTAGATAGGAGGTCTAGATGAATCTTATATACACAGCAACCCACAGCACCTCAAAGACGTCACCCCGGCTCTGCCACTGGCAGCTTGCATATTGACACCGATTTATGGAGACTGAGAGGGTAGAAGTGCGGCTAGGTAGTTTTATACAATCTGCATATCTCTTATGGTTTTAATATTTTGCTCTGTTTGTCACGAATATAGCTTTGACATTAGAAGATTATTTTCCCACGTTTTCATGCTCCTCACGCTAGCTAGACACGAGGGGGAAGATCATAAACTGGTGATACCATTCCCTGTTGTCAAGGATTGATCTTCGCTATCAGGGCATGGCTACCTCTCGTGATAAAGTTCTGTATATCATGTACAATAGTCTTATATTATGGTAACACTAACAACATTACTCCTAGGTAAATATATTATTGTGTAAATTACTATAAGGTGACGGGTTTTTCTTATATGCCTATTTTCGTGCGTTACTTGATGATTAAAAAACGTTTAAGTATTATAGCTTTACAATCTTGCATGTTAAGATGGCTTGCGAGAGATAGCGCTTGGGGATGGATGGGGTCAGGATATTGCTTTACTATTTCATTCAAGTTAAGTATCACACTGGGGTGCAACTTCTTGTCTGTTTTAGGGAGTTGTGCATTTAAAGAACCGATTATTCCATCAAGGGGCCGATTTTTGCGAAATAACAAATGTTTCCAACACGTTAAAAGTAGGTTCTCGCAAATGTTTGAAACAAGACCGACTCTGCGCCCTAGAGGTATTATTATCATGGTCCAATCTAATATTGCGGCGTGGTAAAATACCGTTCAGGACATTACAAACAGAAATAAATCAGAGCCAGATCGGGACCAGTTTTATCACAATCAAAACCATTTAGATCGATTGGTGAAATTATAGGGGTACAAGACCCCCGCAACACCCCCACATTGGTGCCATCCTTAAGATGCTGAAACTTATAAAATTCGCCAACAGATTTTATATACTGATGATTAATGACAGTCCTTTATCACAGTCCATGGAAACACCCAACGATTCCCAGCCCTTGATGATCAAATATTGCACAAGTTTTCGTTTCTATTCTTTCATCACCTTTAAGAGCTTATGTTTTCACTGTATCGGAGCTCCCAAACATCCCTTCCCTTCTCAGAGTGTGGTTTTTTGCAAGTAGAAAACAGCATGTAGAGTAACGGGGCAGTTTTAACTAAAATTGAATCAGTAAACGACTTCAGTTAGTTTGAAAGACATCACACGTATTAAAACAAAATATGATGTAACTAAAACCGGCAATAATCAAGTATTATCAGGGTCGTGTTCTTCTACGTTTCCATATCGACTGTTATCAACAGTTTACTGGTTATAATCCGAAACTGGTTTTCTTCGTATATTATTGATCGGATAATTACTCACCACGTTTCAAGTAAATATATTGATTAACAGAATTATTTTATAGTACTAATGTAGCGATAACGGAATATTTAAAAAAGAAGGACGATAATGTAAGGTTTTGTGTAAATAAATGTAACATATTTCAAATATCTTGGGAATAGTATTCCGTTATTTCTCAAATCCCGGCCGATGTTATATCTGTGAAACATTTTTTAATGTCTCCTGCCATCTATAATTCCCAGAAAATTCTACAGTTTTCCAGAGCCAAGGAAAATGCAGAACCCAAGAATATCAATGACGGGAAGGGCGTGGTCATTCCATGATTTATTTCACATCGTCTGAAGTGATTCAACTAAAATTTTGTTCACAACTCAAAAACTCATCAAGACAGACGCCTAACTTTAGCTGCCTTTGCAATGATCTTTGTTCCCGTGCTGTATAATCGCTTCGGTGTCCCTAGGCCATTCCAAGTCTCAATAAATTTGCAAAATGCGGTGTGCTGTTTTTAATAGTTTTGTACGTTTGCAAAATTTGATTCTTCGTGAGACCGTTCTTGAGGAAACTGTCACAGAGGTTGATTTATGTCAGGGGTGGACAGCCAAAAATCCAGGGGGGGGGGCAGGGCTGTCGGGAAGTGACCGTAGAGATGAACCGAGGCATTTGGCTATCAAGGAATAATTAATGAGTATCTCAGTATGGATCTATGCAGATGATTACCTTTTGGCAAGAAAATATATCAAAACATTAATATTATAATTATCATTATTATTATTATTATTTCAAATATTTAAGGAGGTTGGCTCTTCAGCAGCGCTAATTTTCAAGGGGCCCTCCAAGATGAGTTTATAGAAAGTTTTGATACCAAAAAATTGGAAATATGAATTAAAAACATCCATCGCATAAGAGGATGAAGAAAATGAAATTGATCTCCCAAAAATTCATCCAGCTCAAGTTTTTCGAGTATAATGTTGAATTAAAAATCGCTGTTAAATGTTTTTCTTTTAAAGGGTTCTCTTTACATTACAGGTTATCTTACATTACACAAAATGCTCTCAAGCCCTTTTTTATTCGTTGGGTGGGGTGTGTCTCGAATATTTGTTATCTGCTACCAGAAACCTTGCAGTGTCACCCCAAAGAATGAGCACCAAATCGTTTCTAAGAAGGACACACTTTCACTGTTTTAACACAGCAGCCACAAACCTTACAAGTGCATGAAGAGGTCTGGCCAAATGACAAAGGTTTCAGAATTGTATCAGAAATGAATTTCGAGTTTCACAGCCTGTGACGCAAGCAAAATTGAACCTGTGATATATGAAATCAAATATCATTGTTACAACAGTGAAATCAACGTAGGAGAGAAAATTTAAAGAGGAATGAGACTTGACGTGCCCTTAACCCTTTCAACCCTGGACAGGCCATATGCCCCAATGACAAACACCGAAAAAAATAATTTTCCAGGGGGTTTAGTATAAAATATTGTAGATGTTCTGATGGCAGTTTTCTTTAATAGTTCACACTTTCACCTAAGTTATTTAACTATGCAACCCCCTGAAAAGCATAGAATTATACGGCTTTTAACAGTTAACTGAAAAGAAATCCAGGGGCGAAAGGGTTAAACTAAGTTTAATTAAATTAAAACTACTGTCATATTTAATACGAAATTCTTTATTAGAAACTCGCGTCAACTCGCCAATTTCATGGGTAAATTCTATTGCTGGCTACATTTTCACAAAAGTATTAAAAATTGCTAGCAATTTCCTGAATAAACCATTTTATAGTAAAAACGCCAAAATAAAAACTGACCCTATTGTTTAGATTGTTTTTTGAGCACAGCTCTCTCAAAGGTTTTCCTTCTGAGCAAAAGATGGTTCTGTGAATGAAATACATAGAAATATACCGATATCTATTAATATAGTTGTCATCTAAAAAAGTACGAATTCTCGCCTTCGATCGAGACCTAATCTTTCCTATCGATCATATTTCATTCAAATACATTAAAGCAATTATGATTTCTTTTACTAATAAAATATAATTTGTTCTAATGTTCGATGTTCAATATCTAGCTAACTTTTCAATTTCACAACTTCTTCGATACATGTTCCCTTTTTCTCTCTTTCGAGGATTTATTGATCTTTGATGATGGCATTGTAATGTTTTCTTTGTAAATAAAACACCTCAGACCAATAATTTAGAGGAACCCATGAAACGAGGGGGTCATGGAAACAGTGAAACGAGCATTGATATACTTTCTGTATGATTATCAGTCAAAATAAATCTCTGATATGTACATAAAAAATTACAAAATAATCAAAATATTTGTTCTCATTCAGTAAATCTAATCGTAAAAATAGTTAATATATATTATTAGCTTTAATTAAATTCTCAATCCATACAAACCACGGTAATATTTAATTGTCATAATTACTAGACGACAAATATTCATAATCAATGAGAAACAATCTTATTTTGCTTAATTTCTGTTTATGTCTTTAATCACAATGGTTGCAATGATCGTCAGATATTTCTGCAAAATGCCAGGGCATAAGATATGATTGGAAAAAGCAACTGATACAAATTAAGCAGAATGAAGCAGATGTTTAAGTAGTAAACTACAGTAGCAAACAATACCACAGTCACGGCTTACTTTTTAACTATCACGTTACGGGGTTGAAAAAGATAGTTCTTATGAGAGAAAGGTAGGGAAAAAAGGACGCATGATCTAATTCATAGTAGACAGAGCGCGTTCTCCCAATCGATAGGCTTCGAAGGTATATACTTCACGTAGAAACACCAAGCTTTATCAAAAGTCTCAAAACGTGTCTTAACAGCCCCCCAAAGCAAGAACGTCCGTTTATCGGACTTTAACGCATTTCTGTTTATGTATAAATGAACGAATGAATAAAGGGAATGAATGAACTTTCGTATCATTTCAAATTGTAAATAAGTTTTGCATATTTGTTAATTTATAGATAATAGGAAAATCTTTGCTTTATTTTGAAAATATAATTGCAGGGCCTTGAAAACTAGCACTCGCTCAAGGATCATCTTCCTTTGTAAAGGTGAAAATGAATAAAAGAGTGAATGAATGGATAAAAAGAAGAATGAATGAATGAATAAATGAATGAATGAACGAATGAATCAATGAGTGAATGAATGAATGAATGAATGAATGACAGATTCAAGAGCCTATTTAATAGATTTTAAATACTCAACTGGCTGTTTAATTCTTTGGTTAGCGACTCTGTTCTAGCGATTAGGTGTTAGTCGAGTTTGATTTCAAGATGGAAACCCTCTGGACGTTGCACCCTGCAGGGAATGAAATTACGTTACTAACAGTTCAGATAAGTCGAACTAAAAGTTAATTTGCTTAAATGACGAAATGTCATACAATCTGCATTAAACACTTGGAATACTTGATAAAAACCTAGAAATGATAGATAGTGTTGTGATCTTGCAGCAGGGACATAGCCAGGGGGGGGGGAGCCATGGGAGCCGTCGAAAGAGAAAAAATTATAATTGCTGCTTTAACAACAGTTTTGAGCACAAACAATGGCAAAATAGTGAAGATGCGTGCTCCGACGACACTTGGCCGTTCCCGAAACCATCTCATTCTTTTATTTACAGTCTTCAACACTTATTCATTCAGTCTGTAGAGCCAGAACTATCTTAACTTGAAACTTCCAAAATTGGCTCCTCCCTTTTAAAACTTTTGACTACGCTTCTGTCTTGCAGTGCCTTGGATGTGCTGCTCAAACATAAGCCGTAAAGACTTCCATTACTCAGAATAATTTTAAAATGGTCTTGAAATGAAGCTCCCAAAAAGATTTTGAATATTCGCGCAAAGTTTACCAAAGTACGAAGAAAAATAAGGAAAAGGAAAATTCTTATTTAAGATCGCATTCTTAAGTCTGTTTTTAAGACATTCCAGCTCTCTTTCATTCTTATACCTGTCACGTTGCAATGTTTTTTAGTTATTTTTGTGGGACATGGCAATATAATAAGTCTTGGTTTCATTATATGTGTAGACATTTTTGGGTAGAATGCTCAGGGTTTTCATTCTGAGTTCTGCTGCTTGTTGGAGAAATTTTGCGAAATGTTTTTGCCAGCTGATATTTTGGCAGGAAAATATGTCGATCTACTGTAGCGTGTTGGTCATATTTTGTTAAGTCTTCCTTAGTAGCGTGTTCAAGTCAAATGTCTCTCGTTAGTGCAACCTCCTTTCAGGAAGCCTATGCTGTTATTGTCAACCCGTTGTAATGTATTGTATTGATGTGGTGATTAGAACTCTTTTATTCACGTGTAAAGTAAATGATAGATCAGTCTTGCTTTTGAATGATTACTGTTAAGATCACAAGTGTTTGTTTATATAGAGAGTATCTGCTTAGGGCTAGGCCCATTGGCACCATCGTAAGAAGAAGCACCTAAGCGCTACACTACCATATATTTCGACATTATACCCTATATGTCAATATCATACTATATATGTCAATATCATACCATATATGTCGATATCATACCATATATGTCGACATCATACCATATATGTCGATATCATATCATATCACACTCTTTGCTTGTCTCGCTAAGGTTCAATGAATGACATGGAAATTATTTTACTTTTTCGCTCTTACTTCGATCGATTCGATCAATTCCTTTTTATTCATTAATGTCGTGGCAAAATCAAAGAGTATTTAAGGAACTACAGACCTGTCAGTATTGATTTCATTGTCCGAAGTTTCTAATAAAACTGTATATACAAAGGATTAACAAATAACTGATAAAAGGATTGTTTGATATATTAAGCAATGCGAATTAAAATAAAAAGGAACAAAGTTAAAATAATATCCCAACAATTGAGATGATCATCGTTGGTACTTCATTTGTCTTTAAAACAGCTCATAGAAAGCACCGAATCAAATGCGACTCACCTCTGAAAATTCACTGGGTTCATCTTCATGAAGTCGCCTTGGTATAACTGGTCAAAACAAAAACAAGGAATTTTTTACAAAATTAAGCATAAAATATTCTATTAATGATTTTCTGGAGGCATTTGCTTAATTTTGTTATATTTCATTTTACCTTTCTATTTTTATTTATAGCTAAATTTTTTTGCATTGTAAAATATTAAAATATTGTAAATTAGTAATTAGAAATTTTTTCCGCAACAGGATGAGTCAACTTCTTTTTCATCCATAAATTATCCTGTTTCTGCCCCAATGTAAATAGATATTCGATGAAACGCTATTTGGGAATTTAAAGCCCATGTTGCAAAGACTACCAAACCTTTTTGAGACTGTTTAATGAAGGAAACTTAATCTGGTATAATAAATAAGAGGAAGAGAAAACAAAGAAGACAAAAATACTGTGTTTTACTAATATTTCACCCCGGCAAACACGGCTTTCTAAGGGAATTTTGATAATACAGTTTTATGTTCTTGCCGCTTTGTGGCTTTTTTCTTATATTCGTCGTCGTCACAAGCATTCTTTGGGAATCCAAGGGCGCACTGGCTGGGGGGGGGGGGGGCAGGGGAGGCTACAGCCCCCCTAGCACCAAGTCTGTCGGAAATTCTCAACATTATGCTACACTGTCGGAAATATTAGGATAAGATTTAACAGCAATAAATACTGTCAAGCTTGCAAGTACCAATCTTTACAAATATGGCTTTATTAATAAAAGAAAAATTTGATTGCAGAACTCTTTCATATCAACTGTTTTCATATTAAGATTCAGATTGAGTTTATCAGTAGATATTATCTAAACTTACTTGATTTTCTGTTTCGTTTCCTGAGGAATGGAATCCTGAGTCTTGCTCTCTTTTCAGGTATGTCATCTAGGATATGAACGAGCATGAAGCGATCATTAAGGGATACAAACAACTCAACTAACCGTGAAAACTATGGTTAGGTATCGCAAAGGTGAAACAGTTAGAAAAAGCTTCGAAACGAAGGTATGAATGTGCATTATAAACATTATTTTCAATTGAAGTAGGCTGAGGTGCCTGGACAATAACATGGCGATATCTGTCACGTAGAAGGTTTAACTGATTTTTGGACTAGATCCCTATATATTAAGAATTTCAATTTCACAAAATCTAACACACATAATAGCAATCGTTTCCCTCAATACTGATTTCACTTTCCTGTCTCTTTTCCCTATTAACTTTGCGTATTGCTTAATTAGCATCTTCGTAATGACGTGTATGTTACGATTTACATCAAAATTCATGTTGGCAAAACTCTATTTTCATAGGCATAAATAAATCGCTGAACTAGAAATATTGACATTTTTGAGCACAAATGTGAAAATCATTTGCACGCGCCCGTTTACAGAAAAGGGGGCCTTTTCCCACAGCTTTGATGTGACGCCAATGCGCACAAATGTCACTATCATGCATTATGATTGGTCGTTTCCAAAATGTAAACATGGCACTGATTGATCGAGAATCGTTTCTGACCCTGCCCTGCTTAAGCATGACATACACTGTCCTATTAATTGGATCCAATTTATTGGATTGCTGCAAAATGGATAGTGCAAACGCGACATTTGGATGATATCTGGCTGTTTCGACAAATTGGAACAACGAGGATGGGTGTGTTTAACGTTCATCCAACTTTTTCCATTGTTATTTTCAAACCATCTTAATCCCTATTGCTTTTCTTGATGTCAAAAGATTATGAATTTTTAAAACCCAACGTATTGAACTAACCGAAGATTTTATCGATTTGTGGAGGGGGCAAACAAACCTTTGGGACGTAACTTCTCCCCTCTACCGTGACCGAGATGCAAGAAGGAATGTTTCCAACGACGAGCTAATTGAGTCGGCCAAACCATGGCTTAACCCTGGCTGGTCTTTGCCTTTTCTGTCGCCGTGACGCTTCCTTCTTCGTTTTTTATGTATTATAGCAACTATAACTGTCGTAACGAAGCATCCATCTTCAGAATCGATGATAAATGCGGAACAACTTTGCTGAAAGACTTCTTTTCGCAGTATTTGACAGTACTTTGAAAAATAAATAAAGTTTGCAAATTGAGCCAAAGCAGTCCAGGTCACCGTGACTCAAATACTTTTTGAGTTTAGGATTTCGCTTTGCAAGGAAAAGGTCATGATCAATAATTTATCGGCTTTATCTTGGTTAAATACGAGGATCTAGGATCATTTACGAAAACATTTTTCAATCGTATCATTGAGCCGAAGAATCAAATATAGTTTGGCAGTGGTTTAGGAACAGGGGAGCCTAGGGGGGCATGTGGCCCCACACTTTTTTCATGTAGCAACCGATGTGCCCCTTTTTCTCTGAAAAGTGTCACTTTTACCATAAAAAGGTATTCCATCCTTTTTTATTCCAAAAGATGCCCGTCTTCACTACAAAAATGTCACTTGTTATTGTGAAAGCGCCCACTTCTTCGTGTCAGTGTGCCTCCGGGTTGGGGGGATGAAAATTTTTAGAATGATTTACAATAACAAGAGAATAAGGTGGTTGGGGCTTTTCTAAAACACGATTAAGGAGATGATAATCTTTCAATGGAAATACTCCGTAACAACAAATGCTCACTTTTAGACCGTAAAAATATACCAAAAACGAACAATACCACAATTGAACCATGTGTCACATTTTTTGTTGCTAGTTCTAATAAACAGCAGGATAAGAGACAACTTTGGATTATAAAAAATTCATGGAAATAAATGGTAAGAAACATACCTTCGATTGACTGAGATCTTCTTTTTCTGTCTCTTATGCTCTTCTTGTAAGCAAAAAATCTTATAACAATGACCAGGAGTGGCACATACGCAAGAATCTTGAGTAAAACTGTCAGCAGATCGATGTAAATCTTATCAAGCATGTATGGCACACTGACTATGATACTGACAATACTGATCACACACATGTTGGTGAGCATGACAACATCCCAAAAATTCATTGTCCAAATCACATAGGGCTGGAACCAAGAGAAAAAAACTTGGAAGAAAACACTGGCAATTGCAATGAGGACAAGACGAGGGGTCACATCTTTGACAAACACATCAAACAAGAGAAGAACAAGACGGCAAAAAAAATAGAACGCGGCAAATCTGCCATAATCAGATCCGGTCTTACTGTTAACTGGGTTTTTGAAACACAGTTTGAGTGCATTAAAGGCAGGTTCCATTCTGGAAATTGACTGAAAATGCTTGGTGAAGTATGGAGTGAACATGAGAAGAACTGGAAACCCAAGAGTAAAGATGATAAGTACCATGATAGCTGCAATTGCATATCCGACATGTTCTTTTCCAAAAAATGGAACACTGGGTGCAGAGTAGAGCATCCAAGCATTATCAATTTTGACAGGATTCAGCAAAACCAGAGCTTTGCTAGTTAAGGCAGTGTAACAGTAAGTATACACAAAGCTAAGAGCTCTGCCCAAAGAATTATAGCGTATAGCATTACCAGAGAATCTGCTAAACAACTTTGCTGAAAGACATACACCAATAAAAACTGTAAAAAGCAGTATGTATATAGGAACTGCTAAATTGAAGCCAAGCTTATGGAGATCAGTGAAACCATGAAATAAACAAAGGCCAACTGTATTGCCAGTCCCTGATAAACAGAGGATGCCTATGACGACACTAATGAATGGATCTAATTCGATAATTTCAGGCAAGACAGTGTCTATTGACTGGTATGAATACAAAAATGCATTCAAATAGCCAGAAAATGCATCAAAATTAAAGTAAAACACAACCAACACAAACCCAGTTGCAACAATCAGGATAGGTATGAGCAAGAAAAGATAATAATTGGTGCATTTTTCACATCTTTCAGTGCCAAGTAGAACACTATATCCTGCTTTGCATTCACCACACAGGACTCCAGCTCTGTTCTGGCCACAAGTAATAGCATCATACGGACATTCATAGTAATCACGCCCACTCCTTCTCGAACAATCACAATAATGCTTTGGACATTTAAATGCTTCAAACTTGTTATTCTTCTTGCTGACATGTCCCCAGTATCCGGCAAGCAGAAAAGCTGTAAAATTTTCGCCACATCGAGTAATGGCTTTTTCCGCTTCCATGCATTCACAAGAAGTAGTCCCTTCAGCTTGATAGAATCCAGGTGGACAGTTCTTCATTTGCACTTTCACTGGTGTTGTTCTGGTGAGCTGTCCATCAGTGGTCATCAAATCTACATTAAAATCACTGCCTTTTTTCCCAATTATTTTCATACCATGAATCTCATCTTTGATAAGAAATACATTATTAGGAGGATCCAGGCGTATTGTAGAATTATTGATTGATTTTATATTGACCTTAACAGTCCCATAAACACTATGTCCTTTTTCATCAATGAGCTCTATCCTTGGTGTAAATGGTACAGATGGCAAGACATTCCAATGCCTAGGATCAGTTGTAATGTTTATGGTCTCAGTTGCTATCTCAGGATAACTGCGATTAAAAGTAGAAATATAAATAAAAACTTTTGGCCATTCTAATGCACTATTTGTCATCCTTTGTTCGTTTTTCTGTCTACATGTCTGCAAACTGCTGGCAAATATAGAATTGCCTGATGCATCAGGAGCCATATTATCAATGAATATCACTTTGCAGTCCCATTTTGATGGATCTAGTGCATCTTGATGCTCATATCTAAAAAAGCAATCTTTTGTGGCAAGCTTGGTGGTTTGAAATCCAACTCTTTGAGCCCCAGAAAACTTAAAGTAAACAGCACCACCTTTGATGATGGCTGAATTTTTGCTAAATAAAAGGATAGACTTTGCTGTTAGGCAAATCCAGGAGTTACCATACAATGCAATAGCACCGCCTTTCTCACCACTATTGCCATCAAAGGTTACATTCATAATTACTTTGAATGAAGAGCTGTCTAAGACAAGAGCTGTGCCACTGTTTTTAATGAAATCAGTTGAATTTACCAGCAACAGGAACTCTTCTGCATAAACAGCTCCTTGGCCAACAACTTTTTTGTCTTCGGTCTTTATTATCTCATTTCTATTGAAACGACAGTCTTCCAATAACAATGCATCTGAAACCCCAGGCCCAATAGGATTATGATTCATGTTGTTTGTTGCAGCAGCAACAGCTGAACCAACAGTAGCAGCATTTGAGAAAAATTTTACAGATTTAAATGCAACTGGTGCTGCATCAGAAGTTCCATCTACCAGTATTCTTGTACTTCCTTTTATTGATACAGCTCCACCCCATATTGCTTTATTAAAGCCAAAATAACTATTTGAAAACTCTATGATATTATCTTTTGATAACCTGAGATTCTTTGCGTGGAGAAGAGTTACT
The DNA here is from genome assembly GCA_964019065.1 of Catostylus mosaicus. Classification (NCBI taxonomy): domain Eukaryota; kingdom Metazoa; phylum Cnidaria; class Scyphozoa; order Rhizostomeae; family Catostylidae; genus Catostylus; species Catostylus mosaicus. The sequence goes on from OZ025186.1 coordinate 2,872,336, forward strand.
TGCATAGCGCCACCTCCATAAACTGCCTGATTGTTATAGAATGCAAGGTTTGATCCAGTTATGATATTGCTTTGGCTGGTATTTTTAATGCCAATGTACAGCCCACCACCCCATTTTGCTTTGTTATTGTAAAAAGAACACCATATCAATGAAAAGTTGTTTTCAGATGAGTTTCCACACAGATGTATCGTTAAACCACCAGCTTGTCCCAGTTTTGGTGTTGACGACTTCATCTCCTCAGAAAGCAATTCATTTCGATTGTCATTTTCATTTCCATCCAGTGTAACAGATGTTAATTGAAAAGTTCCCTTATGAATGTACTTTTGCTGTTCATGCTGAAATGTGCAGTTGACGGTATCAAGAGCCCCACACCTCGTGGTTGCTATCAAAATTCCACTACCAGCCCCATTAAAACGATTTTTAGTGACAGTGACCTTATTTAAGGCAACAAGCCCTCCAGTGTCGATGATAGTGATGCCTGCTCCCTTTCCCTTTGTCAATTCTAAATTTGATAATTCAACATCTTTTGAGAAGACAAAATGCAGAAAAGAGGTAATTTCCTCGATATTTCTGGTTTTGGCGTCGCGTTTCTTCCCACAGTTTTCAAAGTGCAACCCTCTAATGCTTACATTTCCGCATCTCAGGAAACCAACACCAATGTTCGGTTTGGAGCAAGAAATGTTATGCGCTGTTCCATTTAATTTGTTTCCAATGATGCTGACGTTGTATATGTTTTCAAAGTGTGTATCATTTGCAAGTGAGTAGTGACCTGGCTCAATCAATATCACGGTGTTATTTGTTATGCCCTTACCGCCATCCAAAACGAAATCGATAGTGGCACAAGGCGGCCTATCTTTCACTGAGATGTCCTTGCAGATGGGCTCATCCTTGCCATCAGGGCTAATGTTGATCGTGAATGCGTATCCTGTAGATGTGATATAACAGCTCCATAGCAGTGAGAACAAAATGCAACTCAAGCCCATCTCTCCTTGTTGTGATCTTAGCAGAGGTCACCATCACACTCTTTTGCTTTCCTGGCAGCCCTTGAATTAGGGACCTTTTACCTTGTGCGCACGTGATAATCACTCCTCCGCAAGCTATGTAAATACAGACAAATATTTTGGTATCATTTTCACAAGCCTGGGTCAAATTATGTAACAAAATATTTCGGAATGAGGCGGGAATCTCTCTGAGATTAAAAATCGATTAAGACAATTAGACGGTCAATGAAAGAGAAGAATTATTTTGTTGGAAAACTGTGCCTTTGCAAAAGTTTTGAAAATTTTAGATTAGTTGAGTAGGTAACTCATGCCTCTGTAGGTATTGATAGCATGTCTACCATCACCTTACTTCAATAAGAAATAAATTTGTTTCTACCCCAAGCTATTGTTCCTTAAAATAGGCACTGCTATTCATTGCCTTTCGGTGAATTATGAGCTGAGAAGAAAAATATTTTTGAATACTGGCACTTTCTTGATGAAATTGTCAAGTTGATGTTGGCCTTTCTCGTCGGCCCAAATGCTTATTACAGTTTTAGCTTTAATCATTTTGCTTACAGTATTATAGTTTCAGCTCAAAAAATCACATTAATTAGAAGAACACTGCTTACATTCTAGAAGTTTCTCACGAATGCTTTTTCTTGCCACATTACTCTTTACGTCTGCGCAATAGCTTTCAAAAGGGGACTGCCTAAGTTTCTGTCAAAACTATACAAATCGGCCGAGCCCAACTCAAAACCTGGGCACGTCAGCCTGGGCCGAGCGCAGGTTTTGCGCGCCGAGCCGAAACTTGCATGGGCCAGGCTTGCATGGGCTATTATTCCTCCCCCTCCCTTCTCTCTCCTCCTCTTTCTTCAACTCTTCATTTTAATCATCTTGTTGCTTACTAGATCCTTTGTACCAGGAGGACCGTCGAGAAGGGGGGGCAGCCAGGCTAGGGCCCGCGAAAAAGGTTATGTATTGAAAAGGCTTGTACTGCCTTCAACGCCAGGGGCCCCATTTCTGTCCTTATCTTTGGCCTAGCAAGTCTTTCGACGGCCCTTCTTAGTTCTCCAAGTATATTCGCTATAGTTCCTACCGGCTTAAGAAAGATGCATGATGTAAAGTCTGAGTAATTTAGTTTGTTGTTGAGGCCTATACGCTTGACGCTTTACAATAAAATCTTCTGCATCCACCTGTACAAGGCTTTTTATCCGTGCACATTTTTGCATACTAGTCACCAGAAATTAGCTGCACACTAGCTGGCTATTCATACCTGTTTATGCGCTATCTAGTGGTCTTTGACACAATCTTCAAAATTGCTCACAGAATGTGTGAAGCTCGCATATTTCAGTTAGAAATAAGAGTTAGGTATTTTCAATGTATCAGTTCAACTAGGGAAGTGTTTTCATTTTGATTTTTGCAATGGCCGCCGCAGTAAAGGATTCTATTCCAAGAAGGAAAACTGCTTTAATCACTGGTATTACAGGCCAAGTATGTTGAACTTTAAAGTATTCTGAGTTTTTATGGCTTTTCAAAGACGTCTGCAACCAAAAAGATAAGGGGTATTCAATAATTCACGACTACATCAAAAAACTTTCTTGTAATGCGAATCGCCAGTTATAACCGCGAATCATCAATATAAAACGCTAATTGTTAATAGAAACGCGAATTGTTGATATTAAACGCGAATCATGGGTTACATCTAACATTGCGATGAAAGAGAATTTAAACTGAATTCTAAACTTGACACTCAATTCAGGCTTTTTCAAAAAAATATGCCGTTGTATAAAATTTCTCTCAAATCCAACCGTTTAAGTATGAAAGCCAAGCAAAAATTTTACAAAAGTGAACAGCATATTAAACGCACAGAAACGTATAAGGCAACTAAAAGTATACATGCCTTTTCCTTAAACCAATTTTGAAATGTTGCTCTAAACGAGATTGTCTAGAATTTTTACCTGGGTTAATGATAGTGCATCTTTCACGTTCTACCATTATTATAAACCATAAAAACGGTAAATTTCATACTAGGGAATATTTTTGGGGGGGGGGGATGGACTTGCTTAATGTATTCTATGCTTAGAGTTTAAGAAAAGAAAGACTATAAGACAATGAATATTGTCACCACAGTGGTTTGGTCTGTCTTGTACTTGGTGTAGAAATGAGTTAGCCTTTATAGGAAACAAAATTTTCGGGGATGATCAGACTTAAAAATATCCTATACTGGAAAAAGCCACTAAATTTTATATGATATTTTTCACTTTATAGTTTTTATTGAGTTGTAGAATTTAGAGTTTTCGTTTTATAGTTTTATTACTTCTTCGCGAGGCTGATTATCAACGGGCCTTCTTCCTTGTTCTTTTTTATTTCAGCTTTATCTTGTTCATAAAATGTAAAATAATTTCAATTTCTGTTTCAAGTAGATGAATTATCCTCTCTTTACTAATTTATATGAATAAAGTCTGGAGTTGGTTCTATCTAACTTGACTGTAGTAATCTCTAAATAGAATTTGAATGATTCAGAGCCGCTTTTTCACTGCTGCCAGGTACTCAAATAGATCTTGAAATGGTTTTACAAGAAACATTACACTACTTCTTTCCGATAAATTGATTTGTACTTTCTATCGATAACGGACACAGGATACTTAAACTTATAATCCCAATTCTTATTCTAAAAGGATGGATCATATCTCGCAGAGCTACTCTTGCAGAAGAACTATCAAGTAAGTATATGTTTATTTAGAACTTTACTGCAATCAGGAGCGGTCTGGCGACATAATTGCAGAGCGACTAGTAAGCTCAAATGGCCCGGTTTAGGGCGTTATCCCCAACGCGGAAGGACCAGTAAACTTTTTTACACTGCATTTCCACAGAATATTTCACTTCGCTACCCGGGGCAGTCTGCCCCTGACTGCCACATTCACCAGCATTTATTGTGCAGCTTCCTTTGCCGTTTGTTTGTTTTACATGCTGCTTCTGTTTTATATAATGCTTGTCTGATTTTTTTCAACCTATGACCCCAGATTTTTGGGATGGAATGAAAAAGAGGACTTCTAGCATACACGGCAAAATGAAAACGCTGACTACAATCGGCATTACAGGATACGAAGAATGGCTCTGTGTCATGTAGTATTTAGATATCTTAGCTTTGTCTCTTAGGTTGGCTTATTTCTCTCAATACATTTAACCCAAATTTGACCCAACAGGGTTTTCTGCGTTCAATAAATTCCAGTGTCTTTCTAACTTTTGTCCCAAAAAGCTTGTATGCAAGCCTGTTAAGATTAGATTGGTCTGACTGTACCTACTGGACAAAAAAAAGAAGGGAAATGGGTAGGACTTGTCTGCCCTTGATAAGAAGATGAAAAGCAAAATGTCGATCATTGGTGACAGATGAAACTAATGACTGATATTTATAATACACGGGGCTGAACTAGACATATTCAGGGATTAACATTTAATAGAAAACAAATCCTGTTACGAATATCAGAATTTCACATACGCGATGGGGTGTTTAATGATATTTTAGCAACCATTTCTGCTGTTCACTAGTTGTCGAATTCATGAACATCTACTGTATACCAGGGCAAGGGGGACAAGACAGTGAAAAATAAGGGCAAACGAATGACAAAATAAAACAATAAGGCTTATATTCTTAGTGCAGGAAGGGCAATGGATGTTACAAGGAAGGACCTTTGAAAACCAGCTTTGTTGAAAAGTTACCTTCCCTAAAATGATGAATTTATGTGAACTGTGAAGTACAGGAATGCAGCTGCAGGCTTGCTTAGGATTGCTCACCAGCCATGGAGAGCTGAGTTGGGCTCTTTTGGGTGTGGCTTGAAATTAGGGGGTGGTCACGATAAAGATTCACTAAAATTCTTGATTTTTTTCTAACATGCTAAAATAGTTAACATAATAACAAACTAATTTTTCCTCTTTCTTTGTTTGCATGTATAGTGTAAAATATACATTGTCCAAACCTCTTCCTCGATAAGCGGTCCAAGTTTTGTTCCTTGCAAGTAAATTTTATTCTTTTTCTCCGAATCTGGAAAGCGATTGCCAAGGGGCCCGTTTTCGTAAAAATGGGGCTCTTCTGGAAGACTTTTCAAGGGGCCACAGGCCATGAGCGAATGTGACAACATTTTGTGTTGTCACCAATGTACTAAAATCAGCTCTAGTGTGATACCATGGGAGTTCATTTCTTATGAATTTGATTTATTGTTTAAATTATTTTCAATTGTACTTTCAAGGTACATGGAATAATTAGACGATCAAGTTCATTCAACACTTCCCGTATTGAGCATCTTTACAAAGACACTGTAAATCATAAAGGAGGTGGTACGTTTTCATCATTGCATTCATATTCAAGCAAAAACTGTTGAGCGTTTTGAAGAACGTTGTGCTGTTTGAGCACCTTTGATTGTGTTTAAAGTATAATGAAATACAATAAAGTACATTGCAAAAATGCAGGTCCGTCGATAGACTGTCCAGGGTCCAGAGTTAGGGCTGACATAGGGCCTTAGACGTAGACAGCAACGAAAACCTTTTTGGGTTATGCCCCTTTACCTTTACCTTTTACCATCTCTGAGCCATGCCCTAGGATGCGCTGTTAAACCCTATTTCTAGACAGAAGCACTTCTACACACGGCTGAAATTGTTAACAAAAAATGGAATCCTTTAAAATTTTGCCTAAATATGCCTTCAAAAGAAAACTGGGAACAAGAAAAGTAGAAACTCTAATTTTTGCGGGCCTCTCAAGACACCTGGCCCCCTGGCAACTATCCTGGCAATCCTCTCTTTCTCGACGGTCATGAAAAATTGCAATGCAACATTATACAATTCATTGCTTGCATTCACAAATGATATTCCATTTTATTGTAGACTTGCACCTACATTATGGTGATACGACTGATACAACATGTTTATTAAAGATCGTTGCACAGGTAACATAAACCATTCAGTAGCACTTGTCTACTCATGAGGCTGGCTGTTAAGGGGGTCCTGCAGCCCCAACCTTAGAAGCTTGTCTGGCTTAAGATTTGCTTAAACATAGAAGGCAATAATGCAAGCCCATTCTGCTTCATCAAACAGCCTGTTGATCTAATTTCCTTTGACCTTAGTCTTGACCCAGCACCATTCTCTAGCCTGCGTCGGAAATGGTTATGACCTTCTCTAGCAGTAGAAATCCCTTGGTCGAGTTTTTAAAAACCCCAATCTGGGTGGCTGGTGTTGAAATTAGGAATTATATTTTCCGGTCTGTTTATGACCTACGTGGCCCAAAGTCTAATATATGGTTTGAAAGAAATCAGATAACATCATCTTTTTGCTTCTCTTTAGGTACGCCCTGATGAAGTTTATCATTTGGCTGCTCAAAGCCACGTGAAGGTAGGATTTGCTTTCTTTGGTGATGTAGCTTTGATGTTAATGAATGCCTCTAACTCCTTAAAACCAGTCAATGCCACAAAAAAATTACGTTGTGATTTTTGTCTGTGGTGGCTTTTTATATTTTTCTAATTTTCCACATTTTATTCCTCAGGTCTCATTTGAATTATCAGAATACACCGCCAATGTCGATGCCCTTGGAACGCTGAAGCTGCTTGAAGCAATCAAAGAATGTGGATTAGCAAAAACAACACGATTTTACCAGGTAAATGCCCATGTTAATTGCAAGAAAATGATTCGGTTGATCACAGATAATAGCAATCAAATTTAGCGAGATCATGTATTCCACATTAACTAAAGATATACACTGTGTCCTTGAGTCTCTTAAAATGAATTCCCTTCTTACCCAAAGCCATCTGGATTCCAATTTTTCGCCTTCTAAGGAGCGTGTTCTAAATGAATTTTCCGAGGATTCCTCCAGACCACCACTGCGGCTTGATCAGCCCCTCCACCTTAAGACCGCTGCGCGGTCCCTGTGTTTTTGTAAAGCTATTTGAATTTATTCCAGGCTTCAACTAGTGAACTTTACGGTGCCACGAAGCAACGTCCCCAAAACGAAGAAACACCATTTCATCCAAGATCACCATACGGTAATGCATCTATTTTTCAGATTTCATGAAAATCTTACATAAAAGTTGATGCTCCTCGAGAAGTATACGCATTACTATATGCGTGGAAATAGTCATACAGACAGTGATTGGCAGTCTTAATTTTCAAAATTATAACATCTGATGAATATGCTCAACCGCAACCATTAAACACAGTAAAATTTCCAAGTAAAGGTAAGTAATTGTTAAAATTTTAATGGGTAATTTATCTTTACAGGAGTTGCTAAGCTGTACGCTCATTGGATAGTAATCAATTACAGAGAAGCATACGGTCTGTTTGCATGTAATGGGATTCTATTTAATCACGAAAGTCCACGCAGAGGTGAGGGATCTTTCGTTTCAAGTCTAATAGAGGATGGAGGAAGCATTCATCAAAAGACATTCGTCATAAGCGTCCCTTTTACTCATATGTTAAAAAAAGACACCTCAAAGACCCCTATATTAAAAATTGTTATTTTTCAAAAGATTATTCAGAAATGTTTTATCTTGAAGTGCAGTTATTGTTAGAAGATATCTTAAAATCTCAAAATTCCACCAATAATCTTAAAGATCCACCAATAATCTTAAAAAAAAATGACTTGTCATCCCAGGTTTTTCTCCGGACACGTCACTTATTCAAAGTTTGAAAAATCTTCAAAATGAGCATTCATTTTATCAGGAATATGATAGTTCGTTTGACGTATTTGATACGATTGATTCAAAAGTTTCAAGGACGTTAGAGAATGTAAGTGCAATTGCTGTTCACTATTAAGTTGGAACTCAAACCAAGCCGGAGGCGAGATAGAATTTTCTAGAGGGGGGGGGGCTGAATTCCAAAAATACTATAAATTGTGCTATTTTTCTATCATTTTTTTAATTTCTCATTCTGTTTGGGGGGCTAAGCCCCTTGCCCCCTTCTGGCCATGGGCCTGACTCAAACAAACAGCTTTATAAAACTCAACGGAGTGCCATGAATTTTGATAGTAAACCTAGATTTCTGCGATCAATAATTTGTTTCTAATTTGAAGAGATAGCCAGATACTGTTTTGGGCCTGCACAACCGGGAATTTTGCTATTAGGATGTAACCTGGACACCAAAAAATGAAATACCAACACATTTGTATCCTTGCAATAAATGGAATTGAACTATGCATAATAATAGTACATTTGACCTTTTCCTTGAAATATATTATGGTCCTTTTTTCTGTAGGTGAAACATTTGTTACAAGAAAGATCACAAGAGCAGTTGCAAAAATATCACTTGGATTGCAAGATGAGGTAATTATTTCTGAACAACTTAGGATCTAAAAAACTGGGCATGTATATTGGGCAAAACTGCCATCATCTTTATGATACATATAATGTGTATCTATTGGCGCCGTATATACCCTGCATTGGCATCACCATATTTTAATACAATGTGGATAAAACTGAAATCAGCCATATATTGTGACGATTTAACAGAGTTTTAAAAGAATCACGATGTTGAGTCATCACATCCATTGATAAAAGTTGCATTCACTTGAATAATGATATTTTCTTTCTTTCTAAAGTTGGTTTTAGGAAACCTGGATGCTGTTCGCGATTGGGGTCATGCCAAGGATTATGTTAGGGTAAGTACTTAAACGTATATTAAGTCAGCCTTTGTGAAGTGGGGGAAGGGGGTAAAATGATGACTGGGCTCTGGCAATGCCCTTTAGATCTTTCCCGCGTCCCCCAAACGAGGCCAAAAGTTAATCCGAGGCTTACAATATTAGCCTAATAATAACAGTGGGTATGAAACACTGATCCCAAAAAAAGACTGGATCGAGCAACCTATTGTTTTCGAATCCAACGTTTTGAAGCCAGATCGGCGCCATATTGGTAGGACCCAAACAATGAACATCAGCGAACACGTGGAAAAGTATACTCGATAAAGTACAAGTATATCAAAAACATACGATCCAAAAGCTAAAAACCTGTTAAATGGCACTTGATAATCCATGCTGAGTGGCTTGCTTTTGACTTTACACTAAAAACCGCAGCTTTATGGGTCCTAGTAAGATGGCCGCCATCGAAATTTCTTGGCTTCATTTTTCAAACAATAGAAGCTCGATCCAGTCTTTTTTTTAGATCAGTGGTATGAAAGGAGGCCAATCGTGCATAGATCAAATAACTTAAATCTCTATCAATTGACTATTAAGGCTGTTTAGTCCATTAACTGCCTATAGCAACAGGCCAAAGCATGGAAAAAAGAAAACTGCTACATGCCCAGAGATTTTATAGTTTGGCTGTCAGAAATGTAGGCCAAAGCTCGCCGCGCAAGACGAAATTTTTGCCATGTCCCCTAACCTAAAATAGCCAATGAATTGCTGTACAATTTGGAGACTAAATGTCCACTATTGTAGGCTAAACAGGACACTTTGTAAAAATCAAAGGAGTTTCTCAGTATTCTAGTAATTGCTCTGCATATCTCTAACAACTTTGTCCTTGCAGGGTATGTGGTTGATGCTGCAACAAGACAATCCTGATGATTACGTCATAGCAACGGGTGAAGCACATACCGTGAGGGAATTCGTTGAGCATGCGTTCAGATACGTTGGAATCGAGATCGAGTAAGATATTCATGCACAGAAATTAGATGAATCTTACGATCTGTGATAAATATTATCTAATGTCAAGTAAAACATAATTCTCTGAACTTAAGAAAATTTATTTAGGATGTCTGATGCTAGGTTGCTGAGTAAGATTTAAATCTTCACCCATAATCATTGATTTTGCAATTTTTGCGGACCGCTGTGTTTTCCGGGTGAGAAGTACTAAATGCTGATTTTGCTGAGTGAAATGCAAATTGAATGGTGGGTATGCCACCCCGTGCCGCCACTCTTGTTTAAATGCTGTACGCGATTGTTTAGCAAGTTTCCACACGAATCCAACACATAGGGCTTGGGAGGAGGGGGGGGGGGGCTTCTTATAGCTTATGATTGGCAGCCTGCAATGCAGACATCAAATGAGAGGAAATCAAAGGAAAACACAATTTACGACTTGCAATTAACTTGTTGGAACAGACTTTTTAAAAAAGATAATCCACTACTGTACAATGTAGTCGTGCCGATATTGCTGCAACAAGATCATATTGATCGATCATTTACATCAGCAGAGATGTCGAACAGGGCAGCACCAAGGTCCATGTTCCATAAATTTTAAAAATACATCTTTTCCTTTGAAAAGGCCTCTTTTGAATGTGATGAGTGTTAATTTTTTCAGATGCATTATGCGCCTTCTACTTGAGTCCTTCTCCTATGTGAGCCCCCAAAACTATAGAATTGCTTCGAATGTCAGTGTTGCCTAGAAATCATCTGTAGATACTGCCATGCATGTTAATCGTCAATAAGATAGAAAGTGTTTTCAAGGATTTTGTGAAATTATACACAGGAAAAATGCCTGGTGCCATGTTTGCTCTTGGTAAATTGGGTACTTTTCATTATTCTTTGGTTTTATCCTTTTCAAAGGATGCTGGCCCATTATCATTACCAACTAGTGCACCTTTGCTTGCATAAAAGACTTGAAACACCAGCTAAATCTTCCATCGATTATAATTTCATAGGTGGTCTGGCAAAGGATTAAACGAACAAGGGAAAGATAAAAGTACAGGTCAGATACTCGTCAAAGTGAGCAGCAGATACTATCGACCAGCAGAAGTGGTGAGTTCTTTTTTTTTGAGCTTGGGTATTTCATTCTTCATTGATTCATAATTCCCTCTTTAGTGCAGAAATTTAAAACACAAATAAAAATGAATGTGTAACGAGATAAAATAAGCCAGAGCTAAAGCCTTACCAACAACTGAGCATTGAAAACGAGGGGGCCAGGAGGATGGCATTCCCAAATAAGACATGTAAGTTCGTGCATAAGCAGGCAGAATTATGGGTTATGATGAATAACATCTCGTTGTAGTTTTATGTTGTTATCACAAGATCTCTTCAGATATGCCTAAGTCTTCGGACCCCCAACCCCCCCCCCCCGATCAATTCATAAATCCATTTGAAAATTCATGTGCACAAGACAAAAAAAGGCCAAAGTAAATAAAGCTGAAGCTGGATGATTTTGGGTTTCAGGTTTCAATTGCGGAGAATGCATTTGAATAAAATGCATGCAAATTGGTGCATAAGGAGGCAGAAGGGCCATTAATTGCATCTCGTTGTAGTTAAAAGGTCGATATCTTTAGTTATGCATAAGATTTCTTACCCATCATTGCATACGCCCTTCTCCCACATCAATAACAAATAACATATATGAATCATCCAGTTTATGTTTTTGCAAATTAGCCTCTACAACTTGACAATTGCAGTTTTTAATCTATATTCTCTTCACTTTAGGATTGCTTACAAGGCTGTCCAAAGAAAGCAGAAAAAATCCTTGGTTGGAAACGACAAATATCATTCGAAGTAAGTTCTAAATGACCAGACTGAAATTCAGATTAGCTAAAGAGGTCTGGTGCGTGGACATAGAGAAACAGCTGACGACTATCGGCAGTAACTATTAGGCAGTTATGGGGTCGGACTGCTAGATGCCAGCTTAAGTAATGAATTGTATAAGAAGAGCAAAATAAATATTTACATGTTTCTTTTATCATACTTCGCAAATTCAGAAGAACCAACATCTTTAATCATCTTCCTTATTCTTAAGCTTTCATTTTTGACAGAATTTTTTGTAATCAATTGTTTAACTAGCGTGAGAGAATCATCCTGTAAAATAAGTCAAATGGGAAGACCAAATTAATGTTTACATTGTTCGAAAAAATGTATTCCTCCGCTCTATGCACTGTTTTCAAAAGAATCAGTAAAATTGAGGTACAGGCTGACTGTTCTTCAATTCACAAAGCAGCTGATTGAAAATATACGTATATCTTGAATAACATTTTTTACAGATATCAATAGGTCACTTAAACCGCATGAAACCTTGTCCTAACTTTAATTTTACGACAAGAATAATTTACAATTTATCTTCTCTTTCTACAATTACTACAATTTGACTCTAGCTTTTCATGACTGTGTAAAATTTGGTTTTGGGGGTATTAATACCTTTATTCATTATGATCTTTTTCAATTTGCAGAATATTGTTCGTGAAATGGTCGATGCAGATCTGACCTTGATGAAACAAAATCCGAAAGCTTGAATTGTTCTTCCAAAAACTTCTGATCAAGCATTATTGTAAAAATCTTCTAAACTATGCAATAATTAATCAAAATATATTAGATAATCAAGACCTGTATTGTAAATTTTTTTGAAAATAATGGCAGATTAATAAGCAAATGGTTAACTGAAAGTGGTATCATATACAGTATTATTGGATAATTAGTAGATAATAATTAAAGGCATATACAGCCCCTGGCCATAATATTGCCAGCTCTTTTATTCCTGGAGGGACCAAGTAGCTCAAAGATCTTCAGCGGGAAACACTTTCTTCTTGGGAGGGGCTTATGCTTTCAAGGGTATGCTTCTTAAGTTTAACATTCGTAAGATTCCTTTGCTGTGACATTGCCAATTATAAAACTCCCTAGAAATCTGACCAGGCCCATTACTTTTTATTCTACAACTAGTTTTTTCTCTGGGGGAAAAAGGTTTACACAATGCGCCACAACCTCCATTTCTAAAAAATCTGCATAACACAACATCCTATTTGCAAATGCTTTCCAAGCTGACACTAAATCTTCACAAATGAGAATAGATTTTCCATTTTCTTTTAGAAAAATAGCTATGCTGCTCGCTTCCTCCAATATCCAGTTTTCATCCTTTTAAATGATGCCAAGAAAATGTACTTGTATATAAATATCTAGCCCCATCCCATTTCTAGTTACCCTGTATAAGGTAAGGGATAGTGGTCCATCTTCTTTGCCGTCCCTTCATCTCCCCTTCGCGACTAGCTTATCTTATCAGGGGGCTCCTCCTTAGTTATTAATTTCTAAATGCTATTTGTAATGGCATTTTTATTGTAGCTTGTTTTCTCTGTAGAATTGTATTTATATGTAGCCACAGTGCAGAGTTGGGATATTGTGCTTAGAGATGATTGATAATGGAGATTAAAGGAAAGCTAAAACTGGTTCCCTGAGCATCAAACTGCCATTTTTAAGGGATTCTTCACTTTTTATCCAGCACTTGTTGGAAACACCTAAAAGCATTGTTTTTATTTGCAAGATCACTTTCATAGCTTTTTTCACGAAACGAAGTTTTCACGTTAGTTCTAAAAGACAGCCCATCATGATATGCTTTGGCAGGTGGCAGGTTTGTATCATATTTGTTCCCCTTCCCCACTTTTCTGGTCTCGTTTGGGGACCTTTACTTGTTTACTGGTAAAAAAGGCAGCACTATCATATGGTAGTTTTTCTAATTTTTTTTTAGATTTTTTGTTACAATTGATGGTTCATTTTCTGTAACTTACAATACTTGATGTAGCTTTACGTTCGCATCTACTTTGTGGATTTTAGATCATAAAACTAAGGCACTAAATTGAAACTAATGCATTGGGTAGCACAATTGTTAAACAATTGCTTTACAATCCGTTTCATTGTTAAGAAAATTGGCCATTACTCTAGTGCCTCTAACCATATGCTCTAACAGAAGGTGGAGGTAATAGAAAGGGTATGCATGCCGATAAATTTTTGATAAAAGGGTGTGTTAATAAAGGCGGTATGCATCTCTACCAATTTTCAATGGGGTATGCATGTAAGCCAACCTTTAATAGAAGATGCAGTGCTAATAGAAAAGTGGTATTTCTAAGTTTCTAACATATTGCCTACAGCGATAAAAATAAGTTTACCTAATGTAGTTCCACATTTTGTCACATATTAAACAATTAGAAAAAGTGGAAGTCCAAACGCTTTCTTACGGAGTTTTATGTTTTAAGAAACTTGAAAGCATTTTGGCTGTGCTCAATAAGATTAGGAACTCCCAGGCATGTGATGGCATTAGTTGCTCCTTGTGTATTTGCCGTCATGCTCCGTTTAGAAAAGTTAGCGGACCGCCACCTCCCATAAAAATCACTCAAACCAAATGTTGGCATTTACACACAATCTTATCATATAATTCTCCGAAAATGTAAACTTCACCATATTTTATTTCCAAAATCATGAAAGTCAATTTCATTGTTTATTGCACATCTAACAACCCACACTATGCATGCTTCCAGCCGGATCAATGCCTTGAGAAAAATTTTAGCATGATCATCAGGTCCGAGGTCAGTTTTTGTGGATTAATTCTTTCCACGCCCTGGTCATGACCGATTTTTTAAAATTGATGAGCAGCGGGGGGAGAGGGCAATTTTCCTGAGATTTATACATGGAGGGTGGGCGCGGGTGGGGCGTTTATTAGGGACACGAGAGTATTTTTCAATGCCCAAAGGAACAGCCTCGATTTGGCTAGAGGTTTCAACTTCCGCAAAACTCCGAAATGTTAATCACGTGAAGAGAGCGAGATATGATGATTGAAAAAGTGAAAAAACAAATAAGACCTTATGGTTGAATTCATTGTGAAGAAGGAAATGGAGAAATTTGGCATTTTAATTGCTTTTGCATCTGCATTGAGTAAGTAATACATGTAGCATTCTTACGTCCTAGTCTATGCCACTGCCTAGCTTGCACATTTTCATAAAGAAACCAAAGTTGATTTAGATGAGAAAAGCCATTGTTTTTAATTAATCAACAGTAGGCCGTCCTAGTTCATTTGATTTCTGCTCTGTTTTCCCCATTCGCGTCGACTAAATTGTGGACACAGCTCTCTAGAATTACTTTTTATGGCAACCTACTTCATTTGTGCAGACATTAATAAGTGCACTTGACAAAACATTAAGTACCGAAACTCGAACAAAAAACTCGCATCTTTCGAGAGCAGGAAAGCGAGAAATAGTTCCCCAACACGTCCAATTGGTTTCGTGAATTGTATTGGGAATTATGTTACTGGATAGTAATTGAGTGATTCCTTTTTTTGTAGTGCTGTGTGAGCCATGTTGCAGTTACAGCAGCACTTGCTTTGTCAATAGGACCATCACTAAGATCCCATCATCTCATATTTATCATTGGGTGTCGAAACCAGCAATTATTGGCTACAAAGGCCATGTCATGGCACATCAAGAGAACACCTTGGAGGGGATAAATAAAGTTATAGGTGAAAGGTTTCAAGGAGTTCACATGCAAGTGCAAGCCACATTTGATGATGTTCTTATTTTATTTGGTGATAAAAATTTAAAGGTACGTCAACTGGATTCTAGATAACTATTGTATATTTTATATCATCATCTGTAAGCTAAACCAAACTAAACTGAACCGAACTGAACTAAACTAAACTAAGCTAAACTAAACTAAACTAAGCTAAACTAAACTAAACTAAACTAAACTAAGCTAAACTAAACTAAACTAAACTAAACTAAACTAAACTAAACTGAACTAAACTAAACTCAGCTAAAATAAACTAAACTAAACTAAACTAAACTAAACTAAACTAGACTAAACTAAACTGAACTAAGCTATAACAACATCATGAAAATAATGATAATCATGAATCAACAATAACATGTCAACAAAAAACGAAAAAGTTGTAATTGCGGAAAAGGAATTGTAAGAACTGCTGTTATACCTACATTCAAAATGAACATGTAAATATCAGGATATCAATAAAAAAAAAAGGTTGAGTGAAACAGCAAATAATCAGTTTGACTCTTGCAAGGTATTGATGATAATGATTCAACTGTTTGTTGGTATAAGGGAGAGATTGAGGAAAAAAATTTCACTGTAATTGTTGAATGCTAATTTATAGCCAGTTATTACTAGTAAAGTCAACAGCTTTAGGTGTTCCATGCATTTGGATCTCTCTGTCACATGAGAATGTGATAGAAGGCTGCATTAAAAACTGATTTTCTTGTAACTGCTAACTCAGATATGAATAAGAGTATTTACTCTATTTAACCACAGATTCTGCAAACAAAATGAGAGGTTCAAAATTAGGCCTTTAAGATAACTACATCTAATGTTACTAAATAATGTCATCATATAGTGTTTTATTGATGAGAAATAGCATTTAATTTCTTATTATGCTCCCTCCCACCATGGAGTATGGTTGTATGTGAGGACTGTTTTGCTAGTATATCAATTTATGCCAGGGAGGACTATATGTTTGTCTGGACTTATCAAATGACCTTGGCGATTCTGATGAAGATGAAAGCATTGAAATTTGATCTATAACGACCCTAGTTTACTTTAGAGAGTGTTAATATTTGTTATTATTGATTGATTTATTACTCAAAGGACTTGTTGTAAATATTTTTCTCCAATAATGCCCCTTTGTTACCCCACTTGGACTTAGAAATAAGCCTCCAGGGGCAATTTAGAGATTTTATAATATGTGAAATTCTGTATTTTTTCTCATTTATTGTTAACCAGAGATTGACAGGGGTAAATGCTCCTATAAGGTATTTGAAGTATGAAGCAATTGCAGGTCTCCAAATACAGAAGGAAATCCATGTTGGTATGTATGTACAGCATTACTTTAATTTTCAGTCTGCAATATTTTTGATTTATTTGTTGTTTTTTTTTAGATTTTGTGTACTGTATGATCTATAACTATGTTTTGTATTGGTCACATAGCCTAGCACCATTACTTCCCTCTTACTCAAACTATATTGCTGTTAAAGTGGTTTTAATAAATGTGGATTAATCTTCCAATTGATGCTGGTGAACTTTGCTTTTAAGGGACTCTTGAATTCAGTAGAAGGGCACAGCTCACAATTATTATAAATTGCAATTGTATAAGATGCTTTACAAAACCATCTGATAAAGAATTTGCTTAAATTGGAATAAAAAAATTTCTTTCTGACCTTTTTTTTGTTATTTCTGACAATCCAATGTAAACAGTGTTATTGTTTGCTAAGAATGTGTCTTGGTTTCATAAATTAGGGACTATTCAAGATCTTTTAAAACTGTCAAACAGAGCTTTTTATTCGGGATGCTAAACAATATATACATTTGCACTAAACGATATGACTTGGATTAGCTTAACTTGGAATGTTTAGGATTGCACTCTTGCCCCAACCATCCTGACCGCCAGGTCATGCTTGCCTCATGCTATTGTTACCATGTTATCTCCTTTGACTCATCACAACATCTTGATTGATCCTGGTTTTCAAGAGAATTGTGATATGTAAAAGGGAGGTGTTTATCATAGTATTTCTGGGAGCATATTTTGGACCAATCATATTGATTAAGCTTGCAATTTTGTTGCATACAATTTATGATTAGAATCTGTATTATGTAAGCTGATGATGCATTATACTGTTCCATTTTTGCAGTTGGTAACCTAACATTGAGATATTCAAAAACTGCAGGCATTCCACGCCTTGAAGATGTTTTGAATGCAATAAGAGGCAAGGGGCTACTAATTTACATTGAGGTTTGTTTCATGTGTTCAGTTCTTGTATAAATTTGTTTTTATCCATATCTTTATATAATTAGTTTTGTAGTGTTGCTGCGGTCAGCTGGCTTCTAGTCCCTTATGTCAAAACTGGCCAAGCAAATAACCAATCATGTGTTTTATTCCTCATTTTGCCTAGTTTCTGATCATCAAATTGTTACTTGTTTCCTCCTAGCTTATTGGTCATTGTAGGACATTTTCATATGCTAAGGAGTGTCGAACAGAAACAAAGATGAATAGGGCAGAAGCCTGTGGGGAAATTGCCTCTCCTTTACTGAAAATAGCAGCTGATTTTGTTTTCTCATTGTTTTGCCCTTACATTTCACAGGATTACCCCCTTTACTGTTCCTCACACATACTGGCTATATCTAAAGCATCATTCTAAGTACTGTGTTCATTTCCAGACACCTATGTTTTATTACCTCGGACACAGATCCCCTTTTTGCGATTTTTTCACTTGGTACAGGAAGTAGCAGATGCATAATGCTATGAGCCTTCGTATCTTGCTCATTTATTTTGAGACCCATTTGGCCTATGTAACAAAAATGAAAAAGGCCTGCTTTCTTATAGCCTTAGAATGAATACTTCCTTTTTTATCACTGAAATAAAACAAGATATTTCTTTGTCTTTTTCAACAAAATAAATCAGTACACCTGGATCTAAAACGTTATCATAACTTAATCACATTTCTTAGCTTTGTGAAGATAACTACTTAGATATCAAAGACTATGCTTGAATTTATATTAAGTAAGAGTAATGTCTTGCCTTTGCCAGTTAAAGATCAATGCTAATCCAAGACTACAGCTTTGAAGATACAGCCAGTCAAAGGCTCTTTTATAAGGCATAGATATTGTTTCTGTTTCAAAGCATATTTTTTAAAGACTGGATTCCTAAAGCTTGAGCTAAATCTTGATTTATGACAGATACATTGCCAATTCAGGCCTTAAATCAGGTTTTCTTGTGGATTAGAGATTAATGTCAGACAATTGCAGACTTCTTGGCTATTTGTTATGGCTAAATGTCAATGTCACAAATGGCCATGGGGATTACTGATAGGATTTTAGATAAGACAACAAACCAAAACAGTAGTACCCACCAGGTTGAATGGATATCTGATGGACCTGACAGAAAGCCAATCGTTTGCATATTTTTTCATCTCAAATGGTTTTCAATCCTTAACTTGTCATCTAATTCCGTTCACTTTTTGGCTATCATCCAATTCATGATACCTCATGGAACATCGGCCGATCAATATTTTTCTCAGTATAATAAGTTATGAATAGAGGGGGAAAGAAGCAGGGAAGGATGGGAATACTGTGGGTGAACAGCCTAGTTGGATGGAAAAAAAAGGGTATAAAGATCAATGAGAAAGAGTTGATTCATATGACTAGAAGTAGAGAATTCTGACGAAGCATGATCGCCAGTCTCATGATGTGGTACTATGATGATGACAATAAGTTATATTTCGGCCTTTTCTTCGTGTTTTATAGTTATTGATTTGTTCTATTTTAGCTTGTCCCGTCGGATGCACCACCAGAAAGTCCACTGGAACGAGACCATTCTCTCCGCGTTGGACGAGCTGTCGCAAAACTTGTTCGAAAACTAAACATGATCAACGATGTATTTGTTGTTTCATCAGATCCTTTCAAAATGTTGGCGGTGAATTACCAGGATTCAGATATTGTAACTGGCTGGTGGTTCAAGAAAGAATTTTACGTTAATGCGACAATAAAACGAATGCGAAAAGAGTTCATCGATCTACAAGGCTTGCGAGATTGTTATAGAAAGACAGCACCAACTGGATTAGAGTTTGCTCCATTTCTGTACGAAACAGGCATTGTGACGAAATCAGTGAATGGATCATTGTTTGACGCCAGCTTCGATTTTGTCAATAGTGCAGCATACTTCTCAGGGAGAAATGACAAGACTTTGGACGTGTTAAAAAAGAACTATAATCCAAACATACATTATGGTACCCTTCTGACGTACTTCGAAAGCCAGATTGTACGTAATAAGAAAGCAGATAACACGAAGCTTCATATCCTTAAGAAGAATGGCATGGATCGGATTATCACAGATGACCCACGATGGGTACGAGAAGTGCTCACCGCCATCGGCAGCAGTGGTTTTGCTATAAGTGCAAATGTAAATATGGTTATTTATTGCATAGTTGGTTTGATTACAGTGAACAGGTATTTTTAATGTGTATGATTTCAATGTATCGTTCGTGTCCCCATGCATTTTAGCAGTAATATGTAGACAATCATTCTTAGAAAGATGCGTGTTTCTTTGCCTGTGAGGGTCTTTAGCTTTTACGAATGCAGAATACAGCAGACCTGCAGGCGATGGATAACCAGAGCAAAATGACAATTAGATATTTGCTAATCTATCAAGTGAACTTTCCTACCAAAGGGAAATCGCTCTTGAGGTGGACCAACAATTTCTGCCAAAAGTCTTGAAACACGAACGATAATTTCTATTTTCTATCTCCGCCTTCCCCTCCCCTTCAGAACAATGTGATTTGAGACGAGTTTCTTGGCCACCCTTTGATCAAAATCATTTGTAAATAATTAGCAAGGAGCTACCTTTTCCAACCAACATTATTTTGGAGGGAGGGAAGATTGGTGCTAAGATTATTCGCCGGAAACACAAAATGGTCTATGAAATATGATTTTTTCATAGGTGTTCCAACGACTTTTGCCAGCGAAAGGGTTGAAGAAGCCAGCTTACATGCATATTTTTCCGCAGTAATCTCTGATGTGAAGCGGCTGAAATTAATAAGACATCATGGATGTCTTATTAAAAAAAAATTCAATTCAATTCAATCATTTGAACGAAACTCCCTTGTCTCGTAAAAATCACAAACCTAGGAATCAAAACAAGCCTCTGTATATCGAATTTTCTTAACTGAGACGTTTTCGAACTCAAATAAGCACGAGTTGCTATATACCTCCCTAACTCTCTATATGAAGTGCTTTTCAACATCCCTTGATTAATAGTTAGACAAATCCACATCGTATCATCAACGAAACCACGCAAAAGAAAGCATCGGATAACGTCATTTGAAGGCTAGAAAATTTTCTTCTAGTGGTTACTCATTTCCTATGGCTGTGAATTTTCGAAGCTAAAGTTTCCTTCTTTGCTTGTAACGCGCCAGGATTATATGCCTGAGTACATTATTTTCTTTTTGCACGGGTTTATTGATATTTTATAAATATTTGCAATTTTTCTTTTAAGACAATCTCGTCGTTGAAATATTTATTTAATTGTTTTTGTACACTGCTAGGTAACTGATCAAGATTTCGTTTGAAGGCGTAGTCGTTAGATGATTAGGCATCAAATGCAGGAATCGTTTTTAATACAGCAACAGGCTCTAGAAGCGATAGAACTTTTTAGTCTCATCAGGAAAAGACACGAAAAGAATCGGTTGTCGTTCTTGTTAATGTAATCGCGTACGATTTTTTATGAGAAAGTTCGAAATAACCCCATACCGAATTGTAGGTAATGTACAATAATGATAGATAGACCCCGGCACTCAAACTTTCTTTACAACTGCAAGAACTCAGTACTTCTTTGGAAATTTATTGACAAATTAACTTGTGCTCTCAAACTACATTTTTTGTTCTAAAGGCTGACATTGTTGCCAAGGCCCTCAAAGGCTTTTCTCGTTAGTTATGAAGTAAAATATTTCAATAAAGTTGTGTTTATAAGGAATAGAATATACAGGAAGTAAGCAGTTTCTAGAGCAAGCACAATTGTTTGCTTTCCTAGGTTAGAGAAACTCAGTATTGAACTCTCTTTTCTTGTTGAAGAGCCACGTATTACTTTGTCATATAAAACTTTCTTATAAAAAGCGCGTAACCGAAGTAAATGAATTGCAGAAGATTTATTTATGATCTTAATGTATATATGATAGCACTTGAGTTGATAACGTGGGTAATTAGGTCCTTTTTTCAAATTTAGATCATTTAAACAGAAATAAACCATTGATTAACAGAGTATAGAATTAAATACAAATCTGAGACATTTGCGTATTCGAAGTAGTAAAATTTGTTGTGATTTCATCATAGAATATCATTTATTGAGAGTTGCATTCAGTTTCTTCTGTTTGAAATCATTCTCGTTCGTCATCCCAACTCAGTTAAACGGTGGCATCATTTTGGGTCGAGGCGAACTGTAGTTCTGAGACCTCACTTGACCATGCTTCATCGAAGGGCAATCTTCAGGCATTCTAATAATGAAATTATTCATCATCGAAAAGCTACAAGAACGTTAATAATCAGCATTTGTAATACGGAATAGCTGTCATTGTAATTGTTACGTCTAACAACGATTGCTAAACCTATTCTTTGTCACAAGGTTTAGGCAACTTTAACGAAGTACAATAATGTATTAAAAGTCGGTTTCCATGGTGTGGTCTACACTTTGCGCTGAACGAAAGCTGTTGGAAACAATACGAATCTTCTCTCGGTAGAAGCGGAAAACCTTTTGATTGAGACAGAAAGCACTGAATATGAAAAACCCTTGAAATGTCGTGAAGAACACGTATACATAAACGAGCGATTCGTTTTGGGACACTCTAGCAATCGGTCCGAAAACCCAACCAATTCCAAGAAGGAATGACAACTTTAAGGCCATTATGACTAACGTCAGGTTGTCCTTTTTTCGACTCGAGTTGGAACCTAAAACCAACCTGGAATTATGGCGTGTTTTTGCGATGAAAACTAGTGTGATGCCGAGACAAATTATATTAAAGATGATTATACATGCTATTGGGAAGGAAAATGCCAGGATATTGGCTATGTAATTCGTTATAAAGCATGTATTTGCTTCGCCATAGCCGATGTGCGTTTTGTCGCTTGTAAAATCAATAAAAACGCAAAGCACAACGAATAAGGTTGGGATGACCTCACTAGTAAACGCATAGATTTGAAACCGGCGTTGCTGGGTCTGCGGTGTTGGCCTGCGGAACCGCGAAAACGTGATTGAAAAGTCAAAGGCGATTGATGCCATCCAAAAGAACATAACCAAATATGACCAATGATGCAAAATGGCAATGGCCGTGCATTGCTTAACGCTATCTCTAGATTCTAGTGACAGTATCTGCATTACTTGTTGGAACATGGTATTAGCCGAAAGGAAGACTATACTTCTTCCATAGGAGGTATGTAATTCCTTGTCAAAAACATATGTCAATAACAACAGAACTGTCGCTGCTAAACTCCACGCATTTCCAATGATATATAGCCAATATTCAGCTCTCTCTTTCCTTTTTAAATCCAATATGAAAATGTAACTTTTGTATGTTGTTGTCTGGCAGTAGGTAGATCCATTTTCAAGCCGTTTCAAGCGGAAACAGTGCCCCGATCTCTCTGAGTATGTACCACTGATATCTGTGCATTCTTTTCTTGCCAATCTCTTTATCTCTCGTACTCGGACCTGATGCATCATATCAGAAGCAAGTACAACTGCGAATGTCTTTTCAGCCTTAGCCTTCAAACTGTTTGGTTCAGCTTGCGTTGTTGGCAAAATAGTCGAGTTCGCAGAGCAATTGTAAAACTTTCTGAAGATTCCTCTTTGCAATTCACCATCGGCTTGGCTAAATGCCACAGCGAAAAGGAACAATACTATAATAGCTTTAATGACAGAGTTGAGCTTGAATGTTACTTTCCTGTTTCGCATTGTTTCGTTTTTACAGATGACACTGGTCTTTTTACCTGTTTTGGCGAGGTTAGTGTGACTTTCTTGTAAGACTGCTAAACCGTCCTGAGATTCGAAGCGGCTTCTCGATGTTCATCTACCAATTGCATATAGACGTCATCAGAAAGATTATCATTAAAATTAATGAATATGCTTGATTATTTACTCTAACTTTGCTTGAAAAGTTTTCAATTCACGCTACGAAATCAAAAGGCAATCAATCGTATTTGAAAAGCACCTGTTATTGAAGAAAAAGAACAAGAATTACAGTTTTACTTCGCCTTTGACATTAGTTTCGAATCCTTAAGATATCATAAGCTTTATCTTATCAATCACTCTCAGCCAGATTTGTGCCCAATCAGCTTAATTGTTGAATGCGCCATCAAAGCAACCATTATTTACATATTTATTGCTTGAATTAAAGCCTGTTATTGCTCGTATGCTATAGCATATCCATTCGAAAACTAATTTCACTTTTATCAGCGTCGAAAGTGACTTGTTTTTCTTACTTGTAAACGTCTTTGCCTGAGAAATCTTGCATCTGCAGGCGTTAAGGAGAATACCGTTTTACATAATACAGGAGGTGATTCACTAATTACAAACCACCCTATGTTCTATATTATATTCAAATAAAGCCTTGGCAGTATGCTAATCATGCAATAAAAAGCCATCATTAGCTTGCCATAGGATCTCCTTTTAATTAAACTTTTGTAATTGTAAGGCTATTTCATGTGGTCATCAAAGTACAGTCATAAACAGGCTTTTAAGAAATCAAATATTTAGCAAGAATCTGCTCGCGAAGATTTGATCTTTCAATTTATGAATAACATTCAGCAGATCGTTTTAGCGATTTTCTACCAAAACACTAGCAAATTTGTCGCGTTGAAGTCTACACAAAATTTGCCGTCATTTTTCCGTTGACTTATTGAGTTACGATCCACAGGAAGGCTACCAGACTTGTAGCACCAACACAAAATAAATTCACTTGCCAGCATAGACAGTGCATGTATTCAAATTATGAGTTTATTCCTATGCCGAAACATTGTTTTTGAAAACTTCCATTTCTTGAAGTCATTCCTTTTCTTCGGTTTTGTCAGGGACTGCAGAGCGATCTGAAAGTGGGGGAGGGGAGATAAAATCGAGTGAAGGGAAAAGGAATAGGGGTCTGTGCGCTTGCCTTCAGAAAAATTCACCTTTTAGAAGCAAGGAAATGGCTATTTGGGAAGACATACCCTTATGTGCATCCTATATATTAGTAGTTAAAAATTCCCAGTACAAGTTTAAACGAACCAGACCATGTAAAATATTTGAAGAATGTTGAAAAAAGTTATATATTTTGAAAAATACGAAGCTTGCGTCCAGTTTTTGGCTATTCTAATTTAACGAATCTTCAAATGTTGAGGTGCCTGTTGTCTTTAGCGACAGGTGCATTGGCACTATTGATCAAAGACAAAGACATTTCTTATCATTCAATAGTTTTTTCCTACTTTTGAAAAAGTGGGAGGGGGCTATAACCCCAGCCCTTCCCTGCTCCGCAGTGCCTGTTTGTATATCTAGTATCCATCTGATGCTGCGTTCTCCACTTCCTTGCAGTTGACAGTACTTTGAATGCATAAGTAAAAGGATGACCGTTTTATGAAATGTTCAACTTTTAAGTAGTTTTAATTAATTGTTCCCCATTGCCCGACTTAGTACATCGTTGAAGATCAAAGTAAATTACACGGGTCTCGATTTTTGCTGATAATGCAAAACTGTTTGCATAGAACAAACTTTTATAGATCCAGGAAAAGCCGCGAATTAATCGACTTGAGGATATTTCCTCTATTTATCAACATTTACTTTGAAAAACATACAGCCTTAGAAAAGCTCCCGCCATATGCTAGATCACAGGTTTTTTCATAAAAAGAAAGGAGACCGCCTTTTTAATTCGGCTGCAAAAATGCAGTTCTATAGACAAACGCTGCCCGGAACATCGTTAAAGTTCAAAAGGCAGTATATTCAAGAATTCAACTTGGGCTGATTCCTTCTGGGGTAGGGTTTATATGACTGATGAGTGAAGTGGAATGTACTGTGAACATTTTAAATCTACGATCCCAATTTATAACTGCTCGGGTTTGAATAAACTATATTTAAACAGTACAGCGTCCGTTCAAAGCGAACTTTCAGTAATTCGAAGGAGAATCTGCGAATATTCATGTTCGATTCGAACTGGTGTGAATCGAAGTTTGAGTATTTGAAGAATCCCTGAAAAAATGAAATCGCAGTCACGCAGTATTGACATGAATGTTTCATGTCACTTCTGCTTCTACTGCTCTGCAAACAACTGTCTCCATCGCAAAAACTTTCTCCAATCCAAGCCCGTCCTGTGCTATTGATCTTACATGCAAAAAACCTTTACTCTCTTCAAAAGTGGGATTGGAAATTTTTTTTTAAATTGATTTTTGCTCTGAATACTCATATCTAATCTGCATTTGTGTAAATAAAACAAATTACAGATATTTCATTGGACAACAAGAGAAAGAATGGCACACCTAATATACATTTGCATCAAGCATATCTACAATCGCGCTACAAAATAATAATTAGTATGTTTATCCCTGAATGATAATAGCCCTATCAACTAAAATTGTATTTACAAAATTTTTTTGGCAGATTTGTTGCTTGCCCTTGATTAAAAATTAAAATGCAGTTAGACATTTGGATAAAAAATTGTTATCTTTATTTGTTTCCTCTTTTTCCTTTGTTGATCATTTGATCCCAAGTCTGTGCACTTGCTCTGTCCTGCTTCGTTACTGCACTAAAGTCAAACTTTTTCAACTGGGGCAGTTTTGATATAACGAGTTGCCTATAGCCACTAACATCTTCTTCTATTGGATTTCCGTGTAATGTAAGAGTCCTTAAATGTGGCAGATTTGACAGTTTTTCAATTTCTGAGATCTTGTCAATTGAATTTCCATGAAGATATAACACTTTCAAATTGGGGTAATCCAGTATGCACTAAATAGAAAAACAAAAATTATGTGTCACCCTTTTATATTCTATGTCCAGCAAGAATACGTTTAAAGTCAAAATGAATCCTTTTGATAACCAAGGATAAAAATGCATAGAACCATTATCAATCATCCTCAAATAACCATTTATCACATACTGCATGCCTGTTATGTCTGCAATAGGAGAACTTCCCTGTTGTTATGTATGCAACATAAAATCATGAGGTAAAACATAAGACATTTTCTTGCAAAACAAGCAAAAATGAACTGGCTGCAAAGTGAAAATTAGCAAACACATTCCTGCATATTTTCATGAACCTTCAGAAATAATTAAAAGGATCCTGTAGATGCAGGTGAAGCTTTAATGTCATGAGGTTATAGCAGCTATCATATAACTAGAAATATTTTATGTATTCAGCCATTCTTACCTTGTCAATGGCACATATATCATTAAATGAAAGATCTATCCATTCTAGTTTAGATGGATCTTCTACAATTTCTGCAACACAAGTTGAGAAATCAGACCATTCTGTTATCAGATTATTACTCAAACGAATTGCAGTTGTGTCATGCTTTTTCCTTTCCTGCTTCTCTAGAGTTGCTTTTTTCTTTTCCTAGAAAAAAATAAGACATGTGAAGCAACAACCTTACCATTATATATAATTAGTTCTCATTATAAACAAATTAAAATAAATTAAACACATTCTCACTTACATCAGCTTTTTTAACTTGGACCATTCCTCTGGGGTCTTCATCTAGGCATTCTAAAAATACAATAAAAAATATTTAGAATATAATAAGTTTTAGATTATCATCTTTTTCTTTATGCAAACTTTTATGTGTCTCAGTTTGTCAATTCTTTATTTCACTATTCAGACTGCACATAATATCATAATAAGCATCATGAAATGCTTAAAACAATGGAAATAAAATTTATTTCAAATCCTTTTTTAGTCTTGGTTTGAAAATGTCTCATCTTTAAGTAGTTGTGCACAACTTCTAAATAATGCACATGTAATACTGGAAATAAATGGGCATAAATCATGTTATGACAATATTCCATAAAACATTGTGCCAAGTATCCTTGCGGAGTCAATTACATAATGGATAATCTTGCTTACAATTTTCAGATAATATTTCAAAGAACGGATGAATACAAAAGATGAATACTACAAGTTTATCATATGATTTTATCCAATTTCATTTCATCACTGTCAATCTTAAGATGCTTTTTGGGTTCCTGGCTAATATATTTATCATTCAAAAACTCCATATAGTGGAATGGGATCTACCACCAGCCCAGGTATGATGAATTTCTAAATATACAAAGAGATCCACAGGCGTATGCTTAACACCTTGTGCAACACAAACAGCAAGATTTTGAGGTTCTGTTGTCTTAGATTAGATCCCATGGCAAATGCACTACCTGGATATTTTTAAAAATCAACAAAGACTGCCATACACCTTATTTTTTGGCTTGTATTTTAGGTTGGATAACAAAGCAAAGATTTAAGTTGAGAAACATATTAAAAAAATTGTCTTATCACCCAACACTTTAATGTGTTCTGGGTTGGAAAATATGCCTGTTTTTGCCTACGCGTAGTTGCGACCAACAACAGTTTTTCCGCTGCGATGTGCGAGCAAAGCCTATTTCGCGCCGACATGCGACAAAATTCAAGGAGTTGCTAGCAAAACCAAGCCAATATTTAATGAGCTGCATGTGTTATTACCCCTTTCCCTTCTTTTTAGTACTTCATTCAAGTTGAACCAGCCCCCCATTGTTTGCCATCACAATGTTTGTTGTAAAAAAGGCGTGAAACGCCTATATTGTACCACTTCATGTAACAAAATAAGGTGCGACAAATAGTAGGGGGCGGTGCGACACATCGACTCAAAGGAAATAAGGGTTGGGAGCCCATGCAAGTTTTCCAGCCAGGATGTTCAACATAGGGTAACCTTCTTATAGACTAAAGGCTGAAAGCAGGAATTGCTGCAGGTTTAATCGAGTGCTCAAACTTAAAGAGATACCTTCGCTCCTGCACCCCCCCCCCCTCTAGTAATTGCTTGCGCACTGCCGATTCGTAAAATGGCCCACTCAGTCACAAGTCTGGAGAGAGCATTCACCGTCAAGTTGACTTCAGCGCGTAATTCAAAACCTACCCGATACGGAAGTTAGACACATAAAGGTAAAATCCAGCGGAGGTTTGCAGTCATTTCTATTCTCTGTTGCAGCTTTTATAGCCAAAATTTCCTGTGATTTTGTGTTCATTATCACACCAGTCCTTCATACCAGCTTCCATGAAAATATTGTTGCTATGTCAACCGTAGCCTCCTCTATAGGACCTTGACCTCGTACTAGATTCTATACGTGCGAAGATGGCGGCAGATGCGGGAGATGGCGACTTCGATTTCCAAGCTTCAATTGCTCCAAAAATTGTTCAAACTGTAAGAATCATTGCGTTCTAAACCATTAACTTTATGATTTACAAGTAATTTAATACTCGAAGATTTTTCTTCAATATTTTAACCGCTCTTCTCTTCTAACCAAGTTGCAAATTGATCATGCCGCTGAGACTAGAGCGTCCTTTGTACCTCAAACGCCAGGGTTAAATCATAGTGTCTAGCTGCTAGTAGCATGTGAAATATGGTTGATGAATGATAGAAACAACAAAATTGAAACAAAGAAATAGGCAAGTCATTGAGTCAGATTAAAGCTATCGAGTCAGGGGTGCTATCATTCTCGATTAGCTTCTGTTCCAGCTTCATGCATACGATAGTTAGTTTCATTCAATAGGTGGCTTTTCATTTACTGGTTTTCAAGGGGCCCTTATTGTTAATAAAAATATTAAAAATACTAAATACTAGAGTATTTTTAATAACTGAATGCACAAGAAAATTGAAGTACATCCAAAAATTAGGCCTTGCATACATGCATTGTGTGAATAGGCTCAATATAGGTTCACCTGAAGTTTCATACTACCTAAAGCGGCTTAGTGCACCCAATAGAACTGGATATGCTGTGCACCCCCTATTTTTTAACTTTCGCATAAGATCTTGTTGAGTTCTCCCATGCTCTGCAGATTGGAGAATTGCTGAGCAAACTAGGCAGTAATGCGCTTCCTTTCTGTAACTAAAAAAGAGATGGTCTTGGGATCCGATGCTTGATCAGGCAAATTTCAATGTGGGTAGCTTCTGCCCAACCACAAAAAGATTTCTAGTCCATTATGAACTGTGTTTGAATGCACAAAAGCTTTGCCACTGAACGATGTCTGCCTAATTCCTTCTTCCTCAAATGCTCTGATCGTGCATCTTTCCTTTTTCCTTTCCTCTTCTTGTGTATTATCATTATTCTTATTATTATTATTATCAAAAATTTTAAAGTAAGCATTTACATTTGTAGCTAGGTAAAAACTAATTTAAATTCTTAATTCTTAATATAAATTAATTTAATGCAAAGTAAATTGGTTATAAAGTACAATAATGGGCAAAAAAATAAAATATATATATATAGATATGAAAACAGAATCAATCCAGGAACCCAACCTGGGCTTTGAGTTTTGCATAATCTGCAGCTGCATTCCCCACCCTTCCATCTCTTGATATGTTTTTTAAAAGTGGTAATGTTCAGAGACTGTTTCAGAGGCCATGCCACAGTGTGCATCCTAAAAAAGAAACACTTTGTATCCCAAAACAGAACTTTCTAGGACTTGGGTATTTGTAAAATGCTTTTCTTTCTTTTGATCATAAGGGGGATTCTTTTCATTGAAAATCCCAGTCAAAAGCTTGAGGTGTTTTTCGATTTGGTTTTGTAGATCCCTGTATTGTTTGCACTATTTAATAAGCAAATAAGCGAATATGCACTGCAAGGTTAAACTTTTGAACAAGCACCCCAGGGGGTTATTGGGTCTTTTATGGTAGATTGATTTGTTAGTATTTAATATGCACATCTCTTTTACCCTTTTTGCAGATGGAAAATATGACACAAGAGTTGACTGCTGAGGAGCTTAGAAGGTACGTATGTGCAATTGCTACATCCATAGAAACTATGTAAAATCAATAGGATTTTGATTGTGGATCAATAAATAAATGTGGATTATATAAATGATACATGAGGCACACATTTGGAAATGTAATCAGTTGTAAGAACAGATGGGATGTCATTGTGAGACAAATTGTTGAAGGCATCAGACCTGAGTGTTTTAATGGGATTTGTAAACCTTAAAAATATATGCTTAGAGAAAATGAACTTAGGATGACTGAAACAACTCTCTTTTGATGACATTGAAAATAAATCCTTGTATCAAAGATGTTATTGAAACAGCTCTGCATTAAGGATGCTTATTAATTGATTATGTTGATAGTAATACCCTCATATTAGAACTTAAAATAAAGTTTCCTACTCTATTAATGAAAACAAGCACTTCCGGTCATTTTCCATGTTCCTAGCAGTATAATTCATTTTAATCCATGTCATGAAAATTAGTTTAAGTAAAAACTTTGTGCAATATGTATTTTTGGTCAATGCAATTGTGAAAGACTGGTTTGTTAATAATAGTCTATTTTGTAGATCTCTTAGAGGTAAATTGAATCATCTCAGTAATTAGAAGAGTACATATTGCAATTTTTGCTTGAAATGAATGTTGAGGGATACAAAGATTTGAGGTAAAACAAATCTGTCCTTTTTATCATTGTTTGGTGTTAGTTTTTAAGTAAAACTTTGTTTGAAAAACAGGCTTGAGCACGAGAAGTTGCATGCAAAACACAAAGGACATGAAGCAATGCATATGGAGATGTTATTGATTTTGTTGGCTACTTTAATTGTGGCACAGCTTCTTCTTTACAAATGGAAGTCATATCATCCTAGATCTTATCATGTAAGTGCTAAATACCATATTTTACAAAAATAGATATCTATTAAGTCAGGTATTCAACTGATGTAGAGCCTGGTTCACACCTTTACAAAAGTTAGGCCAGCAATTTTCATCATTAATGTGAATCATATTTGAGTATTTCTTTCCTCAAAGCAATCAAATTTATATATAATGAGTAAGGTAGAGAAAAATCTATCAGGCTATCTTGCGGATTCTCAAGGAATGCTTTGGAAGATGTATACAAATATGATATGCTGTTCAATTTCAATATCAGTTGTTAGAAATACGAGGAAAATAATTTCTAGTGCAAAGAGTGGTAGGAACATTTTACACAGCATTTTCAAAAAACTGCTTCAGATAAAACTTCACTCTTCTTCTTGCCTTTCATTTTTTCAATATTTATTGGCTATTATTAAGGATTAATTATTATATTTAAAATATAATTAATTACTGTTTTTTTAGCTTGTTACACTAGTTGGTTTATGGCTTATCCCATTGTACTTTAATGTCAAACTAAGATGGTACAGAATGTTAACAGTTTGGACAATTTTCACGCTTATTTCTGCATTCATCATCCACAAAGCTGCTAAAGCTCCTTTGCAACCTACAACTCCACGGTGAGTGGAAAATTTTACTGATATGGCTACAAATGAATCTATTATTTGATGAATGGTAACTTGTTGCAGAATTTTTTCCTTATCATCAGATTACTGTTATTATTGGCAATTATTAGTATTTTTAGCATAATATGCACTCTGAGCATTCTACCTATACTTGGCCCTGCTCAGTTTCAAAATAGAAGTTGATGGCCATTGAATGCTGTCATGTGATTCAGTTCAGTTCATGTTTTGTTTTTCTGTTTTCACTGATAATCAAATGTAGCACAAAACTCTAAGCAACAACTACGCAACCATTGTATTCTAACTGCAACGTTAATGCATCTTCGTTAGTTTTACAAAGTATTACAATAAACAGTAATTTTCATTAGTTAAAATATACTTAAATTATCTTGCTTTAACATATAAATCAACGATATGATAACACCTACCTCTAAAGCACTCTAGTAACTATTAAAGGCTACAAAGTTAAGATTTTCAAATGGAATACTGGCTTTTCAACTTCATTATGCTTCAGGGACATCCTTGCTAGCATTACCAAAAAGGAGCCAGTGTGAATTGGACTTATTTTCACTCTATCACAGAGGAAAGCACAAACATGATCACAAAAATTAAGCTAAACCATTGTATAGATATAATGATGATACGTGTCTCTAAATAGCTAGCTTATTAAGTTATCAAGCATGTGTCTTTTCCTGCCACAATTCCATTTACCATGTGATATCTATCTTTCAACAGGCTAGTTTACAAATGGTTTTACAATGTTCATCGTGTAACATACGCCTTGGGTATTATAGGATATTTTATAATAATGTCAACGTTCCTTGGATTGAACCTGATGTTCTACATTTCACCGGATACTGCCATGGGTGCTGGTGTCACCATCATCTTCTATGGTTTGTACTATGGTGTCCTCGGAAGAGATTGTGCTGAAATCTGCACTGATAAAATGGCTGCCAAAATGGGGGTATGTGTTCTTCGTTTTAGTAGATTTCGAATGAACGATATCCGTTTTTTAGTTAATTAAAGAGTAGTGAAATAAGAGTTTAAGAAATGAAAGTTTAGGCTAACATTTACAGGGAGAAGATAAGATGTATTTTACTTTTCATTGTTCGTTTTGAGGGACCAAATAAAATCTTGTTTTTCATCTGAAATGACGGTTACATCTGTCAAAATCTTTGTCTTTGTTTTGCGCATTCTTCACTTAATTTATGGTAATCTGTTTCTTATTTTTCACCGTCATTTTCTACTGTGTTATTAAAGCAACTAACAATGCTTTTTCCTTTTGCCTATAGTATTACACCGAAAGTAGCTTGCCCTCTAAGATGCTGGCAGCAAATATCTGTGCTGTTTGTGGACAAGAATTAGTTATTGCTAACATGGATGACATAGAAGATGAATCACCGGAGAAATCTTATAAATTATCATGTGGCCATTTGTATCTTTTCATTTTATAATGCAATATCTTAGCATCCACGTTTTAATTCATTTTTTATCTTCATTGATGCTGCTGTATTTCAAAATTTTCAATAAGAAAAACATTGCTTGATATTATGATACTACTTTATACTATGCTCGATGAAATGAAAAAGTGCGCTAAGTTGGCAAGCAATTACTGAATGAAGCAAAAGTTCCTGCCATTTTGTTTCATAACCAAGTTGAAAATATTCGGAGCATAAAAGTCTCAAAATAGCGAGTTAGCAACCCTTTTGTACCATTCTATTCCATATCTCTAGCGTCTCTGATTGAAGAAGTTGACGATCGAAACCTTCCCATTATTCCTGTCGTCAGCATTTCAAAATTAACTTCAGTTTTTCCCCGCGTTTTTCTAGTTGGACAGCAGCCTCAAGCCATCCACGTATGATGTACTTAACTTTCCTTTATCTCTTTCACCCCCAATTTCCCCTGTTAACAGCTGATGTTCTAAACCTTTGGTTGCAACCGACTGTGAACATTTTACGAAATATTCAATTTAGTTTTCAGCATGGCATATGCGTCATATTGTTTATATTTCGTTATTTAATATTCATTTACAGCCCGGCTTTTAACAGAGTAGTTTTAAATGGCTTGATATTCAATGGAACTGAATTTATTTTTGCATACGGTTGTTGTTTTCTTTCATTTTTTAAACAAGGTTGTGTTTAAATGCTCCTTAACTCCTTGCATATTTCATGAATTCTGTATTCGTGGTTGGTGTATTGTTGGCAAAAAGCAGATATGTCCATATTGCAAGGAAAAAGTTGATCTTAAAAGAATGTTTCGCAATCCGTATCTTTTCATAAATGATAGTTCATAATATTCGATTTATTCTCCTCTTTTAGCTGGTTCTGGTAATTCTGCAAATTTATCTTGAAGATTGTGTACTGTCACGGTTGGAAAATGCTACAATTCGTATTGAGAACTTGGAAATCGGTTAAAGCGAACTACGGAAGAGAGCACATCTTGTTATGACACTGAAATCAAAATGAGATCTTTCAACATAATATTCAAAGCTATATGAATTTTAAGTAGCATGTCATCTAAAGCACCTTGTTTCAGCATCTCGACTGAGGCTTCAAAGTTCTTTTGCTTAAAATAGGACACCAGTTTTTCACAGTATCAGTTTACTTTGATTAACAGAATAAAAATCAACATAGTTTCGTTAACCTTTAAGATGGCAGACATAACAAATTTTCATTGGGTTAAAATAGCTTTGACAGAGGTTTTCTGTCAGATCAAAACGTTTCTGGGAGTCTGATTTCCAAGTTATACGCAGATGGATATTGAAATGACCGATTCAACCGTGTCAGAGCTAGCAGTATCATACAATGAAAATAGGTTTTTAGATACAAGGAATAATATGATCAAGACCCAATGTGTTTAGCTTTTCATAATCAAATTGCGATTAAAAATCCCGTAATTTGATCCAACCAGCATCTAGAATGGGTCCCACCTGATTAAGAGGATGATTAGTGGCGGTTATTAGGGGACCAGGGCACCCCCTCCCTAGGTATCATCGGATATTTTTAGCAAAGGCTAGGCAAAGTATTTATTTCAAATATCACACTCGCACATGCTCGAAGCAAACAACGCCTATTCTGCTTTTGGGTACACGGCAAATTCAGAATCTGTGCAGCCCTGATTGTGCTTGGAGAACCGCCAGACTTCGGTGCACTTGTTTTTGCTTTGATGTAGCTCAGTTACTATCATCATCACCATTATCTTGGAAGCAACATGCAGACTAGTGAGAATACCCTCTACATATATCTCATCTTTTAGTTCTATTGACTTGTTTTACGTTTATTCGTGTTAACCTTAACTAATGATCAGATGGGAAAGACCACATGTTCTCTTTGGTCAACTCCTTGATTGGTTGAGATACCTCGTCGTGTGGCAACCTGTTATTATCATCATTGTACAAGCGATAAATTATACATTAGGACTTGAATGATATCTAAATTTACTTGTCTTTAAAATTTGTCGATGTTCTGACCTTAGGAAATGAATATATGATTGTTATCAATGTGGAATTTGTAGCAGATTTGATTAAGTTAAATGGCTGTGTCTAGTTACCAGGTTTTTCGTTACTACTACGAGATGCACGACTTGTGAAGTAAATGGAATGTGCATTTCCTACATTTTCTGAAGCGTATCTACCTTTTAAGTTTCTGCAGGGCTGTATTTTTCTTTTTCAATCTTGTTGGACCGTCCAGTTAAGAAATTTTTTCTGTGAGGACTTACACATATTTAGACAAATAATTGAATGGGTGTATGTAAAATATTTAAAAATGTCAAATAAGGCAGACGTAAAGTCTAACACTTTGAAAGTTTTTCTTTCGTTCGACGCCCTTCAAGAGTATGAAACGTCAGAAGAATGCCCAAAATGTGAACAGAAATAAGGAGGCAGATGCGAATCAAAACCACTCGTAAGGAGGAATAACGCAATTCAGCGTGTGCGTGTTCGTGTTCGTGAGCGTGTCTGCACTAAGCAGGATTATACGTTTTATGCAGCCGAAAGGGAGGCGAGAGAAAATGAAAATAATTCATGAAGGCATACTAAGTAGACAACTACAAAATGCTGACACTTGTATATTTTCAATGAGAGGATTTTTGCCCATTTAGGGACGACGAGTGTTTCCCCTTTCATCGAGTCTTGTTTCAAATTTAAAGGCAATTGATCTCTCAAAAACCAAGAATTGTTGGTTTATGGTGGACCATTTTTAGATATGTTTTGACAAAGAAAGGCAACCCTTACGATCATTTCCTTTCTTCACTGCAAAGGAAAGCTGCAACCACATCATCAGATCAAGGCTAAAATCAGCTTGAATATTCGAGTTTTTATTAGTATAATAGCCTCAAAACTTTAAAATTGTTATGTGAGTCGTATGAATGAAACTTTTTAATGTCTTTATTCATTATTAGCCAACTTCGTTATTTTTCTTATTACAATTTGGAATTTGAACTATTTTGTATTCTTTTGCGCACTTTAATCTCTCTGTAACATGCTTCCCATTGCAGTCTGGTTATAAAATGGTAAAGTTTTGATGGATATATCCTATGAACAGTATATCAAGCGGTTTAATTCTATATATGCCCATAACACAATTACAACACAGTACGCAAAGGTGCCAAAGGGTGCACGGAGCTACCTTTAATAAACCTTTGACATTTAAAAATAAATTTGAAGCCAGTTTCAAAATGGTTGCAAGGCGAGACAGAATAAGAAATTTCCATATTGTCAGTTTTCCATGAGTAATGCGTAGCGTCACGTTTGAGTGTGGGTGTATATTTGTCATTATCTTCACTGTGGACTCCTCATTAGAGCAAGGTCACCACACATCCCTGCCCTTTTCCAAAAGCACATCTCGTACACATTGCACGAAATTTGAACCACTGTAACTCTAGGGGAAGTTCCCAACAGTAACAGAAAATGCTGGCACCCCATTAAAATCGGCTTTAGTCACGAAAAGATAGGTACCAATATCAATGCTTGTACCTTGAAAAAGCTTGAAAAACCAATATCAATTGCTTGTACAATTTTATAACCACATGAAATTGGATTTGAATTAAGGATGTGAATTAAGAAAAGAGGAGATAACGCAACCTATAAAAATACATTCTTCATTTTTCCTATACCTTGGGATATTTGTTCTGTTGGCATGTATTCGTTGCTTACAGGGATAACGAGTTTGTGTCAAAGAGGTCATGCCCCCTAGAATTAAACGATAATTATGCTTAATAAAATAATTATCTTGTATTAGGCCCAGCCTTACTTGCTTATCAAGGCCTGTAATATGACAGGAAATCACAAAAAGGGCTTTTTATATCAGCTCAATAGTAAAGATCAAATCTAATGCAGATTTTAGGCAGAAAAATAGAAGTAGTTTTTGTTTGAAATGAAAACAATCACTACTCACATGAAATCCATACCCCATTGGATTTCAGCAACTCACAAAATAACACGTCACGATTTAGGGGCTGCGACTCAACAAACGAGCGGAGTAATGATTGGGACACACTTCATACCATAGATTCTACCATCACACAACCCTTATCACACCGTAACCCCATTGGTTGTGATCTACTCACATCAGATAAGCGCGCCACGCTTTAGGAGTAGGGACGTCCCGAGTGAGCGGGGCTATGACTGGCAAAACATATGATATTCGGTGTGCCCTTTTGTCTAGAAATAGTGAATGTATCTAATGCTCACTTTTCAGAGCATCTCTGACCAGCATCGGAATTGCGAGTCCAAATTTCATGAAACCATGCTCAATCTACAAAAAATACAAAAATTATAGTAAACATCATGGCATAAGCATGGTTATCAAATGGTGGGGGCAAAATTTAGCAAAACGTTAACAAAGAAACAAAATTAAACAAAGAAATTGGTTGCAATGACTTGAGGTGCGATTTGTAAATGGCCAGAAGACAGTTTTCCAATCAAATATCGTTAATTCGAGTCTATGTTCATACGCACAGTTTTGTAAGTAATATAATTTACATGAGATTTCCTAGTAAAAACCCAAATTCGTTCAAGAAACTTCCTTAGTGCAGTGTTACTTAGAGGATAGTCCTTTCCAGAAAAAGATGATGCTAAAAACTAGAATGTGCAACGTAGGGTCCTCGATTTGTATCTAGGCAATACATATTTCACAGCTCATTTTCCATCTTGCTTGGGAATGTAATTGGTGTTTCCATATTATGCTCCATCTACAAAGAACAGGAATTTTATTATTAGAATCAGTTGCGGACAGAAGCTGTGGAATTAAATTCAAAAGATCCACTTGATACTGGCGGAAATTCATTTTTTCACTTTTAGGGGCACAGACCTTTAAATATCTGACAAGATTGTGCTTGAACAAATGAAGTGCATAGGTTGCTCCATTTATCGCCATTCAGGCAAAAGCATGTATTAGAGATCAAAAAGGATATTAATTTCTGGCAGTGGCGTAGCGTCCGGGTATGCAACCAAAGGTATTCAGTGCATACCCTGAGCTCACGAAGTAAAAAAAGTTTATTTCTTCAAAATAATTTCTTTTAGCAAATTCTAAACAAAAAAAGAAATCTTGAATAAGTCAATCATCATTCAGTTAAAACCGCTTTCAAACATTTAATAAGTAGGCAGTATTGTAAAATAATGTAGCTGTTTACAGTCTGGTCCTTACACTTGCCTACCCTTTGCATACCTAGGATTTCTCCCACTTATTACTCATTGGCTAAAAGAGGGGGGGAGCTGGGTCAAAAGTAATGAGCCCTTAAAATATGTATTATTTAGAAATCTCCTTAGATTTCTAATCTCCTTACACTTCCATCTGAAAAACATCCATTCTGCAGCTAGAAATATGACAACATGGTTACTTTTGAGAGGAGTTGACTTTTTCCTCCTCGTGAGGAACCGGGCACATAATTTTCAATACTTACAATCATGTACGAAAATGAACCATAAGAATTCAGGAAAAAGGTATAAGAAAACTAAAAATTAGCAGGACATTTTGGAAAAACCCTTCTGCCTTATCATAAATTGGCGTTTAAATATTGAATTAGAATTGAAAATAGTGGGACAAGTTGGGCCAAGAATTTCCCAGAATATGCTCACTTGGAAAAGGCAAAAAAGCATAAATCTAGTCGCTATTAATATTCTGTTATATGAAGGCAAATACAGCTTAAACTTAAATCAAAATAGCAATTATTTAAAGATATTTAAAAAACATATTTTATTGAGCATTGTTGGCCATTTGCTGTAGTTTTGTTACAAACAATTTCAGCACAGTATAACTCGGTAAAGCTCGCCAATAAGGTGGCCTATAACTTCAAGAATTAAAGGGAAAATTTTTCTATGGTGAATAGAAGCAAAGCACAACAGCTATCAGTAATCTTAAATGGCTAGGAAATAATTTTGGTCTGTACACCAAAAGCCATAAGAAGAACAATAATGCGTTAAGCCCGTCTACAAATTCAAAGTAGAGAAAGGGAGGTAGAACTGACCCATTCTCTCGTTAACAGATGCGACGAAACGTTTTGGATCACTATAAAAATTCACTATGTCCTTTTGCATAACAGAATACTATTCAAACGTTTCTGAGCCACACCCTACACATACCCAATCACCTGCATCAACTTTTCGATGAATCAAATAGGTGAGATTTGGCAAAAGTGACACAGCAATTATACCCTGCCCCAAAATCCCCCATGGCGTGGATGAATTGAAATGAAAGGTATTAGGGAAAACTTCCTTGCCAATAAAAAACAGATTAATCAAGTGAACAACATCTTAGCTGTACGAAGGGTGGATTAGGGTCAGGGGCACAGATTAGATCTAATAGATATTGCACTAGGATTTGGAAATAAATTTTTTTCATAAACCTAAGCCTGATATGAAAAGGTCCAGACTTAAACCTTAGAACGAGCAAGATATATAAAACAGTTGAATCTAACCTCTGACTGGAGTATGAGACTGGTCAAGGTACAGCAGCGGACCGTTCATTTTGTACGTGTGCTGGGAGGGATGGAGAGGGAGGGGGTATCAAGGCCAAATCGAAGGCTCGTATTGTACCATTCTCTTTGTCAACCAATTTACACACAATGGGAGAAATCGTTCGTGATTACATTAATGGAAATTTTATTGATGACCTCGAAAGGGACATCATTGCCATGAGGACTCAGAAGATACTTAAGGATAATACAATTAATGGGAAAATTAAACAAGACTTTTGACGAACGACAATGCAGCTACGTATCTTCAGAAATTCGGGAAACTGTGGCCCATGAACACCATTATAATTCTATTTGGTTGTAAATTAGCACCAAAATAATACAAACTATTAGCTAAACTTCGCAAAAATAGCACTAAATCTTTAGAATAACTTTAATGATACCAATAAACAAACGAATTTTCTGGATAAGTGCGCGGAAAAAAG
Organism: Catostylus mosaicus; assembly: GCA_964019065.1. Lineage (NCBI taxonomy): Eukaryota > Metazoa > Cnidaria > Scyphozoa > Rhizostomeae > Catostylidae > Catostylus > Catostylus mosaicus. The sequence goes on from OZ025186.1 coordinate 2,912,356, forward strand.
AATGCATTCAATCGGAAAAATATTCAAAGCTTTCAAAACCAAATCCAAGCACCATACAGAACTTCTCAGCATCTTTTGCGCACATATCCTCTACTCATCTACACCTATACCAACTACATATATTTGAGCTACAAAACTCACACTTCAGTGTTCATGCAAACAATTTAACTAATGTTGATGATTCTACTTGAACAAATCACTCAAATTATTGAATTACGTATCGAAGGCCTGGACAATTCTAGTTTTTTTGTTGTTGGTAAAAATGTTACCACCCTTAGAAACCCATGGTAGAAATTGTGTTATATTTTACATGGGGATGACCATCATAAACAATTCTCTTCTTCAACTAAATTGCCTCCGATAGGCTCAGCAGGTTAGCAACTTTGTTTTGCTATGATGTTAGCCGCTTGTTTACAAAATAGTTGTGACAAGATTTGAAAAAAGAAACTATTAGTGCATCAATAACTACGCTGTGACAGTTGGATTAACTCCAAAAGGAACAATTAAAGGTTCTTTTGCATTGATTTCCATTCTTTTTATTGCATCAGCGGCAGAATTAGTCGAGTCAACAATCTAAAATGAAAAATTGAGAATTTGCTTCCATGTGTGAGGTGGCAGGATTGCACTTTATAAAGAAAGGAAAGGGAGTGTGAGTTAATGTTATGATTGAATGAGGACCCAAACTGGCATATAAGTTCCACGAGTACAAATGGTTTAGATCAGTTTCATTTATATAATTTACTTTAACATTCTACATTCTGCCTCCTGACAGATGGAAATGAAAGACAGCTAAAGAGGTGCTGTGGTGCAATTATGCATGATTCCAGGGATGGTTCAAAGAAGGAACAATAAAAACAAAGAATGGACCATTTTAAAGTAATTAAAAACCCTTTTTTTTGTATAGCCTGTCCAGTCAACATTCATCAGGGCATGATTATCTAACTTTGTACTCCTTTATGTACAATCAAAAGTTATTAATTGAAATTTAAAACTTTCATCACTTAAAGAATCATGATGAAAATGAAAAGTATGGTCATAATGTACTGAAATGCTAAAACACTTACCAGCTTTATATCAGAAGGATTTATAGGCTCTCCAAGTAGAACATTCACTGGGGTATTTGTATTGGGCAAGTTTGATTTATGCTTTCGTATTTTGAGGTTACTAACATTTGCCCTTTCTCTGCAATGGAAATTTTGTATCAAGCATGTAACTATTAATTATACATGAAAATATAAAGAAGAAGCAGTGATGCCAGCCTCCATGAATTTAGGATGTAAGATTATGGTTGAGGTCAAGACTCGTCTTTCAGTTTTTGGGAAACATCCTTTTAAACACACTGATACTGTTTTAGAAAAGTTCAGAAAAGTCAAATCCATTTTGTGATCAATATTGGAGACTGTATGTGGCTGAAAAATGAAAATTACTAAAAGCCTACTCCTACCCTACATTTTTGACCAATCAAGCATTATTAATGGCATATGGCATGGTTCAGCCACAGACAGTACTCATAAATACAGTTCAAAAATAACAGTTTAACATAACAATCACAGTTCAATCTCCAAATAAAAGAAAGAAACCAACTGAAATAAACATGCCTTGTCTTGTGAAATAATGGAGCTGTGCTGCAAATGGTTTTTGAGAGGAATGGATTAATGATATGATTAGATCTTAGATTAAACAATGTTGTCTTCTTCTTTGGGTGAAGTGTCTGCTATAATTATTTACAACAGTAAGTGTATTGATTTGCCAAACAGGGTGAAATGTCACAAATTACACTTTTATGCTTAATCTTCCCATATATCATAAATATACTCACTGATACAGTCTCATTTTTTCCACATATTCTGATCTCTCCAAGCTATGTGGCTCAATTGCTGATACATCTATTATTTCACTGTTAAAATAAGGAGAACATTTAAAGACTTGTTTGAATACAATAAAATGATAGTTATTTAATAGCATAGGTCCATAGCCATGAGTAAATTACTATCAAAATTATGAAAAGATTTAAAATAATAGCAAAAATTTGATACATAGGACTACTAATCATATTCAGTAAATGTTTGTGGCAAGGGTAATGATACAGAGTTATAAAGTAGCAATTTGCAAAGCAATGCATGAGTAAAACCTGGTGCACATTCCTTGCTTTTTCATTGTTCTGGGACCAGCGGCTTAGGAGGCAGAGATTGATACAAACCTAAGCAGATGATAAACGATACATAAAAACATCACAATACTTACTCTGCAGTTTTATGAACTATTCTACTAAGCAGTGATTGCTCATCTGTTCTAGTTATTGAAGAAACCGACCTTGTACCATCCTCACTAAAATAAAATGTGTTTTATTGGTGAAATATAAAAAACTCTAACATTTAACCCTAGGGGATATAAATTAAAACAGCCCTTTCACTGGTAGATATTCACATTAAGCCTGTTGGTTTGATGCACAGGATCTGCATAATCATCTAGGAACAAAATAAACCCTTTTTGTCACTGCTGAAAGAATTATGTGCTGAATGGGACATATAAAAAAGAAGGGTGCACTTAGCAGAAAGAGCTCTATCATTGCTGAGCTGGTGAACGCTGGTGGAAGCAGATGAAAAGAAACAGACAATAGGAGGTGACAGGAAAAATCAAATCCCAGGGTGACTTTTGTCTGGTTTAAACCCACCTTATGTTACAGGGTCACCACATGTCTATGTTAGCCTCAGATGGCAAAAAGTAGATATTGTAAGGTATGAAAAAGCTTGCAGAATCCATTTTGCATAGTTAAGGCATTGAAACTGAGGCCATGAATACAAAGTATATATAAAAGAAGAAGATAATAACTGTTTCTTGCCTGTTCTTGTACTAGCATTGTAAGGAAAAGATTGACAGTTAATGGTATTTAAGAGTTTTGCAATGGATGTGATCATTAGACATGTTGCATGACACTTGATCAAATGTGAAAGTGAGCAAAAAGAATTTGAGCCTATTTTCATATACGTGGTTGCAGGCAAAAATAGCTTAGTGAGATTATCTATTAAGAATGTTTAAAATATGAAATATATTGCAGTATTACAATTATCATAGTTGCTTACGGTATTGGTCTGCCTGATGATGTTCCTCCTACTTCACTTCTTATTAGATGCGATCTTTCATTGACAACCTCATTTACCTTAAAAACCAAAACAAAGATATAAACATATATAATAATGACATTACATAACCAAGATCCAATGTATAGGGGATGTTCTTTTGCAACAAATGTAAACAATTCAAGGATTTGGTGCAGCCAAATATGGACCAAATGCAGAGGTGCTGGAGTTACGGAGCTACAGAAGCAACTGCCTCCCATGCTCCTGACAAAATGGCTTAATGCTTTCATTTTCTTTTTCTTCTGGCTTAAATTTGGCTGATCTTCTTCCCTTTCCCTGCTCCCCTTCTGGCATCACAGCGCAGAAGATACCTAAATTTTGGTCATCATCATCTCAATCATAGCCCATAAGTTTGCAGAGTATGGCCCATCTTGAAAAGATTTTGGGTGCGCCAACAGTCCCATACCTCAGGTGCAGGTGCACAAAAACAGTGCAAAAATCATAATATGGGCCACTACACTGTGGGTAACACTGCACACACATAACAACTTCACAATCTGCGGGGCACCTAGGTACACTATCTTAGGCATTCAAGAATTATCTTGGGTGTGCCACTGCCATACTCTGCATTATGGCATTCATGCTTCATTTTCTGCTCTTCAAGCATTCTGATCATTCATTCTCCAACTGGCTTCTTGCATATTACAACCCTTCATTCTCTTAATTTCACCTACCCTTTTCCTCATGACCTTCCACAACATCTACTTCCCCACATAGTCTTTGTATCAATACTTTCTTCATTCAGTTCCTCTGATTTCATGGATGATATCTTCATAATGATTAAATGCACCTTCCCAAGCTTGATAACCCACAATGGAATGACATTATTGACCAGAATTTCCTTACTCATGTATTACAAAGGAGGATGTTTATCAAAGACTGATGGAAAACAAGCAAGTTTGACATGTTCTGTGCCATCTTTGTAACACCAATATTTTATCATATTCTAAAAGATTTGACTTTAGCACCAGTAGACTAGGCCACTCTACCATGAGGAAACTAAGGGTTTCTAATACATACATCGCTACTTAACATTGATATCCCCTGATATTTTGGATCTGTAGTTAATGGAGTTTCTCTTCACTCTTGTGCCTAGCTGCAGCACCATGAATTAGCCTATCTAACGGTGTTTTTGGTCTGTTGACAATCGATTCAAATGGGTAGCTCAGCACTTAGGCCGCCCTCCTTGGTTTACACCTCTTGTGCTGTCACGAGACTCTAGCCAAAATGTAAACGAAAGTAATTAAACGAAGTAAAATTTGTGTGTAAGTATAGAACAAACCTTGCCTTCTTTACACATGCAACAGCCCATTTCTGTCGTTTTACTGCGACACAAATTACAGCATAATTTAATGACGAACAAATTGCTAATTTATCTCGCAGTGATTTTGTCTTGTGAACAACTGAAGCGAGTCACATGACAAACATTGGAAATGTCACCAATATTTAAGGTGGGAGTATAAAAGGTGGTTCTGCGGTTTTGTCTTCAAGGTAGAAATGTCAAAAACCCACTATTTTTTGTTTACAAACCTTTATGTTTTAACTTCATCTTAAAATTTCTAAACCTTACAATATTCTTGAGTAAAATAGGATAAAGTTTCTTTCGGATTGTGAAGAGGGAAGATTCTCACCTGCTTTGACGTAAAATAGGGAAATCTAAAACCAGTTTCTAAGCTTCAAAGAAAAAATCAGATATTGTAGGACAACTATAAAGTCACAAATCACATTAATGATCATATCTTTCCAAATTTCTTTAACTTCTGACGCTTATGTGCATTCACTACTAAAAATGGTTGAGCGTTCATTTGCCAAAAAAGATGCTCATGAAGTATTTTAAGTAAGAAAATTAATCTATAACTACCAAACAATGATTACAAGTAACTGTTGTATATGAAAAAATCTAAAATTGTCACTTAAAATGGATCACGCTCTGAGGTGCCTGGTACAGCAGATAGAAGATTAACATTGCGATCAGTGCTGCAAGACATTTGTCAGTGATTGTTAAAACAATTAGCTACTGGCCGTATTTAACATAAACATAATAACAGACACAGTAGACTATATAAGTTATTGGAAAACAGATCATCGATATTCGGTCGAGAATGTGGTAGTCATTGTCATCTTTTAAATACATTTTCTGGAGTTTGTGAGTTAGGGAAAATCGTCTTATCTTTGGTTTTTCAACAACTTCTTCGCCACCTTCTCCAAGTCTATTTCTCATTGCCTTCCAACGGCCAGCAGCTGCTGAATCAATCTTCTGATCTGTTGACGTCTTATTGAGTCCACTCTAAGGATAATTAGATCAGGTAAGCCAGTTAAAGATAGCTTTGCTCAAAAACGCTATGGACAAAAACCAAACAGGCACTTACACTCTAAAAGCATGGAAGGGGGGTAGCCTGCGCCTAGGGGGGGGGAGTAATGAAGCACGTGTTTAGTCATGTTAATATTATAAAAGATATCATGTTGGATGGGGTATGGTAGCACAAAACATGCATCAATGTATGGCTAGTATGTATTGGGGAAAAAATGTGATGTGTAGAGGATTGAGCATCGATGTAAACATTCATTATTTCTTGCTGGATAAATATGACAGACCTTTTGTCAACTTAGCGTCTTTCTAGCTCTTTCATTCCGCGCGAGACGTTAAGAAGTTTCTCAGCTCACATCAAATTTCATACTCCAACTCAATTAAAGTTTTTCATTTTGCGACTGGCGAAAATATTCGGGGAAGCCTTGGTGCCTCGACCTGCTAGACCTACGCCTATGTTGCTTAGAGACGTTGAGAGTCGAGGAGCCAAAGTTTTGCCCTGTTTTATGAAAATCCTTTATATTTATATAAATGCTACAGTTAAATCAGGTATCATACCTACATGATTATCATGTGACACTACGAAGATGATGCCAGGAGAATTAAAGAGACAATGAATAACTTATGTCCATAAAACGACACACAACGTGTTCCTTTTTTCTACCAATCATAAACGAGACCCAGGGGTGATAACCCTGGCCTCTTTAATGAAGAAATTCGATGAAACTGCAATTGGGTAAAAGACCATATCTTACCTTAATACCTTTTAGATGCTTCTTATTGTGTGTTGAATATGATTGGATAACTATTGATCGAACAAACGAATACTCGACGAGGCCAGCGAATATAAAGAGGAAACAGACAAGCATGTGAATATCAACTACTCTGCTGGTTGAAGTCATTGGAAGTTGCTGTTGAATGCTGGCAATGAATGTAATAACAGTGAGAACCAGGGCTGCGTTCATCGATGTACGAGCAGGCACAGATCTGTAATCGATCAAGAAACAAAGCCAGCTCATCACCACCATCACAGTCAATGGGACATAAATCCTAAGAGCAAGAGCTGTATCTCTCCTCCTCAGCTTCATCTTGAGTACCAAAACTTCATAAATTCCTGAAAAATTATTACAAATATAACAAGGGGGCTTTTTACAACAAAGAAGTGAAAAGCACATAGCTTTTAAAATGCTTGATCAAGAGTTGTAGGTAGCAAATCATTGCTCGTCCTTTTGAAAATGAACGTACTCTTTGCCCAATTATATCCAACCTTAATCGTGGCAAAATGATAAATCCTTTTCGAATTTTTTTTACAAATTTCTAATACAATTTGTAGTTTTTTTGAATACCTTGTTTCGCCTGTTAAATAATTAAAATTTTCGATATTATTTTTGTTAACCCAGGCTAAGTTTCTGGCAGCTATCAAGCTGATGTTGGCATGGAGCAGAAAGGCCTGTGGCCTTATTATTTCTCCTGAGTACCCCTTCACGAACTTTGAAAGGATGAACAGCTGGGTTGGCTGAACAGCTTTGTGTACTTACCAAACGACTGTTTAGCCAGTTTAAGGTACTTACCAAACGACTGATAATCATCAAGCATTCTACTAGTTTCAAATCCAGTCAGGTGGAATTTTCCAGACACTTTGGTTTCATCCCATGTTAAAATAGGATTCTCAACAATCCATTTCATACTAAGCCATTCTATTGAATATGCATCTAAAGGAGCAAACAAAGTATATGAATCTTTAATCGTTATTCCACGTTAAAACCACTTTGAAGTGGAAGGTTAGAAAGGAGTTCATGAGAAAATAGTCTAAGGAAGATAGAATATACATCTTCAAAAAGTTAAGAAAGTTCTGTATAGTGAATTTACTCAACCTTAGAAAATATCCAAATGCATTTACATTTAGAAAATTGCTTTCTTTCACAAGGAAAAATAGCCGAATTAAAACTTCCAATACTTAACTGATTAAACAACAGAGAACAAGATAAAACAGGAAGAAGTCAAGGCACATTTTATCGAAATTGTTTTTTTGTAGCCAATCGCATTGCAGTTTAAAAAGCGAATGGTAAATTTAAAACTTTCTTAATATCAATTTTTATAAAGAAAATTCTGAGAGAGTTGAAGCATTGAAATCTTAAAATGACTAAATAAAAAGATTTAATACTGGGGTCATTCTTAATCTCCCAATATTCATTCCTTGTAATCAGGCAGGGGTGTCAAAATGGAAGTGGTTCACCCCCATCATACAAAGAAATTCCTGTTTTGTCAGGAATCAAAGATCAAAAAGAAGTTGAAAACATTGGTTATACACTGATATAACAAATTGAGTTCTAGGTTTCAGCATAGGTGCGCTCTTTCTTCAATTAGTTTATGCACTGTGAGAGCTCCTCCCAAAAAAATTCTTTCCCTTAAAAAATATAATTTAAATCTGGTGTAAAACCTAACATTTATACAACATTACTTATTGCAATTTTTTATGAGTTAATTGTCTTTTAAAATGATTTTTGTATTTAGTGGAGTCTTAAAGTTAATCTGAAATGAACTGAAGTTCTCTACCAAATTGGCCCTAATTTGAATTTTCAGCAAGGCAAGCCTTCCCTAAACAAACAAGGACTTGACACTATGTATGATGCTGCTAAATCTTTGAAGGCTGAACAAGTATCGACTTACATGACATCAAGCGAACTTCACAAATTTGCTCATCGAATGGAAAGAAGAAAAAATTCATGACGCAATAATTCTCCACTAAAAACCTAAAAGTTGAAGTAAAAATGAATAAGACTCGTCCAACCAATGTAGATGGACATAAGTGTTAGGTATACTAAATGCTGCTGATATATTTTTGGTATATATGGTTTTATAGTTTGCTTATAAAGGTTTGTTTTACAAGATGTTAATAGTTTGTATATAATGAATTGTAACTAGGCCAGTTTTGGATTTTTTTCCATTATTATTTATTGTGTAAGTTTTTTAATGGAGGTCTCCTTGTTAATCAGCATTGCTGAAGAACCATCCTCTTTAAATATGTGAAATGAAATGAGTGAAACGAAAATGTAATATTTACATGAAAACAAATTGATTAGAGAAACATATAGTGCAAATTACCTTTGACTGGTAATAATCTTTCCTGATGGGGAAATTACCCCAAATATGTTGCGTCTTGTGACATGACTTTGTTTCCCAGCTTTTTGAGAATCAATCAAAATATCTGGTGTCCATAGCAATTCAATGGCATCTCCTGAAAGGCGGTATGGTGCTGATTGGTTTCTGTCGAATTTTAGTCTTTCATCCACCCAGGATGTATGCAAGATCACTTCTGTACTGAAATGCTAGCATACAAATAAGCTGGTTAATAAAGACTGATATAACATATTATATTCACTTAAAGAATGCTTTAAAGGAACATTTTATTGATTAAACTTTCTTACATGGACACATTTTTTTTCATTTATGTCTATATTTTAGTCTGTTTAAATTTACATTTTTTAAACGAATTACTTTTAACTCATTTATTTCAGACAGGGCTTCTCTCGATAGCAGATTTATTGCAGCTGACTGAACTACCCTGTAAAAATATGGTATTATTATTATCAATCAGCTGTTCTGAGAGTAAAAGACAGTAACAGCGGAGAAAATAGCAATACCAGCTACAATTAAGGCTGGCAAATGCAAATTATATCACTTCAAAGATACGTCAAGACAAAATTGTTAATGAAGCAGATGGGTGTAGCAAGGAGGAGCAGTGGGAAATGCTCTGTAATGATCCAGTGAAATTAAGGGGGGGGGGGGGAATAGAATCTGCAAGATCAGTCTTTGGCCAAAATTTTTGGGCTGTCATCAATTTATGATTCACAAAACTGAGCAAAAATCATTGGTTTACTGGATATTATCATATGTAACGGCAGGATTTTTTAACTAACCAAATAAGTATGGGCGACCCCCAAACCCCAATAGGGCAGGTTTTGCGAATCTAAAAGCCTAGTTTCTCTATTGTTCTTTCAAATGGCAATGGTCTTGTGATCGTTCATTGTTTTGATTTTTGTTTTATTGTCTTAAAAATTGCTGTTCAAGAAGGAATGAAAATAGATTTGTTGTATAACAAGTGAAAGAAAAACAGGAGAAGATTCTTGCGAAACATATGAAGAAACTTGGACTATAATATTGTTGAATAGCACCGGTTTATTTTGTTATTCTGGGTACTCACACTATGAGTCGGCCGCAGATCAGCCAAGTTCAACAGGTAAACTCGTAGCTCAAGCTCCAATGGTTTCCCTTGAAAAGTGTAACAGAAAAGAGTAAATCATGTAAGCAAAAATTAAGGGCGGAGCTAAGGTCAGACGATTGGGGGGGGGGGAGGGGGGGGGCAAACAGTTCTGAGAGAGGAATTTGGCCGACCAGCCATCGGAAATTTGACCGACAAACTGAGAATCTTGGCCGACCCCTGACCCCCCCCCCTGGCTCCACACCTAGGAAAAATGGATATCATAGGGAGACAGAGGAGACAAACGCACCTCTTGCCTCTCCTTAGAGGAGGCAAAAGGGCATCCCTTTTTATAAACACAACAATTCATGTAGTAACTTTAAAAATGGCTCAAACTGAAATAAAGACCTCAACCGAAAGTTACATAGCCATTTTTATGAAGCCTTGCATACAAAGTCAGATAAAGAATGAAGGTCATCCAAATGCAAAGTGAGAACTGAAGATTTTGCAAGAAATACTTAGAAAAAATCTAGTGATAATTCTCCTAGTAATAACACAGTTGTACTGTAGCCAATAATGCCTTTGATACGAATTGCAAGGGAGTACTGTAATTGATGATGTTGGAGTAAAGAACTCTTGCAAATGTTGAACTACAATTAAACCAAGCTATTTATGCATAAGTCCCCCCCCCCCTCTTAAAAGTTACCAACACTAGCCGATTAAAGGGCCATACTTGTTGAAGAGTTGTCTACCACTTTGTCATATGGTATGCCTAAACACCATTGTTGGGTTTATTTGTTGATTATCATTATTGCCATTTGATTCTGCGTAAAGATAACAAGAGCCCCCATAACACTATCCATTCCATAGTTTTTTTATTTGCTATAACCCATTTTTCTCATCTTGTCCTTTCTATATTAACATATCAAATATTTCCAAGTGCTTTCGAGAACGCCTAAAGCATTGGGGGCAGCGAGGTCAGGTGCTCCTCATACCCTTCAAAAAGAGCTGAATTGTTTCATTTCGCTTTTGCTTCGTCCTTACTTTTCACTGCCTCCCCCCCCCCCTCGCCCCATTTATTTACTCCAGGCGTTCAAGAATGCTTTTTACCTGACTGAACAGGAATAATCTTGTTGTCGTAATTTCTGGTGGTTTCATTGAGAATTCTTCCAACCCAACTCGAATTTTTGTCTGCCCTATTGAAATATTAATTATAGACTTCTATGAATGCAAAGTTAATTTTAATACAATGTAGAATAACAGAGTCATAGAAATTCTGCATGGGATTTTTAGACTATATAACACCAGCTCTTTTCCTTTGAATAGCTATTAATGAATGTATCTTTATATTCAATGGCTCTAATCAGAGTATGCGTTTAGAGGTCACAGCGTAGGTCCCTATTAAAAGCACTTTATAAATGCTCAATCACTTCAAAAACGTGAGTATATGGAGAGGGCAGCACTCCGTTTTGTTTCTTTAAGTCATGGATTTACGCTGTGACTCTTAAAGGTTGTAATGTAGCGAGGAGTGGAAGGACTAAGCGCGCCGGAAAAATGGTCGACTGGTGCCTTGTTATCTGCTCCTTCAAAGATAATATGATTTTTAAAATGCAATTGAAAAAGTGAGAATTGCTTTCAAATTTAAACATCTGAACTTGCATATTGATGTCTATATTAGCAAAAGATAACAAAGCTGAAAGCAGTTTTACATTTTCCAGATAAAGAGTTTTCATTTTTGGATTGTCAAATAGAATTTCCGAGTTTACATAGTTAGGCCCCTATCATCAGAACTGAACCCAAAGACACGGCCAGTTCGCTCATGGCTAACGCTTGTCAGATCAATAACAAATGATGACAGCTACATTTGCCCTGCAAACAGACCAATCCAACACAAACATCAATTGTTAAAGGAGGTTAAGGATGCCTAAGTCAGATCCAAAACCAGGGGATTGCAACACTGTGCTATAATTAAGCAAAAATAGTTTTTTTTGCAACAACTGCTATTTAGCAAACTTCAGCACAATTTAGGTCCTTGGAAAGTACACTTATTCATTTGCGTCTCTGCATAAAAAATGTAGAACAAAAAGTTACTCAACGCAAACTATTTTTCAGATATTCGAGGCTTCAATGTTGATAATAGCGTTCTTGCTTCGAAATGCATCTTGCTATAATGAAATGCAATCGACTGCTTCAAACAACAATAAATGCATGCTCCGAATGCTTGGTAAGATCTTTTGCCATTAGAACATTGGAGATTCAGTCCCTCCTCTTAAGCTAACAGAAACTAACGTTGACCGAATGCATGAAAAATCAGCACTAGGGGTCGAAATCGTTTTAAAGCATTGAGTTTACTTTCCTAACCTCAATTTTATCCATCACAAATGAATCTATGTCATCTTCAATTCAAATTAAAAGGAAGATGAGAAAATCAAAAGCTGGGACGACACAAAGGCAATTGTTTTGCAAGGACATGGTAACTTCTAGATGGATAGCCTTCTTACTTACTGCCTCTTTAGACTGCTAAATAGGTTTTTAGATTAATTCATTCCTTGCCCATTATCAAATAGAAATGCTGAAAGATGTCTAAAGCTACAAAATTGTATTTGGTAATAATCGTGAGCTTACCATACAATGAAAGGCCAGAATACCAATATGAAGCAACGTAAGTTCTTGGTTAGCATTTTAGCCTAACAGCATTCATCAAGCTCATTTGGTTATTTTTGAGGCTTGTTTATAGCAGTTTTTCAGTTAATCTATTATTCATATTCATCAAGCAAACTGTCAAATAAAGCAGGTAGCAACCTATTTTTTAATAATTACTTAACTTCAGCAGCGTTGTTATTGAGAATAATGCCTTTTGTAAGTTGCATCATCATGCGGTTTATAGTATTTTACATTGACACTTAAATTCTCTAGATGTGAAAACGAAAATACTTCAAATCTCTAGACACCTTCCAACCTGTTTTGATAAAAAATGCCAAAGAACCTTTTTTTTACGAAGATGTTTTTGGTTAAATTCAACACATCTGAAAAATGGTATAAAGTATAGAATATGATATAGGATTGCTTACATAGCTCTGAAATATTTGTAAATAAAAGAAAGAACAGTTTTTTAAGAACGCGAACCGCAAAATTGATTGGAAGTTAAGAGCAAATTCAGAACAAGCTGAGCCAGAAGTAGTGTCTTAGACTCCGATTTTGAAAAGGATGCATACGCTTTCTAATTACTCATTTGCAATGTTGATGTGCAATCGATTTAAAACTGATACCTTAGTTTCATAGTTGAGCTCTGCATCTGCAAGGAAATTGTTATTAAGGATACATATATCTATCATCTTTTGCCAATGTTACCAAAATAATACCCGCTTCACAAGAATCCAATGTTGTCTTGTATATTGTCTAAATTGCTAGCCTTCGTTCAAGAGGCTTCTGGTTGGAGGTGCGGCATACCCGATTATTTAAGAACAATTCAGCCTCCATAATTTTGCAAAAGAATTAAGAACAGTCAGCCAGGACCTGATATTTACTGGTTTTCATAAAAAAGAAGTGCACAATCAATACCGTTGAGAAGTTTTGATTCGGTTTCATTAACTTATGAGTTTAGCAACTATCGAACACTGCATCAAGGGCAAATATTCTGGGTTCGTTGATTTTGTTTGCTTGCTGTTGCTTCTTTTCTGTTTGTTTCCCTTGTTATTGTGTCTAACTTAGATTCCTGGAAGTTGGGAGAATAAATGGGTCACTTGTTGAGTAGAAAGGAATTGCCAATGGTGCTTCACCAGATTCATTTTTCTAGTCCCCCTTTATCTTTTAAATTTACAATAACTTTCTACTTTTGTTTGTACCAGACACAGAAATTTGCAGATGACACAACTCCGTCTGCGACACTCAATGATGTGGGTTTATCGTCACATCCAGCTGCCTTTTTTCTTTTAGTTTCATTAAACGTTCTGATGACTTTGATGATAGTCATTTTGAAGGAAAAGTCGAACTTTTTTGGTTCTGTGTATGATGCAATGTTGAATGTTTATGATGTATTCAAGTTTGATTCACTAGTGCTGGTAAAGTATCTTACAACTTTCTGCCAATCGTCGCCAAAACATGCAGAATTCATGTAATATGATTCTCTTCTCTGATGTAAGTTACCCCAATATTTCAAATACTTTGCTGCCTCGTTCTTTTGAGCATTTTGTTGGGTAACATTTTTTAATCTGTTTCCAGAACTGCTCTACTCTTTATACAATTTTCTTATGCGGCAAAAGTTATGTAATCTTTATCTCCACTCACAATAGTTGTTTTGAGGATATGATCACCAAAAAAATTCTTAGTTATCTCCTCATATCTTGGTTCTTGTGATTATAACATTGTCCATGCCAAGTAAGACTGCAGCCTATCTCATCATGAAATAAAATTCCAAATCTTTGTAGAGAATATCAACTGTACTATTAAGAATTTGCTTTTGGTTCCTGGTTGCTGAATTTTGATTGCGACACTTTTTGCATTCTTCAAAAAACCATGATCTAATGGGTGTATTGATGGCTCAAATATTTGATGATATTCTTTTTTTTTAGAAGACAGCTCTATAGAGTATCCACTCAGGGGTGCCATCAACTGCTGGAATCTTATCAAGCTGGCCTGTTGAATACTTGCAACCAGTATCTCGTATGTGTTTAAGGTTTGGGGAACCACTAGCAGCGGACATATCCCAAGTTACATCATTTTCACGATGTGGATATACATAATAGTAACAATGACTTGCATGTGCTGCTTCTCCTCAGTTTTCCTGTGCCAGCCTCAACAAGAGAGCAAAAACACCAATTTTGCAAGCATCCTAATGAACATTCAATGCCAGTGGCTTTGTTGCATGTCTTATTCCAGGAGGTTTATTATTACCTGTCAATAGCATAACAGAAACAATTCAGTATTTTGCTAGGAAATATGATTATATTGTGATATTGTTTTGAATGCTCTCTACAGCACCAAAATTTATTTCAATTGCAGACATACAAACAAGGGCAAGGAAGCTATGGACAACGCCAAATATGATGGGGTGGAAACTAAAAATGACTGGATGTAAAGTGTCTAATCTTCTTCCCAAACATGAACCCCTTGGTAGAGCAGTGATGTTATTTTATATCATTTGCCTTAATTTTTTTAATACTAAATCTAAATATTACGTCCAGTTCCATTCAGTTCATTTTTTATTTTAAATTCCACTAAAAACAAAATTTTCAACTACAACAACATAAACATTAATAAATAACAATGAAAACTACAAATAACAATACAAACTTCAATACAGTCGACTCCGGTTATAGTCACATCAAATATTTTCAAGAAAAGTGTGACTGTAAGCGGAGTGTGACATTAAGCGGAGTTGCCCAAAATAGCGAGTTAGATCACAGAATATGTATGACGGTAGCTTTGCACTTGCTCAGAAGCTATTTCCGAGTACTTTTTCCATCAGAAATGTCCTTAAAGGCGCATATATACAATAGCTTCTTATAAGTATTTTGCGTGAGACTGGATGGAACTAACGAATAGAGCGATAATAATTGCAAAATAAAACGCAAATGATGTAAGGAACTTTTAGTGCGAAGATTCAGCAATTTTTTCCTCAAATGTGACTGTAAAAGGGTATTTTTTGTTTGGGGAGGGAAAAAGTAGTGATTATAAGCGGAGTGTGACACAAAGCGGAGTGACTGTAAGCGGAGTTCATTTACATGGGTTTGACCTGAGTTAAATTTGGGAAATGGTAGAATTGTGATGATATCCGGAGTATGACTATAAGCGGAGTGACTGTAACCGGAGTCGACTGTAACTACAATACAAACTAGAATATTCTACAAGTAATCAGCATAAAAATTTGCATTTAGAGGAACTATTAAGGAGGTGTCCTCTCAGTAGCTAAGCTAAACGAGGAGAGACCACCTCCTATTAGGTAAAAAGTTACGAAAATGAATATAACTTTATATATAATTTTAAGTATAGCTGAGATGTTTTCAAGAATGGCAATGATGAGTTGAGTTGAGTAACGAATCCGTTTTAATGGTTGTTTTCGAAAAAGAAGGCTTGAGTCTTATATTGATTTTAATCTTGCTGCAAGGCTGCACGTGTCTAATTATTGATCGACATGAAAAAAATTAATCAAAATGTTGATTAACATACTTTTTCATGGTAGATAAACAGTTGACTGTCCTTCGGAACTTCCGCTATCGCAAATCCGCCATTTTAAATTTGTGGGCATTCGTCAATGGGAAGCAAAGTTTCTGCGCACACGTTTAAATCCTCCACGCGATTGGCTCTCAACTACGGGGGAAGACCTGGGATCCTGAGCAAATTTACCGAGAAATCTTTCTTCATCTTCGCGCAAGAGTGACCTCTACTGCGCAAACTTTTAAAATATTCCACGCAATTGGCTCTCAACAAGAGCTAAAAACAATAATCTAAACAATAAGGGGAGATCGCAATATCCCAAACCAGAGTGTATTTACCGGGATATCTCTTTTAAATATCGTGCAAGATTGACCTCTATTCCGCACGCGTTTAAAACTCTGTACGCCCGTTGTTCTCAATTAGCGCTGAAAAAGCATAGGCTCCAAATCTTTGATTGGTTTAGAGAACTAATCACATCTATTTTCTCATCGCCTAACTAGCCAATCAGAAGGCCCAATTGTATACATAACTTCCTTTCACAGCTAGATTTAGGCCCATTTTAGACGTCTAGACCACCCTCCAGAAAAAAAGCATCGTGCAATTTGTGTTAGCGAATAATTTCAATTTTTTTTTAAAATTAAATTTTCGATAAATTTGGCACAAATCTGCCGTGGAACTCTATTAATATTTTTCTTCGATCGTAAGTTACGATGGCTTGAATTTTGATGTTGTTTACCGCCCTAAAATTGTTGATAAAAGGTTCATAAAAATCGGACAATAATTCAAAATAAAAAGAATCAATGATATGAAATTTGATAGCAGAAACACACCAATTCTATTTCATGTCAATTTCCGTATTTGCGGCGCGTCACAAGTACTGCATATTGCTGTCCAACTCTTGTACAAAATGCAACATTCTGCAGCCATTCTGTACCGGATAGTCAGTAGATTGATTTTCGTTCTTATCAACGTCCAATAATCCATCTGAGCTTATTTCTAACTGTTATCGCTAGCTACTTTTTGAGCTTTTTCTCACCGATTGATCGATCAATGAGATTTTTCTGTTCGCTGCACTCGTGCTGCTGACGCAATGCGCGATTGATAAAGCAAAAAGGCGCGAAAATCATGTTTACGTAAATGGCGCAAGGCGTCTAATGATGCACATTTTACATCTCGATTCACCTTGTTTTTGATTTGAGTTAAATTTTCACAGTTTTGTAGAGTGGAAACTAAAGTGAACAGTTGGCTCTTACAGCACAATCTTTAATGCTTTCCAGAAAGGTGATCAGGCCATAACAGAGAATGGGAAGGATGTGGACGATGACCCAATCCTAGTTACCTGTTCATTGATCATATTCTATTCTTATGTTTTGATTTAAAAGGGGGCTAAATAATCATTGAAGAGACATCTAGCCATATTCGACACATTTGTAATGTGCTTTTAAGAACAGTATGCTTTTTGCAATTTTACCCTGAGTGAGTTTTGAAAAGGTTGTTGCTGAGGTTAAAGATTGTCATTTTGGGATAGCAGATTGATATACTGTGATAGGTACATGGATAACTGCTCGCAAAATATAGGTTTCCTGCTGAGGAATGTTTATTGAATCGTTTTTGTTTTTGGGGTAGGGGGTGAAGATCTAAAAATTTACTCACAAAGGCCCCGAACTACTTTTCCTACTCACGCTGAATGGAGTATTTATTTGCTAGATACAATGAATTTATGGTCTGTTTTATCCGCGGGCACTCCCTTCTTTATAAATAAGTACGAAATTTCCACCAAAACAAACTCTTATACAATAGTATTTCAGTCAAACGTCTGCGAGGTTTCCAGACAGTAATTTGCTCTCGGTTTTATCAAGTTAGGGAAACGCTTAGAAAGTATTCAATTTTACGTAAAGAATGTTAGAAATGACGTTTAATCTTTCTTGCATGTTACATGAAGTACTATACACCCTTACTTATTCTCTACCTCGTGATTATATAAAGATGGAGGATTCGTTTTGTTCTATGATAATATTGTAGTTACTATTGCGTTATTATTGGCGTTTCCTTCTCCGAAGCTTCCGAATAACTTTAACAGGTTATGGGCCCAGGACAGTAAAGACTCCTTTATCGTTATTTCGTTGTATATATAATTTATCGCGATGGATAAATTGGACGGTGGATCTGTTAGGATTGCTCCACTCGATGGGACTAATTATGACAACTGGAAATTTCGAATTGAAATGCTTTTAACAGCAAGAAAGCTGTTTGGATATGCATCTGGGGAAACTCGGGTAGATGCAGGCGCAGATGATGCACAGAAAGCCGCGTTTAAGGAGAAGGACGATGAAGCAAGAGCCATAATTTCGATTCACGTAAGCGACAATCAGTTAATTCATGTTAGAAATTGTAAATCTGCTGCTGAAGCATGGGAAGCCCTTAGAAATCAATATCAAAGGAAATCTTTGGTTAGAAGAATTGATTTAAGAGACAAAATGTCGTATATGAGAATGCAAGAGGGTGAAAATGCACTTGAATTTTTGGACAAAATGTGCAGATTAAGAGATCAATTGTTGGAAATGGGAGGCCTAATGCCTGAAAATGTATTTTGTGAAATTGTGTTAGGAAAATTACCTCAATCTTACAATAGTTTGCGTACAACATTGGACACTATTGGGGAAGCAGAATTATCATGGGAGAAAGTAAAGGGCCTAATTTTAACTGTTGCTGACCGTGCACAAATAGCTGGAAATGGGGAATCTCTTGATAATGCTTTGATGACTAGGCAATTTAAGACTTCAAAATCAAAATTTGAAGGTAAAAAATGTTTTAATTGTCAGAAAGTTGGTCATTTAGCCAAGGATTGTTGGAGTAAACCCAAATACCAAAAGGGGTATGCTAGGGGCAAAGGTTATGATGGCAAGAATGTACCACATAATCAGCAAACATTGTTATCATCAACCCAAGCACTTAACGTAGATTCAAATAATGTTGACACTTGGATTATTGACTCTGGTGCAACTCAGCATATGTCATCAAAGGATGTAAATATGAGAAATTATGAAGCAATGCAGGATACAAAGAAAATTTATTTAGCTGACAATAAGACTTTGGAAGCTAAGGGTCAAGGAGACATCACAATGAAATGTATTTTACCCAATCAGGAAGCCACAGATATTACATTTGGAAGAGTGCTACATGTTCCAGATTTGCAAAAGAATTTGATTTCTGTTCCATCAATAACCAAGAATGGAGGATCTGTAAATTTTACAGGTGAAATGTGTGAAATCTCTACTAAAGAAGGTATTGTAGCTGTTGGTCAAAAAAGGGGAAATTTGTTTGTTTTGGATTTTGAAGAAGATAGTCTGCAAGCTAACGCTACTACAGGAGTCTCCACAGGAAATCAGTCTTTAGAACTATGGCATTTGCGTCTAGGACACTTAAACTATGAGAGTGTAAAGAAGATGGCAGGAGGTGACATTGTTACTGGAATGAAGACTGATACACACAAAGTTGAGGGAGACTGTAATGGATGTGCTTTAGGCAAGCAATCCAGGGAACCATTTTCAAAGAAAGGAACAGAAAAGGCCAGTGATATTCTTGAATTAGTGCATACAGATGTTTGCGGTCCAATGCATATTGTATCAGATGGTGGTGCCAGGTATTTGCTAACCTTTATTGATGACCATTCAAGAATGACAGTCACTTATTTCATAAAGAACAAGTATGAAGTTCTAGGAAAGTTCAAAGAATATTTGAAAGTATCTGAAAGTTTCACTGGCAAGAAATTAAAGCGCCTTAAATCAGATAATGGCGGGGAATATATTTCTAAAGAATTTGATGAATTTTGCAAAGAGCAAGGTATCATACAAGAGCCAACCATCCCAGGAACACCCCAACAAAATGGTGTGGCCGAACGCATGAATAGGACATTATTAGAGTGTGCAAGGTCAATGCTATTTCATGCAAAAATGCCTCTACGTTTCTGGGCAGATGCCATAAATACTGCAGCATACATTAGAAATCGCTGCATTACAAGTGTGCTAAATGGGCGTACACCTTATGAGGTATGGTTCAAAAGACAGCCTAATATTTCTAATTTGAAGGTGTTTGGCTGCAATGCCCATGTTCATATTCCCAAAGAAAAGAGAAGAAAGTTAGATGCAAAGTCTACAAAATGTATTTTCATTGGATATGCAGATCCACGAAAAGGATACCGAATGTATGATCCAAGCACAAAGAAAGTGATTCTCAGTCGTGATGTGAAATTCTGTGAAGGGAATTTTGAAAATTCTGCAAATTCAGGGGAAGAAATCAGAGAAGAAAGCATCAGTGTTTACCATGATTTTGAAAGAGACTTTCACATTGTTTATCCAGAAACTGATGATACAACTGAGGTAGAAATTGATAACCTCCAAGATCAAGAGCCAGTGGGAGACAATGAGGCACCAAGACGTTCTGAAAGAGACAGAAGAATCCCAAACCGATATGGTGAATGGATAGATGCTGAAGCAATTGATCTTGAGGATTCATCTGATGCAGAAGAGATTGCAGAACATGCTGTTCTCTCCATTGTTCCTGAAGCAAATATTGAAGAGCCAAGTTCAATCAAAGATGCATGGAATGGCAAATATGCAGAGAAATGGAGAAAAGCAACTGACTCAGAATATGAATCATTGCTAAAGAATGAGACATGGACACTTGTTCCACTGCCCGAAAATAAGAATGCTATAGGCTCAAAATGGATCTTTAAAGTCAAACACAGAGCTGATGGTACTGTTGATAGGTTCAAAGCCAGACTTGTGGCACAAGGATACTCTCAACAACAAGGTGTAGATTATAATGAAGTTTTTGCACCTGTTACTAGAGCAAATTCCATCAGAGTAATTCTTTCAATTGCCAATGCCTTGAATATGGAAATCCATCAAATGGATGTGAAGACTGCCTTTTTAAATGGTAGGTTAGATGAGGAAATCTACATGAAACAGCCAAAAGGTTACATAGACAATGAACATCCAAATTATGTTTGCAAATTACAAAGGAGTCTCTATGGATTAAAGCAGGCAGCAAGATGTTGGAATGGTGTAATTGACAAGTATTTTAAAGACTCAGGTTATATTCAAAATAGAGCAGATCCATGTGTGTATGTGAAGAAAATTATTAGAAATGGCAAGAAGAGCACTATGATTATTGCCATACACGTGGATGATCTTATCTTAGCTTGCAATGATGCAGAGATGATGGCAACTGAAAAGAAAGACTTGCAGAGAAATTTTGAGATGAAAGATCAAGGAGAGGCTCATCACATTCTTGGGATGAGTATCTTGAGAAACAGAGAGAAGCATACTCTAACTATCTCTCAAAGGACATACTTAGAAAATGTTCTTAAACGTTTCAACATGCAGGACTGTAAACCAGTTGCTACACCAATTGATCCCAATCAAAATTTTGTAAAGCTAAAGGATGACGAGGAATCTATAGGTTTAGAAGATTATCAAGCATTAATTGGATGTCTCACGTATGCCATGACAATTTCAAGACCAGACTTAGCTACTGCAGTAGGAATTATGAGCAAATTCATGTCAAAGCCAGGTCAAAGTCATTGGAAAGGTGTGAAGCGTGTACTGAGGTACATCAAAGGATCGTTAAATGTTGGATTGAAATTCGATGCTTCAAATCAGACAACTGTTGATGTAATCGGTTTTACGGATGCTGACTGGGCAGGCGATATTGTTGAAAGGAAATCAACCTCAGGATATGTATTTCAAATTTGCGGTGGTACAGTTAGCTGGCGTAGTAAACGTCAAGAAATAGTTGCGCTGTCGTCTACCGAAGCCGAATACATAGCTCTTTCTTTTGCTGCACAAGAGCTTATGTGGCTAAGGTCATTTCTCAAAGATTTAGGATACGATCAACAGAGCAATTTACTTTATGAGGACAATCAAGGGGCTATCGCTCTTTCAAAAAATCCGGAGAACCATTCCCGCACGAAGCATATTGATGTGCGATATCACTTTGTCAGAGACTTAGTCGATAAGGAAAAGATCCAAATTCATTATTGCCCTACAAATGTTATGCTTGCAGACTTAATGACGAAAGGACTACCTCGTCCAAGATATGAAGAACTATGCAAGAAACTTGGAATTATTGACGTTTGATAAACAATTTTGATTATTATTCTTGTTTTGTTACAAAGATAAAGAAAGATTCAACGAGTGGGAGTGTTAGAAATGACGTTTAATCTTTCTTGCATGTTACATGAAGTACTATACACCCTTACTTATTCTCTACCTCGTGATTATATAAAGATGGAGGATTCGTTTTGTTCTATGATAATATTGTAGTTACTATTGCGTTATTATTGGCGTTTCCTTCTCCGAAGCTTCCGAATAACTTTAACAAAGAATTCATAAGATAGCATGATGTGAACCGCACTTTGCTTTTGATGAAGATAAGGGTACTTGTCTTTCACTTTTTAGTCGGAAAATTGTTGTGTTATTGCTTTATCTTAGATACTTTCATTGTCAAGATGTTATGGTTCTTGCCTCCACCTGAATAGGCTGATTTGGATTTGATCGGAATATTTGTGCCAATGAAGTTGTAATTCAGATAAATTCACAAGGGCGGATTTAACGCGAGTTTTGTGAGTTCAAGAACTTAGTCAAAAATTCAATGGATTTTTCCGTCACAATAAAAATGGTGATTATGAAATGAGATCCGTTAGTTATGAAAATAGAACTAAAATAATATAAAATTTGTTCGAAAGATCTTGTCTAAATCCCTATGAAATTATAAAACTTTTGCTACCTAAATGAGGATATGCTTCTTAATTTAGCATCATTCAGTATGTGCGGAGAGTGATCACTGATCTCAAAAATATTTTTTCTGCGGAAGCTTCTATGCAATTCCTTTGGCAACCGCCAGGGACGCGAGACAATGCCATGTGGTGCGTTCATGTGTGTTCGTTGCATTGCAGCTCTTTGCTTCACATGTTTGGAACTAAGACCTATGTATTGTTTACAAAGTTCGGAACTGAGACTTTGATTGTTGTTGAGGGCGGTAACTGAGGATTGAGTGTGGTTTGATATTTGGAACTGAGACTTCAATGCCTGCTTGAAATTGAGGCTACATTTTCCAAACACATCGTCACACGGAGTGTACTGTCGACAACTGGAGGGGAAAAACGTTAAACTGGACAAAAGTTACAAGATAATATGCATGAGTGGTGGAAAAGTTTCCCCGAAGAATAGATAAGATTTTGAATATAATTTGTTTTGGCGTAATTCTACTGGATATCGCCTATTAACAACCCACATAGACAAAAGGTCTAAGGTGGTAGCAAGGCCTATCGATGGTAACTATCTATGGGTCATTTAATCAAAAGCAAAGTGCGGTTCACATCATGCTATCTTATGAATTCTTTACGTAAAATTGAATACTGTCTAAGCGTTTCCCTATCTTGATAAAACCGAGAGGAAATTACTGTCTGGAAACCTCGCAGACGTTTGACTGAAATACTATTGTATAAGAGTTTGTTTTGGTGGAAATTTCGTACGTATTTATAAAGAGGGGAGTGCCCACGGATAAAACAGACCATAAATTCGTTGTATCTAGCAAATAAATACTCCATTCAGCGTGAGTAGGAAAAGTAGTTCGGGGCCTTTGTGAGTAAATTTTGAGATCTTCACCCCCTACCCCAAAAACAAAAACGATTCAATAAACATTCCTCAACAGGAAACCTATATTTTGCGAGCAGTTATCCATGTACCTATCACAGTATATCAATCTGCTATCCCAAAATGACAATCTTTAACCTCAGCAACAACCTTTTCAAAACTCACTCAGGGTAAAATTGCAAAAAGCATACTGTTCTTAAAAGCACATTACATATGTGTCGAATATGGCTAGATGTCTCTTCAATGATTATTTAGCCCCCTTTTAAATCAAAACATAAGAATAGAATATGATCAATGAACAGGTAACTAGGATTGGGTCATCGTCCACATCCTTCCCATTCTCTGTTTATGGCCTGATCACCTTTCTGGAAAGCATTAAAGATTGTGCTGTAAGAGCCAACTGTTCACTTTAGTTTCCACTCCACAAAACTGTGAAAATTTAACTCAAATCAAAAACAAGGTGAATCGAGATGTAAAATGTACATCATTAGACGCCTTGCGCCATTTACGTAAACATGATTTTCGCGCCTTTTTGCTTTATCAATCGCGCATTGCGTCAGCAGCACGAGTGCAGCGAACAGAAAAATCTCATTGATCGATCAATCGGTGAGAAAAAGCTCAAAAAGTAGCTAGCGATAACAGTTAGAAATAAGCTCAGATGGATTATTGGACGTTGATAAGAACGAAAATCAATCTACTGACTATCCGGTACAGAATGGCTGCAGAATGTTGCATTTTGTACAAGAGTTGGACAGCAATATGCAGTACTTGTGACGCGCCGCAAATACGGAAATTGACATGAAATAGAATTGGTGTGTTTCTGCTATCAAATTTCATATCATTGATTCTTTTTATTTTGAATTATTGTCCGATTTTTATGAACCTTTTATCAACAATTTTAGGGCGGTAAACAACATCAAAATTCAAGCCTTCGTAACTTACGATCGAAGAAAAATAGTAATAGAGTTCCACGGCAGATTTGTGCTAAATTTATCGAAAATTTTATTCTTAAAAAAAAAATTGAAATTATTCGCTAACACAAATTGCACGATTCTTTTTTTCTGGAGGGTGGTCTAGACGTCTAAAATGGGCCTAAATCTAGCTGTGAAAGGAAGTTATGTTTACAATTGGGCCTTCTGATTGGCTAGTAAGGCGATGAGAAAATAGACGTGATCAGTTCTCTAAACCAATCAAAGATTTGGAACCTATGTTTGCTGAAAACAACAGGGGGAGACATTGATAGCCCTAACAAATCCACGTTTTTTTGGTAGCCTGCGTCACAGACTGGTCAGGTAGATCGGACTGCGTCAGATAGGAGGCAGACTTTGCAAGGAGGAATGAAAGTTTTTATGCTTCATAAGACAAGAGGAGTCAAGTCGATGGTATTTTCTTTTCCAAATAGTGACCATTCAAAAGCAAATTAATAACCAAAATGTTCAGACGTCTTATTCTAGCAACAAGAATTTGCCGACGGACTTTGACCCAGGTATGAAATTCGACAATATTAACTTTGTGAGCAAATCATTGGATTTCTATGTCTAAAAAGGAAAATTGTCTATTTACCACGCTAAATTTCAATTTTTAAAAACTTTTACGTCTACATATTGTATCCAACTACTTGAATCTTTTTTGTCGCATTTTAACTTACAGATTCTCTCAAAACATACCAATGAGCAAAACATACCATACCAAAACATAGAAATTTAATCCACCTTTTTCTTGCAAAAAAAATCATATCAAATTTCAGTGTTTGGTTTATCCTCCGCTCTGGGGGAAATAGAGAATAATTCACTCTTGACAAACGAAATCGCCAATATAACCAAATAGGTGTCTTTTCTATCAAATTCAGCTCTGGTTAATGCTTATTGGTTCTGTCTAGATCAATTTGACGCAGTGAATCTGCTCTAGTAAATTCTAGCTAAAATGCAGAAGCGAAATTCAAAATCTCTGTAGGTGAAAATGCATAGATCAAGAAAATTTTAGCGATGATCTTGTTTGGCATAACATATCAATGATAATTTGCTTTAAAATTCGCATAAAATATATTGCAAACAACTTTATATAATTGCCCCAGGAAAGATGAAAACCATCCTTGTTTGGAGTATGAGGACAGTGATGGCCTAAGATACTTGAACCTGGGCAACTTGAAAATTAATGGCTTTGTACTTGCGGTTTTGCTTGTTAACAAGCGCTAGATAAAAGGATATTGTCTATAACAAATTGAAAAAAGGGAGATTGTTTAATACAGTTTGAAATGCTTTATGGCGAAAATATGCTGACAAGTAATACGTTTAAGTTTGGGACTTTCTCCTTAACAACAAGTTTTGTTCTGTCCGGAGACCGGAGGCTGTGTCTGCCAACTGGAAATAAACGCATATTTAGGAAGCGAGAAGATAGGCATCTTACCGAAACTTGTTGATATTAATTTTTATGCTATTTGCATTATTTTACCATGGTTCGCTACCTGAAGTCATAGCGTACGCAGACTGGATGTTTACCCTTAATCATATCAATGACTTGAAGCACTGTTTTGCTTTTAAACTCCAAAACCTAATTGATTCGAAATCAAATTTGCAAAATGCTCGATTGGCAACACAGATTAAAATACTAGTAAATTGGCAAAAAGAGATCAACTATCTGTAGAGCACAACTTTTTGGGAAACACCAAAGCAAAAATGATTATAATTCAAATATTATTTTCAGTATCAGTAAATTGTATTTTTCATATCTTCAACTTTAAAAATTTTCGCAATGAGTTCGAATTTGGAATCGAATATTCTATGAGCGTGATCTGTTTCAATGAGACTGATTAGATTTAATGTTTTGAAATGAAACAGACACAAGTTTTTTATGGTTAAGGGTATATCTACTAAACCGCAAAGTAATATCTTCAATATTTTGTAAATGATGACTCAATTTTTTATCCGTTTTCTGCGTTAAAAAACTGCTGATCAAAAATGCAGGTATATCATACCATGTGTACGAGGGTGATTAGCATTTTTTCCTTGTAATAATCAATTTTTGACTTGCCAAAAACATATAATGATTTTTTAACTATTTTTTGAAATCTAACAAGAACGGCAAATAATGCAATTTCCAAAATCTTAGATCGATCCGAAAAAGCATATCAAAAAAGGCTCATAGACTAGTTCGCCTCACGCCCTTTACTTTAAAAATCCCTGGAGATTATTTCGAGAATTTGCAGTTACTTAGGAGCTATTTGTTCAATGCACCCTTAGTGACATGAATCTTTCTACAGACGTGATAAATTGTTATTTTTGTTCTGATTTCGTTACAGTTCTCTGCGTCAATGCAAAAAACAGCTTTGAAAGAGAAGCGTTTGTTGTCGAAATCTCCTGTATCTTCATACAATGAATGGGACCCTTTAGAAGAAGTGATTGTGGGCCGTGCAGAAAATGCATGTGTGCCTAAAATGACGATCGAAGTAAAAGCAAATACATATGAGAAATACTGGGACTTTTACTCCAAGAATGGAGGCAGTTTTTTTCCGGAGAACCATCTCAAGAAAGCAGTGGAAGAAATCGAAGAATTCTGCAACATTCTTCAGCAAGAAGGCGTTATTGTGAGAAGACCAGAAGTTATTGATCACTCTCAGGTAGTCTAATTATGATTTTCAAGTTCACTCAGAACCTTAATAAAAGATTCTTTCCCTTAAGCTATGAGCCACGAACACTTGCATAGAGATAGTTTAACAATAATAAAACTCCAGTAAAAAGTATAAATTTGCGATAATCATTGAATGTGCTGCCATAGAAAGGCTAAGCCTATGATGACCGCACTGAGTGGCGCAGAGCATCTTCACTTGGCGAGTTGAAGACAAAGCAAAGCTAAGATGACTACAGAAGGAGCTTTCTTTGCGCCAGAACTAATGTCTTGTTGGCTTTACTTGCAAGAAAATGGACAGCAACTGTAATGATAGCTTATGAGATAAAGTCGATTTGTCTGATCAGTTCCAACCTTTCCATGCAGCCCAAACAAGGAAGATAGGGGAGCCAACTTGATCGGATAGCGCTAGTTTCAATGCCAATTTGAGAACCGAGTCGATCAGGTCCGCTTTTTAAAGAAGCGATCGCTATCTGGAATGTCCAAGTAGTCAGTGCATACCCTGAGATTACAGAGCAAAAAGTGTTATTTGTCCAAAATAATTTCTTACGGTAAATTCTGAACATAACAAAAACATCGGAAAGTCTTGAATAAGCCCAATTAGTATTCAATGAAAACCAGTAAATTCCGAGTTGCCGTGCAGGTCATGACCAATGCATCGAGTTACCATCGAGTGGACTCCAGTTAGTTACGATTGAGGAGAACAAACTGGTGTATTTTCCTTTTATTTTAATTCAGCTACGTCACCAAATAAGCTGGAATCCCTTCCGGCGTATTCTAACCAATCAGTGCATTGAATTTTGTGAATAAATTCCTTCCAAATTTACTGAAACAATTGAAAAATAAGCGGCAAATCTCGTTTTGAGGCATGATGGAGCATGGTTCCATGTTGTGGAAAACTGTTGTTTATCGATGAAGAGCAAGATCCCGATATTTTCAAAAGTAAGACAAAGGCAATTGACGTGGTGAAGATCTGAAAAACAAACTCATGTTCTGATACTTTGGAATGGCCAGTGGATTAGAAGATGTTTGTCACAGTAGGTGCGGAGATTTGCTGCGAAGGCGCCTATCCCACGCTTTACTGTTTTGCCATGTAACGAGTCTTTTTAATTAGCATTAGGTTTTCTGCTATTTTGCAACAAAGAGTTCTTTTTGCTTTAAGATGGCGCCACAGAGAGTTACAAGAGGTTAATTTCACTACTAATGTTGCCAGGGAAGATCTTTGTTTATGCCGTCTTTTATATTATTGCCTAATCATAACGAGCTTCATTGCTAATCAAAGGGTTCAATCACTCCGACATATTTTATAACGGTTTTTATTGTTGATTTAAGGGGAGTTGGTAAATGTAGTCATGAAGATAAAATAGAGTTTGTTTGTCTCTGATGGAGTTATGAAAACATGAAGGTCTTCTGATTTGTTGATTGCCTTTAGACGCTGTTGAATGTTCGGACAGTTATGATAATGTTTTCTCATAACATTGTTCTCGTTAGCTTTTCACTGATTTGCCTTACCTTTTCCTTATATCTTTAAAGATTGTTGAAATCATTTTCACAACGCATCATCAATTGGAAAGCCAACTAATACTTAGTGAGACTTCTTATCCCAGCAGTATTTAAATGTTATTCCCTATAACTACAGTTTTGCCGACCCGTGTTTAAGTATTTCACCATAAAACCTGCAACACTAATTTAAATCTTTCTATCAACCCACTTGCAAGCCACGTCCTACCACACCTTTTATGTAAAAGAGAATACTCTGCTTAAAGATTCACGCTACGCCACTCAAACAAAAAGGATGTCTAAATCAACTTTGCCGACCAAATAGGCGTGTCATCCTTTAGATGCCAATACGTTTCAAAATTCGCCAACAAATTACCTCTACAGGGCAGGGGCGACGTGGGCAGGGACTCTTAGAAAGGGAACAATTCAATTATTTTCCGACGAAGGATTACATTGAAATCCAATTTGTAGACTCAAGCAAAGCAAAGTTTGATGACCACTTTGTTTCAGTTTATATTTTAAGTTAACTGTTAGTTTTTGTGCTCTGTTACATAAATCATGTAAACGTGTCTACATTGGAATTGCAACAGAAATCATGACCCTTACATAACCATTAATTGATAGTATAGAATTCAACAAAGTCAATAACAAATATCAAAGGGTGAACGGATCTCAAATTTCTGAAATTTTCTGACACTACGACTCTAGGAGGCACGTGTCCTCTCTGCCCCCCTCCCCCCACCCCAAAGACACGACGCGTCTTCTACGGAGCAAAAAGCTCCACACTTTCTTAATACAAATTTTTCTTGAGGTGGAGGGAGCATCACTCCTTGCGAATCCCTTACTGCCACGGGCCTGCTCTCAAGTACACATCTGAGATATAAGAATACTTGAATTGCTTTAATTTTAGATTCAGGGTATTGCAAAAATAATTTGGCTACATTGCATTATTATGAATAATTGAATAATTATGAATGATACCATAAAAAAGGAGCACAATTTAACTGATTTTAAAACAAGAATTTGAAATCAAGACAATGAGATACGGAGAGCAAAAGGAAATGGGTTTTTTATGTTTTACAAGTGTCTTCTGAAAGTAATTGCCAGGATATTGATACAAACTATCGGATGAGTAATGGCAATGTATTTCACTTGTTTTTGCAAAGCCTGGTAAGTGAGCATTTTTGAATTGCAATAATAGATTCAAGTGAGCTAAGGAATAAATAATGGCAAGGTGTTTTGGTAACTTAGAAAACCATGTTTTTTCTTGGAAGATTTCACTTTTCTCACTAGGAGGTAATCAGGGATCTTTTATGCTCATTTATAACTCCTTTGCGTAACATTTTTATAGAGTTACGAGACACCAGATTTCAAATCTCAGGGAATGTATGCAGCAATGCCTCGAGATATATTGCTTGTTGTTGGAGAAGAAATCATTGAGGCACCGATGGCATGGAGATCACGTTTCTTTGAGTATCGTGCATATCGGTCATTGATGAAGGAATATTTCAATGGTGGTGCTAAATGGACAACAGCTCCAAAACCAACTATGGCTGATGACCTATATGATTTGGTAAGCTACCTGCTAACTCAATTGTCTTAATTGACACAGCTTGCTTGCTGGATGCTGTAAGTCCAAAAAAGTTTCCAACAAGCAATTCCCTTTGGGATAGTTCGCCCGTTTGTGCTGTATCTGATTAGGTAGCATTTACGCAATGATAACAGGCTTACTAAATTTTATAAGATTATTGCATCCGTCGCGTTAATGAGTAATGCCATCAACATAATTTCTTAGTTTATCATATTACCATGGATGTTTATTCATCATATATTCATCAAATCTCTTTAAAACTCTAGGACTATCCAATCAACTCAGTAGAAGAAAGGCACATCCTAGCTGCCAAAGGTGAATTTGTAACAACAGAACATGAGCCATGCTTTGATGCAGCTGATTTCATACGAGCTGGTCGGGACATTTTTGCTCAAAGAAGTCAGGTTTGTGATGCCACTCTGAATATCTTGTAATAGTAAAACAGCAGTTTACCCTTGGGAACTCATTCATACTCAGGTCTTCTAAAAGGTTTACCAGTGGACTATTTTAGTGACAATGGTCCTTCGAGTAACGAAAACAGTTGCCTTGTTGGTAGCCAGATAAACAATACATTTGATCATTGGTTTACCTAGGTGACTAATTATTCTGGAATCAAATGGCTGCAAAGACATCTTGGAAATGACTACAACATACATCTATTATCCTTTAAAGATCCGAATCCAATGCACATTGATGCTACCTTCAACATAATTGGTCCTGGTCTGGTCATCGCGAATCCAGATAGACCATGCAACCAAATCAAAATGTTTGAAAAAGCTCGATGGAGAGTCGTCGAAGCTCCTTTGCCTGTTGTACCGGACTCACATCCTCTCTGGATGAGCTCAAAATGGCTCAGCATGAATGTTTTGATGTTGGATGAAAAACGTGTTGTTGTTGATAAAAATGAAACGCCAACAATCAAGGTAAATTTTACGTCTCTACGCTGTCTAAGTAATTTTTTACGAAAAATGTGACACAAAGTAAACAAATTGACGTTAGGTAGGAGTTTGCTCTTTTTTTATCTCGTCTCCCGTCTTTATCCTGGCCATCCCATTTTTCTTCCCCCATCAAAATTTCGAGCTAAAAGATCAGTTTATAGAAATTTTTTCGTTGAATTCATCGTGGACACCTCCCCACTAGTTGAACGGAGGTAACTAGCGGTGACCATGAGCGTCAGGGCTAATGTAAATAGATCACTTAGCAATGAAGAATAAGAATCAGAAAATTGGAAAAGACAGGAAAAGAACTATGCAACGGCATAGGTGTGTGTAAGTGGATAGTAACTTACCCATTTTCAAAGAATAATGGAGACATGAATAAGTAAACTCTATGAAACAAAAGATTTAATGTATTCTTGTTTTCATCACAGATGTTTGAGTCTCTTGGGATTACATGCGTACCAGTAGATATTCGCCATGCAAATTCCCTTGGTGGTGGATTCCATTGCTGGACATGTGATGTGCGAAGAAGAGGAACTCTACAATCATATTTTTAAACATTTTTGCAAACATATCAAAAACAAATTGAAGATGCGAAACTCGTTCTGAACGTAGTTTTGGATTACATTGATATTAGCCACTTTATTTCACTTTAATCACACTTTTTGGACAGCATACCTTGACTTTCTGTTATTAACTCTATCTCTTGAAACATGGAAAATTTGCATATACTTGAAGACGAGTTGTGTGGACAGAAACGGCAAGCCTTGGATAAACCGAGATCTGTACAAAACAAGCAGAAAAAGTTCTTGTGGGAAAAGCTGACCGGGCTGGCCTCGTTTTCACTTGGATTAGCGCCTGCGGTACCCCCAGGGTAGGTTGGCAAGACCAGTCAGTGGCAAAACAATAGTAAAGAACAAGAGTTGGGCTTATTACTAAATCTAAATCTGTTTCATTAATGGAGGCATATAAGAAAATTCGAAACAAAGCTAATGCCTTGAATACGAGACTTCAAAAAAGATACTTCACCGAAAAGATTCGCTCTTGCGAAGGGAATAACAAAGAGATTTGGGCCACTATTAATAAGCTAATCAATAAACGATCTAAGACAACAAATATTGCATTGTTGAAAGTTGATTAAAGGTGATCACTAAACCCGACTTGATTGCTTACTCGATAAATAAGTATATTTGCAGTGTAGGGGAACAACTTAGTAAAAACTCAAGTGGCACGCTAGCGCGGGCCCGCTAACATTCCCAATCGGATGAACTCGTTTATAAGTAATCAGACTCTTGCTTGTACATGCCTTTTTACTTTTTCGCCTGTCCAAATTCAAGTCATCTCAAGGATTTGGTATGGACAATGCATCTAGTATTTTTTTCTCAAGAAAAGTATGCCCATATTAGCAAATGGATTGAGCAAAATTTTCAACATATCCCTGTCTACAGGGCAGTTCCCCGACAACTGGAAAGTTGCCAGGGTTGCTCCTATCTACAAGGGTGGCTCATCGAGTGAAAACTAAAAACTACAGACCAATTTCGGTTTTACCGGTTGTGTCTCAACTTTTTGATAAACTTGTTTATGAGCAGCTGTACACGTTTCTTGATAATAATCACTTACTATTCTCCGGGCAGTCTAGGTTTCTCAATTAGATAAAGGGCAGTATACATCAGTAACTTTTATTAGCCTCAAAAAGGCCTTGATAATGTTGATCATAAAATACTACTGCAGAAATTAAGAGTATACGGTCTTGCTTGCAAAGAGATTAGCTGGTTTCAGTCTTATCTAGAAGATTGTAGACAGCGCTGTAAGGTGAACGGTCGTTTATTGAAGCTAGAGAGAATTAGTTTTGGAGTCCCTCAGGAATCCTGCTTAGGCCCCCTACTTTTTATAATCTAAATTTACGATTTACCCTTAGCACTCGATTCTTCAAGAGTAAACATGTACGCAGATAATACTAGCATATCCTACTCCTCGAAATCTATCTCCATAATCAACAATGCCATTAATAAAGACCTGCATTCGTTGAAGACATGGCTAGATGAGAACAAGCTACTAAAACACCCCTTTGTAAATGTACAAGGAGAATGAGAAAGCCATTGTTTGTAACTTGTACTGAATTAACAGAAGCCCGCTACCAAAATCGGATTAACAAGAGGTACTCATGAGATTCTATATTCTTGTTTTGATCACAGATGTTTGATTATATTGGGATTACATGTAGATATTCGCCATGCAAATTCCCTTGGTGGTGGATTATATTGCTGGACATGTGGTGTGCGAAGAAGAGGATCTCTACAATCATATTTTTAGACATTTTTGCAAACATATCAAAAACATATTGGAACTACGAAACTCGTTGTGATCTTAGTTTTGGATTACTGTAAACTTAGCGTTTTAATATTAATTTCATTCAAAGTTTTGCAAGGAAAGCATTCTTTGACATTCCTCAATAAACTCATATCTGCAAATTGTTTGTACTGTGCGATATCAATTTTTTAACAGGGGGGAAGGACAAAAACGGTGCAGCGGGAAGAACGGGCAAACTCCTACCGTCAGAGGCCGGAGTCGAAAGGAGGCGAGCGGTATCCGCAAATCCAGAAATACATCGTAAATTTCTACTTAATTCGAATTACCTCTCTTCCCTCGCTGGAAGTCCTATGAGAATCAATGACTCAAAATTCATTTTTTGACCCCTGCCCCTTAGTATCAGCTAAGAGTTCAGAAATATGCTAAGTTCTGTCCGCCTTCAGACCAACTTTTGTGGTGTGTATGTGTGGTTGATTGGTGTATCAACTGTCTTTACGGTTGCCGTAAACAGATTGATTTGGATAAGTACACACCAATTTTTTAATATTTATAGGATTAAAATACAATCGAAACCGATGTTAACGTGGCAATTTTTAACTTGAAAATTTTGATAAAGAGGAATTAACATTTGATGTCACCACTGAATCAGAAGATGATTGCAAACTCAGAGAAGAAGAAAGCGGAAATCAACTGTTGAAATTTTAATCCTACAGTAGGTATAAGTAAAACTTCTCATCCACGAGAAACACCATAACGTATACCTACGATATGTAGGAGGGAGGGGGGGGGATATTCCCACTTTGCTGAAAACATGGCAATGTAAATTCTTCAAAATTTTATGGTAGGGGTAGGCTCTTATTAAGCTTCGTTTCTTAGTCACCAACTGCCTTCTAAATTGATCGCAAAAAAGAATGGAAAATAGAAGTCTGTGTTCAAAAGGGCATTTCCCAAAATCTGAAGGGCGTGGACGGTTCCATATCATCACCTAACCCCCCAAATTTGCGGAGACTGGCGCCGCCGCTGCACTGTACTCAGGTGATTGCAAAAGGACGGTTTGATAAGAGTTCCAATCGTGATGCCGAGGACTATTTCGGAAAATTCTTGCAAGCTCGTGAACGACTCCAACCCATTATTGCTGGTTCCAATGGGTCATAAGGATAATTATTAATATTTGGCGCAATTACTTACGTTAATCCGACGTAAATACAAGATGCATTAACATGCAATCAATAATTAAGACCTAACTAGCATATCAAACGCTTAGCCAATCGTGACTGTAATGATCAACGAGGCACATACTTGTGAAAGCCGTCATGTCATATGAGAGGGAACGGCAATCCCACCCAGTCCTTATTCTGCATGGCATTTTGATGCTCAGGATTAGCTGAAAATATGGGGATTCCTAATCCATTGTTTAATTGACGTGTTAAGTAGGAAGGTATTGTGGCTTGACCGCTCAAATAAATCCCAAGATAACATCGCTGCATTTTATGTTAATACTTTGCATATGAAAGGTGGGTGTCCGATCAAATTATTAACAGAACCAGAGACAAAAATATCATTACATCGGTAACTCACTATTTCTATCGACTATCGATCAAGATAACACTGATTCCCATTAACATGTTCCATCTCTAAATACCAACGAATAGAAGGTTGATGGTCCCTTTTGTCTAGGAATTACTCGACTTATCATAAATTGGTGCAATGCAAAGCGGCAGAAGCTCAAAGCATATACTACACAATTGTTTTTAATATTTCATAGCTAATATTTCGAACCGGCATACGGTGCTTCTTACGAGCGCAATGTTGGATTCTGGCAGATTGCTGCGAGCATTTGTCGTGCCTTACCCTTGCATTACTTTTTTCCTTTTTTAAACATTGCGGTTTCCCCTTAGTAGATGCAATTCAAGTCGTGGCCATCACTCGTACCTATGGCAACAATATAAGCCAATCACTGGCCTTCATTTTATTCAGTTATTGTTTTTATATCTTCCGATGGGTTGATGCATGCAAACCACGTTTGTCATTTAAGAAAGGAGGAAAGATTTTGCAGCAGATATGGAATGAAAGTTTTTTTTCTTTTCATTTCGATCCAGTGAATATTCGATTGCATTTTGATCGCAGGAATTTCATCAAAATGTTCAAATATCTTCATTCAGTGACAAGAGGTTACCGACGGGCTTTAAACCAGGTATGTTAAACCTTTAAGTATAAAATTTCTGAACCAATCTTTTAATGAATATTTGCAAAATGGAAACATAGCTATTCAATACTCTCTTTAGGGCCAGATATTTGCTTCAAACAATAACTTAACGATACATCTTGGACACTCCTAAGCCCAAAACTGTACTATTTTTAAAGTTGAAGAATTTAGCATTGCTACGCTACCTGCTCTTTTCAGACCATGACTGCTCTATTTATTTATGGATGAATTGAAATTTATAGCCCATTCAACAATCAGTTCTATTGCTCATATAATAAATGTACCATTCATAAGTCAAGATTTCACACTGCTCCGGCCCCGTCTGAAATTTGATGTCATTTTACCAGTAGATGAATAATGGGGCCACGGTAGCGATCCAATAAACATTCGGCTAATATTGATACTTGAACTATGCAGTAATGCTTAACTCTTATTTTCGATGCAATTACCTCAGATTTGAACATGGATCGTTATTTTGCAAAACTCAATATCAAAGAACGCAGGTCGCTACAGGTAAAAGTTGTATTATCCCCCCCAATACTACCTTTAAGTGCAAGCCAAAGCCGTTTCTAGACGTTTTTGCTACGAGGGGTGTTATTGACAAGTAAGGCGCATTCTAAAATTCGTGCATAGATTGTTAAATCCCAGAAACTTAGACCAAGTAAACTATGACAATACTTAAAATTACTCTGGTCTTCAGAAGTTGAAGATAGTCGCATCCCCAAATAACCCGGCCACGATGTTCCTGACCCTAAATGTATCTTTCTATACACTTGATCGATTATTGTGATCTTGCTTCGTTACAGATCTCCGCACCGATGCAAAAAGCAGCCTTTACAGTGAAGCATTCGTTACCACAATCTCCTGTATCTTCATACAATGAATGGGACCCTTTAGAAGAAGTGATTGTGGGCCGTGCAGAAAATGCATGTGTGCCTAAGATGACGATCGAAGTAAAAGCAAATACATATGAGAAAGACTGGGACTTTTACTACAAGAATGGAGGCAGTTTTTTTCCGGAGAACCATCTCAAGAAAGCAGTGGGAGAAATTGAAGAATTCTGCAACATTCTTCAGCAAGAAGGCGTTATTGTGAGAAGACCAGAAGTTATTGATCACTCTCAGGTAGCCTTATTATGATATTCAAGTTCACTCAGAACCTTTACAGAATTTCATGTTTTCCTTAAGTTCTTTCTCTTTAGATTTTAACCACCGATACTTGCAAAGAAAGTTAAACAATAACGAAAACAAACGAAACTTTGCACAAACGGGCATAAATCCAACACCACGGTTCATAATTGCAAATCTTGGAATATTTTTCTTCGTTGTCTAAGTATCCTTGGGAAATTAGACAGCTCATTTTTGTTCAAACATTTTATTAAATGACAATATCACTTTCTGTTGCTTCAGCAACGCAAGGATAGTAAAATTGAAACGGATAGAAGTGTTTTCGTGCGCATTAATTTGAGGACAAGACCACTAGTTTCCGATTCAACCACTATGGCACATAATGACAACCTCATCCAAACTTGAGTGAGAAGTTAAAAAAAGATACTGTATCATCGGCTGCATTTATTCAAAACAACAAAACAAGTTGTATCCTTGAGAACAGAAAATTAGCAGTTTCTAATTACAATGCCTTGAAAGCATTGTTAAGCCCAGAGGGGCTTATTCGATTTTTGAGGTCCTGGTGGAGGAGCTTATGAGGGATCGGACTTTTTATGAACTCCGCAATTAAGTTTACAAAATTTGGGTTTGTTTAGCTAAAAAAATCAATAAAAAATAGCTAGCTATCAGCTACAAAATGCTAAAAGGGTGTTATTTTGTTTAGTTTTAATGAAGACTCAGTCAATAACATCATAATAAGAATCATCGGAGTCAATTGTCAGCTCTGGAATGTCCTCTGGGCACACATCTAAGTCATGGATTGCCTCAAAGACATTTTAATCAGCATCCTTGAGAGTTGCCAGGAGGGAATTTAAAAAGAGGGGATGCAAGTCTTATCTTCACAACAGGATTGATATCAGGGGAGACTTCTTTAAAATGTTTGCTTCAAAAAAGTGGCTTTATAGAGATTAATGAGATCAGGTTAAGGTCTGCTAAGGAATAGATGATAAAAAGGTACATTAATAAAACATGTTTTATCTTGAAAAATTTCACCCTGTTAAAATTGTAATAACACCCTTGCATAAAATTTTTATAGAGTTACGAGACACCAGATTTCAAATCTCAGGGAATGTATGCAGCAATGCCTCGAGATATTTTGCTTGTTGTTGGAGAAGAAATCATTGAAGCACCGATGGCATGGAGATCACGTTTCTTTGAGTATCGTGCATATCGGTCATTGATGAAGGAATATTTCAATGGTGGTGCTAAATGGACAACAGCTCCAAAACCAAATATGGCTGATGACCTATTTGATATGGTAAGCTACTTGCTAACTCAATTGTCTTAAATACAGCCTATTGTTTGCTTGCAAAATACAATCTTTTCGCTTTAAGAAGTCCAAAAGATGACAACATCATCGTCTTCGTATTTTAAATGGCGATTTCCTTTGGATTTTCATATAAAGTGTTCCGTCACAAGAGGGCTGTTATAGTTTATTACGCTATCATTCAACTCAATTAAATGTAATATATACTTTGTTAGTGATAACTCGATATTAATTCACATTAGAATTATGTTTCTGTCATTAAATTAGAAAGACTGGTACAGTCTAACACTCCTATGATGAAAAAACCTGATTACTAACTTGCAATAAATATGATTTAATTTTGCATACTGTTAGAATTGTTGCAGATCAGGAAATAAGCAAGGCAAAGGTCGTTCAACTTCATTTAATAGCATTTTGAAGTCTATAAAAGTCAACAGCCTACTAATTTTCGTTACTTCATTGAATTCATCACAGCATTTCTGGTTCATTTTGTTAACAGATTTCCATTCATCGACACAAATCAACTAAACCCTCTTATTCCTTTAGGACTACCCAGTCAATTCGGTAAAAGAAATGTACGCCTTGATTGCCAAAGGTAAATTTGTAACAACAGAACACGAACCATGCTTTGATGCTGCTGATTTCACACGAGCTGGTCGGGATATTTTTGCTCAAAGAAGTCAGGTTTGTGATACGATATCGAGAATAAGATGCTGGTGAATTTTTGCAAAATGAAGTCACACCAAAACTAATAATACTAAAATGCAGGGAAATTACACAATTTGCGATTCGTTTTCACCTAGGCCCTATCAATGACAAGGTTACTTGTGGTCCATTTTAGAGATGATGGGACATAACTTGGCTTTAAGGATGGCACCATGAAAAGAATGGGCCATTAATGACTATCTATTAGTCTTATCTAGATAGATGGACCATGGCGGGCTGGTTTACTTATAAAGCAGCCTAGCCTTGCCTAGCCTAGCCTTTAATTCATGTGAAAGAAGCATAGGATTTGAAAAGATAGACCATGTTAAGCATTGACCGTTTCATATTTAATAAACATGTAGAAGTGATTGATAGGTTGACCACACTTTTTTAAAATATGTATGTAAGTATGTATCATTGCCACAATAAAAATATATTTACAAGCTATTACAGTGTATATAAAAAATCGATACTTTACAGATAATAAATTGAATTTAAAGTTAAAAATTCCAAAAGGAAAAGACACCCCCAATTACAGTGGCAGGGATAGCATTAAATAGGTAAAGCTGACCTTATTTCCATAATGATTTCCCGCCCTTCTCCAAGCCTTTTTGTCTCTGGACATTAAGCCCACTCAATGCTCCTCCCCATTAACTACGCATGGAATCGGCTGCGTTGTTCAAAGCCAGATTTAAATTGGTTTCTTTCTTTGATTTACATTTAGGTGACTAATTATGCTGGAATCAAATGGCTGCAAAGGCACCTTGGAAGTGACTACAAAATACACATTTTGTCCTTCAAAGACCCAAATCCAAAGCACATCGATGCTACTTTCAACCTGATTAGTCCTGGCCTCGCCATCATAAATCCGGAGAGACCATGCGACCAAATCGACATGTTTGAAAAGGCTGGATGGAGAGTTGTTGAAGTTCCTTTCCCTGTTGTACCGGACTCGCACCCTCTTTGGATGAGCTCGAAATGGCTGAGCATGAATATTTTGATGTTGGATGAAAAACGCGTTGTTGTTGATAAGAATGAAACGCCAACAATCAAGGTAATTTTAAAATCTATCTGCAACCTTAAATATATTGACGAAAAGGCCATTTTGCTTTTGTTCAGCTGACAAAATCATCAACGTCTTCTACATTCTGTCAATATTGTATCAAAACCAACTTTCTCATTTCATCAAAAACTTTGTTCATACAGCAATTCATAGAACAAATAACATTTTCAAATTTATAAATGAGGTCACCTTGGAAGAATTCTTGTTGAGCTTTTGAGCAAAATGCCAACGATTTGCTCAATCTTTTTGGTTAGTTCTTTGCAGCAAAAGAACGTGCTTAAATTATAGCTCCTCTCCATCAAGCAAAAGGAAATACATTATTAAGCGAAATTGACACAGGAATTGAAGTAAATCAATTGATTTCACGGCGCTCTTGTTGATAAAATTGTTTTGGACAAAAGCAATCGCCTGAAAAACGCTTGTAGATCGATCCCATATTAATGGAAGATTTAAAATGGAAAATGGGTCTGCTATCCATGAGAACTGTGTGCTGAATTAATTAACAACAGCTCACTCGTTACCAAAACCTGTTAGATATACAACGGTAAAGCTTATTGTTAAAAACAATTTAATGTTGTCCTGTTTTTGTCACAGATGTTTGAATCTCTTGGGATTACATGCGTACCAGTAGATATTCGCCATGCAAATTCCCTTGGTGGTGGATTCCATTGCTGGACATGTGATGTGCGAAGAAGAGGAACTCTACAATCATATTTTTAAACATTTTTGCAAATATATCAAAAACAAATTGAAGATGCGAAACTCGTTCTGAACGTAGTTTTGGATTACATTGATATTAGCCACTTTATGCTACTTTAATCACACTTTTTGGACAGCATACCTTGACTTTCTGTTGCTACTTCTTATCTGCAAATTGTTAAAACAGGGAAATTTGAATAAAACAAAGGGGAGTACACCACTTCTACCATTAAATGGCCTGTTGCAAAAGAAGGCGGATTATATTCTTTAGTCGACAAATTTATCGCTGTTTAATTTGAAATCCCTAACGAATTTGGCAGGAAGAGATATGGGAATCAATGGCTAATATCAAACGCTTGACAACTGCCCCTTTGCCTGCGACCAAGTTTCTCAAATTTTAAAATACAATACACCGTTCAGTATTGTGTAACTAGCGTGCGTGTGGTCATAGGTCTAGCCGTTGACATTGCGGGAACCAAAAATTGGAGTGTTGTTTCTTTTATTCAAGTACACACAATTTGCAGTCACGAGACGAATTTAAACAGAAATATCAGTGCTTAAGGTAAATGTGCAACAAGGATTTTTGCACCACGCCTGCTAGCACATTGATTTGCCTGAGTTAAATTTCTAACAGGATTCAAACAGCCCTCCCTTTGTATCTAGGATTAATTGGAAACAACCCCATGCAACTTCCAAAATGATCGTGTTAAGAAATTTCTTGGCCCCCGTCAATTTTTATTTCCCCGGAGACCTCTGAAAATCGCTGTATTGCAGGACATTTGAGCTGTTGGTGGAAAAGTACAGCCAAAAGAAACAGCTTTGTGGGTCCTAGTAAGATGGCCGCCGTTAACTTGCTTAAATCGATGCAGTCTTATTTTTGAGAACTGTTGGTAATATGTGTTGACAATCGTGTATATGAATTTAATAAACTGGCTACCAAATTACCTTGTTATGTATTCGTACATAATTTTTCAAAAGTCTCACCTCAAATTTTGAATCCATTTAATGCAGAAATTCACAGGCAATCTCTATTTTCTGCAAAAAATCAAGTTCTTTCGCTGTCTCTTCTCTTTCGTCGAGGTGTAGACCATTCTCCAATCATTCATTGCAAACCGTGACTCTTCTGGTACATCAAGGTTCAACCCATTGATCCCCATCTATTATAGTTATCTTTCTACTCTTTGCAGGTTCTTGTTTACCAGAGTGTGATGGACTGAGACAGTTTCATTTATACCCCAATTTATACATTTTGACAACCAAAAAGTGATTGTGACGTTATAACTTTGTCAATCATATGACGTCAAATTATTGACGGCATAATAATAGAATCGTAGGAAATTGTTTGCGAAAAGGAAGTGTTCTGAACCAATCGGTGCGTTTGTTTAATTTTGTCAATCGACGAATCAAATTGGTTACAAGTGACATCATACCAACATGAGGGAGTTGCAAACCAATTAAAGCCCGAATCATTTTAAGCCCCAAGTGAAATTTCTACCGTAGGTTAATTTTTATAATTTCTGACAGAAAATGGTTTTTCTTTACAGCATTGTCAAAAGCTTTTCCTCCAACTATTTTGAAAACAACCACAACATATTTTGAACCCACTTCCAAAGCCATAAATCGTCGCGGTTGGGAGGCCCAGCTGAAAGCTGTCTTAATTAATATAATGGTTACACTATTTTTAAGAAGGAACTAAACTCTTGACAATTGACACTAAAATTTAACTCAAAACAATCTGCTTTTTAAAACCAAGCAACTGGCAATGACTGGTTATATAATTTCAATGAACAACCACTGCAAATTGAGTCTGCATCCATTTGTAATTCTGATCATAAAGCAATCCACGTTAGATACATTGGCTTTTAAATTACAAGATACTTGGTTGATTATAGAAGCCACTCTACGGCACAAGGTTCTGAGACGTTGTAATGAGTAGTTTTATTAAAGGATCTTTCTTTATACAGAACAATATGCATAGGGAACGTGTAACGTATCATGATAGGCTAAGGCCTTTAATTTTCAGAGTTGACCAACGAGATCAAAATAGCCTGCCTCGCAGAAAGTGTAAGTTAGAAATCAAGGTACAACCACAAATGAAAGATTTCGTTTTATTGGTTTGTTTTTGGCAGCAAAGATAGATGAACGCGGAAAGCAATCACAGAGAGAAGACATGGCATAGCAAGATCTTGAGAAGTGAATTTGAAATTTCCCAGATTCATTCATTAGTCTCTTATTTGCCAAAAGACAAGGAAATTGTTAAATGTAGCTGGACGGTGTACTTTTTTTAGTATCACCGATTGTTTCGCAGGCCAACCTTAATGGAATATTTCACCTCCTTTTATTCTGTTGTTTAAAAAGTCCAGAAAAGTTGTTAACCTTCATCCGGACAAAAGCAAGCCTTCAAAACAAGACGATAATAGAAAATAGGGAATGTTTGCGTTGACCGTGTGAACACTTATTTCTAGTTTTTTCAACTCTGATTGTTTAGCTACTTGTGAATTTTAGCTACTTGCAATATGGCGCAATTAATACCGTCATTTTACCACATCAAACTACTTGAAAGGATTAAAGACAAATTTTGAGGCAAATGCCTTGAAGAGAC
Organism: Catostylus mosaicus; assembly: GCA_964019065.1. Taxonomy (NCBI): domain Eukaryota; kingdom Metazoa; phylum Cnidaria; class Scyphozoa; order Rhizostomeae; family Catostylidae; genus Catostylus; species Catostylus mosaicus. The sequence continues at coordinate 2,955,490 of OZ025186.1, forward strand.
TGAGTCATGATAAGAAGATAGTGTAAACGATAACATGGCGATTCATATGGCAGCTGAACTAGTATTGGTAGAGCCAATACAGATTACATTAATATCAAAATTAACTAAAGTTTCACAATAAGTATCACTCATTATCATCATATCATCATCACCATCACTCAATAACTCACTCGTTTGAAACTTAGCTTAGGAATTTTCTAGGCCAATGTTTGTTCTGCACCCAACGTCTGCTGTACGCAGGATCTGTCGGGAAACAAAATAGCACTTTCCTTCTCATTACTTGCGTAGAAGAAGAAGTGTGCGTCTTATCTACACGCCCGCTGTTGTCTTCGAAGCAATGATAAGAGGCGCTGCAGTTAACTATTTTTTGCTTTAAAAGTAAAGAGAAGTGTCCATAACCAGGGTTGTAACGGAGCAGCGTGGGGGCCTCAGTCAAAGTAGGGGTTTGGGGCCCCTTTTTTGCAAACCAAGTTTACAGGTACAGGCTAAGCCCGAAATTAACCTTAACTGCATAAAGTTTTTACATGCAATTTAAACAAAATTAAGAAAAGCTTATTTCCAAAAAAATATTTAACAAAATTTCTTGGGGGCCCCCCTAGGAGCCTTATTGTGTGGGGGCCCTAAGTTTTGCATTTAGAGGTGCACACCGTGCGTTACGCTACTGTCCACAACGCTGCTACATATACGCAAATGCATTGGGAGCATGTAAACCGCTGGTCACATATGAAATCAAGATAGGCAGATGGATTTTACGAAACGACAATAAACGAGGATTGTCCCGCAGAAGCAATAGCAACAAAAAGCCAATTACTTGAAAATTAAGCAAAATATGCAAAAAATAACTTCACGATGGTTTTTCTCACGAAAATTATCATGATATATCAAATTATTCATTGACTATAAAATATTCTATAACCTTGCCATTCTCCTTTAAGAAAGGAGGAAGGATTTTGCAGACAAAAATACATGAAAGTTTCTTCTCCTTTCATTTTGATCCAGTAATAATTCGATTGCATTTTGATCGCAGGAATTTCATCAAAATGTTCAAATATCTTCATTCAGTGACAAGAGGTTACCGACGGGCTTTAAACCAGGTATGTTAAACCTTTAAGTATAAAATTTCTGAACCAATCTTTTAATGAATATTTGCAAAATGGAAACATATCTATTGAATACTCTCTTTAAGGCAAGATATTTGCTTCAAACAACAACTTTAATGCCATTATATAATGTTTTGTTCATTTTTTATACAACATGGCATGTTTGCCCGGAGGCAAACACTTGATTCGTGATTGGAGCAAATGTTACAGAAATGAGCTGTCGCAGGCTCGTAGCGATATCTATTGGACTCTCTTAAGACCGCATTTGTACTATTAACTTAAAGTTGAATCATTTAGGATTGATACGCTACCTTCTCTATTCAGACCCTGATTGCTCTATTTATTTATGAATGAATTAATATGCTAGCACAAATTTAGCGCTTTACAAAATTTATACCCCATTCAACAATCAGTTCTAATTCTCGTGGAATAAATGTACCATTGATAAGTTAAGATTTCACACTGCTTCGGTCCCGTCTGAAATTTGATGTCATTTTACCAGTAGATAAATAATAAGGCCACGGTGGCGATCAGATAAACATTCAGTGAATATTGATACTTGAACTATGCAGTAATGCTTAACTCTTTTTTTCGATGAAATTCCATCAGATTGGAACTTGGATCATCATTATTGCAATACTCAATATCAAAAGACGCAGGTTGCTAAAGGTAAAAGTTGTATTACCCCACCCTACCCCCAACATGTTACCTTTTAAGTGGAAGGCAAATCCTTTCCTAGTCGTTTTTACTAGGAGGGGTGTTTAGCATCAAGTAGGGCACGTTCTGAAATTCGTGCATAGATTGTTTAATCGCGGAAACGTAGACCATATTAACTATGGCAATACTTTACAGTTTGATAGAACCCTCTGGCCTCCAAAAGTTTAAGATTGTCGCATCCCCAAATAACCCGGCCACGATGTTCCTGACTCTAAATGTATCTTTCTATACACTTGATCGATTATTGTGATCTTGCTTCGTTACAGATCTCCGCACCAATGCAAAAAGCAGCCTTTACAGTGAAGCATTCGTTACCACAATCTCCTGTATCTTCATATAATGAATGGGACCCTTTAGAAGAAGTGATTGTGGGCCGTGCAGAAAATGCATGTGTGCCTAAAATGACGATCGAAGTAAAAGCAGATATATATGAGAATAACTGGGACTTTTTCTACAAGAATGGAGGCAGTTTTTTCCCGGAGAACTATCTCAAGAAAGCAGTGGAAGAAATTGAAGAATTCTGCAACATTCTTCAGCAAGAAGGCGTTATTGTGAGAAGACCAGAAGTTATTGATCACTCTCAGGTAGTCTTATTATGATATTCAAGTTCACTCAGAACGTTAACAGAATTTCATGTTTTGCCTAAGTTCTTTCTCTTAAGCTATTCACCACCAATACTTGCAAAGAGAGCTAAACAATAACGAAAGCAAACAAATCTTTGCAAAATCGGTCATAAATCCAACAACACGGTTCATAATTGCAAATCTTGGAATATCTTTCTTCGTTGTATAAGTATCCTTGGGAAATCAGACAGCTCATTCTTGTTCAAATATTTATATAAATTACAATATCACTTTCTGTTGCTTCAGCAACGCTAGGATGGTAAAAAATGAACCGAATAGAAGTGTTTTCATGCGCATTAATTTTGAGGACAAGACCATCAGTTTCCACTCTCAACCACTAATACCGTATCATCGGCTGCATTTATTCAAAACAACAAAACAAATTGTATCCTTGAGAACAGGAAATTCGCAGTTTCTAATTAAAATGCCTTGAAAGCATTATTAAGCCTAAGGGGGGCTTATTCGATTTCTGAGGTCGTAGGGGAGGAGCTTGTGAGGAATCGGGCTTTTTCTGAAAGTGCGCAATTAAGTTTCCAAATTTGGGTGTGTTTAGCTAAAAATCAATAAAAAATAGCTTGCTATCAGCTACAAAATGCTGAAAGAATGATATTTTGTCTAGTTTTAATGAAGACTCAGTCAATAACATCATAATAAGAATCATCGGAGTCAATTGTCAGTTCTGGAATGTCCTCTGGGCACACATCTAAGTCATGGATTGCTTCAAAGACATTTTAATCAGCATCCTTGAGAGTTGCCAGGAGGGGATTTAAAAAGAGGGGATGCAATCTAATCTATCTACAAACAATAGGATTGATAACAGGGGGAAACTTATTCCAAATATTTGCTCCAGAAGGGGGGGGCATTAAAGAAAATTATTGAGATCAGATTAAGGTCTGCTAGTAGGGGATAGATGATGGCAAGGTACATTAGTAAACCATGTTTTTCTTGAAAAATTTCACCCTATTTAATTGCAATAACACCCTTGCATAACATTTTTATAGAGTTACGAGACACCAGATTTCAAATCTCAGGGAATGTATGCAGCAATGCCTCGAGATATTTTGCTTGTTGTTGGAGAAGAAATCATTGAGGCACCGATGGCATGGAGATCACGTTTCTTTGAGTATCGTGCATATCGGTCATTGATGAAGGAATATTTCAATGGTGGTGCTAAATGGACAACAGCTCCAAAACCAACTATGGCTGATGACCTATATGATTTGGTAAGCTACTTGCTTACTTAATTGTCTTAATACAGCCTGTTGTTTGCTTACAAGATACAATCTTCTTGCTCATGGAAAATCATGGCATGTCTACCCCCCCCCCTTTGTATAGCACATTTTGTGGTGTGCAAGTGTTTTCGATAAGTCTTGATTTGAGAAGATAAGAAGTGTAAGAGTCTGGCATAGTGTTGCATCATTGTAGAAGGGCTTTTCAAATCATGTGTTCCTTTAGAAAAGGAATATTACAGTTTATTACGTTATTATGAAAGTACTCGACATGTAAAAATATCATTATATGTAACAGCACTGTTTATTCACATTAGAAGTGACGCCAGGGACGCCGGAGCAAATTTTCGAGTGAGGGGACTTTGAAGATTGGGCGTGGCCAAATTTGGGCGTGGTCAGTCAAGTTTATGCTGGTGCTCCTGAGAAGTCGAGAAAAAAGATATGCCCAAGCTTTGTGATGGGGATAATGGCAAGAAGATCACAAGTGCAATAGGCACAGGTCACATTGCCCTTTGTGTAGTGCGATAAGAAACAAACGCCTTCAATATAACCTAGCGGCAAAAATGTGCGGGGGCTTCAGCCAGCCCCCCCCCCCCCCCAAATCTCCCGGCTTCGGCGTGCCTGAGACTTAAATAATGAAAACAATTGATTGCTAACTTGCAATAGATGTGATATAAATTTGCATACAGGGTTTTTTGTAGATCATTAAATTGGCAAGTCAAAGGTCTACCTCATTTAATAGCATTGTGAAGTCTGTAATAGTTAAAAGCCAGCTAATTTTTGTTACATCATTGCATTCATCACAGCATTTCTTGATCATATTTGTTAACAGATTTCCATTCATCGACACAAATCAACTAAACCCTCTTATTCCTTTAGGACTACCCAGTCAATTCGGTAAAAGAAATGTACGCCTTGATTGCCAAAGGTAAATTTGTAACAACAGAACACGAACCATGCTTTGATGCTGCTGATTTCACACGAGCTGGTCGGGATATTTTTGCTCAAAGAAGTCAGGTTTGTGATACGACATCGAGAATAAGATGCTGGTGAATTTTGTAAAATGAAGTCACACCAAAACTAATAATTCTAAAATGCAGGGACATTACACAATTTGCGATTCGTTTACACCTGGGCACTATCAATGACAAGGTTACTTGTGGTCCATTTTAGAAATGATGGCATATAACTTGGCTTTAATGATGGCACCATGAAAAGGGTAGACTAGTTATTAGTCTTATCTGGATAGATGGATCAAGGCGGGTTGGCTTACCTATATAGCAGCCAATCCTTGCCTAGCCTAGCCTTTGATTCATGTCAAAGAAACATGTTAATCATGTTAAGCATTTACCATTTTATATCTAATAAACATTTGAAGTGGTTGGTAGGTTAACCAAATTTTTTTGGAAATCTGCTAATAATCAATTAAATCTATGAAGTATGTATCATTTGCAACCATAAAGAAATAATAACAAGCTATTACAACGAATATAAAAAATCAATAGTTTATAGGCTATAAATTAAATGTTAGGTTGAAAACTTAAAGAAAAAACACCCCCAGTTACAGTGGCAGGGATAGCATTAAATAGGTAAAGCTGACCTTATTTCCATAATGATTTCCCGCCCTTCTCCAAGCCTTTTTGTCACTGGATATTAAGCCCACTCAATGCCCCTCCCTATTAACTACGCATAGAATCGGCTGGGTTATTCAAAGCCAGATTTAAATTGGTTTCTTTCTTTGATTTACATTTAGGTGACTAATTATGCTGGAATCAAATGGCTGCAAAGACACCTTGGAAATGACTACAAAATACACATTTTGTCCTTTAAAGACCCAAATCCAAAGCACATCGATGCTACTTTCAACCTGATTAGTCCTGGCCTCGCCATCATAAATCCGGAGAGACCATGCGACCAAATCGACATGTTTGAAAAGGCTGGATGGAGAGTTGTTGAAGTTCCTTTCCCTGTTGTACCGGACTCGCACCCTCTTTGGATGAGCTCGAAATGGCTGAGCATGAATATTTTGATGTTGGATGAAAAACGCGTTGTTGTTGATAAGAATGAAACGCCAACAATCAAGGTAATTTTAAAATCTATCTGCAACCTTAAATATATTGACGAAAAGGCCATTTTGCTTTTGTTCAGCTGACAAAATCATCAACATCTTCTACATTCTGTCAATATTGTATCAAAACAAACTTTCTCATTTCATCAAAAACTTTGTTCATACAGCAATTCATAGAACAAATAACATTTTCAAATTTATAAATGAGGTCACCTTGGAAGAATTCTTGTTGAGCTTTTGAGCAAAATGCCAACGATTTGCTCAATCTTTTTGGTTAGTTCTTTGCAGCAAAAGAACGTGCTTAAATTATAGTTCCTCTCCATCAAGCAAAAGGAAATACATTATTAAGCGAAATTGACACAGGAATTGAAGTAAATCAATTGATTTCACGGCGCTCTTGTTGATAAAATTGTTTTGGACAAAAGCAATCGCCTGAAAAACGCTTGTAGATCGATCCCATATTAATGGAAGATTTAAAATGGAAAATGGGTCTGCTATCCATGAGAACTGTGTGCTGAATTAATTAACAAAAGCTCACTCGTTACCAAAAGCTGATAGATATACAACGGTACAGCTTATTATTCAATAAAATTTAATGTTGTCCTGTTTTTATCACAGATGTTTGAATCTCTTGGGATTACATGCATACCAGTAGATATTCGCCATGCAAATTCCCTTGGTGGTGGATTCCATTGCTGGACATGTGATGTGCGAAGAAGAGGAACTCTACAATCATATTTTTAGACAATTTTGCAAACATATCAAAAATATATTAAAGAGACGAAACTCTTTCTGAGAGTAGGTATGGATTACATTGTTATTAGCCATTTTATGCTACTTTAATCACACTTTTTGGACAGCATACCTTGACTTTCTGTTGCTAACTCTTATCTGCAAATTGTTAAAACAGGGAAATTTGAATAAAACAAAGGGGAGTACACCACTTCTACCATTAAATGGCCTGATGCAAAAGAAGGCGGATTATATTCTTTAGACGACAAAATTCATCGCTAGTTAATTTGAAATCCTTAACGAATTTGGCAGCAAGAGATATGGGAATCAATGGCTAATATCAAGCGCTTGACGATTGTGCCTTTGCCTACGACCAAGTTTTTCAAATTTTCAAATACATTAAACTGATCAATAATGTATGACTAGTTTGTGAGTGGTCATAGGTCAAACTGTTGACATTGCGGCTGCCAAGAATTGGAGTGTTGTTTCTTCTATTCAAGTACACACAATCTGCAGTCATGAGACGAATTTAAACCGAAATATCAGTGCTCATGGTAAATAAGCAACAAGGATTTTTGCACCAAAACCTGCTAGCACATTGATTTGCCTGAGTTAAATTTCTAACAGGATTCAAACAGCCCTCCCTTTGTATCTAGGATTAATTGGAAACAACCCCATGCAACTTCCAAAATGATCGTGTTAAGAAATTTCTTGGCCCCCGTCAATTTTTATTTCCCCGGAGACCTCTGAAAATCGCTGTATTGCAGGACATTTGAGCTGTTGGTGGAAAAGTACAGCCAAAAGAAACAGCTTTGTGGGTCCTAGTAAGATGGCCGCCGTTAACTTGCTTAAATCGATGCAGTCTTATTTTTGAGAACTGTTGGTAATATGTGTTGACAATCGTGTATATGAATTTAATAAACTGGCTACCAAATTACCTTGTTATGTATTCGCACATAATTTTTCAAAAGACTCACCTCAAATTTTGAATCCATTTAATGCAGAAATTCACAGGCAATCTCTATTTTCTGCAAAAAATCAAGTTCTTTCGCTGTCTCCTCTCTTTCGTCGAGGTGTAGACCATTCTCCAATCATTCATTGCAAACCGTGACTATTCTGGTACATCAAGGTTCAACCCATTGATCCCCATCTATTATAGTTATCGTTCTACTCTTTGCAGGTTCTTGTTTAGCAGAGTGTGATGGACTGAGACAGTTTCATTTATACCCCAATTTATACATTTTGACAACCAAAAAGTGATTGTGACGTTATAACTTTGTCAATCATGTGACGTCAAATTAGTGACGGCATAATAATAGAATCGTAGGAAATTGTTTGCGAAAAGGAAGTGTTCTGAACCAATCGGTGCGTTTGTTTAATTTTGTCAATCGACCAATCAAATTGGTTACAAGTGACATCATACCAACATGAGGGAGTTGCAAACCAATTAAAGCCCGAATCATTTTAAGCCCCAAGTGAAATTTCTACCGAAGGTTAATTTTTATAATTTCTGACAGAAAATGGTTTTTCTTTACAGCATTGTCAAAAGCTTTTCCTCCAACTATTTTGAAAACAACCACAACATATTTTGAACCCACTTCCAAAGCCATAAATCGTCGCGGTTGGGAGGCCCAGCTGAAAGCTGTTTCAAAATAAAGGTTACACTATTTTTAAGAAGGAACTAAACTCTTGACAATTGACACTAAAATTTAACTCAAAACAATCTGCTTTTTAAAAACAAGCAACTGGCAATGACTGGTTATATAAACTCAAATTCAATAATGTATGAACGACCACTGCAAATTGAGTCTGCATCCATTTGTAATTCTGATCATAAAGCAATCCACGTTAGATACATTGGCTTTTAAATTACAAGATACTTGGTTGATTATAGAAGTCACTCTACGGCACAAGGTTCTCAGACGTTGTAATGAGTAGTTTTGTTAAAGGATCTTTCTTTATACAGAACAATATGCATAGGGAACGTGTAACGTATCATGATAGGCTAAGGCCTTTAATTTTCAGAGTTGACCAACGAGATCAAAATAGCCTGCCTCGCAGAAAGTGTAAGTTAGAAATCAAGGTACAACCACAAATGAAAGATTTCGTTTTATTGGTTTGATTTTGGCAGCAAAGATAGATGAACGCGGAAAGCAATCACAGAGAGAAGACATGGCATAGCAAGATCTTGAGAAGTGAATTTGAAATTTCCCAGATTCATTCATTAGTCTCTTATTTGCCAAAAGACAAGGAAATTGTTAAATGTAGCTGGACGGTGTACTTTTTTTAGTATCACCGATTGTTTCGCAGGCCAACCTTAATGGAATATTTCACCTCCTTTTATTCTGTTGTTTAAAAAGTCCAGAAAAGTTGTTAACCTTCATCCGGACAAAAGCAAGCCTTCAAAACAAGACGATAATAGAAAATAGGGAATGTTTGCGTTGACCGTGTGAACACTTATTTCTAGTTTTTTCAACTCTGATTGTTTAGCTACTTGTGAATTTTAGCTACTTGCAATATGGCGCAATTAATACCGTCATTTTACCACATCAAACTACTTGAAAGGATTAAAGACAAATTTTGAGGCAAATGCCTTGAAGAGACTGAGTCATGATAAGAAGATAGTGTAAACGATAACATGGCGATTCATATGGCAGCTGAACTAGTATTGGTAGAGCCAATACAGATTACATTAATATCAAAATTAACTAAAGTTTCACAATAAGTATCACTCATTATCATCATATCATCATCACCATCACTCAATAACTCACTCGTTTGAAACTTAGCTTAGGAATTTTCTAGGCCAATGTTTGTTCTGCACCCAACGTCTGCTGTACGCAGGATCTGTCGGGAAACAAAATAGCACTTTCCTTCTCATTACTTGCGTAGAAGAAGAAGTGTGCGTCTTATCTACACGCCCGCTGTTGTCTTCGAAGCAATGATAAGAGGCGCTGCAGTTAACTATTTTTTGCTTTAAAAGTAAAGAGAAGTGTCCATAACCAGAGTTGTAACGGAGCAGCGTGGGGGCCTCAGTCAAAGTAGGGGTTTGGGGCCCCTTTTTTGCAAACCAAGTTTACAGGTACAGGCTAAGCCCGAAATTAACCTTAACTGCATAAAGTTTTTACATGCAATTTAAACAAAATTAAGAAAAGCTTATTTCCAAAAAAATATTTAACAAAATTTCTTGGGGGCCCCCCTAGGAGCCTTATTGTCCACAACGCTGCTACATATACGCAAATGCATTGGGAGCATGTAAACCGCTGGTCACATATGAAATCAAGATAGGCAGATGGATTTTACGAAACGACAATAAACGAGGATTGTCCCGCAGAAGCAATAGAAACAAAAAGCCAATTACTTGAAAATTAAGCAAAATATGCAAAAAATAACTTCACGATGGTTTTTCTCACGAAAATTATCATGATATATCAAATTATTCATTGACTATAAAATATTCTATAACCTTGCCATTCTCCTTTAAGAAAGGAGGAAGGATTTTGCAGACAAAAATACATGAAAGTTTCTTCTCCTTTCATTTTGATCCAGTAATAATTCGATTGCATTTTGATCGCAGGAATTTCATCAAAATGTTCAAATATCTTCATTCAGTGACAAGAGGTTACCGACGGGCTTTAAACCAGGTATGTTAAACCTTTAAGTATAAAATTTCTGAACCAATCTTTTAATGAATATTTGCAAAATGGAAACATATCTATTGAATACTCTCTTTAAGGCAAGATATTTGCTTCAAACAACAACTTTAATGCCATTATATAATGTTTTGTTCATTTTTTATACAACATGGCATGTTTGCCCGGAGGCAAACACTTGATTCGTGATTGGAGCAAATGTTACAGAAATGAGCTGTCGCAGGCTCGTAGCGATATCTATTGGACTCTCTTAAGACCGCATTTGTACTATTAACTTAAAGTTGAATCATTTAGGATTGATACGCTACCTTCTCTATTCAGACCCTGATTGCTCTATTTATTTATGAATGAATTAATATGCTAGCACAAATTTAGCGCTTTACAAAATTTATACCCCATTCAACAATCAGTTCTAATTCTCGTGGAATAAATGTACCATTGATAAGTTAAGATTTCACACTGCTTCGGTCCCGTCTGAAATTTGATGTCATTTTACCAGTAGATAAATAATAAGGCCACGGTGGCGATCAGATAAACATTCAGTGAATATTGATACTTGAACTATGCAGTAATGCTTAACTCTTTTTTTCGATGAAATTCCATCAGATTGGAACTTGGATCATCATTATTGCAATACTCAATATCAAAAGACGCAGGTTGCTAAAGGTAAAAGTTGTATTACCCCACCCTACCCCCAACATGTTACCTTTTAAGTGGAAGGCAAATCCTTTCCTAGTCGTTTTTACTAGGAGGGGTGTTTAGCATCAAGTAGGGCACGTTCTGAAATTCGTGCATAGATTGTTTAATCGCGGAAACGTAGACCATATTAACTATGGCAATACTTTACAGTTTGATAGAACCCTCTGGCCTCCAAAAGTTTAAGATTGTCGCATCCCCAAATAACCCGGCCACGATGTTCCTGACTCTAAATGTATCTTTCTATACACTTGATCGATTATTGTGATCTTGCTTCGTTACAGATCTCCGCACCAATGCAAAAAGCAGCCTTTACAGTGAAGCATTCGTTACCACAATCTCCTGTATCTTCATATAATGAATGGGACCCTTTAGAAGAAGTGATTGTGGGCCGTGCAGAAAATGCATGTGTGCCTAAAATGACGATCGAAGTAAAAGCAGATATATATGAGAATAACTGGGACTTTTTCTACAAGAATGGAGGCAGTTTTTTCCCGGAGAACTATCTCAAGAAAGCAGTGGAAGAAATTGAAGAATTCTGCAACATTCTTCAGCAAGAAGGCGTTATTGTGAGAAGACCAGAAGTTATTGATCACTCTCAGGTAGTCTTATTATGATATTCAAGTTCACTCAGAACGTTAACAGAATTTCATGTTTTGCCTAAGTTCTTTCTCTTTAGCTATTCACCACCAATACTTGCAAAGAGAGCTAAGCAATAACGAAAGCAAACAAATCTTTGCAAAATCGGTCATAAATCCAACAACACGGTTCATAATTGCAAATCTTGGAATATCTTTCTTCGTTGTATAAGTATCCTTGGGAAATCAGACAGCTCATTCTTGTTCAAATATTTATATAAATTACAATATCACTTTCTGTTGCTTCAGCAACGCTAGGATGGTAAAAACTGAACCGAATAGAAGTGTTTTCATGCGCATTAATTTTGAGGACAAGACCATCAGTTTCCACTCTCAACCACTAATACCGTATCATCGGCTGCATTTATTCAAAACAACAAAACAAATTGTATCCTTGAGAACAGGAAATTCGCAGTTTCTAATTAAAATGCCTTGAAAGCATTATTAAGCCTATGGGGGGCTTATTCGATTTCTGAGGTCGTAGGGGAGGAGCTTGTGAGGAATCGGGCTTTTTCTGAAAGTGCGCAATTAAGTTTCCAAATTTGGGTGGGTTTAGCTAAAAATCAATAAAAAATAGCTTGCTATCAGCTACAAAATGCTGAAAGAATGATATTTTGTCTAGTTTTAATGAAGACTCAGTCAATAACATCATAATAAGAATCATCGGAGTCAATTGTCAGTTCTGGAATGTCCTCTGGGCACACATCTAAGTCATGGATTGCTTCAAAGACATTTTAATCAGCATCCTTGAGAGTTGCCAGGAGGGGATTTAAAAAGAGGGGATGCAATCTAATCTATCTACAAACAATAGGATTGATAACAGGGGGAAACTTATTCCAAATATTTGCTCCAGAAGGGGGGGGCATTAAAGAAAATTATTGAGATCAGATTAAGGTCTGCTAGTAGGGGATAGATGATGGCAAGGTACATTAGTAAACCATGTTTTTCTTGAAAAATTTCACCCTATTTAATTGCAATAACACCCTTGCATAACATTTTTATAGAGTTACGAGACACCAGATTTCAAATCTCAGGGAATGTATGCAGCAATGCCTCGAGATATTTTGCTTGTTGTTGGAGAAGAAATCATTGAGGCACCGATGGCATGGAGATCACGTTTCTTTGAGTATCGTGCATATCGGTCATTGATGAAGGAATATTTCAATGGTGGTGCTAAATGGACAACAGCTCCAAAACCAACTATGGCTGATGACCTATATGATTTGGTAAGCTACTTGCTTACTTAATTGTCTTAATACAGCCTGTTGTTTGCTTACAAGATACAATCTTCTTGCTCATGGAAAATCATGGTATGTTTACCCCCCCCCCCCCCCTTTGTATAGCACATTTTGTGGTGTGCAAGTGTTTTCGATAGGTCTTTATTTGAGAAGATAAGAAGTGTAAGAGTCTGGCATAGTGTTGCATCATTGTAGAAGAGCTTTTCAAATCATGTGTTCCTTTAGAAAAGGAATATTACAGTTTATTACGTTATTATGAAAGTACTTGACATGTAAAAATATCATTATATGTAACAGCACTGTTTATTCACATTAGAAGTGACGCCAGGGACGCCGGAGCAAATTTTCGAGTGAGGGGACTTTGAAGATTGGGCGTGGCCAAATTTGGGCGTGGTCAGTCAAGTTTATGCTGGTGCTCCTGAGAAGTCGAGAAAAAAGATATGCCCAAGCTTTGCGATGGGGATAATGGCAAGAAGATCGCAAGTGCAATAGGCACAGGTCACATTGCCCTTTGTGTAGTGCGATAAGAAACAAACGCCTTCAATATAACCTAGCGGCAAAAATGTGCGGGGGCTTCAGCCAGCCCCCCCCCCCCAAATCTCCCGGCTTCGGCGTGCCTGAGACTTAAATAATGAAAACAACTGATTGCTAACTTGCAATAGATCTGTTATGTGAAGTCTATAATAGTTAAAAGCCAGCTAATTTTTGTTACATCATTGCATTCATCACAGCATTTCTTGATCATATTTGTTAACAGATTTCCATTCATCGACACAAATCAACTAAACCCTCTTATTCCTTTAGGACTACCCAGTCAATTCGGTAAAAGAAATGTACGCCTTGATTGCCAAAGGTAAATTTGTAACAACAGAACACGAACCATGCTTTGATGCTGCTGATTTCACACGAGCTGGTCGGGATATTTTTGCTCAAAGAAGTCAGGTTTGTGATACGACATCGAGAATAAGATGCTGGTGAATTTTTGCAAAATGAAGTCACACCAAAACTAATAATACTAAAATGCAGGGACATTACACAATTTGCGATTCGTTTACACCTGGGCACTATCAATGACAAGGTTACTTGTGGTCCATTTTAGAAATGATGGCATATAACTTGGCTTTAATGATGGCACCATGAAAAGGGTGGGCCATTTATGACTAGTTATTAGTCTTATCTGGATAGATGGATCAAGGCGGGTTTGCTTACCTATATAGCAGCCAATCCTTGCCTAGCCTAGCCTTTGATTCATGTCAAAGAAACATGTTAATCATGTTAAGCATTTACCATTTTATATCTAATAAACATTTGAAGTGGTTGGTAGGTTAACCAAATTTTTTTGGAAATCTGCTAATAATCAATTAAATCTATGAAGTATGTATCATTTGCAACCATAAAGAAATAATAACAAGCTATTACAACGAATATAAAAAATCAATAGTTTATAGGCTATAAATTAAATGTTAGGTTGAAAACTTAAAAAAAGAACACCCCCAGTTACAGTGGCAGGGATAGCATTAAATAGGTAAAGCTGACCTTATTTCCATAATGATTTCCCGCCCTTCTCCAAGCCTTTTTGTCACTGGATATTAAGCCCACTCAATGCCCCTCCCTATTAACTACGCATAGAATCGGCTGGGTTGTTCAAAGCCAGATTTAAATTGGTTTCTTTCTTTGATTTACATTTAGGTGACTAATTATGCTGGAATCAAATGGCTGCAAAGACACCTTGGAAATGACTACAAAATACACATTTTGTCCTTCAAAGACCCAAATCCAAAGCACATCGATGCTACTTTCAACCTGATTAGTCCTGGCCTCGCCATCATAAATCCGGAGAGACCATGCGACCAAATCGACATGTTTGAAAAGGCTGGATGGAGAGTTGTTGAAGTTCCTTTCCCTGTTGTACCGGACTCGCACCCTCTTTGGATGAGCTCGAAATGGCTGAGCATGAATATTTTGATGTTGGATGAAAAACGTGTTGTTGTTGATAAGAATGAAACGCCAACAATCAAGGTAATTTTAAAATCTATCTGCAACCTTAAATATATTGACGAAAAGGCCATTTTGCTTTTGTTCAGCTGACAAAATCATCAACGTCTTCTCAATCTGTCAATATTGTATCAAAACAAACTTTCTCATTTCATCAAAAACTTTGTTCATACAGCAATTCATAGAACAAATAACATTTTCAAATTTATAAATGAGGTCACCTTGGAAGAATTCTTGTTGAGCTTTTGAGCAAAATGCCAACGATTTGCTCAATCTTTTTGGTTAGTTCTTTGCAGCAAAAGAACGTGCTTAAATTATAGCTCCTCTCCATCAAGCAAAAGGAAATACATTATTAAGCGAAATTGACACAGGAATTGAAGTAAATCAATTGATTTCACGGCGCTCTTGTTGATAAAATTGTTTTGGACAAAAGCAATCGCCTGAAAAACGCTTGTAGATAGATCCCATATTAATGGAAGATTTAAAATGGAAAATGGGTCTGCTATCCATGAGAACTGTGTGCTGAATTAATTAACAAAAGCTCACTCGTTACCAACACCTGTTAGATATACAACGGTAAAGCTTATTGTTAAAAACAATTTAATGTTGTCCTGTTTTTGTCACAGATGTTTGAATCTCTTGGGATTACATGCGTACCAGTAGATATTCGCCATGCAAATTCCCTTGGTGGTGGATTCCATTGCTGGACATGTGATGTGCGAAGAAGAGGAACTCTACAATCATATTTTTAGACAATTTTGCAAACATATCAAAAATATATTAAAGAGACGAAACTCTTTCTGAGAGTAGTTATGGATTACATTGATATTAGCCACTTTATGCTACTTTAATCACACTTTTTGGACAGCATACCTTGACTTTCTGTCGCTAACTCTTATCTGCAAATTGTTAAAACAGGGAAATTTGAATAAAACAAAGGGGAGTACACCACTTCTACCATTAAATGGCCTGTTGCAAAAGAAGGCGGATTATATTCTTTAGTCGACAAATTTATCGCTGTTTAATTTGAAATCCCTAACGAATTTGGCAGGAAGAGATATGGGAATCAATGGCTAATATCAAACGCTTGACAACTGCCCCTTTGCCTGCGACCAAGTTTCTCAAATTTTAAAATACAATACACCGTTCAGTATTGTGTAACTAGCGTGCGTGTGGTCATAGGTCTAGCCGTTGACATTGCGGGAACCAAAAATTGGAGTGTTGTTTCTTTTATTCAAGTACACACAATTTGCAGTCACGAGACGAATTTAAACAGAAATATCAGTGCTTAAGGTAAATGTGCAACAAGGATTTTTGCACCACGCCTGCTAGCACATAGATTTGCCTCATTCAAATTTCTAACACGACTCAAGCAGCCCTCCCTTTGTATTCAGGATTAATTGAAAACACTCCCTTCTTCTAAGATGTTCGTGTTAACTGCATATGATTGCAATCATGTTAAAGATTGTAACGAAACAAAATTCTTGGCCCCCCTCAATTTTTGTTCCCCCGGAGGCCTCTGAAAATCGCTTTATTGAAGGACATTCTAGCTCTTGGTGGAAAAGTACAGCCAAATGACACAGCTTTTCGGGTTCTAGTAAGATGGTGGCCGTTTCTAAACAATAAAAGCTCGTTGCAGTCTTTTTGGGGACCGGTGGTTGATATGTGTTGACAATCGTGTATATGAATTTAAGAAAACTACCAATCACAAAAATTACTTTGTTATGTTTACGGTCATAATTTTTCAAAAGACTTACCCAAAATTGTGAATCCATTTAATGCAGAAATTCATATGTAATCTCTTTTCCCTGTAGAAAATCAAGAGCTTTCGCTGTCTCTTCTTCTCTTTCGTCGAGGTGTAGACCATTCTCCAATCATTCATTTCAAAACATGACTCTTCTGGTATTTCAAGGTTCAACCCATTGATCCCCATCTATTACAGGTGTCTTTCTACTCTTTGCAAGTTCTTGTTTAGCAGAGTCTGATAGACTGAGACAGTTTTACTTATACCCTAATTCAAACACGTTACAAACCAAAAAGTGATTGTGACGTCAGAGCTTTTGCTTATCATCTGCTGTCACAATCAGTGTCGTTATAATGATAGAATCACAGGAGATTGATTGCAGGGAAGGAAATTACCTGAACCAATCAGTGAGTTTGTTTAATTTTGTCAATCGTCCAGTCAAATTGGTTACATGTGACATCACATCAACGTGAAGGAGCTGGAAACCATTTAAAGCCCAAAACGTTTAAGGCCACGAGTGAAGTTTCTATCGAAAGTTAATTTTTATATTTTCTGACAGAAAATGTTTTTCTTTACAGCTCCGTAAAAGGCCTTCCTTCCGATTATCTTAAAAACAACCGCAACATTTTTTTTGTACCCATTACCAAAGCCATAAATCGCTGCGGTTTGGAGGCACAGCTGAGAGCTGTTTTAATATAATGGTTTATCTTTTCACTAATTCATTTTTAGAGGATTCTTATATTTTTAAGAAGGAACTTCACTCTTGACAATTGACACTAAAATTTAACTCAAAACAATCTGCTTTTTAAAAACAAGTGACTGGCAATGATTAGTTATATCAACTCAAATAAAATGATGTATGAACAACGTAAAATGTGGAAGTCAACTGAAGGCGTAAAGAAGAAAAATACAACGTAAATTCGTCTTTGTTTGCATTTATTTGATTTGAAAAGAAAGTGCAGAAAAGTTTCTTAAATTAACGTAAAGATATTCATATCACATTTAGATAGTTGCATTACTCTTAAGTACAATTATCTTTTTGATTTATTATATGTTTTGAACTTTTTTTTGAAAATATTTTCCTCTTTTTCCCTGATTACAGTTACGACACATCCAGATATCAGTCTAACTCAAATGCTTAAGTAAGAAGAAAAACAGATACAATTAGAGTCCTAAATGCGAACAAAAAACACATAGTCCATCAAGTCACAGTCGATTCGCCAAACCAACCAATCACGTCTTCACAAGCGTAGGCATTTAACATTGGCCATTTCATTTCCATCTTCCGAGTGCTGCGATGCGTGGCGCAAACCTTTGCGGGGACGCTTTGCAGCTGGTAAGATATCATCAGTATCATCACAGGGACGAGAAAAATGGCTCTCAACTTTGGGCTTTTTCATTTGATTTTTCCTTTCTGACAGGAAAGTAACATTAACATTGTTTTTCCTCATTTCTTTCAAGGCTTCCCTTTCACAGTGTTGAGAAAACTCCCGCTCAAACGGGCTTTCAATTATTGGGGTAAGAGAGGGGCACTTAGATACATTCTGCCTTCGTCTGTACTTTGGATGTTTCTTGATTAAGGCAGCATTCTTGACGACCTCTCTGCATTGCAAGAAATCAATGGTTGTCGTCTGAAACAAGATATATTTAAAAATAAATATTAATGTCTGCCCAAGGATTTAAACAGCAACAAATAGTGCTATTTAGTTAGAAGACGATAGAAAAAGTGACATAGCAACAAGGCATAGCGACATCTCGCGAAGAAAATTTGAAATTTCCCAGATTCATTAGTCTTTTATTTGCTTACAGACAAGGAAATTGTTAAATGCTGCTGGACGGTGCACTTTCAGTATCACCGATTGTTTCGCAGGCCAACCTTAATATTTTACCTCCTTTTATTGTGTTGTTTAAAAAGTCCAGAAAGTTGTTAACCTTCATCCGGACAACGGCAAGCCTTCAAAACAAGAAAATCATAGAAAATAGGGATTGTTTGCTTTTGGCACAGGAGTTTCTATTGTATTTTGCGGACCTTACTCCAGCTAGTGACCGTGTGAACCCTAATTTTTCTACTTTTTTTAACTCAATTGATCGACTTGAAAGTATTAAAGACAAATTTTGAGGCAAATGCCTTTGAAGGGACTGTGTCATGATAATAAGAGAGCGTATACCAAAACACGGCGGCTCCTACTGAAAAATTATTAGTAGAGCCAATACAGATTACATCAATATTAACACTAATTGTGGTTGTTAAAGGGTGGCCTTCAAACACTAAGCTTTCAGATCAGTTTAACACAGTGTGAAACGGCTGATAACAGAGGAAAATTACTTGTCATCGTCACTCAATGACTAACTCATTGAAGTTTAGCTTAGAAATCTTGGTTATAAGCCATACCTTGATGAGGCAGATTATTGGGGCATGAACAGGAAACCAATCAGGAAGGTATCTTGCCACAACAACACTGACGATTGAGATTGCCAAAGTAGAGTTCTATTTAACGAAATTTTCAATATAACTGTCTTTAAAATCAATATAACACAAAAGTCATAAATACAACTGAATAAAAGAGATTTGAAAATAAGTAGTTTATCACAAACTTTTCTGTCAAGGCAGAGAATCAATGAATCAAAACTTTGAGAAAAACTAAAGATGCAACAGATCTGAACAATAAAGGTGAATATTGAAATACCAAGTTAGTAACGGAAACATATACTTATAAGACAAAGGCTGGGATCAAGGTATTGAAAGCCAACAGAAAATTTTAGCATCAAATGTGCAGCAAGATATAAGATTTGAAGTAACTTATAACAATGAGAAAATCTACAACAGCAAAAAAGATGTTTATCTCTGAGAATGAGATTTTATTATGAAGTGCCTGCCAAAATTAAGCAGCAAAAAATCACGTTTCATTTAAATTTCAAATTGACTTCATTATTAACACATCTTAATGTTTTACTAAGGTAAATTAAACTTTTTTTTTGCAAATTTGTCTGGCATGAGATTGAAGGGCAGAATGGGGGCCTGGGAATAGTGGATCTGTGCAGGTCTGCCCTTTTTAAATGTCAATTTATGTCAATTAGAATAAAAAATAAGTGTCCCTCTGTTCATAGCAATACCTGATACTTAGTTGACCAAGGGAGGAATCAAGATTGACTGTCAAGGAGGTTTGTAAATCATAAATTGCAAACTCAAGAGACTATTTATAATAAACAATAAAACACATCTATCCTCAAAATAAATTTGTATACAGCTTTTACATCCTTTATCTAACCTTTTTTTTTATAAAACTTCATGAAGTCAACAAAAATCACTATGCTCTAGTTCACTATAGACAACAGTACCTACCTTATATCTTGAGAATCTGCTTGCACAGAGGCACATCTGAAGCAAGTTGCAAAGTTCATCAAAAAATGCATCACTTTGAATCTCCTCTAGCTCAATGGCATCTTTATGTTGAATACAAAGGAGGTCAACAATCTACAATAAGGCAATCAAGTGTGAACACCCTAGCATTTAGCAAGCATGTATTATTGTATTTACTTGAATGAGCACATGCTCATTTAAAGTCAGCCTTTAAGGGGGAGGGAAGGGGCTCAATTACAAAAACCTTATAGAAATGAAAACGTTTCAAAGAAATATGAGGAAAAGTGTTACAAAACAATGTCATTCTCATCATTATTAAAGGGGATGGGCATTCAAGGGGGGTGCACATTTAACAATCTTTACTCTAGAAGAGGCCTCATTTGAGAGTAGGTTCTCTTTTGAGGAAAATCGGTTATGCACAAACAAGTTTAAGAATAGTGATTATTTACCACAGATTGGTATTAAATAGAAAACAGCACACTGAATCCTATGACTATCTTATATCTTTTTAAAATCTGCATTTATTTCATTCATCTTTATTGTAGCTGAAAGTCTTTTGCTCCCTGTGATCAAGTAGCAATTTAAATGTATAGTACTATACTTAGCTTGTAAATATATTTTGAATTTTTCTATGGATAAAAAAACAAACTTTAGTAAAGCCTCTACATCAATTGGGTATTTACTACATACCACTTCCAGAAAGTCAAAAGCAGATGGTGTCTTGGGATTTTCACCAAGTTTTGTTCTGATGATATTCTCCATTCTACTTGCATCTTTGCTGCCAAAGCTACAGCCTCCCTTTTCAATCAATGATACAATGCTGGGCACATCCTATAAGTTAAAATCAGGTAATAAAAAATAAACCTGTTGCAGTCGACAGGATAGAATCAAGTTTTGATCATACTCAAGTGGTGCCTACAGCAGGGGGCAGAGGGGGGGGGGTTACCCCTTCTGTCCTCAAATAAAAGCTCTGTTTTGTTTGCTATTGTCTCTCTCTTATTTTCACAGTTTTGCCATTTACTCATAGAGTCTGGCAGGTGTTCGTGACCATACTGTATTCAAAGCATCACAATAACAGTTTAATGAAATGTGCAACAACTTATAAAGTTTTGTGTAGAAATGATGTTGAACATTGTCTTAACATGAGCTCTTAACAAATATCAAATATATATAGATATTCCAGATATAAAATGAGTAGCACAGCTTCTAGTATTTGATAATATCAAAAATACTAACAACACATCACACTCTTCTAACATATTTAAATATGGTTCAAGCATTGGTAAAAATTTAATGATGGTGAACACAACTAAACGGTAACATACATTGGACTCTTTTGCCAAATCTAATGCTATGTGATATGATGCTACAGCCACACATTTCATGTACTTCCATTGCACCTGTTGATTAACATTCAAATCTACTTCATTTGTGTTCAATTAGGTTGAATGATGTTTTATATATAATATTGCGACAACTTCAAAATTACTGCAACTATGAAAACATTTCCCAACAATTGCAAACCAAATATTTGTACAATTCATTCAACTTGTAGGTTCTTTGAAGGATTTGGACACTTTGATGGCTAATATTTATATCTTTTTATATCTTTTTTTGATGAATTGTTAAGTTGCAATCTTCATGCCAGTAGCAAAACAAACAGCTCTTTCTAATATTTACCACATTATGCAGAGCACCTTGCTGTACTGTGTTTCATAAAGACCTAGAGACAACTATTCAGTTCAGTTCTTTTGTTTCTGATTCAATGTTGGACTCTGCTGTTTGAATGTCAAAATCAGAAATAGGCAAGAAATGACTATTCAAAGAATGTAATAAAAAGGCAATGCTAGAAATAGAGCAGAAGGCAGAACAAAAACCTAGAAATGTTGACTGAAATGCCTCCACGACTTGAACAGCAAATTTGAGTGATTCAAAGATAGTTGGATGCTGGTTTAAAAACAATTTCTAGTAGCTCTATAAGTAGAGCATAAGTGATCAAGAGAAGTGGTTCACAGGTGATATCCATACCAAAAGCTTACTTTTTATATTCCTTCTACAGCTATTTGAAACAGATAAATCACCATTTATCCCATTTACAAAAAAGAACGGGAGTCAGTGAGTAAGATTTACATGGTTAAAGTGCAGGTAAAGTTGTGAAATTTGCACCTTAGCACAAGTCAAAGTGGAGAATTTTGCATGAATTAACTTCATTGACATTCTTTATTTCTAGTCAAGCAATACTTACTTTAACAATACCAAGAAATCTGTCAAGGATTTCAACTGCACATGCTAACACCTCTGCATTGTTTTCTAACTTTTTATTCAGCCACCAAAGCCATGACACAACTTGACACCGTTCTTTCCATCCATGGCAAGTATTCTTCAAAACAAATTTGGACAACATTAAAATTTATTGATTGTATTTAACTAACTTCAAAAATCAGGCTAACAATCATATTTGCATCATATCCATATAATATATTTAGTCAAAAAAAAGTTCCATCATTGTTAATCAAGTTTTATCAGTTCAAAGATTTTTTCCAACTTTGAAGATAATCTTAGCCAAAATGCCAGCTAAGATGCAGATTCCTAGGCACTGAAACAACTATAGAGAATGATCAACCTGAAGGTGGATAATAATGAGCATGACTGGCAGAGTGGAATTCCAGTCTGCCAAGTGTGGCACTTTTCCAAAGATATCAGGACACACAGGCAGAAAGCTAAGCATCAAAAATCTTTTTTACAATTTATTCTTAGGTCCTTTTCAAGTGTGCCCAAATTTGGCTGGTCTATTTTTTCTCAGACACACTTTTGCCATGTTCATGAATGTTTGAATTCTTAACTGTGAAATATAGAGAAATTTTATTAAAATTTCTGGTTTAAAAAGGGCATGGTCAGCAATAGGGCAAAGTTAGCCAGTTTGCAGAGTATGGCCGATCATGACAAGATCTTGGGTGCCCCAACAGTCCAGCATCTCAGGGGCAGGTGCGCAAAAACTGTACAAAAATAGTAAAGTGCACCACTACACTATGGGTAACACTGCACAAACATTAAACCTTCAAAATCTTAAGAGTGCCCTGGCATGCTTTCGTACGCATTTAAGAATTATCTTGGGTGCGTTATTGCCATACTCTGCATATGGGACAATAGGCAAAAACTTTCACTTTTCAGGTGCACAGAATGGGATGCCTAAAATCTTATCTGATGCACTCTGCAAAATTGGTGGGATCTGGGCCTACTTGCATGAAAGTCTGCAACATGCATGTTATACAAAGACACCAAGTCAGCACGGTGCTTGGGTTATTTCCATCAATTGCTCTTTTCTATGTACTTTTAAAACTTCATACCACTTGTTCAAAGACGATAATAAATTAAGTGTTAATATCCTTAATATAGACTCAAAACATAATAACATTATGGCACCATAACATTAAAAAAACATAAACCACTTAGTTTTCAAGTTGTTTTCACTAGAGTAAATTTGAGGAAAAGAATCTTCCTCCTTACACAAGATTAAGTTGCAACTGACAGCATTCATCAAATATACTTTATTTCTAACTCTTCAAATACTGCGAAACCTGTTTGCTTTGGGAAAATCTCTCCTATCTTGTTTAACAGGGAAGTTAGCTTTCTGCGTTACAAACACAAATAAAGTCTACAAAAAATGCTACAAAACATCCTTAGAAAACAGTTAGAACGACTGGAAAGCATGAACTTCAAGCATATATCATTAGCAAACCACTTTGGTCTAGTCGAGCAGATGTTTACTTCGTATTTCGCAATCGCTAAGATGAAATGTCATTCAGCGCAAACCCGTTTGTTCCCAAGCATTAGGCCAGCAAAACCTACCGTTACTTTCTCGTCAAAAACTCCGTCTTCTTCCTCTAGCAGCCCATTCAAGCTTTGTAAAAGCCTATCACATGTAGGAGGTTGAAAAGGCATGTTGAATGGCTCGATTCATCCCTTTGAACGACCGAGTTTGGAGGGTTGTTTCACCTCACTCAATTCTCGGCGTCTTATTCCTTTACAGTCCAGTTGAAAAAGAAATTGTTTTGCCTCTGCGTCAACTCGAATATTCTCCAGCCTCGTTGTGGGCTGATGCAATCCTTTGTTCTTTGACCGTCGCATTGCCCCAACGAATATGGAACAGGTGTAAATTTCTCCTGTATTCTCACAACATCCATTATCAAGGGAATAACAAACCCCATATTTCGAACAAGGCAAAAAAACTGCCATTGACTTCATATTATCTAATGCAAATGATCATTGATCATCAGGGACGCCTAGAGCACTTCAGGGAAGGAGATGAAAAGAATGGAAAATAAGGACATAATAGAATAAAGTAGTTTTATGAAGGCAGGAAAAGCTATAGGTGTCCCTGGGGACCATTCTTTAAAGTTGTATGGCACGGGGCAGGCTAACATTCCCCTGAGAGGGGGCTACAGCCCCCTTCCCCCCTCTGGTGCCACCCCATGCATCCGCCTAACCCTAAATTATAGCCCAACCGTGAAGTTCTAAAGCATTTTGTTGTAGACTCTTGCCAGCATAAAACAACGGTGCGTCAACAATCCCCATCCTTCTCTTAAAAAGCAGTTTGCCTATTGATACACCAATCTCGTCGCGGGTAGCAGGCAATAATCACTTAAAAAACTTAAAAATGAGAATTAAATCCTTTCTTAAAGGAATAAAATCTCAATTTTTTAGCAGAAAGTGCATCGACTTATTAACTGATAGAAACGGCTGCATGTAACAAACAACAAATGGCACAATCGCAAATGAAAATATTTATTATAATTTTTTTGTCTTTTAGTGTTTTTGTATGTACAATATTTTTTCAACGTGAATTACAATGTTATGAATTCCTCGGTTATAATGGACTAATTTTAGCTTGTTTGCATGAATGAATCATGAATGTAGGAATGAATGAGTACAAGAAACTACAAATATTATATTTCCTGACTCATAAAATTTAAGGATCATAGCATTAGATCTTATAAATCTACATCTACTGGTGTTATAAGAAAGGCTGAAATGAGCTTCGCACTGATGAAGTTTTACTCCATGCAAGAAACAGCAAGAGAGTGTCATTGCTGTAGACTGTCATTTAATTAACAAGAAATCAGTGGGTGAAATTATATAGCTCCCCCTCCCTCAATTTACAATCTTTGAAGGCAGGGCGGTAACTGGGAGCAGAGGGAGGAATCTGTGCCCTTTGTTTCTTAAGGGGTTTTTTCTCGGAAATCTGAGGGAACAAGCAAAGCTGAAATTCCGCCACTGTCACCAAATCGAACCAGCGACTGACTCTTGTGGACATTTGAAAGGTAGCAATAATATAAAGGGACAACCATGTAATGATCGGGAATAGAAAAATATGCTTAGGCAATTATAAGTTGAGTAGCTATATTATTCACAGTTCATGACTGAAACTTGCATAGAAAAACATACAAATTCATCAAATATTCACAACTTAAAAATTCAAATATTTCCACTTAACAACTTATTTTTCCCTTAAACGTTGGCAGAAATACATAGAATACGTCATCATTATCTTTATTGGGTATGGTTTCGACCTTACTTTTCTATACGGCATGATTCTTCTATTTCATATTGTTTTGCCTTTACTTCAATGTCTTGCCCCCTTGCCTGGGAGTGCAGCTGGCCTCCCTACTCGTTTCTCATGCTTGCATTTAACTGTATCCAAATCGAACGCATTTGTTCGTATCATTCGAATTCTAAACGCTGTTAAAAACGTTAGTATGTTTTCAAGAGGTTCGATTCTTTTAAAGTTTGAATTACCTGCAATCGAATTAGACAGATTTGACTATAATATGGCTCCATGAAATCACAGTCAAACGAGCAAAACGTCGCAGTCACAATTGTCAATGAAGAAATCAATAAAACGTCAAACTTCCATCTCCTTCTTATCTATCTACAATTAAAATACGTCAAAGCTACTTACTATTGATAACATCTGAACTACTAAAAAGATATATTTTACACGACTGTGGACTTTGTTGTAATGGGTGTGCGTTATATTTTTACCCTAGAGTCTGTAGATGTTGTGTGTTCCAATTTATGTAACGCCATCAAGATATGTGATTGGTCTGGAAGCAAAACTTGTCATTGCTCTTAATAGGTTGTCTTTGCTTCTAGGTCGTAAAAATATCCTATGCAGGCTGCCACTTTTACAAAATTTAAATATGAAAATATGAAATAAGGAAACGCTTTTCAAAAATAGCTTTATGATATTCGAAGAATTTGCCTCGCTTCACGAAAGTTCATAATTTCGCAAACAAAAAAATATGAATGTACGTATTTAACACACCAGTGAATTCACAAGGCAATATATATATTCATTGCTAGGAGGGCCAAGTACCAGCCATGCCACTCTCTCGTGACCCCCCCTCCCAGGGCTTCGATTGTCTCTACAATGCCACTTAAAATTAAACCAATAGTCTCGATGGCGGTTACGTAAAAATTAAACTAAAGATTTTCTGCAACGCAGTTTGCAAATGCAGCATTTGTTTGTTAAATGCTTAATCAGAGTTTTATGAGCATCAAGTCTCGCAAGCTTTTTTAAGCAAATTAGAAGTTCGACAACTGTCACATTTTTTGTATTCAGATAGCACATTAAGGACTCTGTAGGACTTTCACCAGCTTTGATTCTTGTTTTCCATGTTGTTATTGTGTCAAAATACACACCAAAATACTCTGCCACTGCTTTCCAGTTATTGACCCCTTCAGATTCCAGATCCAGTTTCTCCCTCAGTATCTTTTTCTGACACTCTCTAAGTTCCTCCAATCTTTTTTCTGGAGGGAAAAGATGCTTTGAAAAATAAGCAGATACACTTATAATTACAAGGCTTTTGAAAAATTTAAAAGGTCTATACAAAGGTAGTCTGCGAGTTGGATTGGAATTAGGAATGAGGCCATAGAAGTGCTATGGGGGTCATCAATATCAATGGATATTTGAATGTCTTCATGTAAACATATGTAGAATGCGGGGCCGCCGAGAGAAAGGGGCAAAGAGGACAGCTTACTCCTGGGCCTCAGGTCAAGGGGGCCTCATCAACTAATAACAAAATTTTTATTTATAGCCTCTTCCGATGTATAGGAACCTCCCAAAAGGAGCAGCCTACAAGGTTCTATTAGTGCCTGCAGATTCAGTCCCCCCAGTTCTCTTGCTTTCTGCCCCTTCTGCTCGCTTCGATCACAGACACAAGGGGCTTCACTTTGCAGTTTTGCCCCTGGGCCTCGAAAACCTCTCGACGGCCCTGGTAGTATGTTGGGTTAAATTTTGCTAATTTGTAGTTTTGGTTACATACCACAACTGATTACTTTGGAGTATTCATTGCAAGAGAACTGGCCACATATCTGACAGCTGGTATTCATTGGAATTTCCTCACAGCTCACTCCGCAGCTACACCTTTTCGTCGCTCCAAGCAGTTGGTTGGTACATTTGCTGTTTTGGGCACCTTTGAAATATTCAAAATTTGACTAACTGAGAAAAATGATCAATAAATTGTAAGTTAGCTGATGAATGAAGGAATGTTGTTGCCCCTTCGCACATAAAAAGATTCTTGCGAATTGTGTCGAAAAATACGTCTTCTTTTGCCTTTCCGCTCTAATCTTGCTACCTACAATTTTTTCTGTCGTTTTCGTGTGTTAAACCGTTTCGTATTTAAATGAAAGATAAAAATGGTGTCCATCCCCTGCCCTAAGCACTGTTGTTCTCTATACAACAACTACTTTTCACTTTTATCGCACCAGCGAAATTGCTTCGCTGCGGAAAAATGCAGAAATCGATACTATCTCTCGATTTTTATCAATGATTCTTGCATTTTTAGGTATCCTAGTATCCAAAAAAGCTTAACCCTTCGACCCCCAGTGATTAAAAATGCTCGAATTGCAGGGAGGGTACAAAACTGATATTGTTGGAGCGAAAATCTAAACAAATGATTTATGACAGAAGATTTATCCAGATATTGAAGGGATTACCCTCCCCAATAGAAAAATAACCAATTATTGATAATGGTCATTGAGTCAAATAGTTCTTTTGTGGATCAGCAAAAGGAAACCAACTCACTTTCATCATAATCCTCTTCGGTCTCCTCCAGCCTAAAATATTCAGTGTCACTGTCATCTGCTGCTGCAAGAAGAACCATGATTAAATTGGTTCATTCCGAAAGCACATCGCTCGATTATGAAGAATACGATTCGTCGTCAAATACGCAGGATATGAAGATATAAAGCAACTGTGACACAGAAACATGAATGCTAATGACTTTAAAAGATCTTTAATTATCAATTTATGCTTTTGGAACCCTAAAGTTGTAATGGTGAAGAGTAAAATGTTTCAAATAGATTTGGTTATAAAGCTTAGTCTCTGCAGTTCTGAATTTATGTATTGTATTGTTCTGTACTTTAATTGTACCGTAGTTTGTTCAGATTTTGAATGTAAAGTGTACTAATACAAGGCAAAACATGAGCAAGGAGCAAAAAATACTGAAGAAGATGCTGGACTTGATGGTTAAGAAGTTGGATGTTCAAGTTAAAGAAGAACTAGCCAAGAATGCTAGTGATAGGAGAAGATGGAAGGAGGCCGAACCACTATGATCTGTGTTTGACATTCGGTGCCATTACGCTTGAAGGTGATTGCACTATATCAAGGATAAGAAGAAATAACAATTCTTCAACGAGAATACTTGTTCAAGAATTCTATGTTAGTATTAGAGCCACATGACGAAAGTGTTTTACCTGTATCTTTGGAAGAATCTGACTCTACCAAGGGGTTGTGTCTATAACGAGCACTCCTCGTCAGTTCCGGATTCATCTGGTGATTCTTTAACTTTGTCTGTCCATGAATTTGACTGGATTTACTTTTATAGTCTTCCTTTTCAGCTTTTGTAAAGCTCACTAAAGGTAAGGCGATAGTTCATTACCATTATCAATATCACTATCAGAACCATCATCACACCCATGATTATAGTTTTTAAAGATTTTTTACAATCTACCAAATCAAAAGGGGCGTCACTTGATGCTCCGTCTAAAGGGCGATGGCACTTTTGCAAAAATCACTCTTTGCCTTTTCAAAATTGTAAAATTTGCCTATTATGAAGCTAAATCCTGCCCTGTAGCGTCTATTTTTTGCCCTGCAAGAAGACGATATTTTAAAAATTGGGAGGGTGAGCCACCCCAAGCCCCCCAAAAAAAGATAAAATGAAAAAAAATGTATGGCTTATGTACAATTCTAATGACCTTCCCTTCCTTTTCAAATAAATTATATTTAAATCTTGATTAATTTACGTGATTTTACAGAATTAAACGGTTAGAGTTTGGAAAAGTGCTGAACGTCCCTCCAGCCTGATGTCCCGAGTTCATCACGCTTCCCCACTTAACAAACGAAATGGGGTGTGATCTGGGTGTGGCCTTGCAATTTCTATTGTTTTCAATTGCCTTCTTAACGGCCGTCAACCGTGGAACCGTGATGTTTTCCGAACTACGTAAACGGTAGTTATCATTTAGAATGCCAAAATTATGAACATTTGCGACATCAATAAGGGTTGGGAATGGAAGAGGCAGCTTTGTCTAAGCCAGGCAGTTGGTGAGTTTGCCGATTATTGTTATAAACTGGTGAGGGAAGCAGCAATGAGCAGTATATCATTGCAAAATATAAATTCTGCAAAGCGTCTGTTTAGACTCCGCCCTTGTATTTAGAATCTGTTTAAACATAGGTACATACTGTGCAAGTAGTCCAAATGATCAATAGACTTGACACCTTCTTCATCGTCATTCCACTTTGGTTCAAATACCACCGCTTTGAGCCCTAAAAAGTAAATGTAATGATGCTGACACGATTCATGAAGTGATGAGGATGATGATGATGATGATGATGATGAAAATGATGATGAAGATGATGATGATGACCATGATGATGATGATGATGATGATGATGACCATGATGATGATGATGATGATGATGAAGACGATGATGATGATGATGATGATGATGATGATGATGATGATGATGATGATGATGATGATGATGATGATGATGACAGTGATGATGGTGGTGATGATGATGAAGAAGATGATGATGATGATGATGATGATGATGAGGATGATCATGATGATCATGATGATGATAATGATAATGATGATGATGATTGTGATGATGATGATGATGAGGATGATCATGATGATCATGATGATGATTATGATAATGATGATCATGATTGTTATAAAAATGATCCCATCCCTGCCCCAAGAACAGGATCCGTATTTGGACAAGTAATATCAAAATGTTACCTTTACTGGGTTCAGCTGGAAAGTAACTCTGAGAATGCATCTCTCCCTCTTCTTGATTTGTGGTCAATTGAACTTTAACTTCTTTGTGACTCGGTTTGTTTTGAGTTGTCTGACGTCTGCAATTCTTCCGAAATTTGGTGAATGCAACTGCAAGCACCACGAAGATCAGTACTCCTACTAAAGCTGCAACCAGCAAAAGAATCTCGTTCAAGGAACTTTCTACAGAAAAAAATGCAAAAATTTTTAGATGGTAGCAGGGTAGGTAAAAACCAGGTACTAATGATCAGGGAAAAGTAACCATACGGGCAATGCCTAACCCTTTTACCCCCGGTGATTATACCGCTGTATAGTACAATTAAAAGTATTTATGCAGATTATAAGGGGGAACAAGATAATATGATTTTTAAGCGAAAGTTTTTACAACCGTTTAAAACCAAGTGCATCCAGATATTGAAGCGGTTAGACCCTCCCTTGTAAGAATAACCAATCCTTGCCGACGTTAATTGGGAAATTTGTCATTGTAATGAAAAGGCTGAAAATGACACGAGCGAGCACTTACTTGGAAAACTTTGCGTTTCTTTTCTTGTAGCAGGAGTTGTGTGATTGATATATGCTTTGCCAGTGGATTGAAGAGTATCAGCTACTTCTATGATGTATTTGTTATGCTTTGGTGGAGATACGGTTGACGTCCATGCCATAAATCGTTCTGGTTTCATGAGCTTTGCCTTCACCGTAGACTGCTGCGTTGCAGTTGATGATTTGGAAGATATGCTAGGGTCGGACATTCCCTTTTTAAGCGTTGCTGCCTTACTTGTTCTGACTAAAGGTGTCCTGATTCTATCTGTGAGGATCCGTTTTTTTGTAATCTCTTGTTTACTATTGATTGTGGTTAAAATCTTTAGCTTTTCAGTGGTTTTCATTGAAGTTTCTAAAAGCCTTTTGATTTTAGTGGAGGGAATCATTGCTGTAGTGGAACTTGGCCCCGTTGTAACACGCTGTGTGCTCGTTTTTGGTTGCTTTGTGGTTGTTGTTATTTGTACAGTTCCCAGCATCAATGCAGCATATATGCCTTGGCACTGGTCATTGTTACCACAGTTTCTACTTGCAGAGCAGGAACATGACTCAGTCATTCCGTCTCGCAAGCATTTCAATTTGAGTTTGCTTCTATGTGCTCCGGGGCAGCATGCTTGACATGGAAAGCATTCACCATTAGATTCATAATATCTGGCAAAAACAATAATTAATACATAAAGTTATTGGAGATTTTTGTCCATGCAAACAAGTCGAATCTTGAAGTTGCCTTATTTTTTTTCTAAAGCACAATTTCCATTTCAAGTAGCAAATTTCCGATTGAGTTGTTGAAATTGAGCACAGTCGCCCTCAAAAGTACAGCGATAGCATAATGCGAAATTTAAGATATATGCTGAGAGCAAAAGTTTCAATTGCCCCAGGTGCCCCCTATAATAAGCGTTCTTAAGTACATAAGTTGAAATAAAAGTTAAATATTTTCACCAACCCTTTGCCACAGTCTTCGCATACTGCATTGGCGTCACTTTTGCACACACTTTTAAATCTCTTGCCTTTAGGCCTTCCTAAACAAGCATTACATCGTTTGCAGGTAGCATTGCCAGGCTCGTAGTATTTGCTGAACCAACCATCTGGGCATTTCTTGCAACGCTTCTTGCCGGGTATTTTGTCACCATTTTCATCATAACCACAGTTTTCTTCAAGCCCCTCGCCAGCTTCACATGTCTTATTGCATTGCACACAGGAGCCAAGCTCTTTCGAATAGTAATAGGTATATTTGCACTCTTTACAATGAATAACTATCAGCATTACCTGTCAAAGAGTTAGGGTAAACGTATGAGAATCAATCCGCAGTTTCTTATAAATGAGTTTTTGGTGGGATGAGTCAATGAAAAAAATTTGTCTTGATGGCTTGAGATGCTGCCCTTTAAGGGATCAGTAAATTGTGGGCGGGAGAAAAGATGATTTCTAATTACTCTTTAGTGCCTAATTGCCGCCCCCCCCCCCCGCCAATTTTTCCAACCCCACGCCAATTGATTTTGGTACATTTGTGGTGAAAAAATCAAAACTTTTGCGATTTATACCGGAATATACAGCTGAAGTTCGAGGATGTGTATTGCTCTGTTGATATGGATGGTTTCTATAAAAAGAACTAATGTATAGTGCATTTGACCTTTCAGTATATGTGTCTTCATAATCTGGAACCCCCCCCCGCTAATTGGGACCCCCCGCCAATTAACTTTGAAATTATTTCCGACCTCCCACCTCCCGTTAATTCCGAACCCCCGGCAATTAGGCACCTGAGAGTATTCTAGCAAATGGCTCTCGCCCCTTCAACTACAAAACAATATCCTCTTGTCGCCATTGCCAACATTGCCAGCGTTTAAACAACTTTATTGTAAAGAATGCCTTACTTCGGTCCCACTGCTTGGAGTTTAGGATAATCCGCCTCGACGTAAGTTACAGAAATAAACTCTTTCAATTTGTGTGATTTTAAAGAATGAAAAGGCAATTTCAAATTTAGAATTAGTTTGCAATAGGTATAGATCATGCAGGTAACACTTTAAAAGTTCCAGCAACCAGTAGGTCATCAGCTGTTATCAATTTAACTTTTCTTTTTCTGTGCCATTTTGTTCTTTGGATCAACTCGACGCCATGTTACGCTAAAATCGCATAATAACCTCACTGTTTTGAGCTGCCGGCAGGGGATCCATACCCAATTTCTCAACATCAGTATTAGTGCCCCTCCCCCCCCCCCCCACTTCCATCATGCCAGATTATATCCAGGCTACCTAAAGTCCAGACAATCTTTTCATATTTGTTAATACAGTGATTTTTTCCATCTCCAAAAATGTCACCGCTACTGTGCTTTTAATTTAATCTTCAATACGCTATTGGGATGGGTCTGTATGGTGTAAAAGATAATGAATACTGTTTTGGTTTCAAATATAAACAAAGAACTGTTAGAAATAAAGTAGAAAAATATAAGAAGCTCCTTTTACTGGACCGTATTTTTGAGGAGCACTTGCGACAATGCACATAAATGAGAGATATAAGAAACAGGACGTATCGGCAGTAATACGAAACGACATTATCCTTTAAAAAAGGGTTATTATACAATGAAATACTAATACAAGCAAAAGAAACAAGAAGAATCGTACATAGAATAGCGACCTTGTGGCGTAAAAACGAAAGATTTAGTTTATCCAAGCCGATCTGGTTTGTGGATAAAATTTAGAGTGAGCTCATGTTGCGTTCTACTCACGTCACAAGAATCTCTTTAATTACCGTACAACAATATTTCTTGTACCAAAACGGTGTTGAAAAAGATCCTGATTTGGACAACCGGTTGCAACAATACTGATACTCCAGGGAAGAGATCGGTACTCCCTGGAGTATCATGTCGTTGAAGAACAAATAAAGCCCCCCCCCCCTAACTATTTCTCCAACACTAATTCGAAATACCGTTCGCATCTGCTGAAATAACCATTTTGATTGTATAAGACGTATCTCAACATTTCTGCTGTGCAGTTTAAATTTTCTGTATCAAAGTTTGCCCCTTCCCCCTCGCCCCCACTTGCTGGTCTTATCGGAGGCCCTTCCGTATCCTCAAAATCACCTGATTTTGGAAAACAACATTTCGAACGTGAATTTGCATGTAAAATTCATTCTCATCAGTCTCCTATTGTTGATGAAGAAACCCACAATCATACTTTCCTAAAAAAACTTCGTTAAAATACATCAATAAAACACTAATTCTTAAAAATATTTCATTAAAATACATCAACAAAGCACAGATAGAAACGAAAAGTTCTTTTAAACAACCGTTTCATAAAATGCGGTGTCGCGAACCCTCGCCTTGTAAGCACTTGCATGGAAGCTTTGAAATTGAATAGAACAGTGTATAAAATATACCTGTAGGATAAATGCAAGCACAACTGCAAAATTTGTCGGCGAATTCATCGTCGCTTCAGCTATCAGCCTTGAAAAGCGTCGAGACCAGCCAGACAGGCCCTTGCAAATGTGAACGATGAGCTAAGTTTAGAGTAAGTGGTACCCAGTATTCCCAGTTTCGGTTTGAGTGGGCGTAAGTCTCCTTCTGAGAAATAAAGAATAATAGCGAAAGCTGACGCACTTGGTAAACAGCCTTTCAATGCGGTCAAACAGCTCCATTCAGCCTTCAGAACTGAAAATGAGATGTAAAGAGCAGTAACGCGGAGATAAACAACGGCTTAGACAGTTCGTTGTCAAACTTCAATTGTTTCTGATATCTGAAGGAACTAAAGGAACCGCAGAAGGAAGGATCGAGGCAGGGCTGTATCCAGATCTTCAGTCTCAGGGGGGGGGGGGGGGGTTATCTGTGATGAATTTACCGAAAAATCGGTGTACAATCTTTTATTTGGCGGCAAGATAACAAAATTTGCCGAAGAAATACTCCTCCATGGCTAAAATCGCATTGTATTTGAAACACATTCTCTTAAGCCCGCTATAGCCACGGCCCTTGAGGGTCATCTCAGGTTTTCTGCCAGGAGCGGCGCTATGTCATAGGGGAGTGTCACATCCGCAAAAGTAAACAAGCCCCTCTCTCGGCAATAAATGAGCTGCAAATATTACAAAATCTTCTTGTGCTGCCCCTGATTTCAGCCCCTTTTACAGTATCTTGAAATTTACAAAATGTAATAATTGCACTACTTAATGGTCACGAATATATTATAAAACTGTCTTACCTTTTTTAAACCTTTAGGGGTAGAGTCAAAATATTGATGATTATTTTTGTTTTTAGTTGGATTGACTGGCGTGACGACGTTGAGAGCGTTACGCAAGGTTAGGCAAATGTTATTGCTATGATAAAAGCTGGTTATCATTATTAACTGGGGGTTCCATTCCAGAATTTTAAGGATCTCTGCTAGCAATGCAAGGACACGGAGCGTGATGAGTTATTCGCCCATCCTACTCTTTAAATAAAGATTAAGGTACTGTGCCCTTCACTTCTAAACAGTGCGTTATTCTTGCCATTGTTTGAATCCCTTTTAATCGAATTTTTCCAATCGGCTCTGTTTCTCGAACTTTGCCCCTCGTGTTACAGAGCCCCTTGCAACAGCTCTCGTTCAAATTCTTTCTTACTAAGAAAGAGCTGTAATTTTGGTTATTTTGTATTAAAACTGAATTCGTCGCGAAGAAATACAGGGGGTTGCCACTAAACTTTGAATAATTTTCAATTTAGATGAGTTTAGTAAGCATGTAAGAAATGTTTAGTTACTAACCATAAGAGCAATGGATGGGGTTAGAAGAATTATCCAGACGTTTGTACCCAATCTAATCCCTGACTAGCTTCATATCTGGAGAACCAAGGTTTATATTTCCAATAGTTTAAATCCTTGAAGCTTCAAAATGCATTAGCCTTGGGTTATGCTTTTTATAAGGGGGTGAGATGTATCGTTTCCAATCTTTCGCATTATGGTGCTTGTGTTCGAAACTTTTTATAAAATATTGGTATGCGTTGAAGTGCATAGATATGCGTTTCATACGATTTAGTCTTGATATGATACTTACTCTTGATATATATAGGCTAATCACAGCACTGATTGTCCTGTGTTTTGGATGGAAATCTAGACACGAGGCCACTGGAGGTTGGCGTGTGTGATAGTTGGTGGTGTCTTGAAAATGTCACTCATTCATTCTATACTCATGTTGGATCTCATTTCATTTTCCTTTCTACCCCTCGATAATTTCTACGTCTTCTGTCTTATCCAAGGCGACCTTACTAAAAACAATTTTTTTTGTTTGTGAACAGTTATTAATCCGTGCTAGTTTTATTATCAAGAAGATCAAGGTTTCCCCATCTGAAAGTATGCAAGTTTTTATCCTAAAGGTGACAAACTTGCTGGGCTTCAAAACGAAACTCGTTCAATAATCTAGATGACTCGGCAAAACGCTTCTAGAAAGGCTCCTTCGCACCAGAGCATTACGTCATTACGCCTGCTGCCCTCGAGGACTGGGAAAAACACCAACACAACCATGAAAAACAAAGCAATTTCTAAATAGCTTATTTTCGTTTTTTGAGGTTAAAAGGTGCCATTACCATCGTTGCCTTCTTATTCCGGGTGTATCATTGAATTGAATTGAATTCAATTGAAATGAAATGACATGATGTCATAATTACAGTTTGAATAATGACTTTTATCTTATTGGACACTTCAAATTGTTGCAGCATGTCATGTTATGTTTTTAACGAATGAGAATTTTAAGTAGTTTGACTGCAGTTTTACAGAAAGATAGAGTGGTCATATAAAAGCAACGAACTTCTAAGTGCCTCTGTCGTTGAAGAAAGGTCAAGGTCGTAAGTTTAAATTCTACTTAGCCGTGTAGCTATCCAAAGACATTAGAGACAAAAACGCTCACGTTATCCTTAGAGCAATGTTACGTTTTAGGGAATAGATTTAGGAATAAAAGATCAGAAACTGCCTATTAACGTTTACTCTCTCCCCTTGGAATAGCTGAATCATCATAGAATTGTAGTGCATTAATTGCCAAGGATAATTCTGTTTTATACCTTCGAACAGCAATTTGATCCCTAAATTCAAAATATTTCTTTACTCATAAGTGATTCAACAGCTATTCAACAAATGTAAAGTATCAATTCTATTTTTTTTGCAAGAAAAAATTCAGTACAATCCCCAGTACTAAGCTTTTTTAGCAATGACAGCATGGCCACATTCTCTCTTAACAAAAATTGAACATTTTTAACCAGGAATGTAGTCAGTAGTTGTAAAGGCGGGAGCCAATTCTGACAGTTTCACGTAAAAACATAGTTCTTTCTCTACCGACCGAATGAATACGTGGTGAATACTGTAATATAAAAGAATGAGATGGTTTTGGGAACTGTGTTGTGGCGTTTTGCTGTTTTTTTTTGCTCAAAACTATTGGTAAAGCAATAATAATATTTTTCTCTTTAAAAGGGGGGAGCGATGGTTCCCATGGCTCTCCATCTGGCTATGTCCCTGTTTCAACCTGTCATAGTGTCCCTGTCATAGAACTTGATCCTATCTTAAAATCACTAGAAAAAGATGCCTCTCTGCTATCTAATTGGTTTGCAAATAACTATATGAAAATGAATGATGATAAAAGCAATCTACTTGTGCTTGGAAATAAAGGTGTCGAGGCAACTTTAAATATCTCTGGATCATTGATAAAAGAACGTGACGAAGAGAAGCTTCTTGGAGTGATAATTGACAAAAAACTAACTTTCAAAACTCATGTCGATAGTCTTTGTAAAAAAGCAAGTCAGAAACTACACGCATTAGCACGTATATCGACATATATGGGGAAGCCACATTTAGAATTAACAATGAACACTTTCATAATGTCACATTTCAGCTACTGCCCACTCGTTTGGATGTTTCATGATAGGGCCTCAAATAATAAGATCAATAAAATTCATGAAAGAGCGCTAAGAATCATACACAAGGATAGCACTTCCAATTTCCAAGAATTACTTAGCAAAAGTAACTCAGTATCTGTTCACCAGAGAAATCTACAGCTGCTCCTTATCGAAATCTATAAAACAGTACACAAATTAAACCCAACTTTCATGACACAGGTATTTGAGGAGAAAAATATACCGTATAACTTTCGTGAAAACAACAGCCTTGCCTTGCCTAAAGTTAAGACAACTTCGTATGGCATAGACAATATTAGGTACATTGGGAAAAAATTATAGCAGGCACTGCCAAATGAAATCAAAGAGTCCCAATCATTAGATATTTTTAAAGAAAAAGTCAAATTAATGAGAAACTTAGATTGCAGCTGTAGATTGTGCAAAAAATTTGTTCCAAGTATTGGCTTCGTATAGCACTAATTAGGTTTTGCTTAATAATTTTCATTTATTTTATATTAATTAGTATCCCTTAGTTCGTAATTAGTTTGTTAATAGTTGGCTTTAATTAGCACATCGCTACAAAGCAGCCAACTTTAAATAAAGTATTTATTATTTTTTATTATTATTTTTATTCAACCTCGCCACCTTTAGTGGTTAAGTAAAAATACTTGATGAATGAAATTTTCGAAATTTCCTGTTTCTCTTTGTGAGCTATTAAATTCTCTGATAAGGCTGTTTTTTTAAGGATTGGAAAGTAACTTCTTAAAAAGGCATCGCTACATCCTTTCTTAGGCTGGAGAAACTCAGTATTCAACCCTTTTAAATTTTTACGATCAAATTATTAGTTTATTTCAAACTAATTTCATATCAAAAGACCTATATTGATTTATTGATATACATATGTTTTCGAAATACAGTCTGAGGCTAAGCCCTTTATCTTAATTGCCCAAATATTTCAAACCCCCTTTTTCTTACACAACTTTTTAAATTCGATGAATTGAATTTTAAGGCCCTTACTACAAAGATATGGAAATAGAAAAGCAGCTCGATGCTATAAAAGATCATAATAAAAAGACAAGTACATTTTCTGATAGATAAAAAAAAGTTAAACCACAAGAAAGTGTTTCTATCTACTTTTCTCTTTTCTTTCACCCTAATTTCTCTTTTTTAAGATTGACATGGTGCTGGATTTCTTGTCGTAAGCAGGACACTTTGAGTTGTGATCTACATTGTCTCGACAGTTTGTAAACGCTCTGCATGCGCATCTACCCTTGGTTTTCCTTTTACAACTTGCCACCACATTGACTCCACTTTCCAACATACCGTCACAACAATAGCTGCATTTATAGCAATGGCCATCTGAATGTTTGTACATTCTAAAAATAAAATTAATGAGGTGAGGTTAATATGTTATAAAGCACATTGCGCCTTTTGGGCGTTTTTCCCTTGCGGTACCTTTTCAGTTTCGATAAGCCGTTCTGTTGACCCTGAATCCATTTGCTAATCCAGTTTTATGCAACACTCTTGGCGTTTAATATCTTATCTCAATTCTAATCCCCCACTCAAAACGAATGTCGAAGCTTTTCAACCAAAATGGGGAAAAGGTTTCTTTTCGTTTGAGAGTTTTTCATACTTAATATATTGACAACATTAGTACAGGATTTTCATAAGGAAGTTTTTTATAAGAAAGAAGTAGTGGGCTCCTCAAAAACTCTATGTAGTTCAGTGCCTTTGAGTTAATCCAACGAAAGAGGGTATTTACCTATGCTCAGCTGCAGAAATTACATGCTATTCTTAAGAAAATCGGTTTACTTGAAAATTTTCAATGAGTGATAGGGGAAAATGATATTCCAGGCTAAAGTTGTCGAAACGTCATGCATCCAAGAATTGTGTAGTATTTTTAAATGCTGAAGTTGATGAAATATTGTGAAGTAAAAAAAGAAAGTAGCAAACTATTTCAAGAAATTGAAAGTGCTGAAATCATTTGTTTGCCATGAAAGTTTTGTGGCATTGCGGGTCATGCCCAACTTAATGTTAAAAATAGGTGAAAAATATATTCCCTCCTTAGAATATTTCCAAAAGTAAGAATGCACTTTAGTAAATCTTAGAGGTAGGCATTTGAGTGCAGACAATTGTAAGATTGATTGTATGATTGAAAGATATACTTTGTTTTCTTATATTACTTTATTTCTTAATTGCCATTCATTATGAACTATACGAAACTGCTAAGAATCTTTCAGTGCAAAATCTCATCAAAAATCCAGCAATTTTGCACAGAAAATGCCCTAGCATCTGTTGGCTTAGATTGATTGCTAAAACCACGAGATGAAATTAACTGGATGGGCTGTTTGAATCCCTAGCTCAACCTTTGCAAATTTTGGAGTTCCCCCCCCCCCCCGTTTCATTTGCACTTCCTGGTTGCTTGATGAGATCAATTTTTGCAAAAAGATAGAAGCCTTACCCACGTGGACATTTAGAACATTTCGCATTTCTATACGGTGAGCATTTTCGCTTTGTTCTTGACGGGGGAAAGCACTGTCTGCATCGACGACACGGTAGTGAAGGTATGTTGAAAAAGTAGTGTTTTTTTGTTGGGCTAAAATATCCATCTTTACAAGGAGTGCACGCCTCTTTTATTTTGTTCCCATAGTCATCATATCCACAGTTTCTTTCAAGGCCTTGCCCTGCCTGACAATGATTTGTGCATAAAATGCAGTCCTTTGTCGTTTTTGAAAAGTGATAAAAATATGAACAATATTTCTTTGCAACCAAAATTCCATCACAGACCTAGAAAAAAAGAGTCGTGTAAAATCCACCTTTATTAGAAATTATTATACCTACAAGCAATAGGGTAGCATATTGAAGTACTGAATCCGCAACATACACTTTTATTTCAATAAAGTGGTTTAAAAGAAAATAGTATTTATTTCTTAAAAACCTGAAAAAGTTAATTTTCTCAAACTTCAAAATTATATTTAACTATGTTTGTTGTAGAAACTACTTTCTCTTCTCTAGAAGAAAAGTTATGCGTTTGGTGTACGTCTGATTTTCAGTCTGTATTGCCGTAGGGTCCAGTTTGGCTAAGAACAGTCCAGCAATTCCATTATATAGTAAACTTTGGCTTTTGTCAAACAACAGGGGAAGTTCCAACTTTACAAATCCACATCTCAGATTTCACAACCTCAGCATTGGAGCTGGCAGATATAGAAAAAAAAACTATTACCAGTGCTGACATAAAGTGCCCTAGAGGCTTCGCATGGCTGTATTGCTGGGAGTAGGGGGTGGGGGGTGCATAACCACATTTTACTAACAGCAGTGTTCCTGCAAGCCACATTTTTCCAACAGGAACCTTCCTGGAAGTTACAATTTACTGCCAGCAACTCTCACGAATTCTCAATTTCCGTAAAATCTAGTGACGGATTATGCCCAGCATATCCTTAAAATTGTGAATATTTTGATGCCAAAAAGCAAAGAGGGGGCCTTTTGAATTACTTTTTGAAACAAATTGGGGAGGAAAAATTGCATGATTATATAATCATGTTCCATCCTGCAGAAAATAGGGGTAATTTCCCCCTATAACAGGCGTCCCCAAATGGAAAAATGAAGTCCCCTTTTATTAGAAGAGTCCTTTTACCATCTTTCTTTAGTTTTGTATCAGTTTTGAAATGCTTGTAAACCGTCTTAAAATAATTTCAGTTTCATCGAATGACGTAGCTGTCCTCTTCCTGTACTTTCATTCCTGTAGCAACTATATGAACTATTGATCTTGCTGCCTCTTAGGAGGAGGGTTAAATGATGCAAGAGCATGATTAATTTGTAATTTAACATTTGTAAGGCTGCTTTGCATAAACACAATCAATTATAGTACCCCCTTGCAATCTGACCAAACGCATCAATTGCTACAGTACAACTGTATTATAACCGGGAGTGACCCCCTTGAATCTTCGGCTCCAAGCAAAAATCAGCTCAGTGTAAGGTGTTTCTGCATATTTCTATAAACTTTAGATGTAAGAAAAGCAATGGTTACAAAAAGCAACTCAGTCGTATATGACGTCATTTCATAACAAAGAATACTCACCGATATGGAAGTCATGCTTGTTAGAACAAGAGCTAACCAAAGCCTCTTCATCGTCATTTTTATCAAGTATGAGGGAATGATCCATCTTCGGGCAAAATTGCGTCATTTCTTATAGATTTTAAGCTGCAGCATAACGACAGAAATGCTTCAGAGAATTTTACTTTCGAATGCATTTTCTATTTCTACGTATCGAAAGTGGTTAATCCCCAAATTTTAGTGCATGAAATGGAAGGCTTCATAAGAGCTGTGCCCCTTCTAAACCCCTTACTTAGCAGGTAAAAGCAATCTGCTTTAACGGTCAATTTGTTTCCCCAAAGCTTTCATAGCTCGACATCACCCTTTTAATAAAGTTTTTTTCTGTTCCACATGACTTGCAGTCTTTCTCTGCGAAAAGAAAACATGTACAGTTCTTTATATTTTCAATAACCGCTACTGATATCACTATTGTCATTGATTTTTCCTATATTTCAATATTCAAAAATAAAATATATGTTTGTAAGACAAAGATATGTCATATTTCAGATATTTCCTTGCCAGTTGGACAGAGCTTGATCACACGAAGGTTTAAAACAAATTCAATAAGCCTCTTTAGAAGACTATCGCAGGACAAGATGTTTTCCTTACCTAGGACATGAAATTTAGAACAGTCTGCACTTTGCCTGAAATCTATGAAGAGCATCAATAGTTTGAAACATAAGGTCAAGAACACGTTTCTAAAGACCTCCAAAATCAAGAGAATAGAGTTTTCAATAACTAAAAATATAATAAGCACCATTACTTGCAACTTATGTTATAGAATATTTATAACACTCCTCTTTTCATTCATAAAAATTTTTCTTTTAATGACTTTTGACCTAATAATGCTATCCCTGCCATTTTAACTGGGGTGTTCTTTATACAAGTTTTTGGTGAATATTGTACATATGTAATTAGTTTTCCTCTTTTTCTTGTAAACGTATACTACAATCAGTACTTATTAAATAATATATCATATACATACAAACATCCATGCACCTTTACGCGAGTAAATGCACGGTGATTTGATAGTCATAACTGCCATTTACAGCTTTTTTTTATACGGTACATACTTTGCCTCTTTTTTGCTTCATGAAGCCTCTGCTTAATTAATGCAAACCAAAATATCTCAAAAAAAATTACAGAGTGTCACCTGAATGGCGATAGAAGTTTTTATCAAAGTAAGGGGCTTCAGAGAAAAAAGTGTTTGCAGGACTTTCTGATGGATATTGATTATAAAGCATGACGACATGAGCTTCAGGTTCTGTGCTCCAGACAAACAAAGAATCATGGAAAATAGAGCACAACGGGGTAGAATGCTAACAAAGAAAAAACTGAATGCAGCTTTCTGCTTTGATTGAGTTGAGGTAACTACAATCCCTGCTGAAAGTCGTTGAAACACAAATGAAACAGTGCAAACCATAGGCGCCGACTTTTGATTTTAGCAGGGGGGGCTGAAACTAGAAATGAAAAACAATTACATACCAATTTCTCTAAATTATCAGTTATAAGAACGCATTTTGGTTCTTTGATTAACGATGTATTGTATCCTATTCATTAAAAATAGATGAAGATACTATGCCTATTCGGGAAATTAAGCTAGAAAGCGATAAAGAGCAAATTTTTGAACATTTCTCAGAGGGGGCTCAGCCCCCCCGTAGCAGTATCCAGGGTTGGCTCGAGCCCCCAAGCCCCCACGTAGTCGGCGCTTATGGTGCAAACAGGAAACATTCAGAAGCAAAACCAAAACAGGACCTAACATGACGATAGTTCTCTACGTCATTGCACGTGCTTTTTCAATTTCGATTTCATGGAAACAAGATTTCGAACGAGGGCGAACTTTCTTTTTACAAACAATACGCCCACGTTTGACCTATTGAAAAGCTCAAAAAACCAAAAAGGCTTATCTTTCTTTATCTCGCAGCAGGGTAAGACCAGAGACGTTGAAACCGAGGGCACAGGAGGCATCCCCCAATTTTGTGAAAAGTGCCCATTCCGTGAAGAGAAGTGCCCTTTTTAGAGTAAAGAAATGCCCTTTCAAGTTTGTATCATAGTCCGTGGTTTTTCAGGGCTCTATATCCATCTGCCTCTAACCCAAAACTTCACATTTGTGTTTGAACCGTCCAAAGTAAAGATATTGTAAATT
The DNA here is from genome assembly GCA_964019065.1 of Catostylus mosaicus. Taxonomy (NCBI): domain Eukaryota; kingdom Metazoa; phylum Cnidaria; class Scyphozoa; order Rhizostomeae; family Catostylidae; genus Catostylus; species Catostylus mosaicus. The sequence goes on from OZ025186.1 coordinate 2,999,236, forward strand.
GTTTTTAAGTTGTTTTTGATTAATCTCTTGTAGTTTCTTTCATATTCATTTTGTCTTTTATTGTAGTTCATTATGCTATTTTTGATTTAGTTAAGTTAGAAGATAAAAAGCTGCCATATTTCATATGAGCTGGTGCTCAAAGCTGATGATGATGATGATGTTGTTTTGCCGATCTGAGGCCCGGCGGGATCACTTAATTTACCTTGCTGCCGCCATATCTGCCTGGGAAATCTAGAAAAAAGGTTTAATATTTCCATTTCAACGCCTAGGACAACGAAATATAAGAAAAATAAGTTTTCAAAACATCTCCTAAATGATTTTTAAAAAGGTGAATTAGCAAACAGGAGTAAACAAATAAGTGACGATTCTCTTTCCAAAAGAATTGGACAGTCATGGTAACACATCTGACAAAGAAATGAACTACCTTGGGTAGGAGTGACCCCGCCGACCTTAGGCCTTCTGTTGGGGGAACAGAGGACACGCATATTCTGTAGAGAGAACATTGTAAAAGACTAGGTAAAGTTTTTGAATGGAAAGTTAGTTGATTGTTGAAATTAATCAAAGTTTAAGAATTGATGTTCTGCTTTGCGCTTTTTCCATTTTTGCTTGTCTGCATATTATTTATTTATTGACTTTTTGATTCGGTTTCATAAGGTCGAGGAAACTGCTCATGAATTTAAGGATTTTAGTAGAAGAATCGGATTTTTCTGTCATGGTTTGCTAAGATAGTGAAACAGTTTTCTTGAACGCAATAATTTTAAAATGCCCAAATGAAGTTTTACTGGGCAGCTTGACGATTTTTGTCTTGCACTTGTGCAAGGAACGTCATGATTCCCGTAAACGCTCTATTAGGCCAACCTCTCTCTATTAAGCTTATCTCGCTAATAAGCCCCCTTTTCAAGCAGAAATTTGAAATAAAAAGCCCCCCACTCTCTATTAAGCCCATTCCTGTTTTCACGTAAGAAAGACTACAGAGTGAATTGCAATGATTTAGTGAAGTTATTTTGGATGAAAATCAGAAAGGAAAGACGTCCTTAACTTTGATTTTTTTAAATAAGTCCCCCTCTCTGATAAGCCCCCTTTAAAACCTCGAAAAATAATCGCCGGTAGGCTTAAAGAGCATTTACAGTATTTGAGAACAGTGGAACAAGGAGCCTCCTATAAGACTCACTGTTGGTGCGAATCTGTGGCCTGGAAATGTTGCATAATGCAAACCAAATCGCAACTTCTTCAGTCCTTGGCCTCTCACGACTTCTGTATCCAAGGTTGTGGCTTCTTTTACAGATTCTTTTTCTGGTTATATATGCCAATTCGTTTAGTTTATCAATATTAGAACTGTTGGTTCTTTTTATCATATTTTTTGCTTATTCCTTGGACCCCTGTGGTCATTCGAGAGAGTCAAGAGTTCGGACGGTCGAGTTGTGTCCGCATTCGGACGGTTTTTTCCCAGTAAATTTTATTGGCTTTTTTATCAAGTCATGTAAGTCGCGTAAAAGTTATCAATACTATACATATTCACGCCAAATGTAGACCTTGTCTTTCTTCAAACATTTTCAGTCGTTTTAAATTTACATTCTCCAGTATACTGAATGCCTTCTAAAAAGAAGGTTACCACCAGTGTGTAAATCAAAATAAAAAGAAAAAAGTTGATGTTTTTCTACCTTCTAAGTTAAAGGGAAGCTAAGCATATATGCAGTAAGCCCTCAGTGAAAATAACTATTACGCCCGAACCCCTAATGCTTCCTGCAGCTTCAATTAAAACGTTAATTACAGTTTGCGCGTTATAGAAGTGACCGTAATATAGCCATTGTTCAACAAAAACATGTCAAGACCAGACAATTTATTTTTTCTCTGAAAGGACGTTTCATTTTCTTTATTTTACCGTCACTCAAATTTTTCCGACGGAACATTTACAAGTTCTGAACATCGATTTCACATTATACGCCCCCTGCCTTTCCTGGCGAAAACCCCCCTACTTCTGGTAGTCATTCAGCCGGGGATCTTGGGTTATTCAGCTTGTCTTCGGGTCAGCGGTGGCACCAACATCTACAAAGTGTTGAGAGGGGGGGGGGGGGTGGATGAGGATTGGGAGTTCAGCCACGCCTATCTAATTTTGGTCACACCCTCTTCAACACAATGATACTGTTTAAGACAAGTTTTGAAGAGTCAAATTTCTTGCGATCAATCTGCAAGACAGTATGTGACTTTGAAACAAAACTTAATAATGAACCACCCCTATCCTAAATATACAAGTCTGCAGTACCATTTTTTCCGAAAAATGGAGGGAGGGCGATTATCCCTATACACCCTGTGCCTCCGCCACTACTTCAGGACGCTCTTTAAGACAAAGTCAACAATTTTTATAAAAGCTATCTGAAAAATATGCCAAATTTCTCCAAGGAAAAAGTACAAGAAGTTTCCTCGAGAGAACAAGGAAACAAGCGAGATATGAATGCCAATTAGGAAACATATATTAAATGCCCGATGCACTTGCCAAATGCCATGACTCTAATTATAGGAACGTTTGGGTACTGAGGTCATTTTGAACTTTCTTACAAAAAGGGCAAAACATTTGGTACAACCAGTACCTTGCAAGAACCTCGTCCTTTAATAGCTCTGATGAGGATAATAATGGAGATATTAGTTTATGAGGCCCCTAGACCCTTTGGCCCTGAGGCGAATTGCCCCTTCCCCCTCTCTGCGGCCCTGCTCTCGATAAAAACAGTTAGATCATTTTTTTAAAAACTATTTATTTATTCATTATCATTGATCTTTGCATGGAAAGTAAAATCAGGGCCTTTTTTAGGAGTGGGATTAGTGGAGAAAGTTTCAAGATTACTCAATGCCTTCTCCACTTTTGAGCTGCAACATCACAGAATTTCACCTTTAATTTTAGCCATTGTCGATTATCATTTACTTGCGCATTTTTGACAATCAAATTTTGAATGAATTTTGCTGTATTACTCGATTCGAGTACCTGCGACAAGGTTAATCAATTTTTTTCATTGTAGGGTAGGCAGTCAGCTTTTTTCGGTTAATACTCTTTAGACCCTTTTTGCAACCTTTCTATGTAGGAAAAGTTTCTACAAAGATTCATTGAATAAAATATTCTCAAGAGACATTCTAGAAATGCCAACCACATTGGTAATCAATGAGGCACCTTCGTACCGAATCCACCCTCAACCATGACCCAAGTGCATGAAATTCTAAAGCTAATGAATTTGATTTCATGCATGTGAGGCAAGAATACAGTTGAATACCCTGTTTAGCCATTTTATCGGAATAATATCAATATATGTAATAATAACAGAAATCAGATCTATAAAAAATTACAAAATTTAACTCGATACATTGCTCCTGAAAAAACTAAAGATAAATCTTAACAACATAGTCAGTGAGGCGTTAGTAAATTGAAAGTCTCATGATCCTTTGCAATCAACTGGATAAGCTCAATGTATCACAATGTTCTTTCGTTTTCGCTGGTTCAAGATACGCATTGTATTACTAGTCTCATAACAACCCTTATGCAAAATCGTAAAATCTTAAACATAACATAGAAACAGCGAACAACGAGCAAAACAGCAAGGCTTGTAATGATCAAGGTAGGAACAAGCAAATGGAGCACTGTCTCGATCCAAGCAAAGATTTTTAGCAGCAGCAGTTTGTCACCTACCTCCAAAATACCATGAGCAAAATCATAAACAATGAATAAATTCATGCCATTAATCAATACTAAGAATCCCAACGATGCTGATTCCAACCAGTTCAAGACTTTTGATTTGTATGGCCTGACATGAGATTGGTGCATAAGAATGAGAATCTGCACAACCAGTAACACATACAGCTTATACGTTGCATCTTCAACAAATACAAACACTGATACGATACACAGGCGACGAAATATGTATACACCATCCCATGACAAATACTTGCTGGAATTAATCTTGTCTTTGAAGGGTCCACAGAGAATCCCCTGTATAATAGGAATCAAGCCGTTCTCATTCCCTCTGACGCTATCAAGTGCACTCCCACAAGCCTCCTGCTCTGCGCTTATTGCATTTTCTTCACCTTGCCCTTCATAACCTGAAGTTTGCTGCTGATCTTCTAAGCCGTTATTTCCACGGTTCTTCTTAACAGCATAGTACACGATAACAGGAATAGGAAAGATGCAGCCTAAGAAAAACCCTTTTGTGCTTACTTCCTTTGACCTGATGAAATTCGGCAGCAGATTGATGTAGATACAGAATGGTACAACCCAAGCAAGACCCGCTGTTGCAATTCCATACCGCCATGATTGGTAACAGAAGACATTACCTTGCAGAAACAGCACTTTCTTGTCGCCTATTGTTCTACAATCGAGCATTGAGGTGATAATCTTTGTAATAACTGCATAGCTTAGAAGAAGGACTTCAAAAAGTGCAGCTAGTACTCTGTAACCAAAAGCATGTTTTGTATTGCGTTCTGATGACGTTTTGCAGCATATTTCCTTCCTACGTTGTAATACTTTGTAAATAACGTAAAGGAGTATAAATGCTGTGAGAACTGCAGCAACAAAAAGGCCTCGCAGCATGACTTTGATTACAGGAGTCGCATCATTCATTGCACATGTCGAAGACCCTGAACTTTCAAGGAAGTTGAAACTTAGAATGCTCTGAACAATGCTCTTGATGCCTTTAACCATATCATGTTCTATTTTCCCTCCATAGATGTCCAATAGTGCCTCGATTTGGTAAAAGTAGAAAATGATTTTCAAGAGGCCTGCACTCGAGTCACTTTGAGACTCGGATAAATTGTTATCATCTCTCGGATTTCTTGTTTGAATTTCGGTTGCTATTTCCTCCATGAAAGGTACATAATGATCTCTATTCATTGAAAATTCATTACTTCGTCTTTTGTCTACTCTTCTAAACCAAAGCAGTTGATTCTTTAAAAAACATATTAAATTCTTTTTATAGATAAAAAATATTGGATAAAATATGATCATGGGTATCACCATTGCCCAAAATGATCTGCTATGACAGTATTCATCTTTCACACATTTTGATGAGAACATGCTTTCAGAATATCCCTTCATGCATGTGCTGCACAATGTGCCGTGTCTGTTGTCTGCACATGAATCGTAACGCTTGCATTGCTTTTTGCTACACCCGTAACCCACGGGCAGTTGAATTAAACTCAAGTTGCCATGTTTGTCGTCAACATTCCCCCAATAATTATCAACAGGTTTCAATCTACCGTTTTGACATATGGCACCTGGGGGACATTTCCAACAATTTGGGCGTTCAATGCTTAAATTGGAGAAGGTACTCCCATGTAAATTATATTCGTCGATAGCACATAGAATACAGCTTAGTGAAAAGAAACTGAAAGATGTCGAATCTTCATACGCTGTCTGTTGGATAACCGTTCCCACAGGACAGGTAAGAGTAGCGCTTTTGGTAACATGGAATTGTCCGGCTAAATAAACAGCAGATTTTTGAGAAAGATAGTCATCTTTTACTGTAATTTCCACATCAGAAAACATTCCCCAGCCTTGAATTGATATAACTGTACCGTCTGTCAATGATTTTGGGCTATTTCTTGGTGTTATGATCTTCAAGTTTTCAAGGAGGATATATTTCAGAAAAGCATAGATGGTTCCACCCGTGATCGCTGCAGAGTTAGCAATAAATGTACATGAAAAAACACCGATGGAGCTACTTATGAAGGTCTCGCGAGCAGCAAATGAAAGTGCTCCTCCGGAGCCATATGTCCTGCTGTAGTATGGGTCATATAATAGAAAATTGGTGTTACCAACAGAGTTATTTTCGAATATTGACCAATAAATGTTAAGGTGGGATCGTTGAGCCAACTCATTATAGAAACTTACAGCCCCACCGGTTGTGCTGGCATGATTATCTTTAAACGTGCAGTTTTTGATATCGCCTTTAAATTCTTGGCCGTTAAATCTTAATGCAATTCCAGATCCTTCAGTTGCATAATTATTCAGAAAATGACAAGCATGCACTATAATTGAAAATTTTGTTTTGGCTTTAGCGAGTCTGGAGGGCATAACTGAAACTGATGAAGATGTAGAGCCATAACGGAACTTCTGAATAAGACTGTTGTTCTGAAATGTGGAAGATTGGATGGTTATACTGCAAATGTTTGCTGCTGTAAATACAAGCAATGCAGTTTTAAAATGCATAAACTTGCAAGCAAAAATACGTAAACGGAAAATATCAGCGATTGTGCCGTTGAACATTCGCTGGTGAGTGAGGGCTTCTTTGGATAGATCTTGCTTCCCAATAAATTCTGTCCTTTCTATACTTGCAAATATCTGTCCATTTCCTTCAATAAGTAGACCAATGATAGGAGAAAATATCTTGGAATCTTTCATTATAGAATAGCACTTTATGTCAAAACATTTTAAGTGCAATGGTCTTGGAACTGAAACAAACGAGCATCTATCCATGTAAAAATAAAAGTTGCGAAGAACGATGAAGACTCTCAAGTCATTGTCAACATGTCCATAAGAACTGCCTTGAAAAGTGATGTTCATGAACATGACTGCAATTGATTGACAGCAAAACGAAACCGTTGTCAATAGAGTGCCTTTTTTGGCCATGATAACCGGAATACCATATCTACCTATAAATGTGATGGTTCTGTTCAATTCCATTGGCAATTCATTATACACTGCTGTCTTTTTTGCATTGTAACCATGAATTATTACCACAACAGCGAGTTTCTTACTATCCATAACTGCATATTTTACAGTCAAACATGGAAGAAGAATCGTCCCACATGATTCAACATCTTTCCCTCCAACTGATACATGAATGGTTGATGAACTTGCAGCTTGAATGAAATAAAAAATATTTACTAAACCCAGGTGATCTTATACAGTTAAAGATGGCATATTTGAGTTTTTTTATTATCTACTTTTTTGATAAAGTTGTATCTGTTTCAATGCAATATTATTTTAGAAATGGAGTTCTAGAAATCACGTTAATCACGTTAATAATAGTCGATAATGGACATATGGTCATTGCTAACCTTGTTGAATACATCCAAACCGTTTTTCATTGCCTACCTCATAATCTAGATCAGCCTAATTTGTGCCATTATGACTTTAGTAATAATGTACTGGAATTTGGACATCATTTGGAAAACGCAGCCTTGCCAGACGACGACAAACCACATCATATTGAAATATCAAGCAGATTAACAAAAGAATAAGACAGATAGCGTTTGAGTGTTTGACTACACCTTGTTGAAAAACGAAAAAAACATTCAGATTAATCTATGCATAAAACTTAAACTTATTGACTAGGCCATATTATTACAGACAGAACGTTTCGACTCTTGGCCAGAGTCATCTTCAGCAATAACAGTAGTTATGAGAGCAAAATTTATAACGTCGGAGGCAAAAGAGAATCGAAATATAATGATAAAAACCAAGAGGATATTAGAAGTAGTGGAAGCAAAAAGTACACCAATAAGGAATGAGGATAGGCCAGGGCGACGTATAAGGAAGCATCACGAGTGAGCAAGTTCAGAATAGTACCAAAGGAATAGATGAATGCTGGGAATTAAAAGAGCAGGGGCGCAGTGGCTGGGGGGGGGGTAGGGGCGACCGCTTTCGGAAAAGTCTGAAAATGCGTATGACTCACTATGAAAAAAGCATAAGTTCTTTGCTGAAAATTGTATCAGTTGTCGGAAAGTTTGCAGCTCTGCCCCCCCCCCTGCACAGTAGTTCCCACTGCGCCCCTCTCAAAGAGGGATGATCACGAAGAAGTAATAGACTTTCATGAATAATAAGGTCAAAAGAATTCTTTGTTATGCTAAGAATATTAAAATCTTCAATTGATCCATCTTGACCGGTCTTGGAACTTTCGTTTTTCTGTAAATTCCCAAGTGCCCTCTGAAAGAGTAGAAAGGTTGGTTTTGCCTTAGTACAAGGCATGGCAGCCAGGATTCTTTCATGTACCAGAACTTCTTTTAAAATAAGATGCAGGGAATGATAATTAATGCTGAAAATTAACCATGATACCCCTCAAGCATTAATATTGGATCCATTTCTCTTTAATGCATAAAGATAGAAGCTTATCTTGGGAAACCTTTATGGGTTTGAATCGATGCTGATAAATAAATTATGCAGATGACAATACCATTTGAGTCTCCAATAGTAATATTGATAAAACAACACACGAATGTGATACTGCTGTGCTCACCAAGTAGTTTAGTGATAACATATTGGTAGTGAACGGGGACACTGAATTAACCATCCTAAATTGCAGAATTTTAAAAGTAAAAAAAAGATGGAAACAATGTAAAAATTTTTTATATTTCATACATGAAATGTTCCCCATTTTTTTCGACTTTTGCAGCAGAAAAAATGTTGATGTAATATAAAGGGAGCCCTGTGGATAGCTTATAGTGGTAAGCAATCAGAATTAGAACATGTACTGATAATGGGTGAAATGACTACCGTATAAGTTCTATTAAGCCCCCCAGGGGGGCTTATTGAATTTTCAAGGTTTTAGAGGAGGCTTATTAGAGAGAGGAGTGGGCTTACTTAAAAAATCAAGGTCAAGGATACTAAAAATCAATTTTCTTCTCCTTTCCTTTTCTGGTTCTTTTCTAAAATGTCTTGCATAAGTTGCCAATCACTGCAGGTCATGGTCCCTGTATCCTAGCTCCTACGTCCCTGACTAATCAAACAGTTATTTTATGAATAATTTGAAGCTTGAATGTTCTCAGTCTTATTCTTGTCTCTATTTTTCTGAGGATACTATGCCTATTCGGGAAATTAAGCTAAAAAGCGATAAAAAGCAAATTTTTGAACATTTCTCAGAGGGGGCTCAGCCCCCCCGTAGCATTTTCCAGGGGTGGCTCGAGCCCCCAAGCCCGAGGTCCGAGTAACATGTTTGATTCTGAAATGGGATAATTCACGCTATAAGCGTGATTTAATTTAAGGAAAATAGGGAACTTTTTCTGTAAATTTCTTATAATTGACCGAGCAAGTTTTTGTATTGTTTTCATTGTTGGCAATTCAAGTCTCATTGTTCAATTTAATTGTGTTTTTTAAAAAAATTAAGGTACGCAATCATAATACAGAAAGTCGTAAAAGGTTTAAAGATTTTAAAAAATGATTCAAGTAAGTTTTTAAAAAAGCTTCGAATTGTTTGGTATAGTTACCTTTACCAAGTGAGAATGCCAGAATTAAGATGATCAGAGATACTGTAGCAGCCATCATCAAAATTGAAGTTGTTATCGTTTGTTAAAATGAAACCAATGTTTCGAGCTAATGCTTATCGCTAACTGTTTTGTACTTTATATAATCAGGCAGGTTAAAAATGCAAATTTACAAAACTATCAAAAGTAATAGAAACAGAAGGCAGTTCGGACCTTGTGTCTTAGATTTCAATGTAGTTATTGTTTTCGGGGTTTGTGATTTTATTTTCTTAATAATCTTTAAATGCAGCTATGAGTAATATTTGTTATCATTTTCGACAACGGTTGACTGATTTTATGATTATGGGAATCCAGGGATGGGCTGTGGCTAAAATTTCACCAAAATACACCATGATTTAGCGAACGCAAAAAACGTAAAATAAATTGATTCTGTCCAAAGACAGATGGAGCATTTGAATTGAATTTCTGTGTTTCTCGTTTGGACTAACAGTGACTATCTTAAAAATAAAGTATTTTACTGCAAGGTAGACCTTTTTCCTTCCACTAGCTCTTACTGTTTTGGCTTTTTATGATGACATTTGGAAGAGCATCCTGCACTACCTTAATGTTCCACTTTTGTATATTAAACTATGCTAACAAAATGCAGTCCTTGTTGCGGCTTCTGGGCGGCAATGCATATTGAGGGGAAAATAAAATTGGTTGTTTTTCAACTAAACGTTATGGCAAAAATGAAGATTCTACGTAATACATTTCAAACATGATCAACTTTTCAATGAATTGGATAATTGTTCATCCAAATAATCGATTGCAGTGACTATTTAAAAAATAACTAAAACTGAAATTATTTACAATCAATAAAAGAATTCAGTTTGAAAATGTTGCAGATGCACTTTCAAGACCAAGTTTCCTGAAACAAAAGAGGTAGAAGTGTGATATTTTTTCTTCTAACAACAAAAGGCGAAATAGATATACACAGGTTTCATGACGAGAGCTCTGAAGATATGTTATGAAAAAAAGGTTATTGCTCTTCAGTTGAAAATGTTAGCACCTAAAAGAAGTTAACCGCATAAATGCCAGCAGAAATGAAAAAAAAATTAAAGACCATGAACTATGTGAGAATGGTGGATTAAAGTGCGTTTTGGCTATCCGTTTTTACAAATTCTCCACCCATTTATCACACTCTTCATTGAAAACACAAAGCAAAAAACAAATCCTGTCTGCCTACACAAAGCAGGATTTTGATATACTTATATTCATATTCAGGGACGCACACCAGGGGGGGGGGTGGGGGTGTGAGTCGGTCCAAAAAATTTCTATACATAACTGAATTGGTTTTCAGGCCAACAAAAAAAGCCCTACATTTAGAAAAATACAACATAAAAAAACAGAAGAATTTTTAAAATTCGGTCCAGAACGCACAGAGTACCACATTGTCAAACCAAGGATCAGAAACGGAAACAGAAACAGCAGGCAGCGACAAACAACGGGGGAATCGCACATTGGTTTCTTACACCCAGTGGGTCCAAGAACAAAGGTATGATGAAAGTTGGTCCAGCTAGGGTATAGACCCCCTACAAAAAATTGTATGTGCAACCCTGTTTGTATCTAGACAAATTTCAAAACTCGTAAATGACAAGATTAACTTGCTTGCTTAATGATCTAAAACTTTTTAAAGTTTTGTAGCAAAGAATATTTTATAAAAAAAGACAGTAACATCACAAACTTACGCTTCATGTACAAACACATCAAGACTTATTTCATCAACATCTGATCCTGCAGGAGATTTATTGAAATTTGTGATACCAAGATTTTCCATGCCTTCAATGACAAAAAAATTAAACTTTAAAAATTGCTTCTGCAGTCTGATTGTTAAACAAATATGAAGATGTTATGAGGATCATTAGGCATAAAAAAAATTCAAAGTCAAGGTAAAATTTGCATTTTCCCCTGAAAATTACTTTTAGTTCGAAGGCAATCAGATATTAAGAGCCTATCTCTCCTAAAGACCATAATTTCAATCACCTTTATGCAACATCTTACTAAAAATAACACAATGCACAGTTTAATACAACATGGTTATAAAAATATGAAATAAGTTGGTCCTTTTAGTGAAAGTTACATATATGGAAGAAACAAAATGATTTCTAGAATACTTTATAGTAAAACTATGGAACCAGCATCTACCCCTGTCTCTTTTCCCCTATGTTTTTCTATTCAATCAATTGCTTTTTACAATTCAAAAGTATTTACAGTATAAACAGTTTCAACTAAATCTTCCATTTTGCAAAAGTAATGCTGGTAAAAACTGTCTGTCCTACTTTGGGCCAAAAATATGGAATATCCTATCCTCTGATTTAAAATCTACAAATACTATAAATTTGTTTAAGCACAAGATCAAGATAAATTTGTTTCAATATATAAAGAGAGAGGAAAATAACCTATATGTTTTCTACTAAAACTGTTGGCATTTCTCGCACTCATGATTTGATCTTTTAGCAAATGATGCAATAGCCAAAAGCCCACAAAATTTTATTTTTGTGTTAAGCATTTTATTTGCAATCACCCTTATGGAACCATTAGGGAATTAAGATCAATAAGATCAATTTATCTCTTAATGTTACCCCTGCCACTATATTTTATAATTAGGGATGTTTTTAACCTATTTTATGAATTTTAATAGGTGAATTGTATTTTGACTATTTTTCTTACATATTTTAACTGCCAAATTATGCTGTGAATATGTTAATTTTGTGGCACATTTTACACGCAAACATAAACACAAAAAGAAACAACAAACTTTACCTTTCAGATACTTTTCATAGGAAATGTAACCTTTAGATGATGGATCTAATATACCAAATAATGAAAGGATGTTTGATTCATCAAACATATTTGGATAGTCCATTTTGACAGCCTTTGAGTCTTGAAGCCGCTTGATGAAGTCTATCATGTACTGCCTTGGATCATCTTTTATTTAAAATAAAGAAGAGGACCATTTGCAAAGTAAAATTATTAAAATGATAACAGTTTCAAATTTGTCAATGCTTTCCAAAAACTTAACGTAAAAAAGTAAGGAAACCAACATCCTATTTCAACATCATTGATAATAATAATCTCGTCTCGTCTCGTGATCTCCTCAAGCTCTATAAACTGGAATATTGGTTTCAAAGAATTCCTTCACACTTCTGTAGACCCTTACTGATAGCTAGTATGGATGCCTTGTCTATCTGAAGGCTTGAAGGAAACTGGATGTACTAACAACATTTTTGCAAACCAACTGATAGTCTTATAGTATATATTTATTTGTAATGAAATCTTTTTATCAAAATTATATTTCAACGTTTCTAGTGAGGCCATATTCACATCGTTGACTGACAGAAAGTTTAAGCAATTTTGCAAAAATATTCATGCTTCATGAGGAGATTGGGGGGGGGGGGCGGCTTTCTTCCAGACTGCAGAGTGTGGCAAGTGCACGCACTAGACAATTTGCAATAGGTCGGAGTGCATCTCAAAAATTAGGCTTTGCATGCAAGCACGGTATTCGTATGGTAAGTTCAATATAAGATTCACTTGCAGTGTCATACCATGCACGCACTACGATATTCTTAATAGAATACTGTAGTGTCACATTAAGGCCTAACTCAATATTCATTTAAAAACCAAACACATTCAACATGACATTGTATAAATAAGGTGGAAAGCTGCGTAATGCACCAGAGAGAAACAGATGTGTACGCCGTGCACCTCTCAAATGTTTCTTTGCACGCACTCGACTTGTTGCACTGCCACGTTCTGCAGACTGGACATTCTTTAATATTTTTCATCTGGTTTTCATTGACAGTTTGCGTTACCCTTCCAAGTTATGGGTCAGAAAAAGATGAAAAAATGAATTGAAATTAACCTGGTCTATCGAAAACCAATGCTGAGGTCATATTTTGTATTAACTCTGGTATTCTGTGTTGATTCAAGTAGTACTTGGCTGCATCTTCCCTCCCCGCCATTTTCAAAAACTGATTATTATTAGTTGTTGTTGCAGCGCATGGTTATGTTGTTGCTAGGCTACTCCGATGATGGAGGCTGGGGCCAAGACCCCTCAATTCTTTAATTTCTAAACATGGAACATTCACAACCTTAATCATTGGAACATGTAGTGCTAGGGCGAAAGAATATTCGATTATTCATTAGCTTTTGGCTAAAACACTTTAGTGTAACTTCCTATTTATTAACATGGAACATTCACACCTTCATCATTTTTCAGCATTTATTGGAAACACTATCTCTAGCTGCTAATATAATGTTTTTAATTGCAGCTGAACTCATAACAAACTTTTTAATGAAGCGAAGATTTCTTACATTGGTTTTTACATCACACTATAGCGTGATTAATTTGTACACCAAAGTTCCCTCCCCCTCCCTCCCTCACTTGTCTGGTCTCGTCGAAGGCCCTATTTTAACGATTTTGCTCAAATAAGTAAAAGAAACTGAAAGAAAGCGGCCACTGTAAAGTGAAACTGAAAGGAATCGGAGGAATATCGGAGAAAGAGCTCTACATACTACATGAAAACGTATACTGAAAGTGTAGATAGGCTCCAATAATAACACCATTTCCGAGAACTATCAAATCATTTTACTGAATTTTAAATCTATTTATTTAACTATCTATAAGAATCAGCGTTAAAATTCTGCAAATGTCTACTGTAATAAAAATACTGAATTTAAGTATTCATTAACGTAGTCAAAGTTATATCGAAGTGCACACAAAATGAGGTTCCTGAACAAAGGGGCAGAAAACCCCTGGCGGGCATATGATGGACAGACCCGCCTAGAGGGTGATGCAAATGCATATAAACATCCGTCTGCCTGAAATAGCATAAAACTTAATATTGCGATTAATAAAAAAGAGTTATCAACGACTCAAAATTAATCGGTCCTTGCAAAAATCGGTAACGTATCGATAATAATCATACACCCTCTGACAAAATAAAACGATAAACATGATTTCACTTGACCATTGTGGCAAGGGTCTACTTGTAGAAGGACTGGACACTAGTCACGTTTATAATATATATTATGTTAATTTAGGTAATTTACGTTTGTATCCCATATTTGTGTTGTAGTTGTTAATTATAATCAGTCAATCTATAATCTCACTACGAGTCGCACGCGTCATTTCGCTCTTATTCTTACTCGAGTTATAGGCCGCATTTACCCTATAACATACTAGTCATGGGGTCTACTAGCCTAGGAGTCTATTAGCCTAGGGGTTTAATGATTTTGTGGCACAGCCTTTTGTCACAGGATTCAAAACTGCAAATCAAAGCATAATACCTTACGGCTAATCGATATGAAGACGAATGTTAATAAATATATCTAAAATCAACCAGCAATTAATCTAAATTAAGCTTTAAACTGCAGAGAAATATGACAGAAAAAGCCCTTGTTTACCTTGATTCATAGCTACGAAACATATTGGATTGTATGTTCTATCTAATTCTGAAAAATTATTTAACAATGATTGACTGACATTTTGTATGATATAAACATAATAATATTTAAATGTAGATGATCTAACATGGTGGTAAATCCCATTATGCAGGCGCCATTTTGGAAGTATAGATGTTTTGCTTTACTCCAATGATATCAAGCTTCTGCTGAATAATAATATGTGATTGGAGGAATAAATGATTTTGGGGTGCCTACTTGATACTTGGTTCTCTCCAATCGTCATTTTTATTTTCTTTCCCTTTTGTTCTCGAATCCTTTTTACAGTTCTATGTTTTTTCAGTTTCCATTTTTTCTTAATTTACCCGCTTCATCTGTCGCTCCTAAAGATTTCATCAGTAGCTTCATAAACAAATGAAGGAATATTTACCCTAGACAAGGTTAATGACTTCTTTATTTACTAATTGTATTCATCAGATTTTACAATAAAGGCTCAGAAAGTGAATGAAAGGCGCTTGAGATTACAACAATTTTTACCTAGTCAAATAGCGGGGAAATTTTTTCGACCAAACGATATTTTCTACTTATTTTCAGCCCAGATTAGAGCTTTCCTAATCAATTCAAAGATTTGTTAATGAGGATACATAATGATTATAAGTATACCAATGATGTTTACAAATTAAACTGGAAAATATGAATATTATACTGGCGGCAATATACTGTCATTCAATAATACTTGAGACTCTTCGAAATTCTCATTGCTAATAACATAAGGTTTCTTGGAGCCATTGACGTGAGGCTGAACCTTATGTTGAAAGGGCGTATCGTTGAAGCTACGAGAGGAAGAAAACGAAATTAAACAATAATGCCAAATCACAATATATACCACATACATAATAATCCCGATATAATTCCAAAGGTAAGCACTGTATAAATATGGAATCTGAGGACGGACTGATCCATAAATGTTTATTCAAGTTAAAATTATGAAAGATGGTAATAATTACTAATGAACATTGTGAATATGACAATATAATTATGTAGCTAAATTAATTCAGCAGGTAATGCTTAATGGTAAAATTTATTTGCAAATTGACCTCATATTTATTTGTAAACTTCAGTTGCAAATTTAGATGCTTGCCCCACATCAAAACGACAATCTTATACACAACAAACCAAAATCATCACTTGTTTTGAAAATAGTCAAATAATAGCAAACAAATTTTCTTAAACATCAGTTGACCACTTGGAAGATACCTCTTCAAAACAAATGTCTATTTGGGACTGACTTCCGTGAAACTTGCAAGATGCTTAGCACTCTTACTCAGCAACTACCAACGACTGTCATTGATTTCCAACGCCTGCAAGCGACTAAAAACTGCTGATGATTACCCAAGGCTACCAACGATTGCCAGCAACTGACATTTACTGTCAACTCCTGTTAATCCTTGCCAAAGATGACCAACGATTGCCAACGATTGCCAGCGACTACCAGCGATTACTAGCGACTACCAACGACTGACACCGACTTCAAACGAAGGCCAGCAACTGATATTTGCTGCCAATGCCTGCTAGCGCCTGCCAAAATTGGTCAACGATTGCCAGCCTACGACTGTCAGCGAATGCCAGCAACTACCCAATGCTACTAACGATTGCCAGCGACTACCAGCGACAGCCAACGACTGCCATTGACTGAGAACGACTTCCCACGACTACCAACAACTGCCAGTGATGCCAATGAAGCCATCGCCTACGAGCGACTGGCGCCGACTGCCAGTGTATGACAACGATTGCTTACAACTATCAATGACACAAACGACTACCCACGACTACCAGCGACTGCCAACGACTGCCAACGACTGCAAACGACTATCAACGACTATTAAAGACTGCAAAGTCTCAACGACTACATGGACACCAGGCTTTAGATGGCGGAGCAAGCATGCTTAATTATTGAATGCCTATTGATTTAGGTAAATTTTTACCTTTTACTTTGATAACCATTATCTTTAACGCATTTCAGTAACTCAGAACCCTGCAAGAGTTCAAGACAGAAAACTAACGAACAGCCGGATAGAGAAGCATATGAAGGAGCTATATAGAAATACCGAGAAAGGGATTAGGGGGCAAAGGGGCTCAAGTGGGCAATAGGGGGCAAGGGAGCTGGAATAATGCCGTGCTAGATGGGAAATGTTACAGTTCAGGAAATAGCATTGCACTATTAACTTTGCCTTATTATTAATTGTTATCAATTAGTATTTGTTTGAGGGAGAAGCTACTTGTTCATGGGGAAATAAGGGAGTAGCAGCTATTTTAAATATCTAAAACAAAAACCTGAAACATAAAACTACCAAAAAAAACAAAACAGCACTCGCACAAATAATTTAGAGCCAACGCTATATGCGATAAGAGTCGTCAAAAGAAATTATAATCTACAACTTAAGTTCAGCACCTCTTATTCAAATAACAACGAAAAAGTTAGGTAGCTGGCTAGTTAGTCAGTTTGTTGTTTAGTTAGCTAGTAGGCCAGTTTGTTTAGTTAGTTAATCGGTCAGTTAAATTCCTAGTAATCTAGTTTGCAACTTACCGAGCTAGTGAGTCACTTTATCAGTCAGTTACAAACGATCACAGTCGGTCACAGTCGATCACACGGTTGTTAGTTAGTAAGTTATTATATAGTTAATTAGGTTGTTAGTTAGGTAGTTAGTTAGTTAGTTAGTTATTTAGTTAGTTAGTTATTTAGTTAGTTAGCTAGTTAGTTAGTTAGTTAGTTAGTTAGTTAGTTAGTTAGTTAGTTAGTTAGTTAATTAGTTAGTTAGTTAGTTAGTAAGTTACTTAGTAAATGAGTAAGTTAGAAAGGACACAGCAGGTAAGAGTACAACACCAAGTGCAATACCAACAAATGTATTCAACATGTTCTACCCATAATAGCATTTATAAATTTAGAATTTTATTTTGTTAATTCCAACGTTTTTGCTCCTTGCATAATTTATTCACTTATATACTTCAAAAGATAGGAGACTTTCATTAATCAAACCATTTTCTTAAGTAATTTGGGATTATTTCTTGAAGTTTTAAGATTCATTATTTCACTTGCCCCCTTTACTTAAATTTTAACATGGCAGTTACGTTAAAACTCCATATACAAAATATTTTATAATTATTTGCATCATAGTTAAAATTCAGAAAATCCATTTACAAACATAATGAAGCTTCAATCTTAATGGCCAGACAATGAGGATTGTGTCTTTTTGAAATTACACGATGCATAGGGCAAACA
Source organism: Catostylus mosaicus (assembly GCA_964019065.1). Taxonomy (NCBI): domain Eukaryota; kingdom Metazoa; phylum Cnidaria; class Scyphozoa; order Rhizostomeae; family Catostylidae; genus Catostylus; species Catostylus mosaicus. The sequence goes on from OZ025186.1 coordinate 3,017,138, forward strand.
TCGGGGAAATATTCATGTCATCAATATAACTCCTCTTTGCAAATTATTTTTAATCCTGTCAACAACCCCGTGAATCAAAATATATGATTAAAAGCACAATTTTAACATAGGAAATTTAACATCATTTAAAATTTGGTTCGGCTTCGTTTTTATGCTTCCACATAACAGTTAAAACATAACTTTGCAACGTTGAACAATAAAACGAAATGCTTCAAACAATGCAAAAACAGTAGTGATGACAAAAGATGAGTTGACAGAGTTGCAAATAATGCATTTGAGGAAATTATGGTCTTTCTGATTCGCCATTCTGCATAGAGTATGCTTGGAACTTATCATATTTCATTGATCTGTTGTTGTAACTAAAGGCCACCACTTCTGATAGAGTATAACAACATGCATGGCAAAGGAAGGTAAAAGTGTGATAAAGATTTCTTAGGGCTTTCAGTATCCGTGGGTGAACGTTGCAATGGATCTGACACCTTTTTAAGTCAAATTTTTGGAGTTTTAAGGATCTATAATAGATTTGCTTAGGGGCATTGCGGTGCCATAAAAACGAAGGATACGCCTATGATGAGACGTAAGGGTATTAAGGTTGATTAAAATTGTTTTAATAGCAAGCAGTATTATGGTCAAAAGTAAATATAATTTTTTACGTTCAGAGGTATAGAAATATTGCCAGCTTTCGGGAAAACTGCTCAGCTTAAAATATGGGAAAACTGCTCAGTGAATCTCAACAAGTTTTTCAAAAACATGCTATCTTTGATGCTCATCGCTAGGATGGGTACCAAAACTGAAAACTGGCACAGATACTATGAATCTTTGACACGTTTCATTAAAAATGTAGGATGTATAATCAAAAGTTTGATTCTAAACAATAAACGCCAAAGAGTAATGATTTTCAGAAATTAAGAAACGAAACTGTTTTGAAATTGTCATTTCCAGTTTTAAGGCTAAGTGGAAAAATCATTAACAATATTTCTGTTACTCTGAAAATAACCAATCCAATTTTGAGGCGTTGAAAAGCAGTTAATGTGATCCCTTTGCTTTAGAGTTCCTACACAATGGCCACTTGCTTCAACCTTTGAATGAAACGATTAGCTCAACTGTAGAGACGGTTTTACCAAGCGTTTCAATGAAATATGGTTGATTTCTACATGAAAATTTATTAGCATACCTCAACAGAACCTTCATTCAACTCAATAATGCCTTTGGAACGTTGGCCTCTGAATGCAACCTCACGACCTTGATTCGGTCTCACATATTCCTTTTTCTTCCAGCTAAAATTCGAGTAGGAAAGGTTGAAAAATACAGGAACTATTGCAAACTGAGAGGACTTTTTTAGATTACTTTTAACCTGATTAACAATAATTGACGAATTCCATATATTAGTGAAAGATATCTTTTAAACAGATATTTTGATGAAAAAAAGAAGTTTTAAATTCAGAGATTTGCGATTGGCTCTCTAACTTATCTATAACCTATGTTAATGTACTTAATTAAATAAAAGAATCTTTTGAAGACCAATTAGGAAGCTGCAGGACTTCCTTCGTTTTTCAGCTAAATCAAAATTAAAGAGAGATAAATCTACAACATAAAAGAGAAAAGCATCAAACGAACAACTCTCACTTTATCTACTTACCTGCTTCCTTCTAGAATTCGATTCCGGCGAATTCTTAACGCGTAAGTTTTATATGGAAAATGAACAAGGTTAAAGAAGTAATGATTTCTGCTTTTGATAGTATTTTACATCCCTTTTCTTGGCTGCAATTTACGTATCTCATTCTTCTTACAGTCTAAGCATTTCAAAAACAGCTCACATTCATCATAATGAAAAGCATCGACTTAAGTGGCTAACATGGCCTATGACAATCCTCTGACCTATGACGTTTGACATTACATTAACAATGACCTATAACGTTTGACGCATTCATTGACCTGTAACGTTTAAGTTTACGTGTCCGCGAGCAGCAAAGCAAGGAAGTAGTTGACCTATGGTAGGTACATCGAATTGTCAATATTTCTCAATAAGAATTTTTGGACTGGATCATTTCTCGTTGAAACCGTTGATTGAGGGACGCAAAGAGCAATTGGATGACAAGGTGTGCATAAACATAAATCCAAGACTCCAAGCATTGCATCATCAAATAGAACAATACAAAATAGACAATTACATAGACAACTTTAATACTTTACAATTATAAAAATGTCTTAAACATATACAAAAGCAGGACATAATTTGAAAATTGAAGATCATTTCTAAATTCCAAGTTCGTACTGTAACATGTTTTAAATCTAACCATTTGTATTAACACGTTGTGTGATGTCATTCCTGATGTCATCAATATAAAAATGAACCATCTTTCTGAATAAGTAGTTTCTGTTAATTGATTTACTCTGTTAATTTGATTTAGGTATTATTAAGACTGTTTGTAGCAATGTCAGTGAGTTTACAGTCGTCGCTACAAAACAATCATAATATTCTAAGTCTTACAAAAATTCAAATATCCTAGTATCATTTAACGTAATATAAATTTAAAAATTTATTTAAGGTGAATTTTCAGGAGGTGCAGTAAATAAAAGCAGCAAATATAAAGCAGCTGATAAATTATTTTATACAGCACAACGTCGGTATGTCAAATTTTTAGGTACCAAAAGTCCCGCCCAGCTTGGGGTTTATAGATCAATGCTTGTTCTTCAGTTTGCAAACAGGCAATTTATCTATTTTAATGAAGGTATATCATTTTGGTTTCTTTACAGTTTCTTTCGCAACCTTTTAACCTGGTTCACAGGGAAATTTACTGGTAAAACATATTGCGTGCTGACTTATTATATTCAAAGAATAAAGGAGGTTTTAATATTATTTAGCAAGACAAAAATAGACTCCCACTGCCTGAGATGGGGAGAGTAGAGTTTAATATACAGTTTAGGGTAGTCTAGGGTACCATTTTATACAAAATGGAATGGCAGAATAACGCTGTTAAATTATAGGATTTAATTCGACTCCCCTTCATAACTCGAAGGCGTACGATCAAGTTAAACAAGTAATAAATGTCGACGATGCGCTGTATCATTTGAGATTAAGCAACAAAACCTTGAAGCAAAAAGGAGAAGTTCGAATACTCTCCTTTGACATATTAAATTCAAATTTAAGCACGTCCTAAGGGCAGTTCGTTAAATTTCGTAATTTAGAAGTCTTTCATATAGTCATCTGTTATCTCTGTAGGACCGGTCATAGTGTCTAAGATGTCTCGGTAGTATGTGTGTCCTGTTGAGAAAATGCAGTATTTGTTAATTGTAGGATTCTTAGCAAAGGAATAGAAGGACTTGCCTTTGCAGACAAGAAAAACTGGAACGCTGGATCGTGTCTTCCTTGTTAGTTTTTTAGATATATAATCATTTAAACATTAACGGTCCATGTTTTTAACATTATCTGTATATATTTTGTTTTATCAAGTGTTAATTTCTAATTTTTAACATATTTTTCTCCTTTATTCAAAAAACAAGAAACTCTAGTAGAATAAATTGAACAAACTTGTAAAAACGATAAGGTCATCTTCAGTAAAAATTAATTTAGTATTGCAGGAAAAAGTGAAATCAAAATTCTATCAAGAGGAGGTTAATTCGAAAAGAAAATTTAAGTAGTCCTTGTCACGTTGAGATTTTCCTATTTACCTGTATCAATTGCATTACCACACCGACAGTTTGCACAATTGTAATGTATAAAATCTCACTTACTTTTTAAGAAGGAGAGATGACAGAACAACTGAAACTGATGACATTGCCATGGCAGCACTGGCCATCCATGGCCGTAATGAAAATCCAATTGGTTTCAAAACACCAGCGGCTATCGGTACCCCAATCATGTTATAAAGAAACGCAAACACGAAATTTATTCGGATCCTTCGCACAGTTTTGCGTGAAAGCTCCATGGCTGCAACTACGTCCATCAAATCATTCTGAAATTAAAAAGAGGCCATTGAAAAATTTGAATTGTAAATGCGTATTGATAAACTGCAAAAGAGAAATGCGTTTACCTTACTATGAAACGTAGAGTAATGAAACATAGAGAATGGAAGAGATCTATTACAATAACATGCCATGATGAAAAGCCCCAAGTTTCCAGAAGCTAAGTGAATTTTTTAGGCTTCTCCAGTTTACTCCAGATACAACTTCTGGTAAAAATACTTTGCTTAGCATTCATCAATCACATTCATTACCATGTTTCTATCAATGTTACAGTTTGAAAAAACGAAAGCCGGCAAATTCGTGCAAATGTTTTGAAACTTTTACCAATTGAAGCACAGACTGTTGTAATGAGAATATAGGATAAAAATATAAGATTCATTATCGAATTAGATATGGCAGATATACTTATTGCAGTAGGCACTATTCTGATGCTTATCATAGCTTTTGTAGGAGTGCAAAAAGGAATGAAACACTAAGAACCTTGATTAAAACAATGCCAGCAGCCTCAACAGCGACATCAGTTCCTGTTCCAATTGCAATTCCAACATCCGCTTGTGCTAATGCTGGCGAATCATTAACACCATCACCCACCATCGCAACTTTGTGACGTCTTGATTGCAACGCTTTCACTGCAGCTACTTTATGGGATGGTAATACTTCTGCTATAACTTCAACTATACCAACCTAAAGCAGAAAAAATAATGAATTATCAAGAAATACTTGATCTCTTCAAAATAAGTCATAGTTTCTCGTCAATCTTGAAGTGGCTGAAGTTAACGTTACAAGGCTTAACATTCTTCCATTTCTGTCAACAACGCATCGCTCAACTTATCAGAAGACCTGCATAGAATAAACAAGGAACAAGAGGCACTTCAAATGAGACAATAAGAAGTGCCTCTTGGAGACAAGAAAGGAAATAATTTGATAGCAACGGCGATCAAATGCAAAAAGGTAGAATAGGAGACAATCAATACCACAGAATTGGAAAGGGGAATAGCAGTGCAAGGCTGCAAAATAAAACAGCATGAAACCTTAATACCTGAGCAGATAACCTGTGCATACATTTCACGAAAACCACATTATTTCGTATCATGTAAAAAAAGCATCGAAGAGCTGTTCACACCTGGCAAACTGTGTAAAGCACTCCTTTTAAAAAATGGTTTTCACCATATAGTCGATTTCAATACAAATTAAAGTGGAGAAGTGGTCAAAGTGCAGGTCTATGAACCGAGAAGCGGAGAGGCTCGCAGTTTGAGTCCAATCGGTCGGAACCCTTCTCCATAAACTGTTCAACCAACCAAGCTGTCCATCCTTTTGAGGTCTGTAAGTGGGCACTAAGGAGAACTCCTTGACAGCTTGACAGCTGGCAGAACCAAAGCCTGGGTTAACGCATAATTAAAACCAACCATAAAAAACAAACAAACAAACAAACAAACAAACAAACAAACAAACAAACAGAATTTACCTGCGATGCGATTGCATTGGCGGTTTTTCTGTTATCACCGGTTAATAATATGACATTTAGTCCCATATTTTGAAGTGTTCGTATTGCTAGTGGAGCTTCTTCCTTGATCGTATCAGCAACAGCCAACATTCCAACCAATACTCCGTTGATGGCAGCAAGCACCGCAGTGTGTCCTTGTTCTTCATGCTGGATCATTACTTGATCTACGTCCGTCTCTATACGCAAATTGTTTTGCATCATCCAGTCCCTGTTCCCAATAAGTACCTGCGAAAGAATCAGTCGCTGAAATGAAGTGGAAATTACATTAAAATGCTTCTGGTCCTTAGTTGTAATTTGATGTTGTTTGTTCCATGGATTTGTTCAGGAAATTAGGTTTAACGTACTTACGAAAAGGATGCAAAGATTTCTGCTCTCACGCTCTGTGTCATTGTTGAAGTATAAAGTTCACAAATTTATGAGAATGTGAGATGGAAGAACAAGCGGATGCGAAAGTTTCAATCTAAAGCACTTTTTGCTTATTTTCCTTTCAGCATAATTATAACGTGCTTATATTCGATGTCAATTCAGTTATCAGACTGCTTCAGAACTGGCGTTGACTAAGGGATCAAGCCCAAAGGAAGCATTAGGATCATAGACAAAAATACAAAAGTTCTCTTTTGATAGGAGTTAAAAGATCCCAGTAAATTAAGTGCTACTCAAGGGTTTAAAACGAGCTGATATCAAATAAAGTTGAATTTAAAGAAAGGTTGACTGAAACTTTAAAACATGTGACTTTGATTGACATCTTGGTAGGCAAAAACAATGAAATGAGATACTATTGATTGACAGCTCTGCCACACACATTTTGTCTTTGCCAACCAAAATCTCAGTTTGATTGACATAACAGTCACATGTTCTAGAATTTCATTTCAAAAACAATACTTATTAGGAGACTGATTTGCTACTAAGAACTGAGCCTCCACTGACAAATATAGATTGAAAATTTTGTAATTTTAAGGCTTTAAAACTGCATGCGTCTTCACAAAATACATGCAAACAATAGTTTTCCATTACCTCGTAAGTCCCCTTACTCGCACCATTTATGGGCGGTAAATCGATTGGTTCTCCACCTGACAAATTCTCTACTCCCGCCACCATGCATTGCAGCCCGTGTCCTGGAACAGCTTCAAAGTCAGTACATTGACCAAGAACCTCCGATTCAAGGACCTGCTTCGAATTCTGCGATATTGCTAATCCAATTGGATGTTCGCTGCTTCCTTCTGCTGTGCCTACTATTGCTAAGAATGGACGCAGAGAGCAAATATTCGATGGCACAAACAGCTTTGTCTGTGTTACGACAGGCTTTCCATGAGTAATTGTGCCAGTCTTGTCGAAGACAACCGATTTAATCTGCAAAGAAATCCAAACTTCTTGTTAACGAGATGGAGAAGGTATTTGAATGAGTAATAGAAAACCTTCTCATAATGATTTAAACAATTAACACACGACTCTATGGAAGAGCAGCAACACCTTAGGCACTCATTGTTTATGCCAATAGGAAGGGCAGATGCGTATGTAGCATTCTGAGGTCTAATGTAATCTTTCTTATTAGTTAGGGAAGAAAAGGTGAAATGAACTGAAAGAGAGAGAGGAAAGAGAGAGACAGAGAGAGAGAGACAGAGAGAAAGAGATTAAGATGTCTTGTGTAAGCTTCCTTATCAACAATTTTAAATATTAGTTCAATGGTGAAACACCAAGGAAGCACGATACTATTCAAGCATCATATAATGTTGAAATTCCAATCAATTCTATAGTAAAGACAGGTTCATTAGAACTTCCAACTCTTTGCGCTAACTTTTAACAACAAACTTGCACTTTCATTGTTTAAGACATGTTTTATTATCTTAATGAAACTTGTTGCGTAAATTTTTTTGGAATGAAGGAGTTTTTTATTTTTGGAGTTTTTAAGGCCAATCCGCTACCTTATTTCGACCTAGATACTACAGGGCAATATTATAAATACAATCAATACAATACAATACAATACAATACAATACAATACAATAAAATAAAAAACAATACAATACAATACAAAACAATACAATTCAATAAAATACAATACAATACAATACAATACAACACAATAAAATACATTATTACCTTGTGTGCAGTTTCCAGCGGCTCTCCACCTTTGATGAGAATACCATTCTGTGCACCAACACCGGTACCAACCATTACAGCAGTAGGAGTAGCTAGACCCAGGGCACAGGGACAAGCAATGGCAAGAACAGAGATTGCACAACGGAATGCAAACTGGAACGTGATTTCTGATTCTGTATACAAAGATCGCTGCAAAAATAAAGCCAATATGTGAGTATGCTAAGTATTTAGACGTTATGGTACAAGATAACAATGATTTCACGTGCAGCTTTGAAATATAACAACTTCATAGCATTTCAGCATAAAGTTTTCTATTAAAAATACCAGTCTTTCAAAAACGATAACTATGTGTTCGATAATTAGCAAGAAGGCGGCTTAGATTCTAGTCTCGTTGGATTTTTAAATTGTGGTTAACGCTTATGATTGCTCCGCATCCTGAACAGCAAAAATAAATTCGATTCCAAACGAATTATTGAATCCTAAGATATTTTCTGGATTCTAGACGCTAAACGATGTAGGGGTTGCTAATGCTTAATGGAATGCAAGTTCAGCGGAATGTAGGAATAACAAACAGAATGATAAACAGATGTTCGTACTTACGTCATAGTCATGCTTGATCGAGTCATATGCGACAAAGCCAATTGTTATCCAGACAATCAATGTCAGCACAGAAATCGATATGACAAATGGGACAAAATATGCAGATATTCTATCAGCCAGTTGTTGAATTGGGGCCTAATGATTTAATATGATAAGAACGTGGGTCAATTGGTGTTCATAGATTAAAGTTATTCAAAAAGAGAAGAACCAAGATTCATCTTATTTAACTTTATGTATCTTAATGTCAATAACGGTACCATAATTGTTTAGAAATTTAAATAGAGTGGATGACTAACTCAATTAAACTTTAACTGTAGAGTCTCATTGTATCTAACATTTTATTGGTCAATGAGACAGTGCAAGAGCTTGATTGACTATCACAGAGACCAAAGATCTCGATAGCACATAAAGTTCGAGTAAAACGACATCATCAGAACATTTCTGAGCTTGACATAAAAACACATTGCCATTGAAATAGGTAAAAAGCGATTCTCAATTGAAAAAATCGTAGTGACTCACTTTTGAAGTTTGAGCTTCTTCGACAAGTTTTACGATTTGTGCAAGAGTTGTCTCTGAACCAACATGAGTAGCTTCCATAAGTAGTGTTCCTGTTTGATTGATACTTCCTCCAATCAACGGGTCCCCCACCTGCAAAGAGCAAAAATTGTCATTGATATGCAAGCCAATGACACCTTCTAAAATAATCGCATGTTGTACAGGTTCCAAGTCACTTTGATCGGTTGTTTGGTAGCTGGGAGATTTGACAGAAATGAAATAATTCCCGGTATGAAAATCAATACCAGCTATTTAGGCTAAACAAGGAAGCATTTTTAAACAAGCACACCCATTGATATAAGTGTAATTTATTCAATTGCTTCAAAAACAGAACTACATTAATGCCTTAGAGGATAATAACTTTACCAAAGGCGTAAGGTGAAACCATATCGAAATAATGGCATTTTCCAGCAAAACTTTAGGGAAGATAACCATTTATCTATTACTCACAGATTCTTAAACACATAGATAAATACGCTTAACATCTAGCGTTTTTGTGAAAGGTCCATGATATGTGAAAATTTATAAAAATTTAGAACACATCTCATAGAAGACTGAATATAGTTTATCCGATGCGATAACAAATAATATAACAAACCTTTTTGGAGACAGGCATCGATTCACCAGTAATGAGTGACTCATCTGCCATTGAATTTCCTTCTACGACTACACCGTCGACTGGTATTTTTGCACCTGGAACGACCTTAAAAATCACACTTGAATATTAGTATAATCACCAAAACCTTTCTCTGATAAATCATTACACCACATTTATGACCTAAATGAGTAGAAAGAGGCCGAGCTTTTAAAGGACTACAAAATATTTTTAAATTATAACAAAAAAACAGCAATCTCTGAATGCAAAATATATTGTAAGGGTGCCTTTGATTCTTCAAATTCAATGAGAAACTATTCATAAATAATAAATTGGGGTTAATTAATAGCCCTAGAATTTAACATTCATTCTAAAATGAAATGTTCGGCAACGCTAGAGCAGTGAATTTATTAATAAACTTGTATCAAACCTAAAATTGATAACATTCAATCGGTTTTTTGGCAATTATACTCAAAGCGCTACTGTTCCAAGGTACACATATCTTAGAAAATCTTGTTCCGTTCGAGTCAATAGAAAGTTACTGCTGCAATTAAGTAGAATCATAGCGAAATGCAACCAAATCAGAACACGAATGCTAAAAAAACTGGCAGCAACTCGTGGTTTAATAGCACAGAAATTCAACTTACCTTAAGAATATCACCTCGCTGAACCAGGTTCACGTCAATTGGCGTTTCACTATACGAAAAACATCGAAAAGCTTCAGTATTGAGCTATAGGATTAGCGTTAACTTGGCTTCTTTGTTTACTTTGCAAAATTATAAAATCGCCTTGTAGCTGCACTGTGCATTCTACTCAGTCAGAATGTTGGAATGCATTGCTAACAGTCGCACTATTTAACCTTAATATTGATTCATATATATATTATGTTCATCTTCTGTACGCAATGTGCCCCAACCCATTTCGTTTCGATTTTCCGCTTATAAAAAGGGCCTCCATTAGCTCAATCCATTATTAGTAGCATCAATATTGGAGAGCATAAGACAATGTGTAGCTGGGAACAAACACGTATTGGTAAATTTCTACAACTCAATAATGACAGAATACGATGGTTCAAGTTCCACGCTTGCTGCGATCTCCAAACACCTGCATAGATTTATTATAATCATATATATTAACCAAGCTTGCTGTAATCAAGTACGTTTTGCAAAGCCTGAAATAGGCTGCCTATGAATAATATGATTTAAATAAAAGCCCTAAGTAGGATACCTTATGATTGTACTGTCTGTACTATCTATCTTAACTAGTAGCGCCTCCGGTGGCTGCAGTGACAATAACTTTGACAATGCTTCTGACGTTTTGCTTTTAGCCAGATGTTCAAGCCACCTCCCAAGTGCAATAAATACCAGTAACATAGGCGGCGTTTCAAAAAATGTCATGGGACTGATTGGCGGGCCTTGGATGACAGCCATCAATAAAACAACAAACTAAAAAAAAAAAGGAATTGTATACTTCAAATTTTTAAAACATAATTCGACATTGAAGCAGATTAACGGTAGACTTGTGAGCAAATGGGTTGAAAAGCATCCCTATGTGCTACAAACAAAGCAATAAAGACAATATTATTTGAACCTTTTGGCCCTACATAAAAACTGAATGCATAGTCATTTTGAACAGATATATTGTGTATAGGCTTGAATGGTACAATAGATGACAGTATGCAACATGCATTGTAGCACTTTGTTACAATAAAGTTGACATTATTATATTAGGATTCAATGATGGATAGGCAGATGCACATATAGGCAGGTAAACAGGTAGGCTTATATATTTAGGAGCGCTATCAAAAAAGCTCTTTTAAAACTAAAGTGCTGAAAGCTGATGATGCAGCATCCACTTGTCGTGCTTCAGAAATGTTTTCTTCATTCCAGAGAAGAAGAGATAAATTTCAGCACAGTCACTTAAAATATGAACTTAGAATGGACGAAATAAAAATATTACTGAGTTTCATAGCCGTCTCATAAGAATGAAAAATCCAAATTGCACTTCCAGAACACCCATTCCACACTTACAATATTTTTTAAACCCTGTTTGACGATACTATTCTCAAATCCTTCCGTTTCTAGAAGCATTTTCGTTTCGTGCCATTTTCGGTAGCGTTGCCGTGTAAATGAAAGATCAAAACTACATGGTTTAATACAGTTGATCTAAAAACGGTTTGAACAGGGTCTAAATATAACAAGAGTATCGTGTAACTGGGAACAAGATAATAAAGCGACTCATTGAGCCAGGCAGCGCTTATCCATATCAAGCGTTAACAGCGCCTGCATGGAATTATGGGGTATCGAATTGAGAAAGATCTTTTTCAGACCTGTGTTTATAATATGGCAGCTGCAGTTACATCAGCAAAACTGTTTGAATTTGAAACAAGGTAACAAGGTAAAACCAACTATTGCAATATGCAATGAATATGCTAGGAGTAGAAATTTTGATTCGATGTGCTACTTCTGTTTTGAATGCATCTCAAATACTCACAGAGTAGATGTAAGCCACTGTTGTTGCCATGACAATGAGTACATCCATGTTCGTGGCTCCATGCTTCAGTGCTTTGTATGCCATTATGTAAAAATATCTGCCACCAAATATCTAAAAAGTAATATTGTAAGCTTGCCATTTCATTTGTGCTGCATAAAAAACTCGACTTAAATTCTTACAGTTGTCTTACTCTTGCATGTGCAATGGTTATTTATTAAGCCCATTATGCCGTCAAAAAAAATGCTGTGGTGAATTGTAGGTGCTTTGCTATTCTATAAAGCATCGTACACATTCTGTAATCTATCATCTAAAATCCTTTATATTTATATTTAGGAGCGAAACAATCATTTATAAATTAACCGTCTGGACCTATTCATTATTCACAGATAAGTTAGTCACTTAACTTTTAAGAATACAAAATATTTATGATTACAAACCTGGACAGGTGTACATAATATAAACAAAAGGAAGTTCTCAAGTGAAAGTCCCCTGACAATGTATGGTCCTTTCTGTTCCCCAATGATTGTATACGCTATGATGATTGCAAGTACTGGTAGTCCAAAAATCAAAGATATGAGAAAAGATTGTCGCCATCTGCAAACAAGAAAAATAACCATTTACTATCTTGCAACATTTAATAATATAAAGGATCCCATTTGAAGCAAGATTAATATTAATTAAATGCTGCATTATAATGTGTCATGGGTCATCAATTATGCCATGCAGGATGACATTTAATAGCATAATGAAAGCCTTTGAAATTCATTCAGAAGCCCTCTGGGTAAACTGGAAGTTAACTTCTTGACCATCATTGATTCAGTTTTAATGTGTTGTTATTTTGTAAATAGGTTTAACATCTAAGGTATGAAGAGAGTTCTCATTTGCTATTCTATAGTTTATGTCTTAGCTTTAGGATATAAAGGGAAGCTGATTACTTCATCATTTGCAATTTTCTCTGTGAGTTCTTTGTGTCAAGTCAACACTTAACAATAATCTAAATCAACCAGCAGCAATGCATCAAAAAAACATGAGGCTTTAAGAGGAGGAACAGACAGCAATAATGCAAACTTGAAAAACTTCTATATAAATATATAGATAATAATGTCAGTAGTCTAATAAGCAAATAAATGACTTACTGGTTAATGACCTTCGAATCATGCAAGGCACTTTCTTTACTGTGATCTTTGCTAGGAATTGAAGCACAGAAACCAAGGTCTTCTATTCTCTCAATGATATCTCTTGGTCCAATTTTGTCTGAATCATATGTGAACTTTCCTCTGTTTGTTGATAATGCAACTGATGCAGAAATAACACCTCGGACTTTCAAAAGGCTGGACTCAATCAAGCCTACACAACTTGCACAGGTCATATTTGCAATCTACAAACGAAGAAATTCTTCAAACTTTCAGGTAAAGCACTAAAAAACTAGAATCCTTTTCCTTAACTTATAAAGGAAATCAACCAGCTTAAGCTATAAATGATGCCATGGGGAAGAATGATGATGAGAAAGTAAACCTGATGTCATCACACAATTGCAAAAAGTATTCATCTATACAAATTATTGATTCACAAGGTTGGTTTTGAGATAATCAAAAGATTAAGTAGCAGCATTTAATCTCCTTACATTTCATGTAGCATAATTACTCAATTTTTTAAATAGTGAATGACAAAATGAAGTCAGATGAACGCATTATAACTTGGGTGCATGTATAATATCCATACTTTGTTACATGTGTGATTTAAGTTAAGTGAAACACAGCTGAATAGAGAAGCATCTTCACTTAGAATAAAAAGTAATGACAATTTATTTTGTGAACTTTGCTTATAACTTTAGTTACGAAACCTGCTGTTGCAAAAACAGTTAACAACCATTTGCTTGTGAAGGTTCGTAAAGTTCAGACATAGTAAACAAGCTACCTGCGATTATAATTGACTCTAGATGTTTGAAAAATGATTTAGTGATGTTCTTCTATCAGTCAATGAAGAACAAAAACAAGATGAATGAAAGTTGACATATTTTCTTGTAAACAATGTGCGTTTAAAGGGTGGTCAATTTTTTTTATCACATACAACTTACTTTTTTTATAAAACTGCTAGAGTTTTCATTGAGCTTTCAAAAAGCGGGAGAATGTATTTAGTTATTCTCAGTTATAGGGAAAGATACTTGATAATTTGAAAGCAATTCATAATGACATGAAAATTAGATTTTATTGATTCATGCAAAAATTTACTTACAGCTAATTCAACAATACTAAATCCTTGGGCATTATCTTCTAGCACTGTAGCCTGGAATCCCAACTCTGTAATGTGTTTCACAATTGTGACTACATTGGTAACTGATTTGTCATAGTTGACTTCCGCTTTCTGAGCAAGTAGCGCAACGACAGCAGATTTGATACCTATCATGGAACATAAAATTGGTGGTCAGAAATTGGATTAAAATGGATAAAAAGGATTTAGATCTTAAGACAGCAAGGGTGATGGTTGGAGGAGATAGGATAACATTTGTAGCCACTGATCAATATTTAGCAGATAATAGGTTGTTATGGAAATCTGTAGTTATCCTTGCCATGCTAGATTAAACAAATTGTGTATCAGAGAGAGAGAGAGAGAGAGAGAGAGAGAGAGAGAGAGCGAGAGAGAGACCATTCTGTTGCCTGGTGCTGCCCAATCATTAAAATGAAACTTAAAGCAACAACACAGGCATCCTCCATTCTTCCTCTAGCAGATTATTAGGATATCTTGTGTAAGCTTCCTTCTTAGAAAAGAATAGTACAATGGTGAAACACCAATGAATACTATTCAAGCATGATATCATGTTGAAATTCCAGTCAAGGAGAACGAGCAATTAAAAGCATACAGCGTTGGTCATGAAGTAAAGATGATTGGTTCTATTCAGGGCTGTTTATTTAGGGAATGCAATCACATGCACAGATACAAATGCCTTCTTTCATACCTGAAAAATCTTGGGTCTACATTCAGCATGAAAATTAAGCTTGATTTTTGTCCACAGTTCCAACTCATTCACTGGTTTTGTGATGAATGAAGTGGAATTTAATACATAAATATATATATATTTATTTTCATTGAATCAAACTTTTAGGATGAAAATGTCCATAATACATCAAATTTACCAGGTTTTTTCTTGAGACTTCTTTCAATGGTAGCAACGCAAGAGGCACAGGTCATTCCACTAACTTTCAGGAATGCTTTGCACACATTTGCATCATCAAATGATTGATGGCTGTTTTGACGTTGTATATGAACTTTATCCCCAATTGAAATCTCTGATGGCTTTCTTTGTAATTTCACAGTTACTTTTTCAGGAGTGCCTGCACTTGAGACTGATCGCATAGATGATTTTCTGCTCAAAGCTATGTAAATATTGATAAAAACTTCCAGTATTTATCATATTTATGCAACAAAGCTAGTGTGCAACTCATGCAGTCACACAGAATAATGTCATATTTTTC
Source organism: Catostylus mosaicus (assembly GCA_964019065.1). Lineage (NCBI taxonomy): Eukaryota > Metazoa > Cnidaria > Scyphozoa > Rhizostomeae > Catostylidae > Catostylus > Catostylus mosaicus. Next base: position 3,032,424 of record OZ025186.1, read on the forward strand.
TAAATCAGATTGTGAAATAAAGGTTATGATGATAGAACAGTATCTATATTTTCTAACAGACCTATGATATATGAGAAACTGATAAAAATGATACAGCCTCTATAAACATTGAATTATTTTATATATATATATAAGATACCTTTGACAAAGACAACCTTTTAAACACACAATACTAAAATATCAAGATTTATATTTTATAGCTATGTATGCAAAAAATAGATCAATGACATCACAGAAACAAGCATTTTACTTGATCACAAAAGGATTGTATTTGATCATCATTATGGGTGACATGGTAAAATTAAGGGGCCAAAATTTTCTCAGAGAAAACGGCCAGAAAATATCCAACCAATCTAATTTGATTGTACATATAAAAGGAAAGTGCTTAAATTTAAAATTGCTGATATTTCCACTTCTTTCAGAAAGGTCTCTAGAAGGGCCACATCATAACCAACCAGGGCTGAAAATTCAGACAACTATGCAAAATTTCTGACAATTTCTGACAAATTTTCAGACAATTGGCTGCATAACAATAGACTCATTGTTTTAAGAACAATAGCTTATCGTCTAAACTAATGTTTATATCAGGTCAAATTTCCAACAAAATGGCAGTTTATGGTCCTTGGGGTGGGGCTCTTTGCCCCTCCAGCCCCCCCCCCCCATTGGCTTCAGCTACATTATTGTGAAAAGACATACCTTCTTCTAGAAGTGTGGCATCAAAACCAATATCATCAATTGCATCCCTAACCTCCTCTCTTTTTATACCAGAAGGGAAATGCTTGACAACTGCTTTCTTTTCTTTTAAAGATATATTGACATCTTCAATTCCACTAAGCTTGATAAGTGCATTTTTTATTGAGTTAGTACAAGAGTCACAAGTCATTCCTTCAATATGCAAAATCGTTGTTTCTGGGGGCTCACTTGGGGAACTATTCTTTGTAAGCACCTTCACCTCAATGTCGAAATTTTTCAACATTGTTGCAATTCTATCAGGCTGTATTTGTAAAGGTTTATAAGACACAGCTGCAAGTGTATTATTCTCATAAATATCACAGCTTATTACACCGTTTTCCTTCAGCAAAGTGTTTGTTATTCTTGTTGCTATTGTAATGCTTTCGACATTTTTCATACCAAGTAGAAGGACTTTTACACTCTCATTGGGAATAGCCTCTTCGAACACTACCTCAGCATCATAGCCCATTTCTGTTATTTGTTCTGCAATAGTTTCTTTGGTTGTCTTTGATGAATCATAGGTAACAAACGCAGTTTCTTTTTCTAAGGACACTTCAATGCCTATAATACCATCTCGATCTTTCATTCCCATTGTGATATTCTTGACACATGACTGACATGTCATTCCATGAACTGATATGTTTGCATTTTTTACTTCATCAAAGACAGGATTCTCCATGTTTGTTCTTTTTAAATTTTACTGCAAATACAAATGAGAGATAAATGAGGTATATAGATAAATATTTTTTTTTATTGACTTCAAGGCTAAAAACAAGCATTTATTAGCCAAAACCAGGGATCTTTCTCCAGTACTCTGGAAAGGCAGAAGGTGCCACTTTAATGCCAGTTATTGGCCATACTCTATGAATTTTACACTTTTGCTGTGTCACCTATCTGCCAATAGCATGCACCAATTATGCTGCCGGTTCAAAAAGGCATATTTTTGTGTACCTTGCCCAAGGCAAGTGTTAAAACCAGTGACGTTTTAATTAAGTTCGTCTTGCAACTTGAACACACCACAAAAAGCTGGAGAGGTGGTGCATCAACTTTATGCCAGAAGTTAAAAAACAAGTCAGCAAAATGGCATTTTGCCAAAACATCAAACAAACATGTTACATAATTTACTTTTAATCTGACAAGGAAAATTTCCTACACCTGTTTACAACTGCACACAAAAGAAATTTGCTAGAGCATATGCCATACATGACCTTTGCCTAGGCAAAGTTTTCCTGTGTGTGGCTAGCATGGAAAATGGCCTTCATAATTTATTGCCAATTTTGTGTGACCTACCTTGAATTACTGGTATAATTTTTATACCATATCACAACAGGAAAAATGGTCAACTGGATCAGTCAGCTCTATCAAAATCTGCTAAACAGGACTAAATCGTGATTTTTGTCCCCCTTCTTGTTATTAAATTGGCTGATGTTAGTTTTTCCAACGGACAAGTTAAAAATACACAAACAATGTCACAATTGTTCTTACTAAAATTACACAATCCACAGACTACATTCAATAAATTGAGCAAGTCCTTAAAGTTCCAACAAGAGTTGAGATAAATGCCACAATGTATCAGGAAATGTGCTAATCGCATTGTACTGGCATGGGATGGCGAAATAGGATCCAATTACTGGCCTAAAAACAACAAGGATAGTGAAGCTTTGCATACCCAAACAAAATTAATTAGATTTGCAGATAATTTACACGCAGCGTTCTATTTGTGTAGCCAGATCAAGGTTTGAATGTGATCATCTGTAATCCAGTCTTCATTTACAGCATTGATTGAATAATTCCGCTAAATGCCTTTACTTTATTTCCAAGGTAAATCTTCGAACTCCTCCATTTTGCAATACATGTCCGTGAGGTCACGAAGGGTCTGGGATCTAAAGACGCACTTCGGACGCGCCGCCACCGCGCCACCGACAGAATCCGGTTTTTAGATCTGCATGCGAAATGAAGCCCCCCCCCCCCCGCTTCATACGGGTCTGCATATCAGGTTGGGACCTGATGGTTGCCGTTCTTGTATGTGGTGCTTGAAAAAGACTACATAGACGTTAGAGATGATTTGTCGTGAGTATTGCTGTATTTTAATCGTGACTACGGTCAACGAGAATAGACCTAGTACTTCGAAAGAATATTTGCAGAAAAATGATGACTTTGTTACGTATTCAATATCATTAAAATGCATGCTCTTTTTATGTCGTATCACTTTTACCGCTCGACCATCCACAAGGCCAACGATCGAAGCGTAGTTCACTCACAAAGAAAAACCCTTTTACATAGCTGAAGAAAAGAAAAAGACCTACCCTGCAGCAGTATACATTATTTGAAAGATTGTTGTAGGTACTAAAACAAAAAATACAGAAAATGCAATTCAAATGTTGATTTTCAAAAATACTGATGTAACTGGGAAGTATGTGGTTTTGCTGCCCATTACTTGGAAAGACATTCCTCAGTAGCTACACTGCACTGTTGAAAAATGCCCTATTGTCTTTGGACTTTTAAAATCGGATAGTTCACATCAATTTTTTTTGCGTGTATTTGCGTTCGCTAAATTATGATGTATTTTGGTGATATTCACAGCTAGCCACATCCCATCCCTGGATTCCAAAAAAATAAATAAAATTTTTGTTGAAGGCAATAACAAAGACATTACTCATAACTGCTTACAAAAATTATTACAAGAACGAAAGTGACAAACCGCGAATTTGAGGCGTGAGGGTGAGACATGAGATTTGAATTACTTTCTGTTTCTATTGATTTAGTAGTGTATTAAACTTGAATTTTTAACCTGCCTGATAATATAAAGTACAGGGCAGTTGGTGACAAGCGATAGCTCGAAACCCCATTGGTTTTCATGTCAACAAAAGTTCACTACTTCAATTTGGATAATGGCTGTTGCAGTATCATTGATCATCTTAATTCTAGCATTCTCAATTGATAAAGGTAACGAACGATATATGGCAATTCACCTTTATTTTAAATAATTTTTTTAATTGACCTTTTATTACATTTTCCACTCCAACATTGTAAACATCTTGGATCCTTTGTAAAAAATTGTTATTGAAATACGGCACAATTCATAAAAACAGATTCACTTGAGTTGCCAAAAATAAGAACTACGCAAGAGTTTGCTCGAGACTCTCCCAGGGGGGATATTTGAACATTTTATGTATGGGGTGTCCATACGATGATTATGGTAAGTCATTGCTTTGTGACCCGATATTTTGAGAAGCTGATTTAAAATCATGTACTTTTGGTAGTTATGGGTAGCTAATTAACAAAATATTGGGCATTGATACTTTTGGGTTCAACCAACACATACAGATAAAGGCAGCTAGGTTTCCTTCGTTGGAAATGAGGCTGTTGCAATCAATCGATAAAGAAAATTTTCAAGATACAGGTTATTTAATCATTGTGGATGAAGCTGAGACTTGAAGGCTCAAACCTTCAAACAAACGTTTTTTATATCTTTGGAGCGTGAATTATCCCATTTGTGAAGAACTGTCTGCCTTCTACAGAATTAACCATGCTTCTTGGACAGACCTTCCAAACTTTGATTTATTGACTTAAGATACAACTTTTCGTGATTAGTTGCAAATAACTAGAGATAATAATAAAACTGACAACAGTCAAGCTGCAAATTGTTAGCATAATAACTATGGAATGTAACCAGGGACGTAGAAACTGGGGGGATGGAGGGGCCATGACCTCCATAGATTGGCAAACTATGCAAAAGTGCCCCTTAATGGAATGGTCATGTGCGATTATTGGTGTGGTCTCTTATTTGACCTGGCCCCCTACGACTTTTATGATGCTACTTAAGTCCATGGATGCGGTTTTTCTCAACAATGTAGGCTAATTCAAAATTTTGTTTGAACTATACACTTGGAAATGTATGAGACGTGTTTGGGGTTTGCTAATAATGTGATGGAAAATACCCCTCTCTACTAAGCCCCGGCCCTTATTTTCAAGCAAGAGAGACTACAGAGTGAAGTGCAATTATTTTGTGATAACTCATGATGTATTTCGTCGTAATTTGGCAAAATTCTAATTCATGCGTTTGAGAGTCAAAATGTTCTCGTCCAGTGCTGTCTTGTGCGTCTCAAGAAGATACTTTAGCTGAGAGCAAGAACTGTAAGGTAGAACAAAAATGATTTTATATCCGTGACCTTGTTTTTTCAAATAAGCCCCCCCCCCTCTCTATTAACTCGATCTGGAACCTGGAAAATTCAACAGGCCCCAGGAGCTTAATAGAGCTTTTTATGGTAATCCTTTCACTCATAATCAGTAAACATACGTTCTATTTCTGATTGATCATCATTATAAATCCTTAGGGTTCTCTTTATACTGCGTCGTCTTGTCGTTTTTTCTTCTGCGGAGAGGAAACAGGGGGGAACCTTTCAAGAATGAATTAATAAATTTTTACCGCTTTACCCGTTCAGCTTCGTTTGTATGAGCAAGAATCCCAGAAGCTTTGAAGGCGTAGAGGGCAAGCGTTTTTTAAGGTCACTTTACCAAAAAAAATATCCTGTAAAATTGTAGAAAATCAAGCATACTTGTGTCTCATTGAAGTAAGGTGATGGTAGACAAGCTATTAATTCCCACAGAGACATAAGTTGACAAAGTCAATGCATCTAAAATGTACGAGATGGATATGAGCCGGGCACTTCTTGCCCCTTCATGCCTCTCTTAAACAAAGGACAAGGCGAACAACTGCCCCCATGCCCCCTCCACCATTGGTGTTAGGGGAGGCATTTCTTGCACTCAGTCATTGCTTCTTTGCAAAGATTTGAACATCAAATTCTAGCTTGCTTAATTTGACTTTGTTCCATTAATTTTCATTTTGATTTCTGCGATCTAGGACGGTTTACTTGGAATATTAAGTTTCTCCATTCAGTACCACTAGGTTATCACTAAAAATTCTGGTGAGCACTGCAATATCAAATTTTTGTATTGGTGTATTGATATTACTATTGAGCATCCAAATGGTATTATCATCTGCATAATCATGCATATCAGCGTCGATTCAAACGCAGAAAATGTCATTAAGATACATGAATATTATTACACATAAAAGAAAAATAGCTCAAAATTAATGCTTTAGGAGTAACATGTTTTACTTTTATGAATTAATTTCTATTCTTTTCATCGTATTTTAAGATTAGCTATTCATCGGTTCGAGTACATTATTACTCAAGTCATAATAATAATTTGGTTTAAAGAAAAAGAGGTAGGCAATGGAAAACGGTTTGGAGGGATTTAACAAGTTTAGCAATGACCATATGTCCATTATCGACTATTATTAACGTGATTAACGTGATTTCTAGATCTCCATTTCTAAAATAATGTTGCATTGAAACAGATACAACTTTATCAAAAAAGTAGATAATAAAAAAACTCAAATATGCCATCTTTAACTGTATAACATCACCTGGGTTTAGTAAATATTTTTTATTTCATTCTAGCTGCAAGTTCATCAACCATTCATGTATCAGTTGGAGGGAAAGATGTTGAATCATGTGGGACGATTCTTCTACCATGTTTGACTGTAAAATATGCAGTTATAGATAGTAAGAAACTCGCTGATGAGGTAATAATTCATGGTTACCATGCAAAAAAGACAGCAGTGTATAATGAATTGCCAATGGAATTGAACAGAACCGTCAAATTTATAGGTAGATATGGTATTCCGGTTATCATGGCCAAAAAAGGCACTTTATTGACAACGGTTTCGTTTTGGTATCAATCAATTGCAGTCGCATTCACCAACATCACTTTTCAAGGAAGTTCTTATGGACATGTTGACAATGACTTGAGAGTCTTCATAGTTCTTCGCAACTCTTTTTTTCTCATGAATAGATGCTCGTTTGTTTCAGTTCCAAGACATTTGCACTTAGAATGTTTACACAAAAAGTGCAATTTTACAATTAGTGATTCCAAGATTTTTTCTCCTGTCATTGGTCTATTTATTATAGGAAAGGGACAGATATTTGTAAATATCTCAAGAACAGAATTTATTGGGAAGCAAGATCGATCCAAAGAAGCCCTCATTCACAGGGATTGGTTTGGGAACACAGATATTTTTGATTTACGTCTTTTTGCTTGCAAGTTTATACACTTTAGAACTGCAGTGCTTGTAATTACAGGAGCAAAAATTTGCATAATATCCATCAAATATTCGAAATTTCAGTACAACAGTCTTAATGAGACAAATGGCTATGGCACTACATCTTCATCAGTTTCAGTAATGCCCTCCTTTCACTTTCTACTCAATACAAACTTGTCAATTATAGTGCATGCTTGTCATTTTCTGAATAATTATGCAATTGAAGGATCCGGAATTGCATTAAAAATTAACTGTCTAGAATTTTATGGCGATATCAAAAACTGTACGTTTAAAGATAATCATGCTAGTGTAACCGGTGGAGCTGTAAGCTTTTATGAAAAAGAAGCCGAACTATCACAATTCAAAATTCGTGGATCAATTTTCGAAAATAACTCTGTTGGTAACTTCAATATTTTATTAAATCAGGGATTCCACAGCAGAACATATGGCTACGGAGGAGCACTTTCGTTTGTAGCTCTCAAGAACGTGAGAAAAGGCAGAGTCAGTGTTTCTTCATGTACATTTATTGCTAACTCTGCAACGATCATAGGTGGAACCATCTATGCTTTTCTAAATTATATCCTCCTTGAGAACTTGAAGATCATAACACCAAGAAATAGCCCAAAATCATTGACAGACGGTACAGTTATATCAATGGCAGGCAAAGGAAGATTTTCTGGTGTGGAAATAACAGTGAAAAATGACTATCGCTCTCAAAAATCTGCTGTTTATTTAGCCGGGCAATTCCATGTTACCAAAAAGGCTACTCTTACCTGTCCTGTGGGAACGGTTATCCAACAGACAGCGTATAGAGATTCGACATCTTTCAGGTACTTTTCACTAAGCTGTATTCTATGTGCTATCGACGAATATAATTTACATGGGAGTACCTTCTCCAACTTAAGCATTGAACGCCCAAATTGTTGGAAATGTCCCCCAGGTGCCATATGTCAAAACGGTAGATTGAAACCTGTTGATAATTATTGGGGGAATGTTGACGATAAACATGGCAACTTGAGTTTCATTCAACTGCCCGTGGGTTACGGGTGTAGCAAAAAGCAATGCAAGCGTTACGATTCATGTGCAGACAACAGACACGGCACATTGTGCAGCACATGCATGAAGGGATATTCTGAAAGCATGTTCTCACCAAAATGTGTGAAAAATGAATACTGTCATAGCAGATCATTTTGGGCAATGGTGGTACCCTTGATCATATTTTATCCAATATTTTTCATCTATAAAAAGAATTTAATATGTTTTTTAAAGAATCAACTGCTTTGGTTTAGAAGAGTAGACAAGAGACGAAGTAATGAATTTTCAATGAATAGAGATCATTATGTACCTTTCATGGAGGAAATAGCAACCGAAATTCAAACAAGAAATCCGAGAGATGATAACAATTTATCCGAGTCTCAGAGTGACTCGAGTGCAGGCCTCTTGAAAATCATTTTCTACTTTTACCAAATCGAGGCACTATTGGACATCTATGGAGGGAAAATAGAACATGATATGGTTAAAGGCATCAAGAGCACTGTTCAGAGCATTCTAAGTTTCAACTTCCTTGAAAGTTCAGGGTCTTCGACATGTGCAATGAATGATGCGACTCCTGTAATCAAAGTCATGCTGCGAGGCCTTTTTGTTGCTGCAGTTCTCACAGCATTTATACTCCTTTACGTTATTTACAAAGTATTACAACGTAGGAAGGGAATATGCTGCAAACCGTCATCAGAACGCAACTTAAAGCATGCTTTTGGTGACAGAGTACTAGCTGCACTTTTTGAAGTCTTTCTTCTAAGCTATGTAGTTATTACAAAGATTATCACCTTAATGCTCGATTGTAGAACAATAGGCGACAAGAAAGTGCTGTTTCTGCAAGGTAATGTCTTCTGTTACCAATCATGGCAGTATGGAATTGCAACAGCGGGTCTTGCTTGGGTTGTACCATTCTGTATCTACATCAATCTGCTGCCGAATTTCATCAGGTCAAAGGAAGTAAGCACAGAAGGGTTGTTCTTAGGCTGCATCTTTCCTATTCCTGTTATTGTGTACTATGCTGTTAAGAAGAACCGTGGAAATAACGGCTTAGAAGATCAGCAGCAAACTTCAGGTTATGAAGGGCAAGGTGAAGAAAATGAAATAAGCACAGAGCAGGAGGCTTGTGGGAGTGCACTTGATAGCGTCAGAGGGAATAAGAACGGCTGGATTCCTATTATACAGGGGATTCTCTGTGGACCCTTCAAAGACAAGATTAATTCCAGCAAGTATTTGTCATGGGATGGTGTATACATATTTCGTCGCCTGTGTATCGTATCAGTGTTTGTATTTGTTGAAGATGCAACGTATAAGCTGTATGTGTTACTGGTTGTGCAGATTCTCATTCTTATGCACCATTCTCATGTCAGGCCATACAAATCAAAAGTCTTGAACTGGTTGGAATCAGCATCGTTGGGATTCTTAGTATTGATTAATGGCATGAATTTATTCGTTGTTTATGATTTTGCTCATGGTATTTTGGAGGTAGGTGACAAACTGCTGCTGCTAAAAATCTTTGCTTGGATCGAGACAGTGCTCCATTTGCTTGTTCCTACCTTGATCATTACAAGCCTTGCTGTTTTGCTCGTTGTTCGCTGTTTCTATACGATATTTAAGATTTTGTAGTTCTGCATAAGGGTTGTTATGAGACTAGTGATACAATGCGTATATTGATCTTATCTAGTTTATTGCCAAGGGTCATGATACTTTCACAGCCATGAGGATCTTTGAATTACCTCTCTCTTAAAATTTGCTAACGCTTGTTACAAGCAATGAGTATCACATTTAATTTTTCAATTCTTTATAAATATGATTTTTGTTCTTATTTTATATGTTGATATTATTACGATAAAATGGGTAATCAGGGTATTTAACTGCATTCTTGCCTTACATGCGTGAAACTAAATCAGGGACGTCGGAGAATATTTTCGAGTGAGGGGGCTTTGAAGATTGGGCGTGGTCCTTTTTGGGCGTTGTCACTCAGGTTTATGGTAGTGCTCCTCAGAAGTCGATAAAAATGGGCAAGCAGTGCCCAATCTTTGTAATGGCAAGAAGATAACTAGTGCAACAGGCATAGGTCACTGCGCCCTTTATGTAGTGCGATTAGAAACATACGCCTTCAACATAACATGGCGACAAGAAAGTGGGGGGGGGGGGCTACGTCTCCGGTGTGCCTGTAAATTCGCTAGTTTTATAATGGAAAGCACTTGGGTCATGGTTGAGGCTGGGGTCGGTGCAAGGCTGCCTCTCCCATTATTGAATCGGTCGAGGTTGCTAGAGAGTCTTTTGAGAATGTCTTCCTCAGGGCATTTTTGAAGAGACGTTCATTACTGGGCAGAAAACTTTGCAAATGCCGTCTTCTGAACTGAGTTCCGTATACATTGCACAGAGTTCCGTATTACCAAGCCAACATCCCATAGGCAAGGAATGGTAGGATTTAGGAAGCTAAAACCAATGACTGAGTTCAAGACTTTGAAAGTAGAAGAAAGTAAAATGGAAATTGCGGAAATGAAACCGATTCCGGGCGCTTGAATATTCCGACAAGTTCGTGAGTAGGGGAGGCCCCCTAAAATTGCTGCCGATGTCTTCAAGGAGCGGTCAATCTTTTTCCAAATTAAACGCCCAAATGATGCTGCTAACGAAAGCGATATTCATCTAACGAAGCATATTAGTGAATGAAGGAATGACATTGCCTGGGAATAAGGTACTGCAATATTGAAATGTCTTTTGTACACAATTTCAAGGAAGTAAAACACAACCAAATGTAACGACAAGGGGTTAAAAATATAAGTTTGGTAATGAGACGTGACATAAAAGTAAAAAAAACAACATTTGTTTTACGTTATTTTACGAAATCTGGGCTCTGATACCTTCAATAAACTTTTGAATTCAAGTAAGAGATCTACAAGTAACAGATTATTTTTCTGAAGAAAAGTTACTTGCCTCAAAATTTAAAAACTGCATTACGTGGAGGTAACATGCTCAAAGTAAAAAGTAAAGTGAGAACAAAAAAAGTAGTTTCTATTTGTCGTGGGCCTCATTATAAACACAGCACCTGTTCCAATGCTAACCAAAACTGACCAAAGCCAAGGTTCTTTATTCCTCTTTGAATAAGAAACAATGCATAGTAAAGCAGCAGTTTACAATGCTCATGAAAGTAATATTTTTGGTAGAAGCCCAATACACAAAACAAATGGTTCATTTTTGTAAAAAGACTGCGAAGGTCTTATAAAATGCATAAACAGTCAGGTTCTTCTTAACTGCCACCTATACCAAACTTTTCTGCAGAAAATTTGATAAACTTTCATAGAAAGCTTCTTGTTTTTGATAACAAATCATTCCATCAGTATTCTTCAAAGCCACAGTCCTAATCACCAGGAAGTTTGGGACCACCTCCATGGTAATTTCCAGATACATCTGATTTACTAAAATCAAATCCAGGATTCTGTAGTGAAAAAATATATTGTTTTAGGAAGTCAGCCTGCAAAAAAAATAGTTATTATCATGATATAAACATTTTTTTTGGAATTTAATCATAATCCCAAAAGAATTTTAACATCATTATGAGGTAAACAGAATTCTTTAAATTAACAATGGTGGGAATTTGGGAGTTGCACGAGAGGATAGATCCTGAAAGCTTGCATAAAACACAATTTTTTGCTGGTTCTCTTAATTGGAACGCCATCTGGTTCTTAACAACTAAAAATGAAACCAAAAAAAAATTTTAAAGCTGATGGTAAAAACATCATAATTTGAAATCAAACCTCTCTTTGAAATCTTTCAAGAACCATTTTCTTTTCCATTTCATTGAAGGTCAAAGGATCAGCTGAATTTTCATTTTTCAACAAAGACTTCCAGCATTTTGAGGGATCTTTGAAAGTCTTCACAAGAGTTATCCTTAAATCTTCACGGTCCTCTAAAAATGTATATAAAGAGGTTATTAAACATAAGAGATTAATGATATCATGAACAATATCTTCATTACCTGCATCCCTTGTTGAATAAAAATGATACTTGCTGTGGCACCAAATTATCACCAAGAAACATCCAAGGTCCCAGGATTCTAAAAATTATCATGGCTATTTTCACCTTACAAGTGTTTATGAGAGCGGTCCAAACAGCTTTCACCATTTCAGGCAATTTGCTTCTTGGTTTAAGCTATGAAGGAAGTGATACTGAAAGAGACCCTAGGATCATTAGTCTAGCCATCTTTTTTGTTCATTTCCTTTTTTTCCTCCTTTGAATGATTATACTAAGTATTTCTGCAAGCAGGGGGCCTCTCTCCTCAATTAGCTTTGCTATTGAGGGAGTTCCTCCTTTAAATGATTCCCATTTATACATTTCAAACTGAAACTTTTTGTTTCATATTAATATGTTATCTTTCTATTTGACTTTTAGTATTGTGTTATTTAACCTATTTGTATTTTATAAATGGAAATGTATGTTTTGTGGAATTACAAATATGAAATCTGAATATAAGAACATAAGAACCTGAACCTGATTTCAAGGAGAATCTTTGTTGCAGCGAGGGTTCCAATACTATACTTGCTGCAGCTATTTTTTCATTCAATTTGTATTTTGCAGGGGCTTGATAAATCTATTTAGAGGAACAGCAATGTGTATCTAGATTTCAAGGAATAGTATTGAGATTTTTTAACAAAACTTTTACTTTACCAAGTGTCCAGATACATTCATCCACCACAACTTTGTCAAACAAATCTCCCTATTTGATGAAAAAGATGAAATAAAAAGCCAGCTCCATCATAAGCGCGCACTGACGATGCTTTTATTTACTATTGAATCGTTTATTACTGTAAACCTTTTATTTCTTTGACATATAATTTACATTTATAAGCTTATTGAGTAGATTAATTTGAAACTAATTAGAGTATTGCAGGTCCACATCAGCATCTTCTGCCTTAGGCTAACCTGCATAACCAAATATAATAGGTATGCATCATGTTTATGTATCTGTATGTTCACCAAACTCTCACATCACCTCAATGATCGTTTTTCCTGCAACTGACACTTTGATTCGCTTTGGTTCTATGGTACACTTGATTGCCTTTGGACTTGTCCCCTTCTGAACTTGAATTAATATATGAACATCTTCTATTGTTTGTCCCCATTTGCCCCAAGGGGCACCACTAAACACTATTCCTGACTTTTCATCAAAATTGTCTGCCATATTATATTGGTTTCGCGTTGATAACTGGAAACGAGGCATTTACATCATGTGGGTTCAAAAGTCTCTTTTGCACCCTTTTGCATCATGCTGCCTGAATGAAAACACGACCTATACAAACTCTCGCCTGTCTCCCACGTATCTTGTCAAGAATCCACCCATTACAGTTGCAGTGGATACGAAAAAGTTATTCGAATATGACGGTAAGATTCTCATACTGAATATTTGTGATTTTAACTCTGTGATTGTGATTGTAATTTAAGACTTTTAGAAGAAGGATATCGGAGAAGAGGACGAAAGTTTCCTTGAAAGTCAGTCGGTTGAACCTTTAATTGGAGTTAATTTCATCTTAAAACCATTAAGATCGTTTATCATTCGGAGCAACTTTCATGGATATCAATATTTGTACACAAATCATGATATCCATATACGTTTATGCTTCAAAAACAAGCAATTGAAAGATTCAGAATGTAAAATAAGTCTGCAGTAGCGTCAGTTTTTTTCAGCAATAACTTTGTTTGCATTTCGATTTCATTCAGTTCTAGTTAATTTGGTTTGTTTTGCATATTAAGTTAGCTATGAAAACATAGTTTCGATTTTTAAACTTAATAACAGAACATGACAGTTTAAGTTGTGACTTAAAGTTTCACGCTTGATGCAATCTTCAGACAACTCGTTGTTAAATACGTTAAATAAATAAAAGCAAGGGCTACCGATAAGTATATATTTGAAGCTAATAAGAAAAGGAGAATCATACAAATTCATATGAATACTATAATACATAATTAAACAGATGAAATAGCAGGGAACTTCATATACTGAAAGTACTTTAAAACATTTGTTAAAGTACTCTGAAAATTTTGAAAGCTTAAATTACCCTTGTTGTGTTAATGCCAATGTCAGAAATTTTTTCCTTTTCAAAAGGAATTAGAAAGAAAGAGTCAAGTGAAATTGAACACTCTGCTTGAAATTGAAGCTAAGGCTCAGGAGAAATGGAAAAATGAAAAGATCTTTGAAGAAGATGCCCCACAGGTAAGCCTCTATATCTGAAGGCTTCCATTTCACTTTTTTTACAAACCTAAGACCAAAGAGACTTAAAACTTATGATGTCTTATGAATGAGTTTTGATGAAAGAAGCTTTATCAATGGATCTGGAGAAAACACTTGAAGGGAATAAACCAAGTTAAATAGCGCCGTCTATAGATAGAACAAAGAGAGACCAACAGATGCCATTGTTTTCTGTCACTTTGCATTTTTTCGGCATGTGTTCTATTGCCAAATACAATAGGCTATTTATAGAATATATATGACCGCCACTTTTAACCTTGGTCATTTGCTTTAAGCAAAAATCAAAGCAATGTGAAGTACAATTTTTTTGATCTTTCACATTTTATACAATTTTTTGAAAGAAGAGATTCCATTTCAATCATGATTGTTTTTCTTGCTTAATGTATTTTTATCACTCTTCAGATTAAGATACATTACAAATGATGCTATTTCTATTTTTATGTAATTTTGAAATTTTGCAGTTATGCTTGGAATCAAAAGAAAATTATTATTGCCATTATGTTGAAAATTAAAAGTACAATTGATCCATTTTCTGCCATTTGCATTTCAGGAAGGAGATGGGACAGAAAAGTGAGTTAAATTCTTCAACAATGTTTAATATTGATTTAATTTGAGGATTGCCCATGGATGTTTTTATTGTTCTTCTTAATTTAAAGATTCAAAACAGGCACAAAACTACATTGTCTCAATATATCAATGGTTATAGTCTCATAATTAATAATTCTTGTAGCATAGTCCAAAGCCTGGCCACGAGAATTTGAATAGGTGGGTGGTAAATTGCCACCCTAGTTGTTGTCAGGTGGGCCATTGTATGACACAGTAAACTGGTTTCCAAATGGTTTGAAGTATGGGTAAAAAGAAATTGTTAGTCAATGTCAATTGAATGTACTTTACTTCAAAAAATTAGTCCCTTTGATGTGAACTTTTAGCGCAGCCTCTCCTCCAACTCTACAGAGTGGATTTGCCAGAAACATTGCTTTTTGTAATGCACAAACAAATGTTAACCTATTCTCACAATCAATTTCCTCAACTATAGTATGAAGCAAGGCCTAAAGGCTGTAAGATGAAATTATGGGGTTGATAAAGGTTAATTGCCTTCATTTCTTCCCGAATAGTCAGATAGGTTTGAAAAGGACAAAACATAAGTGGACACTGATTGGCCCCTGTTGGTTCACCTTCTTTTGAAATATTTATTGAAAGTATTGTTTTTAGAATCTTAAAACATGTGAATAATATAGTTTTACACCTGAATGACTGCACTTATATTTAAAATATGTAAACAATCAAATCCACCAATTTTTTAATAGAAAGGAGAAATATCTTGTTACATTTCCATATCCATACATGAATGGCAGACTTCATCTTGGACACACTTTCTCTCTCTCAAAGGTGATACTTTTTATTAACAACTATTGTTCGTCCTATTTTAATGAAAATTGGCCATTGACTCTTTTGCTAAATATATATTTATATAAATTTTGCGTATGTAGTAATTTTGAGTGGAAGTGGTCATGGTTCTTTGATTACTATTGTATTTATTTTAAAAAATGAATATTTTTCTTGAAATGTTTTTCACATTATGATTGCTCTTTTTTCCATTTCATGTTGGTTTACACTTTCATGGTGATCAGTGTGAGGTAAGCTTTTCTTGATTTAATTGATACCATTAGCTAAATTTAAATTAAGTTTTCATTTGATTAAGAGTTTGTTTAAAGAGGTATTGAAATTAAAGGCTGTATTTTGCTAGAGAGATACAACCAAGGAATGATTAAGGTATTTAACATTGATTAAAGTAATTTTCTTCATTTAGCATATCTGCTTTCAAAATAGGTTTTATTTATCAAGTCAAAGCTACAATACATAGGCCAATATTTATTTACGAGCATTATAAGTAATTCAATGCATCTTGTTTAGTTTGCAGTTGGTTATCAACGTCTGAAAGGCAAACAATGCTTATTTCCATTTGGTTTCCACTGTACTGGAATGCCAATTAAGGTATGTTACAACATATTATTATACAGAGCTAATTAACACCTTATAAAAAAGATGGCAAACACTCTTTTGAAAATCACTATTTCTGCTGTGTCCAGATTGACGATATTTGTTACATACTTTATGAATTAGGTTTTTTAGATCAACTGTATTAAATATATATCAAATTATTTTTTAGGCATGTGCTGACAAACTAAAGCGCGAAATGGAAGATTTTGGCTATCCCCCTAAGTTTCCTGAAGAGACTGCAAATGATGCTGATGCCTTGAAGGTAATTGTTTGGCACATTATTGCGATTTGACTATCATCAGACAAAATACCAAATAAATATTTACTAGGCTTAGATTCTCATATATTTTAAAGGCCAAGCTAGTAAAAGAGAAAATCAAAGAGATCAATGCAGAACTAATGAATTCTTTGATGAACAAATGGATTTAGATTGTGATCATTGTTGCACTAAAAGGAAACATTAGATTTCAAATTAACCTTGATAATGTATCTAGAATAAGGGCTATCAGCCTTAAAATAGATTGACATTTTTTTGTCATTCTCTTCAAATAGAATATGAAAAGCAAAGTGGCTGCCAAAACTGGTGGTATCAAATACCAATGGGAAATTATGCAGAATATTGGACTAAAAGATGAGGAAATCAAAAAGTAAGATTTCTCTTTGCTTATAGTTAAACTAACTTTGATTGCTATTAATTTTTTTTCTAATTTTTCTAATTTTTACTTGCCAAAGCCAAAGGCATATAAAGCTAAAGGGAATGATTTAAAATCAAAATGCTTCCTGTTAACTGTCATCAGTTCCTTGAGACTCTTAGAAGAAATATTCTTTAAGAAGTCTGGCACTACTTAGTCTTCGATGTCTGTTATGTATAGTTTAGTCAAAAATGTATTTGTTGCTCGCCTAGAAGTACTAAAATGGCAGGTGAACTTCATGGAAAAGTCATATAATGGTTTGGGACCTACAGCATTTTTCCACTCAACCATTTGTAATAATGTCTGTCGAACATTGAAACAACAAAGGATCAATCAATGTTTAATGTAGGCCTTGGTTTTTGTCCTGCTGTTGGAGTGATCTTAAATGAATGTTATTAATTTCTTTTCCTAAATGGATGCAAATTTTAAATCCTCTTAATGTATCTTATAGATTCGCTGACACAGATTACTGGTTAGAATATTTCCCGCCTAAGGCACACGCCGATCTACAATGCATGGGGTTAAAAGTTTGTATATTCTAGATTGATTAAGCTCTATTTAATTTCTTATTGATCAACATTTGTTCATATGAGCATTATGCAGGAAGGAAATCGAGAATATATAATTTTGCTGCAACCCAGAGTCTTGCAATGGTTTTATTATAGCACTGACTATGATTATAGCGAACGTAACATGTAAAGGGGAAAACAAAATAGCGGGAAACCCACCGGATTCTCAAGGAATACATGCGACGTTGTACGTAAATAACGGAGATAAGGAACGATGCAAAGTGGCAGGAATACGAAGCAAATACGACCAAATAATGATTGTATGTATTTATATTTAGTTACTAATATTTCACCCCAGCAAAGAGAACTTCTTCGGTTTATCATAGCTATCTCTCCGCTCGGTATTGAATACTTGTGAAAACAAGCAGTTGCATAGCTTTGTATCCATATGTGTCCAAATTAGACTATAAAACCCTATTTAGAATATATTCAAAACTTTATTTACAATGGTTTATAAGAAGGATCGGAGGAAACATGGACAATGATTTGCAACAAAACATCACCTTTTATTGATTTTTGATTATTCTTACTATTATTATTATGGAAATGATAGCAATCTTTTTTTATGCATCTGTGAGTACAAGGCTTGCGTTTGCTGCCATCAGATTGTCTTGTTTGTTGATCTGAATCTGTGGTGTAAAGATAAGATATCTATTTTCCTAGAACTATCGAGTGCCCTCTGCGCTTGTGATGTAATCATTCTAGTTTGAGACTAGTTTTATGCACATGGCGCCCAAATGGCCATGGATTGTCATAGAGTGCTGAAGATTTTCAAATACTGTCACAATATGTTACAAAGTGTCACATAATGCTCTATACTGACACAGATTATCACAAATTTTTACAAAGTAATGCGAAGAAAAAAAGAGGTTTAGATAGTAAGGTGGTGGTAAAATATGTCATGAAGATGAATTTCCATTGATGCAGATTGATGCAGTTTGTCAGAAAACTTTAGGAATGGAGTTTAAATTCGCTATAAAGTGCCACAGAGATATTACTTGTCATTCTCAGCGACTGGTGTTACAGAGTATGCCAAGATCTTAAGGAAGGTTCTCCCGTTTTCTTAGGTCCCATTTTGCATAATCTATGTTCATATGAATCCAGGCTTGTATGGAAGTGGAAAGAAGAATTTTGAGTACTTAAATGGCAAGCAAATCATAAGCGACTGGGTTTTATTTGATAGGTTGATTGGAGACGATCATTTATCACCACAGATGCAAATCCATACTATGATTCATTTGTAAGATGGCATTTCCTAACACTTAACGAAGCCGGTAAAGTCAAATTTGGTAAAAGGTATTCACTATTTACTTGCCTTATAAGACTTATATTTCATGCAATTAGCGTATTATTCGATTATATTTAGCAAAGGATATACCATTTTAGTCAGTCCGCTTTTGCAACAACAATATTCTTTCATTTTTCTTTTTTTTCTTTGTCCACCTCATTGTTTGTAGGAGGTAGTCATCTATATTGCTATTATAGGAGGTAGTCATCTATCTAGCTCTAGTCGCCCTGGTAGTGTCGTGTAGTAGTTTGCGTTAGATGTAATCAAGGTGATCTGTTGTTGTATATTGCAAAGCAAAAATATGCAGAAATGGGCCCACGGAACCTTTGGGGAGATATTATGGAAAGTTCGTATTTCATAAATGTCCATGATTAGTTGTAAAGATCCTAAGAAACTGAATGGATTGTATGGCTTTGAAGAAGCACTTGCTATATCACGAAATGTATAACAGTGCATTGAACGACTGTGCCAATGCACATGACCATATCGGCCTGAAATAATTTTGTCTCTCAGGTACACAATTTACTCACCGAAGGACGGTCAACCGTGTATGGATCATGACAGGCAGTCCGGAGAGGTTTGTGAGCTGGTTTTCATAGCATTTGAATGAATATTTTTATTTTATTTGAATGATAAAAACAGACCATGTTCTACATGTCTTCAGTGTTTTATAATAACAAATTGTACCTGGGATGAGTTGTATTCAGTTTTAATCTATCCTTGCCAAAATCACTGTTATCAAAACGAATTCTTAAAGGTTGTCTTGAGTAGAATTGTACATAGTTGTCAAATTTGTTGTTTAAAATTGTAAACGCAACGTCTATTTTTACTATAGGGCGTGGCACCACAAGAATATACTCTGATTAAAATGCAGCTTATGGAACCATTCAAGCCAAAGCTTAGGTGAGAATGTCATATCATTATACCAGATTTGAGAAGAATCTTCCAGGCCGCAAACTGTTATTTGGGCTACTTCCTGTAAGAGTAAAAATGTCATAAAGTAAGAAAATAAATAGATGTAAGCTTAGAGCTGAATCCCAAACTTGAACCACCAAACTAACTTTTAACCCGATTTATGAGAACCGAATCTCTGATTTTTACAAGATTTAATTAATTTTTTAGACTCCAGAAGCAAATTTCGCTTTAATACCTAAGGTTCGCCGCTTCCAGGTTCAGTCAGCTTGTACCAATGGCCTTTCTATTGACACCAAAGTCTTATACATACTGTATGCTATGACTCTTCTTTGTTTTGTGTCTAATGGTGTTTTAATTTGCTGCGACCTTGAGTATATCCAATACTATGTTTTGCTGTTGTAGTGCCTTGGCTGGAAAGAAAGTATTTCTGGTAGCGGCTACTCTAAGACCAGAAACAATGTACGGCCAGACTAATTGCTGGGTCCGTCCTGATATGAAAGTATGTAAAAGCTGCTATTTCTGCCATTCGTTCTCACTATGACATTGTTTCTATATCTTATATTGAAATAAATAAAAGTACCGTGAATTCAATACTACAGAAGCTTGCATTGCTTCAATCAAATGTGTTTTGGAGTCACTAGCAGGGTAGACTTGCCCTAAGCCTAATTCTCTTCTCAGGGAGCTAGCAAATAGGTTTGCAGACCGAAGTTAATTAGTATTTTCCGCAGTGGAGGACTGGACCGCATGCTCCGCCATAGAGGATTGAAAGTTATTTGTCCTCCACAGTGTTGGGTAGATTAACTAACGGTTATTTGAAAGGGTTAATAAGTAGCAAGCTATCCAATATTATGTAGCTTTGGCGCGAGTAGATAAAGAGCTCTGGTGTTAATTGCAATGTTATATTACAATGGTAATTGTATGGTGAGTTTTATATGTGTATCAACGCTAATGATGGTCTTCTTTAATGAATTTTCTGTAGTACATCGCATTCAGAGCCAGAAACGCTGATGAAGTACTGATATCAACGAGAAGAGCTGCGAGAAACATGGCATTTCAAGGTTTGACTCACGAAGAAGAAAAGATCGATGTTCTCGTTGAGTTGACTGGAGATGACATCTTGGGTTGTGGACTTAAAGCACCATTGACATCTAATTCTGTTATATACACACTGCCAATGCTCACTATAAAGGAAGATAAAGGTGAACTACATAAACCTCTATTGCCAATTTATTTAAGTTAAGCTTTGGTTTTTATTGAAAGTGAAGCTTCACATAGATAATAAAATCAGCTGAAAATTATTTTTTATAAAGTTGACCTCATTACACAGTTGATCGATTGATTGGTTATGTGATTCATTCCTTGATTCAATGATTTATTAATTGGTTGATTTAATCGATTGGCTAACGAATTCATTGATCAATGCAATTGAGCCTTTATTTATTAATCAATTTATCTAGTTGTTTTATTTATTTGTTTATTTAGTGCATTTCGTAAGGCACAGGTTTAACTGCAGCACACGGCGCAACTGCAA
The DNA here is from genome assembly GCA_964019065.1 of Catostylus mosaicus. Lineage (NCBI taxonomy): Eukaryota > Metazoa > Cnidaria > Scyphozoa > Rhizostomeae > Catostylidae > Catostylus > Catostylus mosaicus. The sequence goes on from OZ025186.1 coordinate 3,053,549, forward strand.
AGTAATAGCTACGTTTTTAAGTTGATGAGCATGAGTAAGCATAACATTACTTTGCTTATTTTTATTTTGCTAGGAACTGGCGTCGTAACATCAGTACCTTCAGACGCTCCTGATGATTATGCTGCACTGAGGGATTTGAAAAACAAAGAAGCTCTGCGCAAGAAGTATAACATTTCTGATGAAATGGTATTACCATATGAACCAATACCAATCATTGACGTACCCGATCTTGGTAAATTATGTGCAGTGACTACTTGCGATCAGTTTAAAGTGAAGAGTCAGAATGATAAAGATCAACTGCAAGAAGCCAAAGAACTGGCTTATAAGAAGGGATTTTACGAAGGTAAGGAGTAGCTGATAGCTAGTTCATCATCATCATCACCAACATCATCATCAACATCAACATCATCAACATCATCATCATCATCATCATCATCATCATCATCATCATCATCATCATCATCATCATTATTATCATCATCATCATCATCATCATCATCATCATCATCATCATCATCATCATCATCATCATCATCATTATCATCATCATCATCATCATCATCATCATCATCACCATCATCATCATCATCATCATCATCATCATCATCATCATCATCATCATCATCATCATCATCAACATCATCATCATCATCATCATCATCATCATCATCAACATCATCATCATCATCACCATCGTCATTATCATTGTCAATATCATTATGACAATTTGCTTTGTCATAAAGTTGCACTTAGTAATGGAAAGGACAGATCCGAAAAACGCCCATTTCAGGTATTGTATTGTTACGATAACACGGCAGATTATAAGTTGTTCAATTTTATCACTTATGCCATACTATCTTAAGGTGTTATGATTGTTGGTGACTTCAATGGAATGAAAGTTCAAGATGTAAAGAAAAATGTGCAAAAGAAAATGCTTGATGAGGTACAAAGAATCGATTTACTCATTTTACTTAATTACGGCTGACATCTTTCTCTGTTTTTAACTGCATGTGGTTGGTTTAGGTAAGGGTGCCCTGCGCAACTCACTTATATATGTTAAGCCTGTTAAGCATAAGGTCAGCAATTGAATACTGAGTTTCATCTCAGTCAATTATTGGCGGTCTTGGTCTGAATACTCAATAATGGTAAACAACCCGTCCTGAAATGACACATTTCATCCAGTTTTGTATCGATCTAAACAATTCTAAGCAAGCGACTATTATGTCATGTTCTATCTGAATATACGATTAAATTTTTTTGAATGGTAAAAATAGACTGTTATCACGCGAGAACTTTGGTAGTCTATTGATCTTGTAATGATTTGAACGTGGAGCTATTGCATATGTATCTTTTGTGTTTGAATAGGGGTCTGCATATTTGTATATGGAGCCTGAAAAGAAAGTCATGTCGCGATCAGGAGATGAATGCGTGGTTGCACTTTGCGATCAATGGTTGGTTGACATTTTGAATATCATTTTAATAGAAAGTGTTCACTTCTACCCTGACTTTAAAAATCAGCAATCATGCCAGTGGTTGGGTCACTGGCTATCGAATTTCCATAACCTTCCTGTTTGATTATACGTTTCTTCAAAACTGAATACAATTGGTTTTTGGGCGTCCAAATGGAGAAGAGAAGGAGTAAAATAAGATGTTTTGTAAAGATAGACACGCCAGACAATATTTACCTTACGATAAATATAAGGAACAATGCAAACAAGGAACAACGCTAAGCAAATAATACCAGATTAGAAACGTAGCTTTTTCAGAGCATTCACAGTTGCCCTATTATGTTGCCTCTTGTAGTTAGGAAGTTAATGATTAATTTAGCTTTCACTTGGAACGAAAAAACCCACGATAGAGACGTCTTAATCCTTTAAGTTTTGTAATTAATGGGAAGCAATCAAAAGTGCTACCAATACATTGCCTTTCCGTATTAAAGAAAATTGTGATGCCATTTACTTGTGTAGTATAGTGCCGTTTAGCCCAACTACTATTGCCCTTCTTTTTGCATTTGAAACATTTACAGAAGCTATTCAGTCCAACTTCACAAGACGAAAAGGTCTGCTTTTCTAAAGGCAGTTTGTGCTATCTCGATTTGTTATTAATTACATTGATTGTGCAATAACCTTTTTGTGTATTATCATTTTAGGTATTTAGATTACGGAGAAGAAAGCTGGAAAAATCAAGCCAAGAGCCTGTTGGAAACTGTTGAAACGTAAGCAAGCATTACCTTTATTCAAGTTTCTTTATCAATACATTACGTATCAAACAATTCAAATAATTTCCTTCGGATGCCGAAGCCAGAGACTTCAGACTTATGTGCGCAGCTCATACCAGGGCCTGGCTTGTTAAATCTCTTAATATGAGAGGTTAACTAGCCTGGCAAGGCTAGGTGCGTTTTTTGCAAGGTGAGATCTTTCTCAGGTGGGATGAAATATTCCCACCTAAACGCGATGTGGTGAGCAAGCTCAGCCGGGTAGGGAACAATTGTCCTCTCGCGCAGGTGGGAAAAGAGGTTTGAATATGTAAACGCAGACTGGAAACTATCTCACCAATGTGAGTCAGCCAATATGGCAATCTCGCTGAGCCAATCTTGCAACGTAACTGGGCAATTTCGCATCATGTAAAGAGGCCCTTAGTCTTACACAGCTCAGCGATGAATCTTTGCTACCATGAGATACTATAGAGAAAAGGCATTTCCCATTCTACATAGCCTGTGCCATAAACGACGTAAATGTGAAATATGTGGCTGTGCAAACTTAACAGATTTTATGTTCTGGCAACGTGCCAATTACCAAGATTCTGGTGTCATATGGCTCGGTTTCATATATTTGTTTCAGATGTTTGTATATGACAACAATTGACGAAGGAGGCAAATGTTTTTATAAAACAATCAACTACCGAACAAGTAGAGTGATCTCTCTGGTGGCCATGAAATCCATCAGGATTCTGCTAAATGGCAGGCCAGCAGCGCACAAACCCTTTCTAATACTTTGCACAGAAAATGCCACGATACTTTCGTCCCTTATAACGCAGACAAATTTTACTTTGGTACCATAGATTGATTTTCTATTACAGTATCAAATGGTCTTCATTTCAGTCATAGTTATTATGCTCTTTATTTCAAGAACACCCTTGCGAATTAGTATTGTTTACTTTTTAGATTTTGTGACGAAACAAGGCACAATTTTGTTGGAACTCTCGACTGGCTTCACGAACATGCATGCTGCAGATCATATGGACTTGGTGAGTCATTTATCGATAGTTGCATCCCTCATTGCTTCCTGTGTTTATTATGTTCATAAAAGGAAAGATTGTTGGAGCGATTATCAAAGTATAAATGTCTGGAAATAACTCAATGTTACTGCTTTCATTATTTACAGCAGAAGCTCGCGGGGTGGGGCAGGAGGGGGGGGGTTTTGTGAGACCAACAAATTATGCTTCATCACACATATTTTACTTGTAGAATTCATAGAAGATACCTTAATTGTTATTATCTTTTTTAATCCTTAAAAACCATTTTAATCTTTGTCTTGAATATTTCTTGCATTCCTTTCTTTTTACGATGATGTCTTAACATGCATGTATAAAATAAAATTAGTAAAAGTTCTGTTTCCCTTTTTTTATTTTGTCAGTCTACTTAACTGCATTTTTCGTTGTAAACCCTAGGTACAAGAATGCCATGGGACGAACAGTATTTAATTGAATCTCTTTCCGATTCAACCATTTACATGGCATATTACACAGTTGCGCATCTGCTGCAAGGTGGAGTCGTTGATGGATCAAAGCCAGGCCCTGCCAATATCAAGTAAGAGTGCATTTCATATTATGTCATGACCGAAACTGGACAAATCCTGCTTCCTTTTGGTCTCAATGTATAAGCATTTTTAACCATAATCAACTGTTTTTATTCAGTAAATAGATTTGAATTGTAAAAAGCTCCGTCTTATCATTTGCAAATAGGGTACCATTAAGTAGCATCTGCTTCTCGTTCATTCTAGGACATAGTTGCTATGATGTAACCATTACCTGCTAAGGCAGGAATCTTACCATTTGGACTATCCAGGTTTTAACTTCTCAATGCTCGAGTTTATTTGCTGCCATTTGGTTTACAAGTTGCAGTTTTACTTTCATTATTGCACTTCTTTGCAGACCAGAGCAGTTGACAAAAGAAGTATGGGATTATATATTCCGTAAAGATGCACCTGAGCCTGCCACAGACATTGATCTCAACTCTCTAAGGTAGGTTAGACCAACCGTGTTTGACATTTTTAGTGTTTTGTTACAACTACGATCAAGGTATGTTAAAGTCTATGCGACTGAACACCATCATAATCTACATTTGATTGTTGGTGAACGTATATGCGTTGTTTCAGTACGCACAAGGCAATAAAATGTCATTTTTCTGCAGCTGGTAGCATCAACGTAGGTTGATATATAAAATGACAAGTGAACATCTCCAATTGAAAAGTGTCATCCGACTTAGGCTCTTTCTAACTCTTTAATACACTCTCGAGCATTTGTGTGGCATTGAATACCGTGATTGAAATGTTATCAAAGCATAAAGTATCATTTAATTTGTTATTTAAAACCACTGTTTATAAGAAGCACATAATTTGTACTTACTTAATTTGTACTTGCTATCGCCAACGCCTTGGGCAAGGGTAGAGAGAATTCTCTTTACCGTACTGATTCCCTAAGCAGAATTTAGAGGAAGACACCACTCGTATAAAACTTGTGTATTATCATTCGATTTAAAACAAAATAAAACAGTGCCAATTGATAAAGGGTTACAGACAACGATTTACAGTATAAATATGTAAACGCTGTAGACAGCTAAAGGTACTGCTACATCAAACGTACTTTATGATAAACCCTGTCTAAAGTTATTCATCAAATTCCATAGCATTCACGCCATAGTCCTACCTTTATCCGATAAAAACTAAAACGTAAACTAAGCGAGCGGTGATCTGCATGATGATAACATAACAGCGGATAATAGTAAAGCTTTGTTCGTCAGCGTATATGATAAAGAAACCAAAAGAAATATATTCAACGAAACACGTACCACTTTAAAAAGTAAATCGTACGTGTACAATTAGAATAAATACCCATACCTTGAAGGTCAGTGCAATAACTCAAGTTTTGTTTTTGACAGGAAATTAAAGAATGAATTCAGACACTGGTACTCTGTAGATCTTCGTGTTTCAGGCAAAGATTTGATTCCGAATCATCTCACGTATTATTTGTATAATCATCTTGCCGTTTGGCCAAATGAACCGGATAGGTGAGAAATATACATCGATAATATGGCTATATTCTGATCAAAGCATAATAAGCATTTTAATATGTTTGTATTTTATGCCTGTTTCTTGTTTTCTTGAATGTGGGCTGCACGACTGGGTTGCAGAAACCCACACCATTGTATCATATTCGTCTATGTCTTATAATTTGTTTTGGAAGTTTACGTTGCGTAGCGCTTAAGTATACTGTGGTTTTATGATTACCCTGTGAATGCTCTGTTCAAGGGGGAGGGAGACTGCAGTCATGCATTTCGTATGAAATAGCCAAACATATGATTTTCTCTCTCGTTTCAAATCCATAACTGTTGTAACATCTGTATAGCTTTTTTTATTGTCAGACCTGTTGTATTTTAATCATTTATGTTTTTAGGTGGCCAAAAGGCATTAGAGCTAACGGACATCTTCTGCTTAACTCTGAAAAGGTTTGTCCTTTCAACAAGACAAATTTTATTGTAATGGCTTTCGATACTTAAAGTTTTAGCTATATGTAACAGCCTTGCCCAGCCTGAGTTCAATGCAGTTAAAATATAAAAATGAAAGGGAAAATGACAGTGTCTTTAGCTTCGCAGCAAATTCTCACTGTGTACAAATACCTAAACAATTTCGGTTCCTCACAATAATAACTAACAACTATTGAATTACATCTTTCAGTAACATTTCTGCGTACAAGTTGGTAACGTCCCTCATCGGTAGATATTAGAATGCTAATCCCTTTGCATATCCTGTAAGAAGGACGCCCCCTCGACAACTCATTATTTAGCTATATTCCATTGCATAGACATTTGTTAAAAAATAATGCAAAAGCATTATTCGCTCAGCAAATAATGCAGACGGTTAATATTCTGAATTGCAAATAAAGTATTTTAAATTTGCTTTGTCTCCGATTTTGCATTCTAAAGCAGTTTTTTGTCGACGTAACGTGATTTTCATGCGTGAATTTCTTATATATAAAGAGCCTTATTTCTGCGTAGATGTCGAAGTCAACTGGAAACTTTTTGACACTTTCGCAAGCCGTTCAGAAATTCTCTGCTGATGGTAAGTTTAAACTATGGATTTTTAGCTATTTGCCTTTCTTATTACAATTGAGTTCATTGTGATTTCATTCTCAGTTGAGCTTTGTCATATTGTATCTTTTCAGAGGTAAGCATTGTTTTAGGATATTCATCTACAAAAAACATTAAAACACAGAACGTTGATCAGTTTCATTTTCCCCATTAAGGTATGCGTCTTGCATTAGCTGATGCCGGAGATGGAATTGAAGATGCAAATTTTGTAGAAAAGATGGCCGATGCTGGAATTTTGCGGCTTTATACATTCATAGAATGGGTTAAGGTGAGTGCCTGATGGTTTTTTGTAGAATCTCAAGTGACAGATTTGTAAGGACAATTAACTTGGACAGAAAAGTCTTTCTGGTGCTCTCTTAATCCTCCTTGCTGAATTGAACAAGGTGATCCAACGTAGTGTAATTTCTAATGTGTAAGCTCATTGCTTGGAAGGAGTCAAAGCTTAGTTATTTAGAATGAAGCAGGAAACATTGGAAGAGGAATCACATCTGCACACAAGTATTCAATGATATAATAACCACAACCCTGAACATCTGTGTTAAGATTAGGTTTAGAGTTAAGTATGCTAATCAAAAAAGGAAAATGTATCATTATCAAGTGTTATGTGCATCGAATGATATGCTTTTCTATACTTTGAAAACAAAGGTAATATGTTCCTGTGAGATTTTTCATTTTTTTTTTAGGAAATGATTACTGGAAAAGATGCACTTCGTTCTGGTGAATTGGATTCTTTCAATGATCGCGTGTTCGAAAGGTATACAACTTCTTTCATTTTAAAAGCAGTTCATGAAATTGTGCCCTTCAGCTTTGTGATTGAAATGCTGCTAGCAGATACTAAATAGTCTGATGTCGAATAGGCAGGAATGCAACACAAGAAAAAATTCGTCAGTAACCGGGGGAGGGGGCTTGCGATTAAAGGGAGGGCTCAAGTGATTTGATTAATTGATTCTCAATAAAAGATAACAATAACAGTTAGGATGTGGTTAATTGAAGGGGGCGGGGTGAAGCATTATGCTAATTGTATGGGTAGATTCAATCTTTTAAAGCTGCTTCTGTATTACGTATCTTAAAAACATTGTTGAGTTTATATTCCAATTTCCAATATATTATAAACAAATCGAATTTTAATCAACAATTTGCGCTTTAGAACGAATTTTATTTGGGGCATGCATCATTCCTTTAGTTTCTTTCAGTTTCCCGCCCCATCCTGCAATTAAGAACTAAAAGGGTATTAATTCTAGGAAAAAGATGCGATGATTGTTCCTCGTGCAGACAGAGTTGTGTGTGACACGATTTTATATCATCGCAAATTAAATGAAGAGAACTTCACCCCTTCAGCTACTTCATTTAGAGGTTATGATCGTTGAAGGGAATTTGCCCTCTTCCACATTGTAGATTCCAGTTTACTGGATCACTTTTGTTGTCCGTTAACCCAGCATCTTTGAAAAGGAAATAATTTAGTATTTGAAACTCAAAGCATTCATTTGGCAGCCATGGCAATTATATAGATAAAGAGCCGGTATTATCACTCATCAGTAAATCTTGTTTCCAGTTGTTTGTATCACTTTCAGTTGAATCAAGCAGTAAAATTTCAGTGTCTCGTACAACTTTACTATTACTGCAAGTTCTGATACAAAATAAGTATTTTTAAGGATTTCTTTCCTAGTTTTATATTTTGATTTCATGATTGCAAGAACTGAACTTTTGCAAAATTATATTTGCATTTCTTGCCTTTCCACTGCTTTATTTTTTTATGGTATTTAAGGGTGATTATTGATCACGGAATCAATTTTAACTCAGTTCAATAGTTCTATTCGAAAATTTGCAGTTCTTTTCGAACATTAGTGTTAACAGTACTCTTCACTATTTAAGTGAAATAAATCTTGCTATTCAACAAACCGAGAAGAATTACGAGAAGATGCATTATAGGGAAGCACTTAAAACAGGCTTTTTCGAATTCCAAGCAGCTCGAGACAAATATAGAGAACTCTCTTTGAATGGGATGCAAAAAGACCTTGTCTTCAGGTATATTGAGGTAGGTTGAAGGATTTATTCATTTTTTCCGGTTTTGTCTTTATTTTTTCTACCTCCTACTGTTCTTCCTCTTCTTCCTCTGCCTTTAAAATATCCCCTATTTTTTCCCTTTATTTCCTCCATTCCAACTTTTCCTTTAGCCCTTCCTCTGCTTGTGTCCATTTAATGCGTCCAATCCTTCTAAGTATTATTCAAATTTTTTTATATTATGTGACTTGATTTTATACTAAGATCGTCCCATCATTGTCAGTAGTAGTGGAGATAACATCAGACTTCTCAGTGGTGAGACCAGACGGATTAAATTCCGGTAGGGCTCATAAAATAGCCCTAGAGCCCATTTTCCACAGACGACTGACAATTTTTGGATGGTTTTGGTCCTTTTAGGAGGCTTTGCCCTAAATACTTTGCCTTAGAATCAATTGATTTAACGTATATAAATTGGTCTTATTTTCAGGTCCAAGCCATTTTGCTGTCTCCTATCTGTCCTCATATATGCGAGCACATTTGGAGCCTTTTAGGAAAGGTAAGAACGGTCTAGTTGCTTCATGACCCCGATTTGAGGGAGGCAATGACTCTCAGGTGTTGATTTCGCCCGATTTTTGTCGGATTCGATGGACCAAATTTTGCTTCATCTGGAGGAAAATGTTTAAACAACCATTATCTGTACCAATTTTATTTATTTTGATACCAGTTTTAACCAGCTGCAAAAAACATCGAAAAATCCGTTCTGTACCTTGGAAAATGGCTACAATTCTCGTATTCTTATCAGTCAAATTCATAAGTGTCCATGACCACTCTATTCAGTCTCTTTTTTATAACGAAGATATTAAATATGTAATAATTATTATTTGTCTGTGTTCTCCTGCCACTTTGCGTTGTCCCTTATATCACTTATAACATTGTTGCAAGTATTCCTCGATAATCCTGTAGACAGGCTGCCATTTTGTTCTCTACTTGACTTTTTTCATTTTTATAGCTAGTGTTCTTTTATATCTTTATGTTTTGGGCGTTATTCAATCATGTAAAGACTTTAAATGCATTCTATTCTCTTTTCTTTCGATAACATAGATAACTTAATGCATTTTCCCTTCGCTTTCGTCATACAGGAAACGAGCATTATGAAAGCGTCATGGCCTGTAGCTGGTGACATAAACGAACAGTTCTTAAAATCGTCACAATACCTTATGGACTGTGCCCGTGAATTCAGACTCAGATTGAAAAACATGCTAACAGCGCAAAGCAAAGGCAAAGGGGTATGGTTGCATGTCTCATACATCCTTATATTTGTCAACAAGGTGTAGGTTTTCCTGAGCTGGGCGCATTGTTTTAGCATGGATGTTTTGCAGAGAGTCACTAATAACATGCCTTGATCTAGTTTTATTCCTAGACGATGTGGCAAAAATCCTTTTCCTATCATGTTTTTATATATAGCAATAATCATCAATCAGCCGACTCTACCGACAATCAGCAACATTTTAGGAAAGATCAATGAAAACTGTCTGCATTTCTCTTCAAAATGGTTCAGAAAGTTGTAGTTAACAGACAACATGCAATTTACAAAGCGTGAACCAATAAAAAATCTTTCTGTTTTTAGGTAGTTTTTTCTTGATTGTAACTTACTCGACAGTTTCTGTGGCAAACACAGCCGTTGATAAAAAATAGCGGAACATACAACTTCTGTTTTCTAGCAATCATAGATGTATAAATATTATTTTCTCTAATGTTATTTTGCATCGAGAAAAAGCACGACGCTTTACTTGACTTTGTTTTTCTTAGAAAGCGAAAGAGCCTGCACAGAAACCAAATCATGGAATAATTTACGTGGCAAAGCAATATCCTACTTGGCAGCATGTTGTTTTGGTCACTCTCAGGAAACTGTACGATGAGAATGGACATCAGTTCCCGGATAACAAACAAATTATGAATATTCTTAAAGGCGAAGATTCGGTTAAGAAACACATGAAAAAACTAATGCCGTTTGTTCAGCATGTCAAGGTAAACAACTTCAAAAGCAAACTTTTACTTTAGTGACAACATTGATTAATGATAATTGCATTTCATGTCCCTTCCATTGCCAACTGCACTCGCAGAAAACTGCGTTCCATTTTAAGAATTTACTTTGTATTTCAAGTTTTTGAATCACCTTGTATACATCTTGTTCTAGAAAAGCGTTGAAGTTGTCGGTCCATCTGCGTTAAATCTTACTGTGGATTTTGATGAGACTTCTGTTCTTATGGAAAATCTGCCGTATCTTCTGAAGTCTATCGAGGTTTGTTTTTAATAAATGTTGTATATTTCTTCAATTATTGTGCTACTTCGTCCTTTGTTAACAAAATACATAAATTGTTTTTACCTCCATTCAATTTTTTATGGTTGGTCCCATTGTAGTCAGTTTTCTATTCTCTGAGGGTTTGGTCATTTTATGCAGTTCCGTTAAATTGAACGAGAAAACTCTTACGACGTTCATTTTTCATGACTCTACTTGATGGCAACCACTTAGTGTAAATAGTTCTGTAACCATGCATGAACGCAGTCTGCAGGTCCTTACGATTTCAATCCAACTTTTGTGGAAAATATTTCAGCAGAAAGATATAGCTATTATAGTTTGCATGATGAAAGTAATTTGCAACTGCTGAAAGTATGTATATAAATATTTAATATCCAGTATAGAAGTTGTCTATTTTGCAAAGCTGCAATTGGCCAATGACCTTTTTTTTGTTAAACTATTTGCTACAAACCAACGGTCCTTTTTTTTTATCTTTGTTCTGGCCTTGCCAAAAGCCTACATTCTTTCTCATCATCTACATCATATTATACTGTTATTCATTTATTTATGTACTTGTTTATTTATATATCTATTTATTTATTCATTTATTTATTTATTTATTCATTTACGTATTTATTTATTTGTGTATTTATTTATGTATCCATGTACTTATTCATTCATTTATGTATTTATTTAGTTATTTATTTATTTATTTATTTGCAGCTCGATAGCATCGATGTGAAACCGTCATCTGAGGCTGATGAGAAGATATTAGAAGAATGTGCCCCAGGAAAACCATTCACTGTTTTCAAAGCAAAATAAATAATTTTATTTATCTAATAATGGATCTGATTCAGAAATTTACTCACAAGCTCTCTTTTGTGTATTTTTTATCACTTATCCGTGATATGATGTTTGACAGTATCACGTTACAAAATTAACGAAGAATATTAATAGCAAGCAAATTTTGATTGGCTGCTGTTAGGATCCCCCTCCACGGAATCCCCAATTATTATGCCTAGTATATCAGTATTCCAGAAGTTTTTCAAGACTATCGTTGATTGGTCGATTAATGTTTTGAGGGAATGCAAGCATACGTTTGGTCAGTATGGCTTGGATTGGTATTTCCCCTATTGTCTAAAATATATTTCCTATTGTTATGCAAATCAGATAATTCGAATTAAGCCAATCATAATAGTCCTTGTAAAAACTTCTGCAAGACCCAATTACATCGCCAGTATTAAGCGCCTTAGATTAGTACGACATTGCGGAGTATTAGCGCATTAATTATTGCATTAGTATGGAATTGATTACTTTACTGTATAGTAAACTAAGTGTTACATTGAGTACCTGAGAGGCTGAACAACACTCATTAGAATAGCTCGTAAGATACCCTAATGAAAGACCCATGAAATAAATGTTAACTTGAGTCTAAAATCTTCAAAAGGATTAATGATAGAATGAATGTCTTAAAGCACAGCCGAAAATCTTGGGGTATTGGTTGCAGTCATCCTATCAAAATCAACCAAACTGAATAGAAAAGCATGCGTTGATTGCGAAACATTTCGAATTGTGCCCAGTATTTAAATGCAATATTCGGCTAATAATACGGAGTTTCTATACATTTCTGAAGATGGACGCTCAGTTAGAACCTTTTCGAAAAGAAACTCAATTAACGTTTGATTGACTTGTAGCCTGTGATAAAGGTGAACAAGACTGTGCAACGAATGATTACACCGAAGCTAACAAGCAGATTTTGTTGAAGGACGTATTGCCAAAGCTAATTGCTTCATACAATTATCTGGAGCTTTGAAGGAGCCAATTAAGAAGATTGCAATCATTGCCAATTACGACAGACTAATTTCACACTTGTGTAACACGTGGCAAGGAGATCAATCACCTGGCATAGAGACTAATTGCCGTCAATTGTATCTGAAAATCAACTACGAAATTAGCGATGCATATCAACGTCGATTCACCTGTGTTTAATAACATTGCTACAGTTAGTTTTCCCATTCAATAGCGCAAAAACTATTTAACCCGTAAAGCAGGTAGAACATTGTGAAATGCCTAAGGTCTTTGGATTAAGTTGCTCTTTAGCACCTGCACAAAATGCTGTCCGATTTTGATTTAAATCTCCGCCCCTTTGTTCAGTGAAACCTATCTTCGGTCGTAGCTTGTCTTCTTTCGCCATTCTTGGCCTTTTTGCGCTTCACAAATAGCCTGAGCTCTACTTTATTTTAGATAGTGATCAAATTTAGATTAAAGGCCCTGTTAAGCTGTGCATTTTTCTCAGCAACCTGTCTTGCAACGCGTGTGTATAATCCTTTTGTATGACAAAATATTACCATTTTTCGACGTGTTACCAAGCAAAATGTTGGCTTCACTACATGGGTGACCTTGAAGATAAAAGTTACATTGACAGCATCGCGGCCATCGCGCTGCCTCTCGTCTTTTTTCCATCTAAATTTCCTGTTTGCGAGAGATTTTCTTTCAGGCACCGCGGAGCCCCCGCCCCCATTTTTTTCAAATGTAGGATAATATTTTTAAAAGATATGAAGTGTCTTCGTCTCTGATCAACAGTGCTAATGCATCCGTCGCTAAAGACAACATGCACCTCAATTTGAAAAGATTCGTTAATCTAGAACAGCCAAAAACTGTTTTTCAAAATTTTTTTATTTTTCTTCAACATTCCTCCAAATGTTTTAGGTGGCTTGCTGTGTTTAAACTTGTACGGGGAATTTAAATGAGGATATGGCTTCAAAAGTAGCCATTTCCTTGCTTCTAAAAGGGGTGTGACTTGAAAATGTTCCCCAAAAATTATAGTTCGGACTTTGCGTTAGCGGTTGCCAGTATGAGCTCTTTTGACAATTTTTCTTTCCATGAAATCTTCAGCATTCTTCTTATGAACCACATTTCTGTTGCCGCTATACACTTTTGCATCACACACGAGATAATTAATTTTTCACATCCATATTGCAGGACAGGCCTGTAGGAAGCATTCCACCATTGGGAAATGGGGGGGGGGGGGCTACACCAGGTTTAACATTTCAATATTCCATGTTTGCTGACATGTTGATGTTTAAACTTGTTAAAGTAGTTGATCTCGTCTTGCTGAATGCATATTTATTAAACGCAATTATTCCTTTTATTTCGCAATCAGACTTCAGAACATGTTTTACCCGTGCACTGGTGAATATTGTCGTCAAAAGAGTATTTGCCGTACGTTATGATACTTAGGTAGTTATGGCTTACTTATATTCTTAAATGTAGATATGGTGCATTTTGGCACGGTTACCTCGTCAGTGAAGAAGACTGGTTTTGTTGGGCCCGTGCAAAATATGTATTGTATTTTACGTTACTGGAATATGTTTATTGTTGCAAGTCCCTCTATGCAATTTCAAAAAGGCCTAAATATTTATGCTAATGTTTAAATTAATGTCAGGGAATTTTGCTTTCAATATTTTGCAGCAATTCTTGATGAAATTTGGCAATGTTTCGCGGAAAGGGGCATGGGTCCAAGACACCTGTAAACCATTTAGATGATTTGAAGATGAAAAGACAGAAGTCCGCTACAGGTCTTTGGTCTGATGTCTAGTTCCCAAGACCTTGCTTCGAACGATGTTGAAATTTGGTTTTCGTGACTAAGTAACTACCTGGCTTTGATTTCATGCTGGTTGATTGAGATTGTGAATAAAGGTAAGCTATTTATGTAATGTTCAGTACCGTAATAGAACTCTGCTAGAGAAGTAAATGGAACTGGCAGTGGTGCAGGTTTCATTTCACCCCCCCCCCCAACTTCATTCCTCAACACATCAGGTATTCGAAAAAAACGAACACATTTGTTTGTTTGTTCTCTTGAGCTAAAGATCTCCAACAAAATTTTGATAGATTTCTATGAAACTAATTGGAGATGACTGTCACTTGTTCACTATGAATTATTCTTCATTCTCGTTTCGATGAATTACGATTAAACTGATAAAATGTTAAACATCTATCGTAAATAAAATAACATTTAGCACATCATAGCTTCTGCTAACCTTCTAGATCCCAGTCGAGGTTTCATGATGTCAATGCTCTTAGAGAAGAAGTAATTTTAGATGAGGCATTAGCAGATTCGTCTCCGCTTCATATTTATTCAAAATTATTCAATAAACATCATGCATGCTTCAAATAAGATGTATTTGTCTGTATTTATAAACATGAATGAGTTTGGACAGGAAAAGAGAGACAGGTATTGTCACCAAATTGTCAGCAATGTGATATTGAGATAGAAAAGGAGGCCAACCTTCGCTCTTTCATTTGATCAATCCTTGAATTATTTTTGATGCTAAATTCAGTTAGCTTTATAAAAGGAAAAAACTGATTAATTTTTAAAAAATCACAAGAAATTTGGTTCACGGGGATCATTGAATTTGACAAGCTAAGGTGTTTTAAGATTAGTTATTTCCAATTCTCTTTCAACCCCATTTTATTTTATTCCAATGTCAGTAAGTGTTGATTTTGGGAAACCAACCATCAAGGCAGGTGAATATCTTTTCTTTCAGGGTAGCCAAACTTTTTGACTGAGTGCGACGTGGCAAGCTCTTTAACTTCTTAAAATCTTAATTAATTCTTAATACTTCATATTGATTTTAATATTTTATCATTCCTATGGTATATTAGGTCACTTTCATCAATTTTGTAGCTACGTTTTTTAGAATTTGAATTGGCCAGTTCTTTGAAAACAAATAGTGTTTAGGGACCGCAACCCAAACTTTTTTAAGTGAAATTGCATGAAAATGTTCTTTATTATGTTGATACGAGTTTTAGTGGTGTTAATAACTATATTAAAAGTTTTTAACTACTTTAAATGTTAAAGAGTCAAGTACCCTGCAAGAAACATTGACAATACCACAAAGGGAACGCAAAATAGATGGAGAGTATGTGAATATTTCTGTAGAACTATGAAACCAGACGAGTTTAAAAAAAAAAGGAGAAAGAAGAAAAAGTTTTCCTCTTCTTTTCTTTTAGAAATTCAGAAATGAAAGGGGAATTAAATTTTCCTTGTTTCTCGTTATGGTGGCATTTAATCAAGCGCAAGTTTAATTTTGCCAAATGCAATGCACCTTTCTCATTTTATTTTTACTTTTAAAAGTTAAGTACATTTGAAATTGAGTCTTCCACGACGGAGTATTGTTAAAAAACTTGGGTTTGATCCATAAGATTGAATATTCAGACAGCAAAACATTGTAACAAGTAACGCAACAGATAGCCGGCTGTCTACCGGATTCTTGAAGAATGCTTGCAACGATGTACGCAAATGATAAATTTAAGGAACAGCGCAAAGTGGCAGTCCAACGGAGCGATGCTCCGGAGAGGCCCTGTATGTAGGGGGGCGAAATGTAACCCTTTCACCCCTGGACGGGCCATATGGCCCAATGAAAAACACCGGAAAAGATGATTTTTCAACATATTTTAAATGTTCTGATGGTAGTTTTCTATAATAGTTTACGCTTTCACCTAAGTTATTTGACTATGCTACCCCCTGAAAAGCGTAGAATTGTGTGGGTTTTTAACAGTTAACTGAAAAAAGATCCGGGTGCGAAAGGAATAAGCATCAAATGATTAAATTTAAGTATAATCTTGGCGTAGTTTGGTTGTATTTATGGCGCTTTGTGTTGTTCCTTACATCTTTCTTCTGTAGATTTTACGTTGTAGTTGTATCATCATTAGTTTCTTTTCGTGAAAAAACATGATCGCAAAGCCAGTAAGACTTCTGAGGACTCACTCTTAAACAGGTGTGATTTCTTGGAATCAGGCATCTCCTGGAGTCCTGGATTCGATAGACCATATAACAAACACTCGCTACATTATTGGTATCCTATAACCCTTGAATGCAGTTATCTGCTTGTACTTCGATGTTTTACTTCTAGGCCTTTTACTGATAGGTTTTTTGTACAAAGTTAAATCAAGAACTAGCAAGCCAAAAGTTCAGACCATTGATTTCCACAAGGATCATATCTAGGTCCATTACTATTAGCGTACTTTGAACTACTATTAGCATATCTAGGTCCATTACTATTAGGGGTGGTTATACCCCATATAGAGCTACTGAAACTTGCATTATAATCCAGTCTCTTTGATCTAAAAATAGAAGTCTCGTATGCAGGTTTTGATGGTATTTGACTGATTGCTATCTCTAATCTGATCTGCTTGTTGATGGTGCGAAACAACCTGTTGTTTGTTATAGCGATTGTAAATAAGTGGCTGGTAAACTTGGTCAAGCATAGCTAATTCGATAATCAATTGTGCACTATGAAGAAACGAGTCTACTGTAGGGTCTTTGTGTCTTACGCAACTTTCTTTGGATATTTGTCTTTGGAAGGTGAAAAATTTTTGCGGATCAAAAGATGGCTTGTATCCAATGTTTTTTACGTCATCGCTTATGTTCAAACGCTTCGCAAATCTGTGATTTCCCTTTTTACAAGTTAGCGCGCCCTTCTCTTGGGGTCAGCTTTGAATGTGACAGACAATCTGATGTTTCTGTGCGGTTTCTGTACATTAAAAATAGCAAGGAACTTTTCTTTGGATAGAGTGCCTTAATTTCCTCTGCTTATTGGCTCGGTGTTAAAAGGCAGATTGCAGTTGTTTGATTGTTACCCGAGTTTGCAACTCTTCAGGAGACCACTCTCTCTTGCTTCACTTGTCTCCTCTTTGTGTATAATCAATAGATAAACCGTTGCTGCTGCTGTTTTTTAGTGTCACTAGAATGAAAAATGAACCCAGATCAACATCAATTTGCTCCTCTTGTATCTTTCATGTTCCTGGTTTTTTTTCTGTAGGCAAATGTAGCAGTGCTTGAGAAACTAGGCAATCACCAACTTTCCAAATAGACTAAAAAGAGGGCCCAAAAACGTTCTCTTGAGGCTCGCCATTCAGAACATTGTTCTTTTAAGGTTTTGGCCATTTTAAAGAACTGCTTCGAACTTCTCAGAAGTTCATTAATCAAGCGTAATAAGTTAAGCGAAAATTTAGTCGTTTATGATTAGCTTTTATTTACCAGTTTGCTTGTTATTTATTCAACAGATTATATAGTTTTTTACATATAGTATCAGTTGGCCGAAAACAGCATACAGAACCGAAAAAGGGCATATAAAAACCCAGCGATTGTACAGTTATAACTTTAATGTCTTCACCTGCTCTCTCTTTTTTATTACTTAAACAATAACCTTTTTCTTCCTTTCTATCTTTTAATTTTTTTAAATACACAACTACTGCTAAGGCTAATCAAAGCGAGCACGTCTTGATCAATTTTATTTTTTGACAGGCGTGTTTGTAAAAGCTGCACAAGGAAGCCTCAAAGATGTTAGCTGCTGTGATTTTCGTGATAGCTGCATTTTTTCAGACTCTCCCGTGTGAAACAAAGCGACATCATAGAAATCATGTCAAGCATCATTTCCATGGACATAGGAAGAGCTTTTTAGAGCAATCAGGTGAAAAGAGAGGTGAGTTGTATTTCACCAGGTGTTGCGAGAGTAGTTGCATCTCGTGAGATGCAGATTTCACCTTTTCCCGTCCCAAAATCTCAAGCGATCAGTGTTTGTTTATTTTTGTACCTGTTCAGTGTGTTTAAGTCAATTACATATCTTTGTTTTGATCATTCCACAAGTAACTTTACTCCCAGAAAAACCACGATCAATGGTTATGCCGTGGCACCTGGAAAGCCCGTCACCAGTGTCTTAGATCAAAGCACACACACATGATATCAGTGATATTTTACACCCTTTCATTGAACTTCACTTACGATAGCATGGACGGGTGGTCACGGTTCGTGATCACAGTTGGAGCTGTTTAGCCAGCTGCCCACTTTTTCGAGGTCGGTAGATGGGTATTCAGAAACCATCTAAGAGACCGTCTTACTAGATTGCATGCTTCTATGCCTGCTTACTTGCTTGCTTGCTAACTTACTTGCTTGCGTGCTTTTTGCTTGTGTGCTTACTTGCTGGTGTGCTTACGTGCTTGTGTCTTGTGCTTCCTTGCTATTATACTAGTTGCCTTGCACTTGCTTGCTTACTTACTTGCTTGCTTATGTGCTTGCTTGGTTACTTACTTGCTTTCTGATGTGTTTACTTGCTTGCGTGCTTGCTTGCTTGTATGCTTGCTTGGTTGTGTGTTTGCTTGCTTATGTGCTTACTAGCTTGTGTGCTTTCTTGCAAATGTTGCTTTCTTGCTTGTAAGCTTGCTTGGTTGTGTGTTTGCTTGCTCGTGTGCTTTTTTGCCTACTTACGTACTTTCTTGCTTGCTTGCCACTTGTAAGATTTGTTTTCCACCAAGATGTTTTGTTCCTGAGCAATTAATGTATTGCTTTTTAAAAAATCAGGATTTGACTATCAAGTTTATTTGGATTTGGAATGAATGTGACTTCATTAGTTTCGTGTATTCCTTAATTACATCCACGCTGAGGGTCATTTGTAAGCAGGGACGCACATCAGGGAGATGTAGGGGTTTGGGAGTGTGACACCCCTACAGTGTATTGAAATGGTCCAAAAATTGTTTATATATAAACCGAATTTTTAAAAGGCCAAAAAAGAAGGCCCGCCATTTACAAAAATACAAATTAAGCAAAACAGAAGAATTTTTAAAAGTCTGTCCAGAACACACTGAATACCACCTTGCCAAACCAAGAATCAGAAACGGAAACAGAAACTGCAGGCAGCGACAAAAAACAGACGAATCGCAATTTTGTTTTTTACACCTAGTCGGTCCAAGAACAAAGATATAATGAAAGTCGGTCCAGCTAGGGTATACACCCCCCTAAAAAAAAAATTTTGAGTTGCGCCCCTGCGTGCAAGCCTGAAAGCTGCTGAACTCTAAATGTACATGGTTATCACCTTTTAGGAAGTGTTGCAGCTCTGCCTGAGTTAAAGGTTGTAGCCAATGCCAAGGAAAGCGGAGTCGAGTTCAAAATTGGCGAATGTAAAGTAAAGTTGTCACTCGTGGACAAATGCAAAGTAAACTTGACACCATCGCCAGACACTTGTGGGGGAAAGATTCCGTTAGCTAGCATCCTCAACCATTTCCTACCAAAGAATGGCCTTGCTGAAAAGTCAAAGACATTCATTTTGCCGGATAAGTTTGATCTTAAATCCCTTGAGATCGATAAATGCGAGACAACGATTGATTTCAAAACAAGTTCAAGGGAAAAACTCGACCTTATTCCAGGAAAATTTTCCATGGAAGGCGTTGAATTGGCATTGAAGATCAACTACAAAACAGGAGCTGTTGACTGGGAGCTAGTTGTATTGGATATGTCTGCAAGTGTCACCTTAGCTGGAAAAAAGATACCAATCACAGTGAAGAAAAAGGCCAAGGAAACATTCGTTAAATTTTCTTTCAAGACCGACGAAATCAATGTTCCAAATATCGTCAAAGCATTCTCAAAGAAAGAAATCACACCACCAGAGGCAGATAGTGCTGTTGCTGCAAAAGTAACAGGGGTAGTCATTAAAAAGGCATCATTCTCAGGGTATTATGATCCAAAAGGATTCTTTGAAGTGGTGGCTAGTGGTGAACCGCAGGGAACTTCTTTCAAAAGTTCTTCCTTCTTCGTTGTTATCCAAAAACCCGAAGATGCTGATGTGAAAGCAGCTGTTCTTGCAAAAATCGACATGTTCTCACCAGCTACTTTACTTAAGGACTTGACGGGAAAAGACTTTACAAAAATACCATTCATCAAGGAGTTGCTACTAAATGTAGCATTCGCTGTATCTAATGAAGATTTCACAGTTATCAAAAATGAAGAGCTGGTCAAGGCAATAAGCGGGATCATTAAAGGTGACAAAACGATTGAAAAAGGAATGAAATTATACATGGATGTGCCTGTTAGAGAAGTCTTTAAAAAGCTTGCACCAGATTTGAAGACAGATAGTTTTCCTGCATCGCTGTTTATGAAAGTCACAATCAACAAAGATGGAGTGAAATTCAAATTTCCTGATGATTGGAAGTCAGATCTTTTGCAGATATTGAAAGGCCTAGCACCAAAGTTGAAGGAGTATCTTCCAAAATGGCTGCAACCATCAGATGGCCCTACTTTGGTTACAGTAAAGGAGTTTTCCGTCGATTTTAAGACCATGGGATTCAACATAGATGTGGAAATAAGCGGCCCTTTCAAGCTTGGAAGTATCTTGACACTTTATAATATTTCACTCACTGCCAGTCACAAAGGAGGGAACAACCCTTACGACTTTTCATTTGCATCATCTCAGAGGCTATTCGAGGACATAGTACTAAGCACAAAGTTGTCAAAGAAAGGACAAACGTATGAATTTGAAGGATCAATCAGCATGATAAGCACAAGCCAGCTCATCAAAGCACTGGGAGTGAAATTCCTTAGCGAAGAAACTCTAAAGAAGCTTAGCTACTTGGATTTTGGAATGAGAGATGTGAAACTGAATGCCAAATTTGGAGACAGATTTTATATCAGGTAGCTACTATAATAGGCATTCATCTCATCTTTAAGTCTAAACTAAACCAGATTCTTTAATGCTAGGCATAATTAAATCTCTAAACTTAAAAAGAATTTTCATCACCCCTGCAAAGTTTCCCTGAACATATAAAATGGCTTTAAAAATAGATGCTTTAACGTGCCTAAAAGCACGAAGCAAAAAAGCTGTGATGATGAAAGCATAAAACAACTAACTAATTCTGTTACAGCATTTATAAAACCGTATACAATATGCAAAGCCTATTCAGATCAATTCGACGTTTGAGCAAGGCTTTCTATCCAGTTATTTCTCTCGTTACTTTTCTTAAAAGGTTTGATACCTCTTTGTAATGCCTATCCACCAAGGAAATCCAATCTTCACATCATATAGATCTAAAATGTATGTCGAAATTATTTCAATTGCTTCTCTTCTTAATTACAACAGTTTAAGCGCTACCGTCATACTATTTGGATGGGACAAGGTAAAATGTGAAGGACTGCTTTATTATGATGGCGATGCACCTGTTATGGCTCTTGGTGTTATCATTGAGAAAATAAGGATGGATGAAATTGTGGAGAAGCTATTCAAAAAGAAAATGGCGGGAGTGACATGGTTAACAGAGCTTAATGTTGGTAATGTGTTTTCTTTATCATTGTTATCTAATCTTAAATGCCTAAGAAGATTTATAGTAGCAAGTGTTTGTAATGTGATGATCTGTGATAAGAATAATGATAAGAAAGGGCTTGTACGTCTAAAGATTATGATAGTGATTACGATGATAACGATGATGATACTGACTAATGATGACGATGAAGGTTGATGATTGATCAGTGATAACGATGATTATGATGGTGATGATAGTGTTGGTTTATGATGATGTTGATCATGATGATGATGATTACGAATCTGATGATGATGATAACGATGTTATAAATGATGATTTTTGAAGATTAAATTTTCATCATGATAGCGATGATTGATGATAATGATAATGGTGGTTGATGATGATGACATTGACTGAGGATGATGATGATGATGATGATGATGATGATGATGATGATGATGATGATGATGATGATGATGATGATGATGATGATGATGATGATGATGATGCTGATGCTGAATATCATAATGATGATTGATGTTGATCGTGTTGAATGCAATGATTATGATTATGATTATGATTATTATGTGGTTTCATCTATCGTTCTAGTTTTGACGATGAGTAATACTGATGCTACTGCTAAAACCAAAGATTTGAAATTTGAGAATTCAAACTTGCAAGCAGTTGGAATCAAGAAAGGTTTGTGATTTGCCATTAACTTTTCGAGTTATTCTATTTGGTATTAGACAGTACATTATACGAAATCATCCACATATAATTATATAAATTTTCATCCACATCAACAAATTATTATGTAAGCCCTGGATGGGTCATTTCATTTTGCAGTTTGTATATGTTGGGGGAGGGAGAATGATGAAATAATTCGAAAATTGTCATAAAAGAAAGATCTTATCCCGGGTAATGAGCATCAGTAACTAAGCAAATTAATACAACCCTTTCTTATTTTCCCAGAAAAAGAAAGGAGCTGAGAGAGACATAGATTTGATATATTAAGTCAATTTAGTTGAAACGGAAGCTATAAATACATCTAAGATATTAAAGACTTCTACTAATGATAATTTTTTTTTGGTAGGTGTAATGTTCCGTGCAGTGGCAACGATTCCAACCGACTGCAAAGGTGACAAATTGTGTGAGATGAGCAAGAATGTTACAAAAGATGAGAAAACCACTAGAACTTTAACAATTGAAGGACAAATAACTTTGACTGGCGCAGAATTAAAAGGAACTTACGAAGGTCATTGGAGCCTTGGGACAAACATCAAAATAGAAAAGATCCAGTTGATTCTGAGAATCGGCACAGATACGAAAATTTTCTTTGCTGTTACAGTTGCAATCGTTAAGCCTGCACTTGAACTTGAAGGTAATTCACGAAAAATGAGTTTATTTTCTATGTATCCTCATTATCTTAGAGTTGGTAGTGCCAATGACGTAAGGTTGGGGTTAAGACAACTGCTAAGGGCCCCAAAGCCTTTTTGGCCCCTTTGTGGCCCCTCAGAGGTTTTCAATAGACATGTTTCTTGCAATATTTGATTGTACGTGCAAGATATAAACATAGCCCTTGATAAGTTACCTATTTGGCATTTGCTACCGTTTGCAGTTGTTTCTACCATTGTATTTTCCTGCCGTTGATTTTCGTACTTTTGTCTAAAGGCTAAACGCGAAAGATCTAAAGAAGATCAAATTAAGATCGGGCCGTTTTAATAATTTTCTTCTAAAATCTCTTTGTCTCCATAATATCATTACTTGAAGATATAGCATAAAAATCTAAGGGTTAGCTTTAAAGGCAAAAATTCATGAAGAATAACAAAAAATGTTATGTTACCAGTTACAGAATAATTCAGAATGAATTAGAATCTATTAATATGGATTGGTCGTTTGCTAGGTTGTGGAGAGCGAGTCTAGAGGTCACAGGTCAGTTATAAGCTAATAGGCCTTTTCTGAACGCTACAAGAGGGGCAAAAACACAACTTTTTTATTTGATTCAAATGTTTACTGTCTTTATAGGAGGCTACATCAGCTTTTTGGTAGTCTAGCAAATTAAATACGAGACAATTATAATTCAATATATGTGGTCATTCTAGCTATAGAGCAATGACCCTCTGCGTGTATTGGTATACCCTGTTATTTTACATTTCCAGCATTTGGATTTTCTTGGATTCGCAAAGCTGTTTCAATACTATTCACCGTCTATTTTATTTTGTTTTAGGGGGAATTGGTATTGGCGCAACTGGTGCACTGACACTTTCTGCCAAAATGAATGGAATTTGGGAAAATGCATTTGGAATTCAATACATTTCATTTGGCAATATGGCATTTAGCATCGGCATCATACCTGGTGTATCAGTTACCGAGTTTGGTATTGATCTACTATTTTCCTCATAGATCTTATTGTATTGCTTTCATTACATTCCTTACATTAAGTAGCTAATTAGGTCGACTCCTCAGTTCTAAAGACATGCAATAGAAGATACACTCTACATTTTTTACCTGGAATCCTCAGATTTCTAGCAATATATTCAATTCATAAGCTAACGGAAATGAACAGTTGCAAAACGATCCAAGTTGTAACACCCTGAAAGTGCTAAATTATGTTCCTGGTTTTTGTAGCTTTAAGCAACTGTTTAAATCATCATTTTTTGGTATAAAAACACGGGGTTTCAAATCTATTTTTAATGTATGAAGTACCCTGGATATACGTTTTTCACCACAGCATTTCATGGCGAGCTCCAACTTGGTAAATCATCTGCTGCAGCAGTTTCTCAAAAGCAAAGAAGAGCAGCAGGCAATAAAATTGTATCAAAAGCGGCTGTTGGTGTTGATGTAGTGAATCCATTAAATAATTATTTCTACGCCGAAGTGACAAATTTTACATTGAGTTCAATAGCCGAAGCTTTTGACCTTAACATCAAATTACCGAAAGCTTTAATGGAAACAGGATTTCCTGATGGTGTTATTGTGTCATTTACAACTTCAACAAAAGGTATGCTGATTTATTCTTAAAAATCTCTTTTGCAGCGTTATAGAGGGAATCAAAAATGCAAAGATTCTTCTAGACTATAGTTTTATTATGAAAATCCCTCGTAAGATCAAATTCATAAAGATCACCCAAACATTATGAAGTATCAAAAACCCATTACTGTTACTTTCATTTGTTTTGGAAATAAGAATAGATAGAAGCAGATCTCATACAATTATTTTTCAGCCAAAGCTGAGCAGTGAGATTTCTTTTAACAAGCTATCTCTGTCGTAAAACAGCCGATTAAACTTTAGAACTTTGCTTTTTCAGGTAAAGAGCTGGCCCAACTGAAAATAAAAATCGAGCCTGGCTTTCGGTTCCAAGGGAAAATCAGAATTCTTGGATATGATCTGTTCGTAGACTGCACTATAGTCCCAACAGCTCCTGCGTTTGCCCTTCTTGTTGAAATGTCACCTATCAAAATTGCTGGAGGTTTGATTGCTCTTCAAAGATCTAAAACAGAGACTGATAAAGGCCCAATGCTTCAAGCAAAAGTCGCAGCAGCTGGTGTTACAATCAAGATCAAAGCTTTCGTTACAGTTTTGGGTATTTCTGCAGGAACAGTTATCGATGTGTCAGATAATGGATTTGAATTTGAATTGTCAGGAAATCTCTTCGATGTTGTTAGCGCAGAGTTGAAGATCAAGAGCAAATATTCAGATATCAAAACAGCTTCCTTCCATGTAAGAGCTTTTGTTTGGTGTGCCAATTTATGTTATAGCATTCTGATATTCCCCTAGACTTGTACACGAAACTTCTAAAGGAGATCAAAAGACGTGGCACATTGAAAAGAGTGTAGAATTATGAAGGCATTACCCTGTTTGCAAGGGTATCTAATGTTTACATTTCTCTTTATCGCATTCATCTTTTTTGTATTCCCGTTGGAAAACAAATTTTGTGACGTCAGGTCAGGAACCTATTCAAAAACTGAAACCTTTTGATTAGTACCTGTCTCACAAATTTCAAAAATTGAATTATTTTCTCAGCATTGCATTATTTCATATTTGATAAGTTGGTGTCTTTAACTATCGAATTACACCTGAAAAACTTAAACTCGAATTTGGTAACATGGCTCTTTTTCAGCCCCTGTTTTGCTACATTAAATGGTATGAAATGCTCTCTTTTTAAACAAGATGCCATCAACATTGTTCTTCAAAGTGAAATTTTATGATATCATTAATTCGGTGCAGTGATAGATTTTC
Source organism: Catostylus mosaicus (assembly GCA_964019065.1). Classification (NCBI taxonomy): domain Eukaryota; kingdom Metazoa; phylum Cnidaria; class Scyphozoa; order Rhizostomeae; family Catostylidae; genus Catostylus; species Catostylus mosaicus. The sequence continues at coordinate 3,079,525 of OZ025186.1, forward strand.
CCTTCGTTGCTATTTCCCCCTTAAATACATGACTCCTTTAATCACATTATCACTCAGAAAGTCCAAATCCCTACACTTTCATATAAACTTTCATAAAATATGATTCTGTCATGCCACGCCGTACGGTATTGATTGATGTTCATTTGCTCTCAGACTAAGCTTATTTGAATAGGGATCTACGGGCAAGGGCGCCACTTTATTGCTCGTGTTAAGAAGCTGATGGAATTTTTCCCTATCAGTAATTGAAAAAATACATAGGCATTTGTAAAGACAATTTATCCCGCTGTGGCCACTTTTGCATTGCAAATAAACGATATTTTCCTGGTAAAGAAATCCCCAAACTCCCCCTAAAATGACGCCCTTGGCTTAGGATAACGGGGCATCATCGAGGGGCTAATTTGACTGATGGTTGACAGTCAGTGCAAGGCACCTATTTATTTGCAAACTAATTGCTGGTTGGTTATATTAACAGGTATCTGCTTGCCTAAAAACTGGCCCAGATGAGATACAAAAGGAGGTGAAAGCCAATTTAGATGAAGCTGGGAAAGAAGCAACGAAAACAATGGAAGAAGCAAAGAAGAAGGCAGCTGGAATTGGGGATTTGTATTTGAAATCAAAGAAAGGAGTTTCAAAGATGGATGAAGAGATTAAAGACTTTCAAGATAAATTGAGAAAGAAAGGGAAAGAGATAAGTGAAGCTAAAAAAGCACTTAACGAGAAGTGTATTGACGAGTGTTCTACAGGTATAAAAAGTTTTTAAGGCTGGCTATGTGTTGGAAAAATATTTTATTTGCATTCACTGTACATGTCAGCTATCTTGTACAAACATTTTAACTGCTACAATCGTGAAACAGTGCATTCATATTCACACGATTTGGCAGTCAGAATCACGACAATTGGCGTTAACATTCACTCTATTTCGCATTCGCATGTACACTATTTCGAATTCGCAGCCACGTAATTTTGCGTTCAGTATCAACATATTTCGCGTTCACATCAATACCACTTTCATATCATATCCAAGTTATAAATTTTCACGCTTTTCGTCTTTCTATTACATCTGTTCTAATTCATGCCGTTTCCATCCACATGCATCATAAATTGTACTGACTCTTCCATCATTTACAAATTCATCCTTCATATTTTAGTGTGCATAGGTGGACCAGATTGGGATCCAAAGTGCTTGGAAGTAGACGGTGGATTCATTGGCTGCCCTGTTTGGAATGACTGCAAATTCAAGGTCCCAAATTATAACTGTCTGGCAGAATGCAAGGGAAAGAAAGGAGTTGCAGTGATGAAAGCAGCAGTAAAACAATTTTCTTTAGAGGTAGGGACCATCAATACTCTAGAATCATCGCTATGCTCAGAAAGGGTACTGCAGTGTAGGACACGGACTCTCTAACTTGCCGGACAGTCAGAACCTGCCTTCTGACGGGGAAGGAGACATGAACTACCATGGCAAACCATTAAGCTTTATGTATGATTTTCTAAGCAGTTTTATATAAAAATATGATTTATACAGCAAGTGGACAATTCATTGATATCGCCATCGCTCAAAATAGCTCTTCGCGGGGGAGATGCAGACTGCACGTGACCAATTCTTTTGTTTTTCGCAGCTCAAGGGCTCGCTCAAGTTATGCAATAGCAGCCCATGACGGGGAAACAAAAGACACAGTAGGATGATTCTTTTCAAGGTCAACATCCCAGGCTGCTCAAGAGCCCATGTAGCCTGGTGACTAGCCCATGAGCTGTCAGCCTAGCCATCAATGAAATTTAAATTTGCATATTGAACAACCGTTTCCTAGATGATGCTTTCAACAAGGCCTATCACACTAGACTATTGTTACGGTGTATGAGCGTTGAAAACAAGATAATTGACTTTGAGCCCATGTAGATATATTTGAGTTATGCGCCAGCTATAGTGGCATAACCCTGAATCCGCCCCTGGAGGAATATGGGTCCTATAAATTTCTCCTTAACGAATAATTGTATTTTTGCTCACTTGCACCAACTCTAAAATAGAACCATTGTTTGCAACCAATACGTTACCAGTTTGCGTTAGATCTTTTCCCAGTATAATTAGGAAGCGTAGTAAAGCACTGGTACATACGAATCTTTGGGAAATGTACCCAAAGAATCTCAAAAGAAAGTCTATGAGGAACCACTATATGAAATTCTCGGAAATAGAGATGTCCAAATACTTACACCGCGATTGAAAATCTCAAAGAAAAGTTTTTAATACTTTGGTGGTTTTCAATGATATCCGAAGCGATGTAAGAAGCATGGGGTCGACTTAGCCCTTTCCCTGGACGGGCCATATGGCCCAATGATAAACACCTGAAAAGATTTTTCAGGGGGTTAAGTACAACATATTGTAAATGTTCTGATGGCAGTTTTCTATAATAGTTTATGCTTTCACCTTAGTTATTTGACTATGCTTGGAAACCTGTCTCTCGGGCCAATGAAATGAAAATTTACAGCACTATACCTAAACACAATTTTCTGAAAGAACAGTTTCTTTTCCTTTTTATATTTTTAAATTGCATGTCTAATTTCTTCCTTGCTTAAATAAGATTTCTTTGATAACTTTTTTAATAAATGATTAACTGTAGGAGCATCATAGAAGATTAAAATTAAAATTAAAGAATTAGAACTGTACAATTTAGCATTTTTAAGTATTGTTAACGTCGTCTGCAACCACCGTGCACTATTTGTGGTTTTTCAATTCTAGGTTTTATTAAAGATACTACAAGGAATAAAAATACTGTTCCACATTGGCAAATCTTTCTTCGAAGAATCAAAGAAACTGCTTGATGTAACAAAACAGACTTTGAAAGAGGCTGCAGAGAAGCTGAAAGCAGGATTGGATGCTGCTAAAATAGCTGCAACGACTGCTGTTGAAAATGTTGTCAAAATTCATTCCATGTGCTTCGAATCAGGTTTGTCGGAAGCTGCAAAGGCCTGCGTTGGACTTAACATCAGCGCCACTTTTTTCAAGACGAACAAAGTCGAATTCACTACACAAGGATGTTTGGATGTCAGCTTTGCTAAACAAATAGCGCAAGCAATTGCTGATAAGCTATATCCTGGAATAAGTGCCTTGAAAGGGGCCATTGGGGCCTTAAAGGCCAAGTTTGGACTGATTCAGAAAGAAAAAGATCACGTCGCAGAAAGTGCTGATGAAGCCAAGACTGCCTGTAAAGATGACAGTGGAGACTGTGCTGCTAGTAGAGATATAATATGGACTACTGAGGAGAATTACTACAGAAAATTAGCCTACGAGCAACTGCCGAGATTTACTCTAAAAGATCAGGCGACTTTGAATGCTTTTGAAAAAGATACAGCGTCAGTGAAAGCTGCAAATGATAATCCAATGGTGAAAGCAAATATTCCAATTAAAAGTGATGTTGATGCCTCCAAAAAAGAACAAATCTCAGGCAAGGAATAACGAATATTTTCTGAATCAGGATAAATATATGGATTGATTGATATATCAACTGTAATAGACTTTCCAAATCTATAATAATAGTGGAAGAAACTTCTTACTTTCACCAGAACCACTGTAATAATACACTTGGTCCTAATTTATCCTAAATGAATTCATTTTATTCGCTGTAACCAGACGTGCCAGTACCCAAAAAGTTAGGTTTTGAATCATTATTGCCTTGTCTTTATAAAATTCGAAGTTTACTTCTATATTTTCTAATTTTTTTATACTTCTTTTTTAAACGCAGATCTCAATACTTGTGGACAATTCTCTAAAAGATTTGAAGCTGTTGAGGGCACAGTCAACACCATGAAGAACCTTGTTGATTTGTATAAGAAACAGAATGGGAAATTCAAGAAGGCAATCAAGTCACGAAAAAATAAAATCAATCGATTAGGCATCTCACTTCGATCTGAATGTAAGTACACTTAAGCTCAATGATTTAAATTGCTAAGAATTATGTTGTTTCATGAATCGACAATTTCTATGTCCTCAGTCCTTGTATTCGCACCCTAACTCTTGAGATGCAAAGAATCCAACAAGAATCAAAATAAAATTTTTCGTCTTGTTCACAATGGTAGTTTTTAACCCTATAAAAAATTTTCGGATTTCATCTATGTAAATTCTATATTTTTAATTTTATATATAATATTATATATAGGTAATATTATACATAGATCTATTGTTGATACAGTAATTTACTCGCTGAATGAATTAACCTGAAAAAATATGAAAGTTGATCATTATCATAATAATATTATATCTGAAATATTATGAAGAGTTTCTGTTATTTTGTAGGTCTTTACTTTGGATGTAAATCAGAGACTCTAAATGATGCATTGTTTTATGTTGGCAAAGCGAAAAATGGTAAAGATGATTTTTTAAAGTTTATCTCAATTTCTCTTGTAAATATTCTTATCCCTTGTAACATTCCAACTTTTCTACGTTGCCTAAACATTAAGTTTCTTTTCAGCTTCTCGGTGTTATAGACAGTTTTGATCAAAATGCAGCAATTTACAAGCAGTATAATTTATTTTGTATCTGAGCGGTGGCATTTAGTTTATTGCTGATGCCAAGGGTTTTTTTGAGATGGGATTTCTGAAGTTTTTCCAACTTATCCACGGCTGTTCTCATTTAAGCTACTGTCTTTATAGTTTAGTGAGGTATTTAGCTTTAATCTTTATTTATCGCTCTTAATTTTTAGAAATCAACAAATGGGCGCAGACCGTGGAGTCTCAAGTGAAGAAACAAGATTCTCAAACATTTGGCATCTGGAAAAAGCAATTAGATTTTCACATGGAACAAACTAAAGGAGAGGGACTCTCCAAATATCTGGAAGCTTTCACGGCTGTTGGTGAGAAGCTGCATGCAAGGATGGGCATAACAAAACATGATGCAAAAGCGGAGTCACTTCGTGGATTTTCTCAGGTATGTTACGTTGATTTACGGAGATAAGGAAGAAACCAAAGCGGCAGCAATACAAAGTAAAATTGACTGGTCTCGCAGAAGTTTAACAAGGTCTATTATGATTGGCTCAACTCGAACTATCTGATTTGCATAACAATAGGGACTATTCTGTTTAAAACCAAATATTTTCCAGAATTGTGCTAAAAGTGGTCTTTGTCGTTTAGAAAATAGATGGAATATTAATCTAAGCCCTACTGACCAATAGTATGCTTGCATTCCCACAAATCATGAACTGACCAATCAACGATGATCTTGTAACACTTCTACAATACTAAAAATGACCAGATGATAATTATATATTTATATATCATATTACCAAAACAGGGCTTCTCTAGAGTATGGTTACACTCATATAATATATAATATAGCATTATAACATATAAATATACAATCATTATCTGATCATATTTGCTTTGTACTCCTGCCGCTTTGCGTGATTCAGTATCTCCGTTATTCATTTACCTCATTTTAGTATTCATCGCGAATTCGATAGACAGCCTGCTATTTTGTCCCCCGCTTCATTTTCTATATTTAAGTTGAATTGCTCTGAACATCTTTCAAAAATGAGATGCCTCTTAACCTGGCGTATCCTAAAAGCAGAACAGGTATTCTCTGTTCCTGCCAGGTGGTACCAAGACCTGTTTTTATGTAGAACATTCTGTTAAATTCTGGGGAACGTTGACCCAGGCTCTCTAGTTGCTTAGGCGAGATCTCCGCTATCATTTATCAATATCTTCCTTTCGAGAAATTTGTTGTAACATCTCGGCAATTTATGTAATTGTAACATCTCGGCAAGCTTGGGCAACATCCACTTCTATCCATTGTAATAGTCTGCCACAAAATATCATTTTGTCTGCTATGATGTTCTTTAACTAGACACTCACGATGTCAAACTTATTTATCCCGACAATGAAATTTCCTTATGTATCTAGTTAAACCATAAGCATAGCTGTCTTACCCAGGGATGTCGCTACAAAGGGGTGAGAGGAGTGTGAAACCCCTTCTGGAAAAACAGTGCGTTTTAAAACAAGTAATTTATGACCATGAAGGATTTCATCGGCAAATTTCCTACCTTGTCGGCAAATAAAGGATTGTACGCTTATTTCGTTGACAAATTCATCGTAGACACCCTTTGAAGACAGAACATCCAGCTGCGGCCCTGGTCTTACCTTTCCATAATGTCTAAGAGTGCGTTTACATGAGACCCAAACTGAAACTCAAGACAACCTGAAATTCAGTTCGCTCTTTCTCATATATGGGCACGCGAGATTACTATTGGATTTGAATAGACCCCGAATTGAACTCAATCTGCCTTAAATTTCAAACCGGTCTGAAAACTCTCATGTAAATGCACTCTAACAAATGTATGGTTTCTTTTAGGCTTTTGCTGATCTTCTTCAAAGAGATGTCTCAATATCGGAAGCGATCCCAACTATTGAGAGACTTTCTACAGATATTGCCGAGATCAAAGCAATGAGCACAGAGTGCAACAATTCAGAGGATGCAATATCTAATTAAAAGGAAGATCTAAATCTTTTCTTACTACGTACTAATGCTCATTTTGCATATCCAAAACAATTTAGATATAAAATATCATTTCTTGTGTTCAAAAGCAACATGTTTGCAAACTTAAAATATAGGAATTTTATCTCCCATACTTTAAAGACCTAAAAATAATCTTTTTGGACGAACGTTGGTCCTAAAATTATCGAGCTTAGTCCCTTTAATTCTATATAGTGAGTGCCCCTGGGGTCCTAGATCAGTTAATATTAACGAAGTTATTGAAGATTTAAAATGCAGGCTTTTTGATATAGTATATTGATTATTGACTGCATGTGTTCAACTTCCTGACTTGAGTCACTTCTGATGCAAGTTCTTCGATTGCTGGAACTGATTTCAGCAATGAAACATCGTTGTCCAGGAGCCGTGCGAATTTCTGTAACGATGAAGACATTTTAGTGAGGTTTAATACAAAATTTTGCAGAACCATCGCGAGCTGTCGTCTTGAAAGACAGACAAATGATATCGAGTTAGACAAGATTATTTGCTTCTAGTCTTGTCATAACTGTCAGACAAATTTGAATTGTTAGTGCAGGGACACCTTAAATAGGGGGCAGCAGGGTTGACTGCCGTCTACCCTCAAAGAAAAGCTTATTTTTTTATATTGATATTGCTTTGCCTTTAATCTTCACGGCTTTGCCCCCACGGCTCTTAATGAATTTGGCATTTTTTGAACAATTCACCCTCTAAGATTCAATGTTTTCACTATTATCAGTACCGATAAAAAGATCAAAAAAGTAACGCAATAATCACCTTTGAAATCCTACGCAACGATTCAACAGTAGGGTCATTTTCAGTGATGCCCATTCTTGCTTGCACTTTCTGCCCTTTATTAGTCAGACCTGCTAAATATTTTGAAGCCCCTTCACCCTTGGTCTCCTTCATTGTAAGATCCAATTGTTTCTTCCAGGCGCTGAATGCCTCAATATCTTGCCTTTGGATTTGCGCATCCACAGCTTTTCCCCAAGCATTTATTTCTAAATAAAAGTTAAAAGAAGAGAAGCTATTGTATTGACAGGATGCTGAAAACAATTGACAGTAGGAATCGAAATCTTGTTTCGTCCCTACACATAGATGCAACATAGCGCTGGGATGAATCATTTATCCTAACCAGAATTTTAACGGCAGAATTTATCTCCTGGTATAGGAATTGTTAGTTAAAATATGTGAAAGCAACCCTTTTTATCTAGTTTCTGCAACTCACACAAAAACTCCCATGATAAAAAACTGTCATCATAAAAATCAGATTTCCATGACTTCAAAGCGCTAATTGTAGTCTGCTTGCTTTGAAATCAGGCAATAGATGGCATGTTAGTTTTGCTTTCCATCCTTTAAAAATACGGTCTTTCTGCGGGCCAGAATGACTGCCGGACGGAAATTTCTTGCCAACTGGGCACTCCTTTAAGTTTTGGAGGGCACATGCATAATCCACAATCCCATGAAATAACATGCAGTGAAGTCAACCACCCTGACAACCAACCCTTATATTACAACCTCTTCATTCAGAAACCTAACGCAAATGTCTCTTAAACATTCCATGTCACTTATCTTTGTAATTCAAAAGTAGATATTACCAAAGATTTGTGCATGGGACAATATTTCATGATGGTAACGCACCTTTTCTTGCCTTTCGAACGTAAAACAGAGCATCTTCAAGTTTATCAGCTCCACATCCGTAGTAAAGACCTACAGTTAAAATGTCATATGAATTAACTCTAACCAATAAATATGTATCTAATAAATATTGAAAAGGACACATCATATAACAGCTAGACATGATTACTGAGTTTACACTTGCAGATTAAGGAACTATAAGTTACAACGGAAGTGTGACAACGGAAAGCAACATTAAACAAATGGGAAGAAAACACTATAACACACAGTTATATCAACAGTAAACAGAAGTTAATGTCAATAAACAATAGGGAGCAATTACAAACAGCAGTGAAAACTGAAGTAGATAACTGTAAACAACTGTAAACAAGAATGAACAACTCTAAACAACAAAACAGCGATGAACAGTAACTGTAAATAGTGGTAAAATACGTAGTAGCCAACAACAATGAAAAACAAACATTAGTGTATAACAATAAACAATTGCATAATAGATGAAATAATAGTAGCGTTATTAGATAGCAATGAACAATCGTAAAATGAATGTAAAAAGCTAGTACAAAGTGCATGACTGCAGATAATAACAAAAATGATTGCAAAAAACACCATTAATTGTTTTGACAAAAATTTGTTTCAGAAGCAAATTGAAAACACATAACATATGTAAGAAACAGCAAACACTAATGGATAATAGGAAAAAAATTTGTAGTGACAAAAATGTAAAATATTTGAAAGCCACTTACATTCTGCTCGGAGTGCGACAGCTAAGCGATTGATTTTGTTTCGCTTTGAATGTATAGTCTTCTTGAATTTATGGTTCAGTTTCTTATATGATTCTACAAGGGCTTTCATTCCCATTGTTACATTGTGCGCAGTATCCAGTCTATCAGAATACAGTCCACATGCGTCATTGTTGCCTAAAAAAAAAAACCCCTGTTACAATTGACGATTATGTTGATAACAGATGTGCATACCAAAGGGTGGCAGAACTGTTCAACTTACGAATGCGAGAATAAGAGACTATGGCATCACATTTTGTTCGTTTAGAGACGCAAAAGCTCTGAGAGAGTTTATGGCTGCTAGAATCGCAACTTCTTACGTCCTTTTGTGAAGTTATTTACACAAAAAAGCTTTTGATAAAGGCCTCTAGAAGGCTCATACGAAACTGAGTTAGACTTAGTCTTGATCTGAAATAAATGCCAAAAGTAGTTGGTATATAAGATATTCATTGACACAAGTACATATTTTGGGCTGCATCGTCGCATTTCACCAAAATAGTCCTTCTTACCCCTGAAACAATTTTGAAAAGAAGAACGAGCACATCAGAACACTTGAAATGCACTAATTCACATTTTTCTTCGTTTCAATATCATATGACAACATTATATAGAGGAGTAGCAGAGCTTGAATAGAATGCATTGATAAAAGGAGCATAGTGTTCTAACACTAGGCGGGAATGGTACGTCTCTGCAATTATAGAAACATGCTGAAATTCTATTTACTGGTTCAAAAGCCCATACCTGCCACAGATTCTCGTTTTTTTCCAACCATAATAAACCTATTGGGATTTTCAATATTTGCTTTCGCCATTGGATCATCAGCCGCAGCCTTCTGCGAAGCAGTATTCCTTTCAAATGCATTTAATGTTGCCTGATCTTTAAGCGTGAATCTCGGCAACTGCTCATATGCCAGTCTTCTGTAGTAATTCTCCTCATCTGACCAAATAATATCCCTAGAGGCAGCACATTCTTCACTGTCCGCTTTACAGGCATCAGCACTTTCCTCTACATTGTCCTTCTGTTTCTCAATCAACCCAAACTTAGCCTTTAAATCGCCTATTGCTCCTTTTAAAGCTTTTATTCCAGGATATAGCTTATCAGCAATTGCTTGGGCTATTTGCTTAGCAAAACTGACATCCAAACACCCTTCTGTATCAAAATCGACCTTTTTTGTTTTGAAAAACGTGGCGCTGATTTTCAGTCCAACGCAGGCCTTTGCGGCTTCCGATAAGCCTGATTCGAAGCACATGGAATGAATTTGCACCAAATTCTCCACAGCAGTTGAAGCAGCAGCTTTTGCCGCGTCCAATCCTGCTTTTAGCTTATCTTTAGCTTCCTTCAAAACACCCTTTGCTGTGTTCAGAAGCTTTTGTGACTCTTGGAAGAAAGATTTGCCAAGATTGAACAGCTTTTTTATTCCTTTGAGTATTTGCAACAGAACCTGGATTGTGAAATAAGTGCTTCATTATTTTTATCTCAGCTATATAACAGAACAGAAGCAATGCTGCTGCATAGACACTTGCAAGCAAGCAATTAAGCAAGCAAGCAAACAAGGTAGCAATCAAATGAGCAAGAGAGCACATAAGCAAGCTAGCTAGCTAGCAAGCAGGCAGACAGACCAAAAAGGTAGCATGCTACCAAGCGCGCAAGCTAACAAGCAAAGAAGCTAGTATGCAAGTGATCAAGCAAGCAAGGTAGTTAGCAAGTGAGCAAGCTAGCAAGCAAGGACACGAGTGAGCTTATTAGTTAACTCAGGCTAGAGCTTAATGGATACTACCCAGCTTATCTGGATCTGACGTCAACTGATATGAACATCTAGGATTTTGTCTTAAACCGGGGAGGGAAAACACTGAGAAATAATTACACCTACCTATTGTAATGGGCATCAAGTTGCTATCGCAGTTTGCACTACTAAACAAATAATCAGGGGAAATACGTAGAATGCATGAACGAGCAATCTTATGCAGTCTTGGGTTATTGCATGCGGAGAAACTAGCATGTGTCACAAGCAAGGAAATGACATTTGGTGAGCACTGTAGAGGATTCGTGTATTCAAAGCATGTCAATGCTCAATTTCATATTTGAATTTTGATTCAATTTTTTTATTCAATGAGTCACTTTTTAGTTGATTTCTCTGCAATGGCAACACCGATTGGAGAATGGAGGTGACCTCGTATAGTAATCTTGCAAAGAAGAAATGACCTGGTTTTTAGAGCAGCTTTGAGTTGACCTTAAAGCCTTCTGCACGATCATACATTTGTGCGATCTATCCACATGGTGCAACTTCCTTGAATTTTTGTATCACGAACATGGTAAGCTGTTTGAAGCAATTTTCGAGCCAAATTGTAATTTCTTAAATTAAGAACACTGCAGGTAATTTGTACATTGATGCTCCTCTTAGTTTTGTCCTCATAGATCTTTAAATGGACATTGGACATTCCAGAGGCACGAATGCTCTTCGTAAATTGAAATTTATTCAGTCTTTGTATATAACTCTAAATTTTCGTAAATAACTCTAATTTTATTCTTCTAATTCTTGATCATGTATGATTGTACAGACGGGCCTTTAGATTTCCACTAAGAGTCAGTTGCCAAGACAGAAAAAAGTACCAAGAAGCAGTGGTTTTACAATGCTAACCGTAAGTGACAAAAGCCATAGTTAAAACAATCATAGTATTGATTGGTATATTTATCCCAACTTACTCTTTTCCTAAAAACACATTTGCTCTATTAAAAAGAACCTTGTTGAGCAATTACTCTACCAGAGAAAACTCCCTTCTTAAAAAGTTGATATATCCTACCTCTAAAGCGCCTTGTTTTGCCGCTGCCTTGATTTTCCCAAATATCTTTTTTCCTTTGCATTTGGCCAGGCAATTGTAATTGGGAACTTTGAATTTACAGTCATTCCAAACGGGGCAACCAATGAATCCACCGTCAACCTCAAAACATTTTGGATCCCAATCTGGTCCACCTATGCACTCTAAAACATAAGCAATAATGCATTGAATCTGCGTGTGAGTTATGTTGGATACTGTATGGGAAACAGGAACGTTGGAAGCATTTTCAGCTGGGAGGGGGGGGGGGCGACTTTTTGAAGGGCACTTTTCAGTGTCACATCTTTGATTTGATTTGATGCAAGTGATAATGCATTTATGTCAGTCATTGAGAAAGACAGTGGTGAATATATCAAATGAAGAAAGCAAAGGCTCCTAACAATCTAGTCAAGGGAAGTGAGGCAAACTAAGACGTTGAAATTTGTTCCTTTGGGTGTCTCAAAGAATATCAGAGGTTGTAGCCCTAGCCCAGACGAAAAAATTGGTTCATCTAGTTTGATTTTTAAAAGTTGGTTGGAAAATTTGCAGATATGTTGCAATGTTTTATAGGAAAATCTGACACTTGTTAAATTTTAGAAGAATTAAGAAAAGTTAGGAGAACTTTCTGTTTTTTTCTATAGAGCTTCGTAGCAATGCTTCGATAAGATCCTCATGAAATTAAGAGCTCATTTTTATCAGAAGCCACAGTTTTCTTAAAGTTCATATTCATTACCTGTAGAACATTGTTCGAGGCACTTTTCATTTAGGACTTTCTTAGCTTCGCTCACATCTTCTCCCTTCTTCCTTAATTTGTCCTTATAATCTTGAATCTCTTTGTCCATTTTCGAGACTCCTTCTTTTGATTTCAAATACAAATCTCCAATTCCAGCTGCCTTCTTGTTTGCTTCATCCATTGCTTCAGTTGCCTGATTTCCCGATTCCTGTAAATTGCTTTTCACTTCCTTTTGTATTTCTTCGGGACCGGTTTTCAAGCATGCAGATACCTATAGACAACATTCAAATATTTTATTTGAACTCTAGGGTATTTGCGAAACAACAAATAAGGACATTTAATGCAGTTGATAAGTTAAATCAACAGATATAAAAACAATCACTGTTCTACCACTCTTTCGGTTAGAAACGTATTCTTTACCCCTTGCTTAAACCGTGTTAGTGTATTATACTCTCTTATGTGTGTTGGGATAGAATTCTAGGTCTTTTAACTAGTCTAATTAAACCTTTTTCTGCTCAAGACTAGATTTAGCCTTGGGAACGGGAGATTGGTCTTGTTCCTTGTATCACATTTGCTTATCCAGGATCTTTCAGCAACTTTATAATGCAGACTCTGAGGACAGATAGCAAATATAAAGACTTGATATATCATGAAAGTTAAAACTAATGTCATGCATAATTACTTACATGGAATGAAGCTGTTTTGATATCTGCAAATTTACTCTTGATCTTCAACTCTGCGCTAACAACATCGAAGAGATTTCCTGACAACTCAAATTCAAATCCATTATCTGACACATCGATAACTGTTCCTGCAGAAATACCCAAAACTGTAACGAAAGCTTTGATCTTGATTGTAACACCAGCTGCTGCGACTTTTGCTTGAAGCATTGGGCCTTTATCAGTCTCTGTTTTAGATCTTTGAAGAGCAATCAAACCTCCACCAATTTTGATAGGTGACATTTCAACAAGAAGGGCAAACACTGGAGGGCTTGGAGATATCCTACAATCTACGAACAGATCATAACCAAGAATTCTGATTTTCCCTTGGAACCGAAAGCCAGACTCGATTTTGGTTTTCAGTAGGGCTAGCTCTTTACCTGGAAAAGCAAAGGTCCAAAGTTTAATTGGCTGTTTTACGACAGAGATAGCTTGTTAAAAGAAATCTCACTGCTCAGCTTTGGCTGAAAAATAATTGTATGAGATCTGCTTCTATCTTTTCTTATTTCCAAATCAAATGAAAGTAACAGTAATGGGTTATTAATACTTCATAATGTTTGGGTGATCTTTATAAATTTGATCTTACGAGGGATTTTCATTATAAAACTATAGTCTAGAAGAATCTTTGCATTTTTGATTCCCTCTGTAACGCTGGAAAAGAGATTTTTAAGAATCAATCACCATACCTTTTGGTGAAGTTGTAAATGACACTATTACACCATCAGGAAATCCTGTTTCCATTAAAGCTTTTGGCAATTTAATGTTCAATTCAAAAGCTTCGGCTATTGCGCTCAGTGTAAACTTATTCACCTCTGCGTAGAAATAATTATTTGTTGGATTTACTGCATCGACGCCGAGAGCTGCTTTTGAGGTGATTTTATTGCTTGCTGTCTCTCTCCTCTGCGGTTTTTCTGCTGCGGGGGCTGATACACCAAGTTGAAGCTCGCCTTCAAATGCTTTATTTAAAAGAAAAGAATCATTAATTGATGGCCTAAATTTAATGCTAGTGATGTTAGTGTACAACGAACCATTAAAAGCATCCAAGATGATGCACTGAGAATCATTAGGGAGCATATGTTTCTTCATCTTCTTCTCCTTCAAAAGAATGCTTTTAATGACCCTAGTATTCAAATTTTCTTAGCAATCGCAGGATATAAAACTAGGACGCAAAACTAGAACGCATCTCCCCATTGGTATCCCCTCCAAACTCCGATGCCCCTTCTGACACTGTAAAAAGGATGATTAAAGTAAAGCTGAACATCATAGAAGGCCATTTTAGCGATTGAGAAAGACAAAATAATACTGAAGTCGATGCATTACCAAACTCAGTGACTGATACGCCAGGGACAATACCAATACTGACTGCAATATTGCCAAAAGAAATGTATTTAATGCCAAATGCATTCTCCCAAATTCCTTTCATTTTTGCCGACAATTGCAAGGAGCCTGTGCCTCCAATACCAACAGTTCCTAAAAGAAATTTTTATATTGATGAAAAAATGTTCCTTCTCTAGATGCATTGGCACAGTGCGCTATACTTTTAAATACTTTTACACTAGAATACTTGTAGTATACAAAGTATACTTGTATACTTATATACTTTTATATGAATGAAGATATCCTTGCCAGTATACCAAAATATATTCCCTTTGAGATAAATTTGATTATTAGTGTACCTTCTAACTGCAGTTTTGGCTCTGTAATTTCAACTATTACAGCAAAGTAAACCTTCGTTTCCTTCCCAATTTTCAAAACCAATTCTACTTTTGGTATTTTGACATTCTTTCCGAGACTCCATTGTCCTTCGTAGATTCCTTTGAACTCTGCACCATTCAAAGTTATTTGTCCTTCGATAATTAAAGATCTAGCTTTTTTCTCATCTTTTGTCACATTCTTGCTCATCTCACACAGTTGATCACCTTTGCAATCACTTGGAATCGTTGCAACTGCGCGGAATATAACCCCTGTGAATAATGCATATGTTATTGAATGAGTGTATGCTTCAAGGATTGTGAGATACAGGTTATCATTTAACAACTATTCATCACTCTCGCTCTTTATCAAACACGAAATCTTGTAATCACAACTGCTACCCACTTGATACAAATTATATATCATTAAATAGGATTTCAGCTGCACCAGAGACTCGAAACTATTTATGCAATTAACTTAAAAGTGAATGGGGTGCTACAAACCTTTCTTGATTCCAACTGCTTGCAGATTTGAATTTTCAAACTTTAAATCTTTGGTTTTAGCAGTAGCATCAGTATTACTCATCGTCAAAACTAGAACGATAAATGAAACCACATAATAATCATAATCATAATCATTGCAATGAATACAATCATCATGATCATCATCATCTTCATCATCATTAATAACAAAGTCATCAAAAAAATCAGCATCATTACATCATCCTCATCATCATCATCATCATCATCAACATCATCAACATCATCATCATCATCCTCATCATCATCATCATCATCATCATCATCATCATCATCATCATCATCATCATCGTCATCATCATCATCCTCATCATCGTCATCATCATCATCATCATCATCATCATCATCATCATCATCATCATCATCATCATCATCGTCATCATCCTCATCATCATCATCATCATCATCATCATCATCATCATCATCATCATCATCATCATCATCATCATTACCATCATCATCATCATCAACATCATCATCATCAGTAATTATCATGATCTTCAATATCAATTACAATCAATCATCATCATCAACATGATCAACACCAATTATTAGCATCAGTTATCAATCATCATCATCAAAGCAGCTATGGGATTTATGATATTCAATTGATAGCGATTACAGTGCCCTCACCTACATTAAGTTCTGTTAACCATGTTATTCCAGCAAGCTTTTTCTGGAAAAGCTTCTCAACTATTTCATCTAGTCTTATCTTTTCGATGGTTATGCCAAGAGCCATAACTGGAACATCATTGTCATGGTAAAGAATGCCTTCAAATTTCACACCATCCCATCCAAAAAGTATCGCATTTCCTGATAAACTGTTGAAGAAGAAGAAAACAATAACTTGTAATCGCCCTTTTGCTAAAAGGTCAGTTGCTTTTTACTAAATAGGAGAAGTCACTTATGCATTAGCTGACAGGTTTGATTTGGGCTTTGCAGAGCAGGACGTGCCCAATTAGTATCTGACCCGAGTAAGGCATCATTGAGAGCGAGTTTCTGTTTTGAGAGTACTTCTTAGGAATGACGAAGACAAGAATTAGATCACAAAAACGTGTGGGAAAACTTCGTACCCTTTTCTAACTTCGAGTGCTACAATTTGAGCTTGACTTTGACTAAAGTTTGCTTTTCAGATTTACGCCGGGTAAGACTGTTACAAGTAGAATGATAGTTTCAAATATCGACAGTTTACTAAAAAATTAACTTTTATCTTATTATGAAGCGACAAAAATTACTATGGTATATAATATTAAAATATATAACATACCTAATGTAAAATTTGTCTCCAAATTTCGCCTTGAGTTTGACATCACACATTCCAAAATCTAAAAAGCTAAGCTTCTCTAACGTTTCTTCGCTTAGAAACTTTGCACCAAGACCTTTGATAAGTTGGCCTGTACTAATCATGCTGATAGACCCTTCAAATTCATATGTCTCCCCTTTCTTTGATAACTTTGTGTTTAACATAATTTCTTCGAGTAAAGTCTGAGATGAAGTAAAGGAAAATTCAAAGGGCTTTCCCTCTCCCTTACGACTCACTTTGAGAGAGATGTTATAAAGTGAGAGGATATTTCCAAGTTTGAAGGGACCCTTTAATTCAGCATCGATATTAAATCCCATGGTTTTGTAGTCGAATGAAAAATCCTTGATCTTTACAAGAGGCGGTCCGTCTGATGGTTGCAGCCATTTAGGCAGATAATCTTTCAACTTTGGTGCTATGCCTTTCAAGATTTGCAAAAGATCTGACTTCCAATCATCGGGAAATTTGAATTTTACTCCATCTTTGTTGATTGTGACTTTCATAAACAGCGATGCAGGAAAACTATCTGTCTTCAGGTCTGGTGCAAGCTTTTTAAAGACTTCTTTAATTGGAACATCCATGTAAATCTTTATTCCTTTCTCGATCGTTTTCTCACCTTTAATGATCCCACTTATTGCCTTCATCAGCTCTTCATTTTTGATTACCGCAAAATCGTCATTAGATATAGCAAATGCTAAATTCAACACTAATTCTTTGATAATTGGTATTTTCGTGAGATCTTTTCCTGTCAGTTCCGTTAATAAAGTAGCTGGTGAGAACATGTCGATTTTTGCAAGAACGGCTGCTTTCACATCAGCATCTTCGGGTTTTTGGATAACAACGAAGAAGGAAGAACTTTTGAAAGAAGTTCCCTGCGGTTCACCACTAGCCACCACTTCAAAGAATCCTTTTGGATCATAATACCCTGAGAATGATGCCTTTTTAATGACTACCCCTGTTACTTTTGCAGCAACAGCACTATCTGCCTCTGGTGGTGTGATTTCCTTCTTTGAGAATGCTTTAACAATATTTGGAACATTGATTTCGTCAATCTTAAAAGAGAACTTTACGCATGTTTCCTTGGCCTTTTTCTTCACTGTGATTGGTATCTTTTTTCCAGCTAAGGTGACACTTGCAGACATATCCAATACAACTAGCTCCCAGTCAACAGCTCCTGTTTTGTAGTTGATCTTCAATGCCAATTCAACGCCTTCCATGGAAAATTTTCCTGGAATAAGGTCGAGTTTTTCCCTTGAACTTGTTTTGAAATCAATCGTTGACTCGCATTTATCGATCTCAAGGGATTTAAGATCAAACTTATCCGGCAAAATGAATGTCTTAGACTTTTCAGCAAGGTCATTCTTTGGTAGGAAATGGTTGAGGATACTAGCAAATGGGATCTTTCCTCCACAAGTGTCTGGTGATGGCGTCAAAGTAAATTTACAGTCCTTTACAATGGCTAACTTTACTTTGCATTCACCGATCTTGAACTCAACTCCATTTTCTTTGCTGTCTACGATGACATTCAATGCTGGCAACGCAGAAACACTGCCTAGAAGTGACAATTTAGATGCTTTGAAATTTTAGAAGGTTTTCACAATTTGCAAGGGCAATGCTAACACATGAAGAATTGCCAATTTAATGCTATAAATCAATAATAATGCCTTGAAACATTTCTTATGCGATTGATTATGTTAAAAAAACTGTAAACCCCCCCCCCCCCTTAATGATAAGTTCATAAAATCATGGCTCTCAAGAAAAATAGAGGAGTATAGAAGCGTTAAATTGATAAAAACATATTTAATTTCAAATTCTTACGTATCCTCTACGTGTCAGATTCTCAATTGAATAACCTTGATTTAATGTTTTATGAGTTGTTATAGTTTTTAATGCCAAAATTCTTATGAAAAGGTTTTTTAGATTTTGCTCAGTCCAACGTACACAAATTTTTCAAAATATGCAAAGCAGCAGTTTTGCATGGAGCAAATGCTGATCGTTTGTGAGGTATGAATATTTAATATTAGTGCGGCGAAATAGCTGGAACACCAGTCTTTTTTATGGGCCAAGATAATACATGAAGAATGTGGCATCGTACAGACTGTAATCAATCAGTCAACGTTTAAGGGCAGCGCTTGAAAAAATTCTTAAGAGGGAGGGATGATTTGACGACTAGGATATGAAATACAACCCATTATTGATTTTACACTTTTTACAGACCATTAAGTTTGCAGAACAAGCAGTATAGAAATCTGATTTTGCCGAGTTAAGTGCAGTTTCCTGCGCTTTGGGTGTGATGCCCCCTTTTCCCATGTAACTGGACAATATTCAACCTCATTTCCATTTTTGTCTCGTTCTCTGTAATTTTACTATGTTATTCATTTGATCAATTCATAATTCATTTGTTTATACAACTATATATTCTGCACGTGTAAATAGAAGCTGTTTTTTGATCAATGAAATAAAATTATAACCAGTGACTCGTCTATCTTCAAATCCTCTCCTGCATATATGCGTCCACACAACAAATGACCATCATAACGTGATGCCACTCCTGTTAACGATAGTGATGCACATACCTCGCTTTGTTGCATAATCTTCATGGAAATGCTTGGTTTCATATAAGAGAAGATTTTGATGGTGATGTCTGCGATGCTTTTTTCCTTCATGTGGGATTGTCTGGAGCAACAAGGCTCCAAAGATGAAAACCAAGATCATTTCCTTCTTGCTAGCGTTGTTCACATATGTTTTAATCTAGCCTAAAGGATATTTAAAACGTTAGTAAATATCAACTAGATGGTTTAAAAGAAATTTAAGATGCCTTAAGGCGAGCCGCTGCAGAAATTTGTATTAACCATGGGCTTAATGTAAAATAAGGGTGATGTTAATATTGCGTTCCACTATGCCTCACAATGTCATACTAACCGAAGATCTTGAATTTTATTTTACAATTACATTAAAAAATGTTCTGTAAGGGCATGAGCTAGTCAGGTTTTCTTGTTGCAGAGATAGCACCGTTTAGGAAAGCGGAAGCACGTGCTTTGGTGATTTTGAGAAATAAAATAATTTATGAGGGAGAATTCGAACCAGCAGGCCAAACCTGCTCGAAATCTAGAAATGTAATATGACATCTATGTCATTCGTGTAGCAACCTTAAATGACTTATTGAGCTTGTTTAACGCTAAAATTGCATCCTCCAGTAGCTTTGCATTATTTACTTGTAAATATTTAACAGTCTATGCAGTCGTGATGGCTGGTAGATCAAAGTTTATCTCTCTTCATATTTGCAGCCAAATGTGATAGCTGGCTAAGAGTAAAATCATCTCAAATATTCAAACAAAATCACGAAATGCAATCGACCAGTCCCTCAATTTTAAGTTCTTTGAGGCTAAGATTTTATTCAAACCAAGGCAGTTATTAGCACTACATTGTTTGTGGTAACTTTTTTGTGACAGTCTCGCAAAAAGAATTCCTTCAAACAAGTTTGCCGTTCAGTCTTCGTATTATCATACAAAACTCTACTGTTATTGATTTTAAGACTTATAACATCAGTAGATTCTGCTCTTTAACCTTATGGGAATTTTATTCTTAAGTTCAGGCTTCCCGTCTATGACTGCTATTCAAAATAATATTCATTTTTTCCATACTCTTTCATTTGGCACTTATTCCGATTATCACCATCACATCAATCTGCTCTATCAAACGATTTCTTTGTAGCAGATTAATTTTGAAGGATTTGATTGAATTAAATCCAACTCAATGGATTTCAGAGAGAGATGATAAAATTTTTGTAATAATAAAATCCCATTCATTTTATTCATCAACAGTCATTAATTACTTGTTTCTTTACAGTATCATTCTATCATTGTTGAAAGTTACCTTTATCTTTCTATTTGTCTCTATCTTTTTATCGCTCAAATCTCTTAGTACGTTTTATCCCTGCCATAATATGCAGCTTCTCAAAATCTGATATTTTAAATCTAAGCCTAAAGATTAATTTGATCCGTGAAATTTGATAATAATCCTTATCAAGATTGAGAGAATGTTATGAATCCACTGAACAAAAGTGATCCCTAGATGGATCCTTGCGGAACTCTTGGACAGTCTAAAGGACATATTGCTGATAAAGAACTATTAACTACGTATTTTGATACTAATCTACCTATGATTCATAGTGAGTTTCAAATAGTCCATGTTAAGTTGTTAATCTCTACCGTTCTTGCATAAAATTTTGCAGATTATTACTGCGGTATCAGTCTGATGCGCCTTCTTTCAAGTCTAAAAATACTATGATTGTTGCTCGAACGAACTGTAGAACCCTGCTTCTTTTTGTCCATGTATAATTTGCAGATGACGCAACTAAATGGCACAACCTACTCAGACATGTTTGCTAATACCTATCTTAAAAATCACGCACAACTCAAACTACTTTGAACATAGCAACCTTGTAATAAATGCAGTTAATCATTTTAAAAAATGAAACACATATAACTTACCTTTGTTAGAATGCCTCTAGACCATCTGTTTCGTATTAGGCCAAAAGTTGATGATGAATCGATAGTATAAGAAGATGTTCTTTGATTAACACCTGCCATGTTTACAGCTTGGAGATGGGGGAATTAGGTCACTCGATCTATAACACTCAAAATCACATACCATCCAGTAAACAAAATACTTCGCGTATTTGAATTTGACTAGTGTGCACCAGTTGCATAGCAGGGATATGATCAATCGATGTGCACCATTGTTTCTATGCAATAGGAAGATAATATTGATTGCTATTTATATGCCATACTCTGAAAAGGCCCTATATGCTGGGATGAAATTATTGTAATATAATATGAAGTATATTATCATTAGCTGGCTATATTTGCTGTGTATTCATGCCACTTTGCTTTGCTCCTTATCTCCGTCATAGAAAGAAAAGCGTATTTGGGAAATGAGATTTCAAAAAGATTTTAAAAAAGGGGGGGAGGGAGGGTAGCGGTTACGGGCCTGGTTCGAAAGAAATGTAGGGTATAACTAGCACAGTAGCAATCTTTGCGAAATATTTTTGAATGCATTGTATGCTTACTTCGGCAAATTGGTTTTCTGCTCATGATATTGTTCAATACAGATTTTAAAACTAAACCCTGAGTAATTATGTTTCATGCCAAGTAATGGATCAAATAATAAATTTTCTTTCAACCCCCAAACCGAAATAAGCACAAGATTTTGAACGTGAATAGTGAGAAAATTACTGAAACTTAAACTTGCCAACTGGACATGAAAGAACTGCTCAAACTTGGTATTGCAAGGCCAATGTTGATATAGTTATTGATATAATGGGAATCGTAAGACATTTTAGTTAGAAAAATCCTCGCATAAAAGCTTGGTGCAAAGAAAAAGCGTTTGTGCTCCTCCGTAGCCACGGGATGAGACTACTCATTCTGTGAAATTCAACTTTGTGTGCATATGTGGGAAAGACAGATAAATTTTTGGGTTGTACGAGCCTTGTTTATAGCACATTGTTCTACAAGTTTGCACATAAAGGATGAATTTTTCGACAAATTCGTCCAGGGCAGATTGCAACAGCCTTGTTACTTAGATTTATAACTGATTTTCGATATTCTTCACCCGAATCTCCGACGTTCCCATTCACGCAACAATAGACTAATGATAAAAGAAATGTGAGAGAGCATTATCCCAAGATAAATAGAAAATCTCCGACCCTTTCAACATCACAACAAAATCTTTTTTCCTTTCCCAGGGGAGCACAGTTAACCTCTCTCAAGCATGCAACGACACAGCTCTCTTTTCAGGAGGTTCCCATAACTTCATTCAATTTCTCGCTTCGATCTATAACGTTACATGGCACTAGATGAAGTCCAAAGAATTTAAAAAGTTTGTTGATTCACTTTTATGTTTACTTTCATCAATAGTTTCCTATTTTTGACCCAGACAAACTTAAATCCACTTATACTTTGAAGAATTCCTTTCTTTAATTGAGAAATTTGATACTAAAGGTCAACTTTTTTCTAGTTGTCTGTATCGCATTTCAAAATTGAGGCCTAAATTGCTTTTTATTTGGGTTATTTGACAGTTACGGTTTTGGCGTGGTTATGTGTTTCGTGGCGATTTACTGGCGCACAATAGATAGTATAATTGTGCTCGTGATTAATGAACTAATGCAAACTCTTCGCCATGTCATTCCATTATATCATTATCGGCGGCAGTTTGTCAAGAAAAATCGGGAGATTGGGCACCGGTGCAGAATACTGTGGAAGTAATGACAGAGTTTTTTTGTTGTTGTTCGAAGTTTTTCGTTTGTACTTTTCGGTGTTTTCTGAAAAATCGCCTCTGATTGTCATCGCTAAGGGAGCAATTAATAGGGGCAATGACAGGAAGGGTTTCGCATCAAGCATTCATCACACGATGTCACGTCATACCAGTGTATAGATGTAAATAGCCCCTAAGAGTTGGGTGTTAAGATCGTGATAGTCTTTTTCAGATTTGTTTCTGGTTGTTTTTGTCTTAATGTGTCTTTCAAAGTTAGTTACTGAAGAGGAAAGGAAAAAATCGAATAAATCTTTCCTCGACGTGTAGCTTAGCTATTGTACCTGAAGGATGGCACAATCAAGAACCGCATACTCAGGGCCGAATTCAGCCATCTCCGAATAGGGGGGCAAGAAAGACAAAATTTCTGACAATTTCCTACAAAATTTCAGACAATTGATTGCAAAACAATAGACCCATTGTTTTAAGAACATGAGCTCATTATCTAATCTATTCTTTAAAGCAGGTCAAATTTTTGACGAAATGGCAGTTTGTGGTCCTTTGGGGGGGCTCTGCCCTAGCCAATTCAGGTAATGGTTAATGTGTGCTGAGAAAGTTTAAAGATAGTTTCAGTACTGAAAACCTGCGATTTTGAGGCCATTCTGAACTTCTTCGTGAAAGTGCCGCCCTTAGCTACACGGAATATGAGATGACCACAGGAGAAACGGAAACTGCTGAAAAGATCTTATTTGCTTCATGGACCATATGCTTCCTGAAAATGTATTTCCTTGCCCGCTAACTTACGATTCTCACTAGTTGATTCATTAGTGAGAATCAAATGAAACCGCGTCAGACAATACCATGTCATTCACAGCTAATGGGAGCCAAGGAATGGGGAACTAAATTCAACAACACTGAACTAAACCAAACCAAACTAAATCAAACCAAATGAAATAAAGCCTAACAAAACCAAACTGGAATAAACAAATCCAAACCAATCCATACCAAACCAAATTAAATCAAACAAAACAAAAAAAACCAAACCAAATCAAACCAAATCAATCCAAACCAATCAAACAAAACCAATCCAAACCAATCCAAACCAAGCCAAATCAAACCAAATCATGCCAAACCAAATCAAACCAAACCAATCCAAACCAAACCAAATCAAACCAAATCAAACAAAAGCAATCCAAGCCAATCCTAACCAATCCAATCCAAACAAAACCAAACAAAATTAAACCAAATCAAGCCAAGCCAAATCAAAGCAAACCAATCCAAACCAAACCTAACCAATCCAATCCAAACCAAACCAAACCAAACCAAACTAAAATAAACCCAACCAAGCCAAATGATATGGCGTTGGTCGCAGTTTCATCTGAATTTGAGCATAATTTTGGCAAAATAAATTCTTTTAAAAAGTAGATCAACCTCGAAGGTTGAAATTAGAAGTTTGAAGGGCAGCATGAGCAATGATGTTCTGAACGAGAGAGCCCCATAACATCAACTGTTGCCCCACCCTAGACGCACGTAAATAGAAGGGCCCCCTCCCCGAGTGCGTAGATATAAAATTGCGAGAAGATTAAAGCTTATTTATAATCAATGTTTATTTTTTTGTTCTCCATTCTAATATTTAACCAAATGCTCATGTTTAGATTGTAATAAAACAAAATTATGGGATGTTCTGATGATACTACTCTGCTTGCAAAAACCGCATAGAAGCTACTTTTGAACAGGGCTATTGTCTCGTCAGCACGTCAGCTTCTTTTGCACTCCGTACCAAATTTTGCAGGCTGCACCAAAGCTTCGAAAGCTAATATTTGGTAAATCGTTTAATACGCTGCTCAGTTTGTGGCTTATTCTGATTGGGAAAGTAAGAAATTTGATGATCGCAAAGATTAATAGAAAGGTAAAGGCTTATTATTTCTTAGAATGACATTTTACAGGAGCATGGACGTTTAGACTGGGAAAAACAGAACAAAATTGAGAACATTCTGGGGTACAGCAACTCCCAAACTACAAAATGATGACCAGTTAACTGATGAGGTGTCTACGGGTATAAAAGCAACGTCTATTTCTAATATTTTGTTTTGTTTGCACGATCTTGAATGTTATGCAGTTGTGCATCCCCGGGTATTGTAACAAAATCCCTACGAAGTAGGAAACGCAAAAAAGAAACTTTCCGCTTCAATTGAGCCAAATTAAAACATCATAAAAAGTAATTTGGATGGAAAAGAACTGCTATAGATTTTGAAAGAGATCTGTGGTATTCTTAAGCAACAGGCTAGAATTAGTGACTTACGGCGTTTTTCATTTACTCATTACTTTGTACTTATGATACTGTTACATAACGTGATTCAACTACCAAATGAATGCATATTTGACTTGACCAACCAAAGTTATCAAGTTTCCCAGGGACCGCTACAAATTTTCGTTGGCTGTGGTCTCCAAAACCTTTAAAATGCTTTTTATGGTTAACTAGAAGAGCAAAAAATTTTAGACTAATATTAACCTTGTATTAATGTATGATGCGATAAAACTAGTTTTTAGAAGCGCATAAGACGAAACGGTTTACAAGTTGGGTCATTAAGGGTCATAAAGTTCGCAAGTAGTTGACAAGCATGTCCGGAAGGTTAATCAAGAGCGCTTATGTCCTTCAGGATAAGTGATTTTTTGGTGTTTTCCCAAATATTAGCTTTAACTTTCGAAAATCATATCAGCTATGTCCAAAGGGAAGCTTCTAAAAATGTATGAATATATTTGTAAGAAATAATTAAGACATGACCATCCCTGGGTTATCTAAAATCAGCATCACAAAATCGTCATGGCCAAAAATTTTTCACGTACAGAGGAGATAACTTTTATAAAAATCCTTGAATGATAAAATGCTCAATTTTCAAACCTTACCGTTTGCAAGCGGCAACGGTTTTGATCCTGACATAACCCGCTTATCATTTCCTGAAAAAATTAAAGGGTACTTCATGGGAAACAGCCCGAACATCAATTATTAAGAAAAAAGATGTAACAAACCCAACCCCTCTGTAGTTTTGCCCCTGAATCTTCGCGAGGTTGTGTTGATGTTAAAGGTAATTCATTCAGTGGTTTCTGGGCAAAGTTTCACTTTTCAGTCTTGCTCGAATTCAATGATGAGCTGTTTAAAGGTAAAAGCCTGCGCCGAACAATAACATCGACTGGTTTTATTTCAGTTGAGATAAAACCGAATATTATTACAAGTCTTTTACACCCAAAATTGTAAGCAAAAATGGAAAATCACCTGAAAGCAGAAAATCACTGCGGGGTATGAACTTTTTCATAGATTCGAAAATAAAAGAGCAAATCTTTTAATCCTTTGTCCTTGTGCATTCCTGATGCACTTTTCTGTCTCAGTTTAGCTCTATGGCTGTCGCAGTTAAGAAATCTCTTCTCAAATTACTGAAGTTTCATGCAGAAAAATCACTGCTCAGATTGTTTTGTTCTATCTCAGATGAGGAAATTCCAAGAGAATATATCATTTTTATAGACCAATTTTTTAACAAAGTGGCAGAAATCTAGTAATAGAGTATTTGTTATTGCCCTACCTCTGCCTAATTAGTGGCAGGAGGCCCTTTGGAGTTGCCCGAACCAGAACTAATGAAACAAGAGATGAAAGGGGTCCTATGGGTTGCCAATAGGAAAATTCTCAGGACATCGCAGATTTAAGATTATCTCCAAAGCCAAACTTTTGCCATTAGAACCATTAGAAGAGGGAGCGACCACCTTCGATTCCCCAAGGCTACGTTGTCATTACTCTTATTCAAATGCATGGCTCTTTCCTGGCAATAGCTGAAGTTAGTAACTTCTCATGTCCTCTTGTTACTGCCTGTGCCTGGAAGAAGAACACTGAAATATTTTATATTTTGTTTGGGAGTGCACGTTTGAAACGCCCACCAGACCTGTAGATTTACATTGCGTTTTCATTGTTCCTTTAAGCATGACGTATAATCACTTTCACTTTGCATTGCAGATTAACTTCCTGGTAGAATATCACGGCATATTTGTATGAACTTTCTATTTGGACGAAAAAGGAAGCGCAGTTTTTTTCTTGCATTAAACCTCTGAAAACCTGTGTGAAATAATTTTGTCAATAATAAAAAAATCAAGATGGTAAAGGCGTGCTGCAGTCAGAAGGCTAGTTTAGTAATCATGATTGCCCTGACCACGACATTTTTCTTTGCGGAAATCGTGGTGGGGTATGGTACAAATTCAATGGCATTGGTTGCAGATTCTTTTCACATGCTGTCTGATGTTGTATCTCTCTTTGTTGGATTCTTTGCACTAAAGGTATCCCATTATGTTTATAAATACAGGGACGATTTAGAACTAGATACCCTCTGGCCCTATTTCCAGTAGACAAAACAACCCAACTTGATCTAAAGATTCAAAAGGGCCAAGATGTTGAGACAAACCTTCAAATAACAGTTTTACAAAGCATACAAAAACAAGCTTTAGGGAGATATATCAGAGGGACCAGAGTTAAAGATATACAGAAAACTTACTTTTTGGACACTTCTAGTATTGCTTTTGCAAGGAAAGGCAACATTTAGGATAAATGTAGGACCCCTAATTATTTGGAACAAAACCAATCCCTGAGACAAATATTACGTTTTCATAGAGAGAACGTGTTTGGTGGGGGCGAAGGAAAACTTAGGTCATATATTTCGGCTATAACACTGGCCTGATTAACGTTGTAAGATGAGAACATGATTTTTTGAGGAATGAAGATTTTTGGCATTTTTTCTATTATCATAAAAAAGCTGCAACTTTTTTCCTGTACGGAATGATACCCTGTTACCCTTTGCGAATGCCAATTTAATGGAACTTTGTGCGAAGTTAGAAGACAATATCTTCATGAATTTTGACAAGATTTTATTATTTCTACAACTAATTATTCACTTATTTACTTGGTAGCCTTTTTTTCTATTTTGTGCTTGACTCTTGCCAAAAAAGTATTGTTTTGTATTGTGCTGTACTGAATTGTACTGAATTGTATTGTGCTCTATCATCATGTATGGTATTGGACTCGATTGCAATGTATCCCATTCTAATCACTTCATTGGAGCATTGTATTGTATTGTGTTGTGTTGTATTGTATTGTATTGTATCCCAGTCTGATTTAACTGTTTATTTATTCCTTTATTGCTAGTCATTTACTGTTGTCATCATGTTGCCTCCCACACAATATTCTTTTTACCTTCCTTGATGCATTACTACTTCCTCGTTGATTCTTAAAACGTGAGCAATGCCGTTTACACTTTGGGATTAGAAAGCAACCTTTGACCTGAAGGAAAAATATTTTTTATTTATGAGAAGCAATGACATCAGCCACACAAATAGAACTCGGAGAGATCTTTAGTCCTAGCTTTGTGCAACTGACGACTTTCCTGTATGAAAATTTGAAAATAGGGAAACCCTCTAATTACAGCGCATCGAAAGTGTAACCTTGAATCAGGGCCTTCCTGACATTGACCCTCAGCCTCTCCCAATGACACCCTTAAGCCAAGGAGCAGCAAGGAAAACTGCATACTGCAATCTAAAATTAGTATCATTTTACTCAAGTATATTCGTTTGTTCCTCATTCTTAGAGATCAGATTAACTCTCTTGCTTTGTGTCACGCTTGCTAAACCAAGGCATATTTTGTCCTCTTTGTATTAACATTTAACTAAAAGAAAGGTAGAGTCCATTCGACCATTCAAGTATATCACCAGAAAAATTGCCTCCATTTCACTTCTATTATCAAAAAATTTAGATTCTGCTGCTTTTAACCTCGACTTTTCTCCTCTTAGATATCACAACAGAAACATCGTAGGACTGTCGGTAAAAACACCTTTGGATGGGTACGAGCTGAAGTTCTGGGTGCCCTTGTGAATTCTGTCTTTCTTATCGCACTCTGCTTCTCAATTGTTGTTGAATCATTAAAGAGAATTGTTACCCCAGAAGGAATTGATCAACCTGTTCTGGTATTAGCAATCGGTGCTGCTGGCCTTTTCATTAACATAATGGGCATTTTTATTTTTCAAGGTTAGTTATATCAGCTGCTTTTTTGTGATGCCGACTTTCAATACAAATATATGCATAGCATAATGCAACATAATGCAAAGTAACGTAACGAAACATAACGTAACATAACGTAACGTAACATGATGTTATTTCATGTAACGTAAAGTAGCAAAATGTAACGTAATGAAATGTAACATGCCATAACATAACAAAACATACCATAAAATAACATAAAGTAACGTTAGGTAACGTACCTTTATGTAACGTTATATAACATAAAATAGCATATCATATCATAACAGAAAATGAAAGAACATATCGGATAGTAGCTACCAATACGTATGATGATTTTTAAAAAAGCATTATTTGATTAAAAAAGCATGATTTGAATGTTTACCTTTTACTGACTCTATACACGACCATTTAGGTCATATGGGACATGGTCACAGCCATGGTGGTCACGGTCACAGCCATGGAGGGCATAGTCACAACAAAGAAGGGCATGGTCACAACCACGGTAAGCATGGTCACAGTAAGAAAGGGCATGGTCACAGCCATGGCGAAAACGGTCACAGCCACAGCGGTAAAGACCTCACCAAAGAAGGTAAATATGAGAGTAAGGTGCGAGTAAGTGAAGAGAGTACCAGTGTCGCTCCTGAGGTGCAAAATATTGAACAACGTATCTGCGAGATGGATAGAGACCGAAGGCGGGCTAGTTCCAGAGAGTCTGAACTCACAACTGTCGTTATTGTCAATAAAGTTGTTGCAAGAGAGGAAGACGTAGATGTTTCAGTTAAAGAGACGAATCGGGAAGTACAAGGAGAAAATATTGGGGGCTTAGCTGAGTCAAGGGTGCACATGACACCATCCAGATACAAAATGGGGATCATGTTAGCTGCAATACAAGCCAATGAAGATGCGATCGAGAAAGAGGCAAACGAAAACACCGGTAAGTTCAAATTTTCATTTTGTAAGACACTTTTGCCATTTGCGAATACCGATGTTTTCTTTTGGCATTCCCAGCATCTGTGGCGTTAAATATAATTTCACGGTGCTATTCTTAAAAAAACAGACAGAAGGGCAAGCGAAAAAGGAACGAGGATTGTAAAAGTCTGAAATTTAGAGCGAGTTCTCTAAAATGGCACCAAACCTGAAAGGAAAACTACTTCTGGTGGGCAGAATGCCTATCATTGAAAAAAGTAAATGTTGCAATAATAAGACCGAGTGAGAATGGCTCCAGAAGACAGCTTGCAGAGCAACAAAGAAACGTTAGTATATTTTAGGGGTACGAATTTGGTTTAGGAGTAGACTAATTCGCAAGAGAATAAAAATGAATCCTGTGACATACTCTTTGCAACGCCGCCTCCGGGTATAATAACCTTTCGCTTAACAACCCTGACAACAACCTTCTTTTTAAAATTATTTATACACGAATCAACCCTTCAGCTGATAAAAAGAAAAATATAGCTAAGAATCTAATTACAAAAGTAAGAAGCTAAAAACTACCCTAGTCTATAGCTGATAAAAAGCAACAGATCACCATTATCATCATCAAAGAAAATTTTACTTTACGACACAAGGTCCATAATAATATTCAAAAAGACAACTTTGACTCACTTGTGTGATTGTAGATAAAGAAGAACCATCATCAACAGCAAAAAGGGCTAAAAACAGTGACCAGATGAACATAAGAGGTGTTTATCTTCACGTCCTTGGAGATGCCCTGGGGTCGGTAATTGTTATATGCAGTGCATTGGCTATTTATTACGGAAGTGGTGATTGGACATTGTATGTGGACCCAGGCATGAGGTAAGCATCTTGCTCTTCTCACTTTAAAATGGGAAGGACTCCCTTCTAGGGTCCATGCGAGCTGCAGCATATAAGATTGTTATTATTTCTGAAAGTAGCATGGTTTAGTCTATTAAATTTGGACTCTGTGGAGCATGGTGAGAATGTTAAAACCAAGAAAGTATTGAGTTTTAGAATTGCATGGAAAAGAGATCCTATGGAGACTTTTAAGATTCAGGAATTATTGAGGCCAAACAGCTCCGTTTGAATTTGGGAAATTCGAATGACACGAGCTTGTAGACATTATGTAAACAAGCTTAATATTTTGTAGACAAACTTTAAATTATGTAAACTTTAATGCCCTTTACTGTCCTTTCCTTTTCTTGTGCACTATTAAGGCCCCGTTTACACGATACCGTTTTCATCTGATATCGGATTCATATGATGCCGGATTGGCCTTCTGTTAACACGAGAACGAATGAATCCGATACGCTTCATGCCGTTTTTGCGTTTTCAAATGAAAACGGTCTAAATGCGTTTTCAAATGAATCCGATACGCCTCTGTTCTCGTGTAAACAGCCGAATCCGATATCAAATGAAAACGATGCCTCATTATCAGAAACAGTCTCGTGTTCATTTGCACATTTGGCGCCTTTTAAAATTCAAGTTATTGGCTTTTTATAATAAAATCTATTCAGCACACATCTATACAATACTTGCCTTGAATGCTGTTTGTGGATGGTGAACCAGACCATATATCCGTGCAAAGGTCGAAGTAGGCCATTATAATCCGTCCTCCACCACTTCTCTTACCGAGATCGACAGCCTTCTTATACTTTACACGCAACTGCTTCACTTTTGCGGCCACTCTTTCTTTCGTTATACTGTCAAGAACAGACAACTTTGGGAATTCTTCCTCTGATTCTTTTGGGTAACTTTCGGTAAACAATTCTTTTATCTTATCATATTTTGATTTGATGCTTTCCCAATCCTTTCCTTCGTATGAGCATTGCGAAGAATAAGACTTTACTGTTTCCAGTAACAGTTCGATTTCATGATCAGTCCACGCAAAAATATCTTCTGTGGTTTTCTCTTTCCCCATACTGAGTTAGTTAGTTTTAATTTGCAAAGTTCTTGTTCCCTCAAAGCTTCGGATTTGGCGCCTAAATGACTTCCTTGGCAAAATACCAAAATGCTACTGCGCAGAGAATCAAGAACAAAGGCAAAATTCCCGCAGCGCCCACCCAAAACGTATTCGTGTAAACAGAGCCCCAATCCGATATGATATGAAAACGGTGTGGTGTAAACAGGGAGAAATTGCATATCGGATTGGGCAACCGAATCCGTTATCAAATGAAAACGGTATCGTGTAAACGGGGCCTAAGTGTATGAATATTCCCTCGGGATGTACCCTTTTTTCCAGTTTCGCACCTTTTCATTAGTATCTGCTAGAATTTAGCTTTTGAGGACACTAACAGCACCCCATAGTAACCTTTATATAACTGTGAGCACTGGGATTAAAGAACGATTGGAGAATGTTGAATATACGCTAAGAACCCTCTTCTGCACACACACACACACACACACACACAATCGAATGCATTCATGGATTTGTGCAAGATTTTAAATCTGCTAGCTCAAAATTCGAGGTTTCAACGCTCAAGGGAATCGCACAATGGATGGGTCTATGATGGGTTGTGGTATGCCTTCGCATGCTTTTCGGATGTGTACATCAACATTTTTTTTGTTGTATTTCGGTTTACGTTTTTCCAAATGAAGATCCTTCCTATTCCATGTGTAAAGTATGCAGTTACCAATTTAAACTTGGGTATCTATCATGTCTATCATCTAAATTATTTAGAAAGAATCAAATTCTTATTAAAGAGGTTTCGATAGGGCCTCTATCATTTCAAGCTACGCCTTTGATATTCTAAGGCAAAGTACAAAGTATTAACATGTTTCTTTCTTCATTTCAAGCATTCTTATGGTGGCAATTATTCTTAAATCTTCAATACCTTTGCGTAAGTACTTCTAGCAAATTCGTAATAATTGCGAATTGTTGTTATTTCATTTGACATGATTTAATCAACAAAGCAATAATTTCTGACGTGACGACTGGAATACATCGCAACAAATATATTATTTTTTCTTTGATAGAGGATGATAAACCGTAAAAGGGGCCAATTTGTGTTTAGAAAAATTGAAAACCTTCCTTTAAGAGCACAACACAAGTGTTTTGCATTGAAAAGCCTTATATTGGAAACTGCTTAATCCATTGAGACACAGCCAGTCCTTCAAAGGCCAGGCTCGGTTAGACAGACTGAGATATCCCATTTAAAACTATCTCACCAAGGTGAGCCAGTCCGCCTAACCGGGCCAGCCTGCTTGAAACAGGCACTAAAGTGAAGAACATCAAAATATTGGTCTGCCTTGAAAGAAACATTTACATCTCCCATGTAGTCACAAGTATCTATAAAAATGGATTCGATGAACAGCCTGCTCCTAGCTGCTATATATTTCTGACAATCTGTAAGGTATTAGAGAACTGTAATAGTGTTTCAGGTAATAGACGTTTAATTTGCACTGACTTGTTTTATTTTAGTGAAAGAATCAAGCATGATATTACTGCAAACAGTTCCAACTCATATACAGATTCAAGAACTGACAGAAAAACTTCTTGGACAGGTAACTTATTTAGTTTGTTTACAGTGCAACAAGGAAAAATAGAACTACATGCAAAAAGAATTAACGTGTGATCACATAATTATCAATTTACTGGGGGATAGGACCATCGTTAGCAATCTACTCCATGTTGATATTTCCGGTGGGAATCTACTTCATGGAGAAATGAATTCACCAATACATACATTTGATAAGGACCAGGAGGGGTAGAGATGGGGAAATTCTGTATAAGGGTTGGTTTCCACATGCCCCTGAAAATGCAGGCATTTATAGCTATACCATCTTTTATATCAGTTACTCGCACCCTTAGGTTAAAATAGGATTTTTAATTCAGTTATAATTTCTTGGCAATATGAATGAAAGAAAAGTACATGTAGATTTTCCTAAAAAGCTCTTCTGCTTCTGCAGTTCCCTTCAATTGTTGGTGTTCACGAGTTTCACGTATGGCAGTTGGCTGGTAGCAAGATTGTTGCATCACTCCACCTTAAACTTCCATCACGTGGGGACTACATGAGCATATCCGAATCCCTCAAGAATTTCTTTCACGATGAAGGAATTCACTCAACCACAATTCAACCGGAGTTTATTGAGGTAACCATGGATTTAAATTCTTTTGCTTTTTAATTGAGCAACTGTTTTCTATATCTTGCAGTGGTGGATCTTCAGGAACTACATTTTTATTAGCTCGATCCCACAAATTTCCGACAAGAATTTACACGCATTTTGTTAATTAGAAGCAATGTCTAAGAAACCGACCCCTAGGATGGCAAAAAAGTTAAGAAAGCAGATTCATACTCAAAATTAAGAAACTGATCGGAAAGTAGAAAGTTCTTGGATTACCGTTTAGAGAGTTATTTTTTTCAAAAAATTGTGAAACCCATGTTTATCCACTGTTACCTGAATAAGATATATATGAAATACATACCATAATAGAAATACTAGATGTTTGAATTTGAAAAACTCCATTTTTTATAAAAAGTTACCTTTTGTTGACTTTGGTATTTAAGAAACTTTTAGTACTAAAATCAACCGAAAATGCACTGATATACGGTAAGTCCTTTTCATGTTAAGCACACTCACGTGAACAGAAAGAAATTACTGAGCCTCTTGGAATCAAGGCATGATAAGTCACATCAATTGGTGAAAAAAAATTTGCCATAAGAGCCATAAGATTGGATGTGAAATACAGTAAGTTATTTTTCACTGTGTCTCTGCCTTGACTTCTCTTTGTATCTTCCAGCAACTTTTTACAGTTCTCACAGGGGGGGGGGGGGGGGGTTAGTTCCCCTGGCCCTTGGATAACGCAGCGATTTAGGTTTGAGATTTCCATCAATGATATACCAAGTAATCCGATTTTAGGAAGTGGAAACAACAAACAACAAACTAACAACTTCAGATCTCTGCTTACTGCAATGCGAAAGTATCTTATGCCAAGAAAGTTTTTGCTGCATCGTCGATGAAGAAAAAGTGGACAATTCAATTGATGCTGAGACACCACAAGTGCGTATATCCTATATATTGTATCGCATACAAGGGGGGGGGGGGGTTTAAACATCAGTATTGGGAAGATTTGGCATTTTGACGTTAAGATAAATCCGAATCAATAAAATAGTAAATATTGCAAAGTTAAGAAGTCGAAATTTACAATAACATATTTGCTTGCTTTTCAAGAGCGAAATCGATAAGTGATAGATTATGAGTACTTCGCACAACCATTATCATTGCTTCACCCCCTTTTCAATTGTTTGCAGGACCGTAGCTATAGTAGGGTAAGGGGGTGACGGGGTGTGACACCGCCCGATGCACAAACTTTTCTGACAGAAAACTGGGCGTTTCTGGCCTTGAAGGGGTACTTCATGGGCAAATTTTGCTAACTTGACAACAAAATAAGCATTTTACGGCCATTTTGTCGGCAAGTTCTTTCTTTACACTCTCCCCCTAAGTCATCTAGCTATGGTCCTGATTTCTTTTTGGCTTTTTTTCAGGAACCGAATGACATCGAAGTGGTTTGCAGTTCAGCAGTTTAAATGTATTTAAGAACTTTTATACTGGTTTCAGTAACCAAACCAATATAAAGATCGTTTCCATCCATACGCATGCTATTTATATTTTTAGTAGCAGTACGTGAGTTGCATTTATGAAAAGAGTACCATTTTGATAAGAGCTGTTGTTGGGTGCCTTTAAAATTCTACTTTATTTGGGGTTTATATAGTATAGCAGGTTTGTAGCTAGAATCTATCTAGGGAGTATGGTGATATCATATCGTGATAGGTGGGTAAGAGCAGCCTGCATGGGTACCAGTGGCGGCACCAGCCTCTAGAAAGTGGGAGGGTAAGATAACGAAAGTGTTTTGGCCACGCCCATCAGATTTTGGGAGACGTCCTTATTGAAGAACAATTCATCTGTTTTAGAAAAGTTTAGAAAGATCCAATTTTTTGGCGATCAACTTGGAAAAAAGTTTGAGACTAATAAACGATACTTAATAAGGGCCTAGCCCTATTCTAGAAATCTTCATTACCACATTTTCAGCAAATTTGGAGGGGGTTGGGGGGTAAACACTAGTTGCTCCACCACTGATAGGTAAATATATTTTCCGGCTTGTTTTGGATCGGCAAGAGCCTCGACAACGCTTCATCCCCACTTCTTTTCTGGCATTTTTTGGAAACACAATTTGCACCTGCTAAAAAGATCGTTTCGATTGTGTCGGACTTGTCTCGCACATGCTGATTGCAACTCGTGAAATTAATATAAACTTTGATGATTAACAATCTTTGTTACAATTCAAAAAATTTAAGATGTTAGGGAAAATTATAAACTCGGCAGTCAATGTCTTTTTCTCATTTTTTTTGTAAAAGTATGTCTGGAGATATCTGGAGATATTTTGCAAACAAACCTTTTCGTATTAACAAAGCACTTCGGTTCATTTTCCCCTTTTTCAATTTTCCCGTATTTTCAATATCTGTGTGAATTTTTTGCTCTGTTATAATCCTGGAATAATGTTAGTGGTGTATTTTAGAGTTAATGTAAGATAGTAGTTCAATTTTTGTGTGACTTTTAGAAAAATCTTCAAGTGAGCCTAACGCCGGAGACAAGAGAAATTTCAATAAACACGCTATAGTTAAAGAAGTGTACAATGACCCCAGTACGCAGAGGTTTCTGACCAAAAATTTAACATTTAATACTTACTTAAAATTTTTACAGTACACGTATTTGTGACGAAATGATTATTAACGGTCAAATTTCGATGAGGTCAACAAAAATTGGTGGCGTTCACCCCCCCCCCACCCCCGTATATCACTACTGATATCGTATATCGAGCCCGTGTTGAAATTTCTCATGAAAAAGCTTATCATGAAAAGAGAATTGTAGAATATTCCAATTGTTCTTAATAGTAATTAATTTGAAAAAACGTGTTTTGAATCGATTTTAATTGAATACTCTCTCTCTTTGTAAGCTTCATCTTCACACAATTCTTTTCTAAAAGGGGGCAAATCTTTCGATTGTCAACTTATCAACAGTCCTTTGCATTTCTTGAGACCATCTACACTCCTGCCAAAAATATTGATACCCTCTCAACAATTTTTGTATTTTGTCTGCAGCCTCTAAACTTTGATTCACCGCTACCCTTTGACCGAAAGCAATTGAACACGAAAGGTGAGGTATTGCACTCTCAGTCAACATTGTTTGATTGGGGGAAAGGGGGGAAAACAGATTTCACATGCTTTCCAACGAATTTTTGCAGGAGCTGATTGTCCAGTAGGCCAGGCAAATCAACCTCCTCTAACAATTTATATTGTCAATCAGGGAATTAAGGTTGTCGAGGGAAATAAAGATTCTGCAGTCAATGATATATCCCAAGGTTTCCAAACAGGCTTTTCCGAATCAACATATAATTTGCCCCCCCCCCCCCTCACTCTCGTTTGAGTTTAATAAACCGATTTTAAAGCGTATTTTAAAAATGTGCACTGATATCGGTGTGTCAACTCTCATTATAAAGTGTAAGCACCCAGGTCCGAGGTTTTAGAAAATTGACCCTTATCTCTGATTTTTAACTCACATTTTACCTCCCCCCCTCCATTTTCTCTGAAACCAAAGAACATATTGTTTTTAATACGATGAGATGGACCTAAAAAGCCCGTTTTTAACAATTTTTGCTTTTTTCAAAAAAGCCCTTTTCCCAAATTTTTGCTTTTTCCAATTCCTATGTCCTTGGTTTAGGATGAAACTGAACCCCTTTCTCAGAGATTTTAAAGATACGGGTGCTTACACTTGACATTAGGAGTTGACCCACCAGGGCACGGATTTTTTGTTTCTTGCCTTCTCTGCCTCCTGGATAAGGTTATCCCGCTCGCAAACGTAAATTCGTCAAAACGTACTCTTCTCTTGAGTTCTAGGGTCTAGGCTTAGACTAAAAAGCTAATTGGGATCTGGAGATAAATTGCTGGGAAAAATGTTGTCGCTGTTGTGTGTGCACGAGGTGGATGGTTACACAACAGCAGTGGGATCGGATTCGGTTGGGGAGAGAAGAAAGAAATATAATGAGTGAAGATTCCGTCAATAGCGCAAGGTTAACCACCTCAATTGAAAGCAACAAAGTTGTCGGAAATAATCCTATTATACAAGATGACCTTGGAGATATCTCGACAGAGCATGAAAGTAGAGAAAATGAGGAATCCTCTTCAATTCCCAAAGAGCTTGAACCGCTTGTTGGGGAAAATATGGAAGGAGGTGCGGAAAAGGAAGATAGCCTAAGCAAAAGTACTTCTTGTTGGAATTGCAAGTACAATTGGAGATACTTTCTACCCGTAACATGTTGCTGCAAAAGGTATATCATTTTTGTTTATTTGTCTTTTTTATTGTGCAGTTCCTGCTTGCTACAGAAGCAACGCGAAACCTAATTCGAGTTCCCAGACAATGAACTGATAAGATCAAGGAATTAAATTCTTAGATTGCAGAAAATAGAAAGAATCCTTTTTCTTAATTTTAAGTTGAACTGGATGTTCTCTTTGCCTATTCCTTCTGTAACTGATGTAAGTTTGCCGGTAATATGACATATATGGCCTAGGCCTAGTCAAGCTAGACAGTATGCGCAGCTATGTACATAGTGTAATTGTTTTGATTGATTTGATTGTATGCAGCAATTTTTATGTAAGATAATGATACTTGTTATTCCTGGTATTTGGACGGAAACTGGGCTTTCATGTGAGGCCTTCCCCTTTCGAGCCAAACCATAAATGCTTCGTCATGGTATATGTGACGTCAAGTAAAATTTTTGGTCTCGCTTATGTTATATAATTGTTCTGGTAGCGCTCGCTTTTTTTATACGTGGAAATGAAAGATCATAATACCGAAATGTTATTTTATCCCTGAAAAAATTTGGATAAGTGTACCTGTAACACGAACATATCGTTAACCAGAAATTATGAATTGTTTAAAAGAAACTTGTAGAGGATACATGAACATCGGGCACCGCGGAACTGGCTTTAGCCCCCCTCCCCCTCTTTTTTCATTAGTAGGAAGAAGTTTTTCAATGGTATGAAATATCTTCGTCTTTCATCAATAGTCTCAATGCACCTGTTGCTTAATACGACAGGCACCTCAATTTTTGAAGATTCATTAAATTAGAACAGCCAAAAACTGGAAGCCTTTGTGTTTTTCAAAATATGTAATTTTTCTTTAACATTTCTTGAAATATTTCACGTGGTCTGCTTCGTTTGAGCTTGTATTGGGACTTTTTAATTACTAATATAGGATGCACATTAGGTCATGGCTTCCAAATAGCCATTTCCTAGCCTCTAAAGGGGGCATGATTAAAAAATTTTTTTCTGGGGACATACCCTTAGACCCCCATTCTTTTTCCTTTACCTGCTTTTGCCCCCCCCCACTTTCAGATCGCTGGGCATGTCATTGACATTCACTAAAATTTAGATCAACTCTACTCTACTCAACTTGAATCAAATTTTGATATTCAACAAAACCCAACGAGCAAGTGACAGATTTCCCAATAGGCCCTGTCCTTGTAGTGCAGTTTTGCATTTTATAGGTAAATGTTTTCCATATTGTAAGAATTTATGTTTAATCGAAAGAAGAGAAACACCTCCTCGCTGAAGCTAGTAAAGTTTGCTTTTGAGTAAAAATGAATTTACATGAGAATTTCAAAACTTGAGGTTGGATGTTTTGATTTTTTGTGTTAAGATGTTATGCACTAACTCTCAAAATTCTTTTTGCAGTCCAGGCCTTTCTAGCCATGATGACTCTGGTTTCTTGGAAATTTTGGCTGTCTCTTGGGCCACAAGGATTTTTGTTAAAGGATTCAAACAAACGTTGCAGAATGAGGATTTGGGTGAACTGGGAAGATCAATGACAGCTGAAGTATCAAGAGATCGTTTAATGAGACTGTTTGCAGAGGAAAAGGCCAACAGAGGTGGAAAAGATTTTTCCCTTGGAAAAGTGTTTTGGAGGATGGTCAGAACGAGCATTCTTTTGTCAGTTACTTGCTTGCTCTTGTATCTCTCCATTGACTTTATAAGTTCTGTGAGTATCTGTTTTTTGTGTTCTTCATGCATTGATTCAT
The DNA here is from genome assembly GCA_964019065.1 of Catostylus mosaicus. Taxonomy (NCBI): domain Eukaryota; kingdom Metazoa; phylum Cnidaria; class Scyphozoa; order Rhizostomeae; family Catostylidae; genus Catostylus; species Catostylus mosaicus. The sequence continues at coordinate 3,119,561 of OZ025186.1, forward strand.
TTAGTTATGGATACATTGATAAGTTCATATACTCATTTATTCATTTATTGATTTATTTTGATTTTCTTTAATTTATTCATTTATTTGTTTACTTATATATTTATTGTTTATTTATTGTTTATTTATTTATTTAGTTGGTTTTTATTGTTTTATACATCCCTTCATTCTTGCACTCATATCCCTTCAACTTTATTAAATTGCCTTTTTAAATCTTTCTTTATATCAATATCATCAGTAAATAATTAGTTGTGATAAATTATAACTATTGCAAATACTTCTTTGGTTTTCAGTACTTCAAATGTTGGGATGTATCATGGTGAAATCTTTGATTATATGGTGGACTATTTTAATTAGTGTATCGTTTTCTTTGAATTTTGTGGGGTTTGTAGGACAAAACTTCTGTCACCAGTTGAAAAAGAACTTCTTTGGTTATTTCCACAGGCTTTGATTCTGAAAAATCTCTTAGCCCACATTGAAGGACCAACTGGAACAGTCTGGGATGGATTGAAATGGGTATGTACTTTCGGGCGTTTAAGGAACAGTCTTTTAAAGAACATTGAAGGTAAATCAGTTAACCATTTGGCATCTTTGCACTTTTAAAACCTCTGTAAGTTAAGAATCCATGTTCATTTCAGCCAAAATATTTGTATGTATACCTGCACATAATTTTATTTAGCCTCCACCTTGTAAAACCCCCTCCCTATAGTTTAGCCCCACCCAGTAATTCAAGCCTTGCCTACCACACAATGCAGAATGCGAAGGCAATTTGTTGGTTCATTGGTTTCAGTTAGCAATTCTGAGAGACGTCATCAAATGTTTATCTTGATCACGTGTAGAAGAAAATCAGAAGACGGAAATAGTATTTGTCTTTGTAGCCAACTAAGTTGACCAAATGAAGAATCCAAATTAGGAAACTAAGTCGATATGCATAGAGGCGTTTCTTTTGTATAGATTTAAATCCCGACAAACTTAAAAAGCGTCTAACCGCGTCACGGACCGCGAAGTATAACATTACAGTCTACGCAAAGTCGGTAGATTTCCTGCTAGGAGGATGCCCCCATTTCCAGAATTCAATTGCTATAGAGCTCTGTTTGACTAATTAGTTGTAAATTCGCTCTATTGTGAAGATATGAACGCTCTATTATAATTTCTCAAAGGGGAGCCTCCCTTAATAGGCAAGCTTCTCAAGAAGGGGGTACTCTAATTACGACATATTGATTGCTTTTTGTATTTCTTACATGATTAAAAGGATTGATCTTTTTTTCAAGGTTTTGCTACTGGCATTGTTTCGAGTGGCTCGTTCTTTGCTTATGAGTGGCGTGTTTTACGTTCAACTGCGGGCAGGAACAATTGCAAGAGCGTCTGCACTCAGCTTCATATACCATAAATTATCAAGGATGAAATCAGTTGGGAACAAGTCCGTTGGTGAGGTAAGATTTCTTTGATGTACTAGGGTCAGACATCTCCCATATTTCTCCCGTTCGGTCCAAGCTACTGTTTGAATGAATCGGTCCCAAAACTTGAATTATTTCTGTCATTACAGTCCTAGATAGAGTCGCAACTTTGCGCTATAAATGGGCAGAGTGGATCCTGCTCCAATTGATCGAGAAGATGTTATTTTCTATTAATTGGCAGCAACTGCTGTGTCGCAAAATTCGTTCACTTGTGGCAAAAATTCGTGCCTTAGAAAGCAAATCTTCTAATAAGATTTGCATTTGCGCCCTTAACAAGAGGTTTTTTCTTAAAACTTCTCCTAATAGTCCATCGGTTTTGGACGTAGTATCCATGGCCGCATCGAAGATTTTCCGTTCGTTTATGTCTGGCACGTGGGAAGGCGTAAAAACATATTGCTTGCCACAAGTTTTACTGAAAGTAAACCCAAAATTACCAATCTATGATACCCACCACTATATAATCCACATCATATTACTTTTTCACAGTTACATTCATACATGCTATCAACATAATCAGAGTTTTGATATCTCAAAATTAAGATTATTTTGCCTTGAGAAACACATTTTTCTCTTCCACCAGCTAGTCAATCTTTGTGCAAATGATTCACAAAGGATATTTGAATGCTGTCAATTTTGTGTCTTTTTGCTCGGTAAGTTGTTGGTATTCCATTGTTGGTATTATATCTAAATATAAGTGTAATACATAGTGGGAACTCGCTGACTACAAGATCTTTCCCTCTATGGATAGTACGTAGTAAATTGATTGTTGTTTTAGTAATTGTGTTTCTAATTGAATATTGAAAAAAACCAGTTAGTTTAATCGGTAGAGCACTGACCTTAAAAAACAAATCTAACACCTATGTATTTTTCAACCATAAAACAACTTACAAAAGATATTTCAAGCTACTAATCGCTTGAAATACTTTTAAAAACTTTACCTGAATAAAATCACAGAGAGCAGTAGAACATGGCTAGTTTGTGGCCATAAACATTATAATATTCAGCTATGAAAAAAATAAAGAAAAGATTTCTATCCGCTCAGACTTCAGACAAATCTACTTAATATGTAACAGTCTTTAATAATCATATACACACTTATTCTTTTTATAGGTGCACCTTTCTTAACAATTCTGATGTCTGTTTACCTTTATTTGATGTTTGGTCCGTCTTCATTGATTGGCATGGGAGTCATGATTATGTTTTTGCCCATCCAGGTATGTTATTGTTTCTTTGCTTTGCTCTCTTTACAGTGGATAGCGAAATATCTGTGAAGGGTTGTAAAGCGTATTAGAAGTATTAGAGACTAGAAAATATAATGCTTTAACTGCTGGCAACTGTGAGAAACGGCCTCATTATACCTTGTTTCTCCTGTTTACTTAAGAAGGTTTTTCATATTAAAACCTTTAGGCTTCAGAAAGGTAAAGCAAACTTCGTTACTGTGAGTCCAATAGATTAGAAATGTGGGAGGTTTTTATAAAGTGTAATAAAAAACATCGCTTCCAGATCTGGCTGTTGTTCTTTTAATTTTACTTCATTATATTTTTTCGAAAATATTTGATTCACCTTCGTTTATAAGAGGCCTTGAATAGCCACGAAATCATGAGAGAAAGGGACCACCATATGTTTTGCGATAATCTTTTTATGCCTTTTTTTGTTAATGTTTAATTTAAGATTTAACCATTATCGACTGCTTTTCTTTGCTGTTTCAGGCTGTGATCGGGAAAATGATTGGAAGATTTCGCGCAAGAGTGATCAGGTTTACTGATAGGAGGGTTAGTAATATAATGAGGTCTTGGATCTTTTTTATTCTCCATCATTGGTTACCCATTCCCCTTTTAATTCTCCACACTATGTTTCTGCATTTTCCAATTAGCGTGCATGAAGTTGTCTGGTAATAATAAAAATTTTTTTATCCTGCGTTTGCTACCATCTTATTCAATCGCTCAAGGAATGAATGGTCAGAACTGAGAATCTCTTGATATATGTCTCATCTGTTGAAATGGAATTAGAAAGCGAAGAACTCATTTACAAGCTCCCCAACTCATGATTCTAGGTTATTGCATAAGATGGCAAAATTAATATGTGCTGTGTTTTGTGAATTAGTGAATGTCTATAGAAAAATTAGGAGAAATAATGAACAGCATTAGTCATAGCAGGGTGTTAAGAAAGCACTCTAGCTTCCACCAGGAAGCTAGTAACAAAAAATTTGAAACTAGTGTGACACACCACGCCACGTCACGCCTCGCCAGGCCATGCTACGCTACGCCACGCCACGCCACGCCACGCCACGCCACATCATGCTCCGCCACGCCATATCGTTACCCGTCACGCCCACTTTATTTTACTTGTGGAAGTTAAATATGTTGAATATGATACGACATGTTTTCTTTGATCGAGCTAAAAGAAATAATTGTTTTTATGTTTTTTCAACGAAACGTGTTAAATTTTGTCTCAAGTTTAATCAAAGACTTTTTGTTTTTAGGTTAAGATGATCAATGAAGTTATAACTTGCATCAAACTTATAAAAATGTATGGTTGGGAGAAGTCGTTTGCTAAAGTTGTAAGAGGTACGTATGTTAGGTCTTGTGGTGGAAAATCGTACACGACATTCTTCCTACCAAGCAATTCCAATCTGCCTCCAGATGGGTGTTTTTATTGAATTTCGGTCTTTATAGCTACGTTTTATTCTATAACACCTGTCAGATGAAGAGCAACTTTCTGCATGCTAAGAATCTTATTCGCTTTTTGTGCAGTAATGAAGAGTCCACCCATTCTGGTGTTTAAACATCGCTAAAATTTTTAACATTAATGCAAGTCAGTCCGGGCCAATGCTAGGTTCTCCTTGAAGGTCGAAAAAAAGTTTTAATGTTGAACACTTTTGTTGTCGATCACGGTGGTACATTGAATGAGGGAATTGTCATTAGAATCAAGGAAATATTGGTGTATATGTTTGCTTTGATTAATTTGCACCCTGTCACAATCCAAGGACTATCCACTTTTATTTCACTGTATTGTAGATATACGATTTAAAGAGAAGAAACTGCTCGCAAGTATGCTATTCATGCAGGCTATAAACATGTCAATGGGATTGCTTCTTGCGTCTATTGCACCTGTTGCTACATTTGCTGCACATATTGCATTTGGGAACAATCTAAGCGTTGCTGATGTGAGTATCGTTAAACTCAACAACATACCGCGTTCATTTACTCACTCACTCACTCACTCACTCACTCACTCACTCACTCACTCACTCACTCACTCACTCACTCACTCACTCACTCACTCACTCACTCACTCACTCACTCACTCACTCACTCACTCACTCACTCACTCACTCACTCACTCACTCACTCACTCACTTTATTCATTCGTTTGTTAATCACATATTCATTTACATGTGTCAATTGATATGATGCCATTGATACCATTGATATTTTCATTTATTTGCTTTACGAGATCTATTTCTGAATTTTTGACTAAAAATTTCACCGTTTTTAAAGGGTTTTTTTTCTTTTCCTATTTGCTTGCTTTAAATTTGTTGTCAATTTTTATTTTTCAGGCATTTACCATCATAGTCATGTTCAATATATTTCCTCCGAACATTTCTCTTTTGCCTATTGCCGTAAGAGGTGTATCAGAATCTCGCAATGCCATGAAAAGACTCAAGGTATGCTTCGTTTTTCCATGGTGTTCATGTGGAGTATGTAGTATCATGATAATTCAGCTGATGTTTTCAGATTCCGTTATATTTTGAAATCCAATCATTTCATCATAGTTATTGGCTAATTCCCAAAGTTATTGTTATGCTTGTACATCATTAATTTTTCGAAATTTATGCCTTTTGAATATGATGATGATAGTGATAATAGATATAAAGACACCGAGGTTAAATATGCTAAAATAAGAAGTTGTGATGTATTCCCAGCAAAATCCAGAAAATTTGTTAACCTTCCTCCGGACAAAAACATGTTGGAAGGCAAACCTTCCTCATAAAACAAAAGAAAATAGGCATAGCTTGGGAGTCTCACAAGAATTTCTTTTGTTTTCATGGACCTTCCTCCAGCCAGAGGACGTTTGACCGCAATGTTTCCCTAACTCCGAATCCCTGATAATGTTAAATATACCGTCGATAGTTAGGAATGCATACCTTAATTGTTTACAGAAGCATAAATACACCAACGAATTACATTATTTTAAGTGGATCCCGTCGATCAAATTACTGGAGATGTGCTAAGGTCAGATCTTCCTGTATCCCTTGAAGGTAAAAGTCTCTATATTCTTGACTATTGAGATTTACCTAGAATGTTTCGTCATAAATACAAGGAAAGTGAACTGATAATCCTATCAATCAGCACAGGTCTTCTCCTCAGATACCACTGATTTCCATGGCATGCTAAATAACATGGAGACAGAGGTTAATTATCAAACATCGTTTGCGATTGTAGTCTTTAGATACAGTAAGTGTAAGAGGTGGCCCTTTAGTCATATCTCATTTAAAAGAACATCCATCTGGCTTTAAAATACATCTCATAAAATCTAAACCCAAATTAAAGCCTAATTCCATTAAAAATTTTCTGCTGAGAAACCTGCTTACCAAAAGATAACATCATTTTAGAAGATCTCAGAACCGTTCAAAAAGTCAAATTCGCTATATGATACTGGTTTTAAAGGTTTGAAGGCCAGATACCTTTAGATGTTAGGCTGTTTCAAAATGCCGCCCCCTTTAACAGAAATTAGTTTGCCCATTGAGAAACTATCTTAGGCTTCTGCAGTTTGACTGATTTTGATTTGACGATTTAAATAAGGCATAATTTTTAGGGCTTATTCATGCTGTCTAAGACAAACAAAACTCTCTCAGTAACTCCACAAAAGTAGTTCTTTTCACATCAATCAACTTCCCTGTGTCTGGAAAGCAATGCTCCTGCTTCTTTTATCGTCATTTTCTGTCAAATCAAATGCTACTAACTTGTTGATACAACTCTTGTAGGTCGTCTTCTTAAATGTAAATTTAGTGATTGTAAGTCAGCTAGGGACACTCAATATGTTTCAATAGCAAATGATATGCATAATCCTTTAATCATCCTCGTCTCTTTTTAGAATCTGCTTCTAATGGAAGACTTTGTGCCATATGACGAAGAGCCATCCAACCCCTCAGTTGCGCTTGCAATGGCTAATTGCAGTTTTTCTTGGGTAAGGAAATTTCTTTATAAGCTTCTTTAGGACGTAAATTGCCCAGTTATGATACAATGAATGCCACTGGAATGATGTACGCTTCTTTAATGAAGCATCGTTATCAACGGAGGGACCATTTGCTCCAATGACCTTCAGCGGGCATTGGTTTATTCCTCAGAAGACAGTGAATAATCCCTCCAATAACTGGATACATATGCTTCTAAAAATTCGTACAGAGTTTTTGCTGCATCCTTATCGATTCCTGTCCCCACTTGCAACCTTAACAGATGCGTTTGATGTTACCGTACAGTTGTAAAATAACTAGGGGTGAAAGGGTGAAAAAGAAATAGTTATACAGAAAGTTATGATTTTGTTTGGCGCTGTTAGATTGTACCTCAAAATGAGATGGATTCAAAGAAAGCAAAGAAGTCCAGGCAAGAGGATGAAAAGAATAATGTACAAGGCAATGGTAAATTGTCTGAGAGCAACGGTTGGTACTTTTGTTGTCTTCTGTTCTATATTGTATGCATTAAACCTTTAATTTAAGAGAGTCATAGTGAAATCTAGGCTACTAGGCTTTGGATGAATGGAAGCCGTATACCAACCATATATCATCAATTGTCATGGATATAATGAGCTAGCAATGAATAGATCCTACGAGTGCACAGGCGAGTTTGAAGGTGATAAAATCGATCTATGAACAACAATTTGGTTTCTTGGACATGGCATTAGAAAGAAAGTGTTAGATTATCAGGCCATCACTGGGAGAAATGACGGCTCCAAAGAGGGCAAACTACAGCAGTTGTTCTATATCAGGTGAACTTGAAATCTGTCGAGCTGATTTCTCTAACGAACCTCCGAGGAACGTAGCATAGACTGACAGCCAATGTCAGACTCTGATAAGTCTCATCGAAGACAACGATTTTTGGATAACTTATAAGACACACCTTCTTGCTTTAGCCAATTGGGCGAGAAGATATTGTATACAAACGCAGCGAAAGGACTTTCAACACGCACTCTCTGCAATTGATAGGTATACCCGGTGTAAAATGGCACAAAATAATGATTTTTGTATTTTAATTTAGGTGTAGATATAGATAAAGAGCCACATGTTGAATTCAAAAAGACGAAAAATTTGGAATCTGCTTCTGTTAAAAATGAAGCGACACCTTTAGAGATGCAAATGAGTCCAACACTTTTTGACATCAATCTAACTGTTAAGAAGGTATTTATTTTTTAAACTTTGTTTTCCTAACAGAATATTTTGTTGAACATTTTCGATTTTGAGTAATTTTGGAAAATCAGTAACTTTTTTCTCCTGGTTTCGTGCGTTAATTTCTCTTGGTATCATTTCATGCATGAATTTTTCTCGAATAAAGGAACCACTGATATGATCTGTCATTCAAAATGTGGCCATTTGTTGCTACATAAGGTAGTTATGCTTCAGCATGGCCTGAACTTAGTTTGATCTTTCGATCCGACTCGATATTCTTGAGCGATGTACCTATTGAAAAAATAGCTTCAACTTCGAAATTTCCTATAGAATGAATTCAAAATGTTAACTTTCGAACAATTTTTAGTTTCCACTGAAAGTAGCCAATATTGGATTATTAGCACATTTATAAATGTGCTAATAAAGCATTAATGTGGAATTTTTTGAAAATCAGTTATTTTCGACAAATTCATTTTGCAGGGTTCACTGATCGGAGTTTGTGGAAGTGTTGGAAGTGGTAAAAGTTCTTTGATACAAGCTATTCTGGCCCAGGTAATTTACTTTTCAGCTCTCGCGTCTGGTCTAATGTTGCATTAGCTCGGAATAGCAAATAGTTCATCTTCAATTCATGAGCCTTGAATTTAACTCAGAAACTCTCAAAAACTCAGAAATCGGTTGGAAGATGCCATTTTCTTTTAATCCATTTTTAAAGATTTTAAGGGAAGTAATATCAATATGAAAATAGTTATAAAATGTAATGCTCAAATGTCTTGACAAAGAAAATCAATTCTGCTTTATATTTATATTAGGAGTTCTTGTAAATAAGAAGGGACTGACTTCTTGCAGCCTGAAGACTGATATAGATCAATGTCATGTGCTGTGTAATTTCAGAAAGCCTGATTCCTTGAAGCTGAAGCTAAAAATCACATCAATGTAGAGTAGATCCAAAAATAAGTGAAAAGCCCTCCATTAGCTGTACCACACTTTGCTTAGAAGCAGGATGCGATGCAGATTCTCCAAAGATGATAAATTGTGAATAATTTGCAAAAGGTCAACCTAAACATTTGTAAAACGAAGAATGAATCCTTTAAAGTATACACATTTATGTTTTTGTTCTTCTCATTCAGCCAAAAAAATAACCATCTAACATAGTATTTGAATACTTTTGTTCTCAAACATGTGAAGTTATTTTCATGTTTTGATTTCTAGATGCATCTCACCAGTGGGAGCGTACAAGTTGTTAACTTTTCAGCCTATGTACCACAGCAGGTGAGTTGTTCTTTTTTTTACTTTTACCAAGTATATATTTGCTACTTTTGATTTTGTTTTTGACAATTGAGTTGAATTTGTCAGGTTTGCACAATCACAAAGAAAACTTTGTCAATTTACGTTCACCAGATGTCTTGGATACTTTTCAACTTCAGATTGTCTTGAATTTTCTTATTAATTCCATACACTAAAATCCACTCTACCCAGTAATGCTTTACGAAATGCGCATCTTAGATACTGAAAGTTCTACGATACTGCTTCTAGAAATCTGAATGACTATTTTACTTAAGGTACCTAATGTGTAATCTATTTTACCTATTGTACTTAAAATTTATTTAATTATTAGATTTTATTTATTGTTGTAGTTTTTCTTAACAAATTTTTATCAACCAATGCTTTCATAGAAAGTAAATTGTTGAAGCAATTTATACCATACGTTGTAAGTTGCAAGTGGAAACATTTCATTGGGAACTGAAAGTATTTTTTGTTCGACATTCGTTGGAATGTGTGTATCGGCTAAATCCGAAGGGTGTTTGAAGAGTCAATTTCCAGATGCGATTCGAAAGTATGGGGAGACGGGCTGTCCAATCCATCGGTGGACGGTTCACACTTGTAAGAGTGTCAAACCAAGAAGAATTTGTTTTTAAAGGCTCATTATGAAAGTAGTGTTTCCACCTTTTATTCAATCTCATTGGATACGTTATAAATCATTCTTACAAGATCATTAATTTTCAGGCATGGATCATTAATGATACCATTAGAAACAATATAACATTTGGTAAAGTTTACAAAGAGAAAGTGTAAGAATATTTTCTAGCCTGCAACGAAAGGCAAAAATTGTATATATATTTATTGAAAATGAAGTAGTCATTTGCCTATGTTGCCTTGTAAGTGAAATGCCAAATAATAAAGGAGAAGTGAACATGGATGAATATGGAGATGGTGAACAAAATTGAGATCAATTTAGGAATAGTACATGTGATTGGCTAATGTGAGATCGAATATTGTGATTTAGTCTTTGTGAGCATGAGTCATATATATTCCTTATCAATCCTGTATGTGGCCCTGATGAGGCATAATTCCGTTACGTCTTTACAAAGGAACGAACGAAATGTCTGATATCGTGCACCGGTAAGAATTAGATAATTATAATTAACTTAAATGAAATTCAAAAACTTTTTAAATCAGATATAAAGAGTGTTGCAAAGCATGTGCCTTGGACAAAGACATTGCAGGTTTTGAAAGTGGTGATTTGATTGAGGTATTTTCAATTGTTGTTCTTTACTTAGGTCAAGAATGTGAATTTTTTACTTTGTTCCTGTGCCCCAATGATGTTATCGATTATGTAAAAGTAATTATTATTTAATTATTTTCTTATATCTTATTTTATTGTACCAATAGTATTTATCGGTTGATTAACGGTATATTCAGGTTATATTTTCAAGGGGTTATGCATAGAGGAATTGATGGAAGTTAGGTTACGTGTATGAAGACACAACTCTAGCTACATGCTTTCATTTTGAATTGTAAGAATATTTTTCATGCATTTTCTCAAATAATATGAAATAGTTGAAGTAGGTTTGGTGCAGGAATGTTTATTTCTTTTTTGCATTCATTTAAACCGTTGCATGGTTTGCATTTGTACCGCACCAAGAGAATTCCAGATTTAGTTCAATATCGTATAACAATGTGTGCACTCTGACCGTAGAGCTTCCCCTGCCAATCAACCACCCTTAAAAAATGAATTTTTGATTTTCTCTACATTTGGTTTTCCTCATAGATTGGTGAAAGAGGAATTAATTTAAGCGGTGGTCAAAAGCAGAGAGTTAGTTTGGCTCGAGCCTTGTATGCTGATGCAGTAAGTGTATAGTTTCAATCTACTTTCAAAATAAAAAACACTCTTGCTTTCGTTGCATAAAGCATTTGAAGCTCGTAAAAAAATATGCGACCATGACAGCTGATGTCTGGATAAGGATGAGCAAATCAGTGTTTTTAAAAATTTGAATAAAGGTTTCGTAGAACAATGCACTCGAAATATACCGTCAAGCCCTTGTTGGTAAAAACTTATAAACCATTGGTCTCTGTTTTCATTTTGCCCTCAAATCAAGAGCTGTTGAGTCAACATCTTCTATGCGTGACGCACGTAGTCTCCATTTTGATGAAATTTGACGAATGTTCATTTCTTGAATAGGATTTGTATCTGCTTGATGATCCATTAAGTGCAGTAGATGCTCATGTTGGAAGGTACATATTCGAGAATTACATCAAAGATAAGCTACAAGGAAAAGCTTGCATATTTGTTACGCATCAACTACAGGTAAGATTCTTAGCATAGGTCTCATTTGTTGGAGATCGTTCAATATTTATTATAAATGCTTTAAAATGACGATAATGAAGATCAAATGCACAAAAGAATGAATGAATGAACAATTAAAAAACTTTATTGATTGATTGATTGGTTGATCGATCGATTGATTGATTGATTGATCGATTGATTGATTGATTGACTGACTGATTGATTGATTGATTGATTGATTGATTGACTTGAGTCATCCTTGCAATTTCAGTATCTACAAGACTGCGATGAGGTTATCATGATGTCAAATGGTCGTATAGAAGAGAAAGGAAAATATTCAGAGCTCATGGATGCTAAGAAGGTAATTTATTTGCAATGTATTACCATCGTATGATGTTAACCAAAAGTGTTTCTTGCATTTTATTACTGCTTACATTTAATTGATACAATGTTATTGAATATGTAATAGCTAGACTTCCATAAATTCTGTGCTTAAATGGAATATCTTTGGCGCTGACCATGCAGTATATATTTCTCACGAAATGGTACATTACCCCCTGTAATTACTGGGCGTATGTCTTTTAGAGGAGTTCTGTATTGAGTTTAATACGATTTTATTTGTTTTTGTTAAGGATTTCTACCAACTGATGAACAAGTTTCATCAGGATAAGGAACATGGTGAAACAATGGAAGAAAGCGCGGAACTATCAACTATTCATGATAACAAAGGAAATTTGAAGAATGATTTGCAGCTTGAAAATGGCGCACATCACGTCAAACGGGGGCGACTCGAATCAGGTGCATCTTCCGTAAATAGTGAAGTGAATTCTGCTTATGATAGCGATGAGGAAAAGGATCAGAATGAAGAGGAAAAGATTAGAAGGGGTAAAACTTTGTGTTGTTTTGCATCACAAATGTTGTTTTTATCTTCACTCTTTATTGCCTATTTTCTATTCTTTATTCCATATTCTTTACTTTTATTCTTCTTGTTAAAAGGGTTTTCATGTAAAGAGATAGGATTACCTCGTGTCATCGTTGCAAACCTGTTTCCTTTTTCCCTCACTTTTCCATAGATTGAGATTCAAGCTTTCATTGAGAACTGAAACATTATCAACTTCCCTTGTAGTTTTTATATTTATCTGGGATGTGGTTCTGCCAATGGCCGAGTTTCTCTGGATTGATATTTTTGAAAGTTTTCTACCAATAACCAACGCTAGAAATTTCTATTTTTGTTACAGGGCTATGAGAATGCTTAGAGTATAGATGAGGAGAAATGCCACTGTTCCTATAAAATTATTGACAATTTGATGGTTGTTGCAAAAATTAATACGAAAGAAATTTTGTTTCATGTATCATTTTAATACTTTTATTGTATCCATGCTTTGTGCATATGTATTTTCAATGTTTCCCGTTATGTTTCATGAATTCTTTGGTTTTTTTCGATTAAAGGTAAGATCATAAGTAAAGAAGAGTCATCTGTTGGCTCTGTATCTTGGAGTGTCTACCGCACATTCATGAAAGCAGGCGGAGGTGTGTTATTTAGTATATGCTTGTTATTTTTCATGCCTTACCTTCAAGTAGCTCATCATTCAGCTTTTTTGTTCATGCTAATAAAGGTGACATTAACTAAAAACCCTTACCTATAACCCTAACCAATGGCTGCAACCCCTAACCTTGTCCCTTGACCCATAATTCAAAACCCTGAACTGTAATCTTTAACCTTTAACTTGAACCTTATCCAAACACATAACCCCAGCGTTACCCTTTGGCACTATCCAATTCAAACTCGGTATGTAGGTCTCGAGCTAAAATGCACATAATTATCATACGATCTTTTAGCAGGTTCACATAGATTTACATAGATTCACAAAGATTAAATTTGGGGTTCATATATAGCAACTGAGATTACACAACTTTCAATGAGCTTACTTATCATTGGAATCTTTTTGAAAATTCGAGAAAGTCTGAAAAACTATAATACAACGACGCTATAAGCTTTGCCTGTAACTGTTTTTCTTGAGTTTTATGTAAAATCATTTTGTTTAAAATTTGTTAATCGTTTTTAGTAATTTTCGTAATTTTTTTTAGTAATTCTCGTATTGGAAAATGTAGAGAAAAATTTCATTGATGAACTCGATTCGGGGTTCTGTCTGAAACCTTGGTTTTGGACACCAATTGCTCCGTAAGATAGTCTTGGATTGAGTCCCCTAGCGGCAAATTGAGCAGCCCGCATTTTCTCTTCCACATTAAATTTCTAACTTTAGAATTTCTCATATAACTGAAACCAACTGAAGATTTTCTCTAATTTTCAGGGTACATTGTGTCAGCTTTGGCACTTCTAATGCAAATTGGTGTCCTTGGCATCATTGCCTTTGTTGAATGGTGGCTTAGCAACTGGCTCAATGTCGCATCAAAACCTGTAACGTATCAGGTATTACTTATAATATTTATCACTTATTCATTCTCTACTTTTTGGTATTTCGAATTGAAAATACCGAACCTGGTTCCAGTTCCTCCCTCAGGTCAACTTCTGATCGAACCTCCGGCTGAACTTCCGGGTCATTCATTACGGGTCAGTTTCTAATAAAAATCAAAGTCATTACAAAGACGCTACAACTAAGACATTTTTGAATCCTAAGAAGAAAGAAAGTAACAGTTCTAAAATTGTTAAGAAGTAAGACACCAGCAACACTGAAAATAGTTCTAGCATAACTTTACTTATTGATATTTAATATTGACTGATTGAGAAGAGGTTTTTTCAGTTGGTAAACTAGTTTGTAAGGAACCCTCCCCTTACCTTGCCCAAAACAATCTAGATTGTTATAAGAATCAATGCAGAGGGGCTGAATCGTGTTATTTTGCCACAAAACTTCAATGTGCATAAAGAAACAGAAAGATAATGTATCTATGAAAAGGCTCATTGAGATGCATTATGATTCTTTCTTCTTTGTCTCCTTGTAGTGAAAGCTGTTTGTTTTAAGCTTATATTTTTCTGAGAAAACCTGCGTTGAAATTTGTTTTTTAATTTCTAGAATGTTACAAGGGTTATGAGCTTATCAGAACACCCAGAATCGTCATTTTTCATGACAATTTATGCCACGGTTGGCAGTTCGATGTTTTTGGGACAGATGATTGCATCGGTGATATTTACATTTCTCTTCGTTAATGCATCGACCAATCTTCATAACGATGTTTTGGATTCAATTCTCAAATGCCCCATGAAATTCTACGACACAACTCCGACGGGTAGGATTATAAATCGATTTTCAAGAGATATCGATGAGCTTGACGGACGATTATCATGGACCGTAGAATCATTCATTAAAAACGCATGCAGAATCTTGACTGCTCTTGTTTTTGTTGCTGTCATCTTTCCTTGGTTGCTGATCGGGCTCCTACCTCTATCAGTCCTTTTTGTCGCTCTCTACATGATGTTCAGAAGAACTAACAGAGAAATCAAACGTATTGATAACATTACACGGTCTCCAGTTTTCTCTCATCTCACTGCTACTGTTCAAGGTCTCCCGGTTTTGCGTGCATTCAACAAGACCGATTATTTTCGCAAGACCTTCGATGGCTACATTGATAAAAACTCGTTACCTTTGTTTATGTTCTTTTTGGCTGGACGTTGGTTTTCTGTAAGGCTTGATGCCCTGTGCATTACATTGTCATCGCTGACTGCACTAGTTGCCGTTGTAACAAAAGGATCCATCCCTCCTGCATTTGCTGGATTGGCAATCATGTACAGCTTGAGGGTAAGGACATATCTTTACTTGTCAATTTTTGCTAATTGTTAGCAGTACCCAAACCATGAATTGATTATTTAGAAGCCTTGCTTAAAAATAAATTTTAAAAAGGATTTGATGATTAGCTTCAAAACGAAATTTCTTCTTCCCTGATTGACTTCAAAATGGAAATTGAAATCCAGAGATTGAGATCTCCCCAACGATCATATCTCTTTTCACTGGGTTTGTTTGAAAGACGGTTTAGCTCAGTTTTTTTATATTATAATTAGACTAACCGCAGCTTTTTATCCATGTTAGTTGAGATGATACTATTTTAAGCTACTTGTAAATGTATTTGTATTATGCTGAACTATTTTTTCTAATTGCCAACATCCAGATAGAGTAGTAATGATGAGTGCAACCATATCCGATATATTTGAAGATTTTTTCTCAGTACCCTTTTACCAACCTCAGAAAGATTAGAAGCTGGGTTGTTTTAACGGCTTATATATAAAGTTTCCAATTATGGTATCGATCATTTCTTTAAACTGCGGCGGTATTCTACTCATTTCAGAATCAAAATCAAATCTAAACTTGCGATGGCATCCTATATGCGCGTAAATAAAGCGCTCTATTTAGCGCGAGTGCCTATAACGTTCAAAGGATTCGTCTTTTCGTGCAACTTTAGTTGGTCCCAGCATTGCCTGCGTATGTCTTTGCTCTATGTATCAGTTCGCGTTAGAAGGACTTAGTTGGTTTAGAACGATTTTTTTCGTTCATTAAAGTCATGTTTAACAGCCAACTTCTGTAGTAACCTTAATTTAAAAAGGGACGCTATTCCAGTTATACAAGCATCTTGATCGCCACGAAATTTACGGTCAAAAAGGTGATTTTTGCTTGTGTTCACAGACAAAATGTTGGCTCTAATTAAACTGAAAAATCCTCATTCAAATGATGCTATCCACTCAAAGTGTAGAAATGCAACAAGCTAAACTGCAAAACACGCTATTTTGAAGGACAGTTTTCTATCAGTTACCATAAATATACTTTGAGAAAGAAGCTCTGCTCTAATTTTTTCAGCTAGAACTTTTAATATTTCTGTTAAATTAACAATTTTCTGAATTTCTTTCTTTAGATCACTGGTCTGTTTCAATTTACATGTCGTTTAGCGGCGGAAACTGAGGCAAGATTTACAAGTGTTGAAAGAATGAGCCATTATTCATCGAACCTAGAACACGAAGGACCATTTGAAAATGAAAGAAGTTTGCCTGCATGGCCATCGGAAGGCAAAATTGATTTAGTCAACGTTAATGTGAGTCTCGTGAATTTCAATATAGTAAATTTAATGTTTATATAGCAGATGTAAGGAACAACGCCAAAAGGCAGGAATACTAAAAAAATTCAGCAAAAATGTAGTTATAATTTTATTTTATAATGTATATTTTATAAGCATTCCCCAAGAATCCAGTATGCAGCCTCCTATTTTGCCTTTTACTTTACTGTTAACGTAATGTTTATATACGCTCCGATAAAATCTTGCAAGTTTATATCAAGCTGCAACTGCCAAAAGTAATTTGCCGTTGAATTAATGGAAATAGATTGATGGAGGTATTGATCTTGTTAGTCTCAGTGTTGAATGCCCCCTTGCTTGAGTGATCCTACGTGTCAATGGTAAAATTCTAGAATGCGTTTTGTTATCCAAATTTTATGGAAATAAAATTCGCATTGACAGTAACTTAAATACCTATTGTAATAGCGAGTCTTTTGACTGTGGAGTAATCGGAATTGAAAATGAAAAGTTTCCGTTTTATAACAAGAGAATTCCACATCAGTAGAACATAGAGAATCTACCATTGTCCCTCCCAGATGAATATGGACCGTAAAGCTTTCTGTTGACTGAATAATCCAACCTTTTTTTAGTTGCGATATCGACCAAATTTACCGTTGGTGCTGAAAGATGTCTCATTATCAATAAAAGCAAGGGAAAAGATTGGCATTGCAGGGAGGACTGGTGCTGGCAAATCAAGTTTAGCAGTTGCATTGTTCAGACTTTCAGAGATTGATGATGGCAAAATATTAATCGATGGTGAAGATACTGCATCAATTGGTAAGCTGATATATTTTTGGACCAAAGTAAAATGAATTGTACTAATCTTGTAGGGAAGATAAACAGAGGTTATTTGGAAAAATGAGACGAAAGACCTTCATAAATATTGAACTTATGTTGAGTACCTTTGGAATTGCGTCAGTCGCTTGTATTGAAGATCAAAGTTATTCCATGGCCTCAACATGATGTTTTTTTTTTCTGGATTATCCCATAAAAAAGTTTAATTAGAAAGATAGTAATTTTTATGTTATTCTCTAGTAGAGTTTGTTATAAGTACTAAATGCAATATTCTATTCTTGTTGTTTGCATCATTAAACGATTATATATTTTCATAATTTGGTATAATAACTGGGACGGATTCTCTCTTGTCACCACCAAGGCTCTCATTGTCAGAATTTGAACTTGTTTCATTATTTTTGTCCATAATCCAAAGATTTTAAATGAGTCGTAATTCTACGTCTAATTATCGACTACTTTTGAATTGTTTATATTAATAGTGCATTCTGTTGGTTTTACCTTATAGGACTTACAAAACTACGTTCAAGCCTTTCTGTAATTCCACAAGATCCTGTGTTGTTTATTGGAACAATAAGATACAATCTAGATCCGTTTGATCGGCATACAGATGAAAAGCTTTGGCTGGCGTTGGAAAAAGCGTACATGAAAGACACGGTTAGTTAAAGTATATTTTATATTAATCAAAAATATTCATGTAAGAGTTAGAAAACTTGAATGCATATTAGCGATTGCGTTATTTTAATTAGTTTTTCCTATAAGTACTTGATTTCCTTAACTATGGGACACAGTTTAAGACTAAATTTTCTCCTGAAATGGGAATGCTTGGCTCGGTGAATTACGCCATTTATCTTTCGTTTTAAGAGGCTCTGCATGATCTCTGTAGTCCTATTATTTAAGCAAGTCCATTAACTGGCCTATCGCCTCGAATGCAATTTGCTGCCACCAAGTCCCGATGCCTAAAAATGGTCAATGTTTGCTAGGGTGTGTTGCTGCATATAAAGGTGTTGTTATATTGTTGTCTTGAGCAACTTCAGATTTCATTTTTCCGCGGGTGACTGAATTTTGCAGGAGTACAGCAATCTGTTTTTATTTTATTTTATTTATCTTGCTGTTTTTGAGTTCTACTAAAAACATCCATAATTTGTAGTATTATATTTGATGATGGACGCAGTTTAACATCAATGGTTATGCTTTATTAAATTGAATGAAAATAAACCATTTTGTAGATTGGTGATTTGCCCCTAAAACTCGAGACATTGGTTGTCGAAAATGGAGAAAACTTCTCAGTTGGAGAGCGGCAATTAATTTGTATGGCAAGAGCTCTACTTCAAGAAAGCAAGGTTTTGATTATTTCAACATTTTCCTCCTTTTCTGTTCATTTTAAACTGCAAAAGTATACCGAAGAAGATTTTGTATGTCGGGTGAATTGAGTTGATGATATGGCTGGATACTTAGGGTTCCATTTATTCTTTAAGCACCTTGAATTGTATTTATATTTCCCATAAAGAGCGTTCTTTACTTCTCCCTCAAACAACACAAATTCTAATTTTAGATTTTGAAGCCATGTTGAGAAGGCCTTAAAGTTAAAATCAATGTATTTAAGAAAACTGGAGACTCTCTCTACGTTATAAAGATATATATTTATATTTTATACTTATTTCCAATTTTCAATGGATGAGCATTTTTACAGTTTTTAGCCAAGCAGATAGTCTCCATAAACATTTCTTTATTTTATGAATCACTTAGAACATTAAGTGAGACTTGTTGCATTGACTGTGTTTATATCTGGCCCATGTATAATTATGCATGTAGAAGACACAGGTTTTTGTAGAATATACTTTGTATCAAATAGTACCTTCCGCATCTATGATGCTCTCGAAATCAGGTGTTTGAATTCACTAATTTTTTATTATAGATTCTTTTACTTGATGAAGCAACTGCAGCTATTGACTCAGAAACAGGTATTATTTACCTTTCTATCTTTGAATTTGTAACAAGAGGGTAGCAAGAATGTAGAGGGGCCTTTGATCACGCATCACCATAAACACTTTTTGATATTACACTTCAACGTTGTAAACAACCTTTTTCTAAAAATGTCACCAAAATCTAAAAACATCAGTTTACATTTTATATTTGCGCCAAGCAGGAATGTATAGAGCTGGCATGACTTTTGAAGAAGCGTATTGTTTTAGGAAAAAAAAGACTTTATGACGTCAGTTCTAACCTCTTCATCTATAAGTTATACTCCTGTAGAAGGTGCTTTTTTATAATTACATAATTTTTCATAGATGCAAAAATTCAAATAACGATTCGAGAATCATTCAAAGATTGCACTGTTTTGACAATTGCGCACAGGCTGAATACAATTATGGAATGTGATCGCATTGTTGTCATGGACAGTGGCAAGGTATTCTTCATCTATTGTTATTAATCACAAATATAAAATACCACAAAAGCAGACAATGTCCTTCCACCTTCCAACACAAACTGATAAATGAGCAATAACGTATGCGGGCCTTGTTATAGCCAGAATAGAAGTGCTGTAGCTTAAAAGTACACGGTACAATCGAGCATCAACTGCAACAACCACTTCCAGCAATGACAAATATTGATTGATTTAATCATTGTTAAGGATCCCTAAATTCTTTTTCGTCACTAGATGTGGACCTACGAGAATAACAACGAACAAAATGATATTTATGTTTGGTACACATGTCAAGAGCATCGGTCAAAAATAGAGCCTTTAAAAGAACGATAACCATTTCAGCCATGATCGTTTGATGTTTTAAGTTTGTCTCTATTCTCTGTTAGGTTGCAGAGTTCGACACACCATCTAAACTGATATCTAACGAAGAGTCAATGTTTGCAAAGATGGCTAAATCTTCAAACCTTTCAAAGTAGTGGATATTGCAATCGAAGAAAATGAGGTATATAGAAAACAAAATATTTTATGGTATAGTCTTTGCTTGAAGATCAAAGAAGCTGAAATAAACGGTGTATATTTTTAAGAAAGTCTCAATTTTTTGTACAGTACTATTTTGATATGTGAGGACTAATCAATTAGGTGGAATTTTCAGCAGAGATAGATGCAAGAGATATGCCTCAAATGCGTAACTGATTAGGAATAGTTTCTACGTGCGGGTGTAAAATGTAACTTAACAATGATTAATGAAGTAGATTACAATAAGGAAAGCTTATTAAAACACAGAATATCGCTGCTTAACACAAGTCATACAGTCATGTGACAATACTAACATACAAAAAGACCACCTCAATCTACAATTAAATAGAGACCATAAAGTTCAGGAAACATTTCGATTTACGCTCGAAAACTGCAAGGAAGGTTGCTGAAACCAATAGAAATTAAAATACTACACTCATCCTATCTCTATATTCATTGAGAAAGCTGCCTGGGTTCATAAAATTTAAGCCATTAGGCTGAGGGGAGGGTTAAACACCTTTTTGAACTCTGACAATAAGAATTTAAAGCATACAAAAAGCTTGCAAAAGCGTCCTAGTGGAAGTTCAAATTGTTAGAAAAATGTCTTTTTTGGTCCTGCAGGTCGCGCAAGCATTATCAGAACTTCCTTTTTATACTTGCCGCGCCATGAATATACGGCTTTAACTTCATGATTTGGCTATGCTCCAATGTCCGTTCCCTTAAAGTGCTACAAGAAATATACATTTTGTCTGCTCCATCGCGTTTCGGCTTTTACATTTAACTGCGAAACTTTATGGTACCAAAGGTTCATTCACAAATTAAAGTTGCAACTTTCTCCTAAAACTCATTTCTACCATTTGTCCGTTAATTTTTCAATAACTTTAATCTATTTTATATCCCTATTTTACATTCCCAGGAAGGTTGAAATGTAATTTTTAAAAATCAGTCAACATTTTTCTTAGAAATTTGCAAGCGCCCGTCAGCTTTTGAATTGTCGTATTTCACTTATTCATTAATGCATGCATTTGCAGAATTTGCCATTGTCATATAGAATAAATGTGTTTTGACATTCTACAAGCCCTTGTTGAAGAGAAGACCTTGTGATCTTTGACCACATAAGAATAGATAAGTGCGATCAGTCTACTGACCAATGCTCCCGCTCTTCCTGCAACTCGGCGGTAGAAAAAGTAATCCTGTAATTTATCAGAACAATTTGATTTCTGACTATACCTTCTCTTCTGTATCACAGAACTCCTTTTAAACTGCTATGGCTAGGAGATCAATATTAGTTTGCTGTAACCTTTTTTCCCGTTTTAAAATGATGCCCTTATCGAATGGTGTCAGCTTGTGACGTCAAATCCGCTTTTAATTCTCAGCTAATGTAATTAGAATGATGGCCTAATACTGTGTCGGTTATACATACCATTTTTATGTTTGTTCGTGATTATATTATATTTTTCATACGAGTAGACTTGCTGCCATTGAATTTGATGGACACTAAAGAATTAAATTGTTTTGTTTGAGTTTGGTTTTGTGACGCATTAAAATGCCTATTAAATGTAATTATGACTGGAAAGAAAGGCATAAAATTGATTTCTTGATCATTTTTTGATTTATAAGGATGTGTTTTAGATGCGATTGAAAAGAATTTTAGCATTATTGTATGCAATTATTTTATAAGATTTGTTGTCCAAGGCGGTAAGATGCACAGTTTAAATTTTCTGCTTAGGCCCGATTCTAAGTCACTGTCCGTTTATATTTTAATTAGCAGAAAACAAGTAATAAGATGTCTCACAATTATCTCGCCATCTTAAACTTGCCCCAATAATACGACATGATCTGTGAAGTAGCTGGAAGCAAGTTTAGATAAATTTTTTTTGTGGTATGGCTCAAGTTATCATGTATTTTAGACAATAATATTGAAATATTTAGACCCAACTAAGGGAAATGTAAAACTTGATTCTGTTTGCAAAGAAGGCAGCACTTTTCATGCTACTGTTGGGGCCAAAATATCAAAAATGATAATTCAGCGACTATGATCTGAATCATCAGGTTTGATATTAAAAAATGTCGATTTTAAGTAATCATTAACTCAATTGGATGATAATTTATATGGGTACTTAGATGAGTAGGTAAGGCAATGAAAGTAAATTGGCTACCCTCCCCTCTATAAATAATTTGGAGGTATTTTGATATGAAACCGTCATGGACAGCATTTCAGATTGTCTTGGTTCTAACAGCGAAACATTTCTAGAATTAAGAAATGCTTCATTTCAACTAATGCCAGGTCCGCTTTTACTCTGTCCCAATGTGTTTCTCTTTCCAAGAACCATTTTAACAAAGATACATCGAAAGCAGATTTAGAGACTGTAATTGTGACCGTTAAATATTTGTATTTTTGAGTATAGAGTGAATAAACTAGAATTATTAAAGTATTACTTTGATAGAAAAACTTATGATTGTTGTGTTATTTGAACTTTGAAAAGACTAAATTTATAAAATTGAAATTTCTGCACAGTGTTGATTGTTTTTGTATCAGTTCTCCAGCGTCATAATCACACACGAAAAGCAGAGAATTTCATTCTATTTTCAACAACAAATCACCATTTAAAATTGTGCCCCCTGCCGGAAAAGAAGCGATCAAATCTGGTCTAGTTTTGTTGCTATGGCGTCCCGTGCACACATTTTATGTAGGCAGGGCCGTAGTCACTGTGGGATGAAGGGGTGTGACACAACCCAGGGAAAAATTGTGTTTCAAAAACAATGCGGTTTTGGCCATGGAGGAGTATTTCCTTAGCAGATTTTGCTTGTCGAGAAATGAAGGATTATACGCCCAATTTGACGGCAAAAAATTAGTCTTAGACACCCCCCTGGAACAGGACATCTGGCGACGGCCCTGTATGCCAAGCCCGAAGATAGAAGGGGGCCAGGAGGGCTAAGCCCCAAATAGAATGATAAAGCAAATGATAGAAAACTAGCATATTTCGTTATACTTTTGGAATTTAACTCCTCCAGAAAATGTTACCTCGCCTTGGGGTTGCTGTATGCAGGCCGTTGTTTGCGAAAATTGCGCATCGTCCTTGCCTCATCATCTCACGTATTCTAGCGTTCTAACACACCTTGACGAAGAGAATCCATTTTGATTATCGCGGATATAATAGCATATTCCTAGTGTCCCAATCATCCGAATAATCATTTATATTGACGACTTCTTTAGAATTGGCAACCGGAACAGCTCGCATGTTTGTCAGATCGAGGCTGAAGACCCCATGAGCAGTCGGCTCTCAAGAAAAGCCTAAACAGTTGAAAAATCATCAAGGTAGGAATCGTGCGTTTGATACATGCCCGCGACAAGAACTACATTATATTATTCTATAGATTTTTATAGCTTAATCGCTAATAAATGATAAAAATAAATTTCCAATTTTACATACATTGAAGTAATGAGGTAGCCAATTGCATGGATGGATTTGAAAAAGTTTAGGCCCGTAAAGTAAATTCTATTTGGATCTCGGCCAAAATACTTTGCTGATTATTAATGCTGAGGAAAACAGTATACCAGACCGAGTTACATTTATTTCAAAGTTTTTGTTGGAGCCAAAGATGGAAGCAAGTGCATGCTTGCTAGGTTCATAGAATGTCCCATACAGAAGAACTATTATAGCTGTTAGGAGCTAGGTACATAATCAACATTGATATCAGTAATGCTGGGGCTGTTGGATTTTCATTACAATTCTCAATAAATGTGAATGCAATGTGGCTGGTTCTTTAAAAATTTTAATTCATGACAGAGTTTTGTTTTTGGCTTGTAAAATGATTTTGGGGATGAATTGTATGACGTTTTGAAACATTGTATACCATTGATGACTTTGTTTTGTGGCAATGATTCTTACAATGATTTCTCTGCACATTCCATTGTAATGAACCGTCATATTTGCGCTATAACTATAAATATAATTTGATTGGTTCATTCAACAAACAATAGACACCACAGACTCTTGCTATTTTGCAGAGGTAGGGTGGAGCACTTCAATGCCATAAGCATTACTGTTGGAGCATTAAGATGGTTATATTGATAAACAGCAACAAAATTCTTACTTGAGGTCCATAAACTTTGTTTATAGACATAAAATCAATCTATAGAAAAATTTACACTATGGCAAACATGTGGCACCAAAAATACAAATTGCAAAACCATAAACAAATTTATTCTTTAGAATTATAAAATTTTATTTAGTTTGTGGTAGCCATAATGAAGACTTGCTGTGATATGTTCCCTGTAGAGCTATGCTCCCGCAACACAATAAACATGGACTCATTCAATATTATTAAATAATGAATTTTCCTCATAGTGAACTGGCAATTTGATCCTTGATTAAAGGGTCACATACATTTTAAAGATGAGACTAGTAATTCTTGATGACTATGACCTTGTCAGTGAATGGGCTGCAAAGTATGTCAGAAACAGAATCAACAAGTTCAATCCTGGTCCAGACAGGCACTTTGTTCTTGGACTTCCAACAGGTGAGCAAGCTATATCTTCTGAGTGCATGTTAATTTTGGTTTTAATTAAACAAGTTGTATGTTTTTTGGAAGCACGCACTTATATTTGAATAACTTTGCCTGGATAAGGTAGATAAAAAAGAGAAATTTTTCAAGAGGTTTAATTTATAAATATTTCGTAAATATTACTTGAAGGCTAAAACGTTTAATTTTATGTGTATGGTCTTTGCTGCCATCAAGAATTCAAAGGATTGAAATGTAAATAATATCAAGTAATGTAAATAAATATCAATATCAAGCAATTAATGTAAAATATATAGAAGAAGTAATGCCATAGGACAGAAGGATATGACAGCAATAATGCTAATACACCGATGCATGAGGCAAGGGGGTAGCTGGAGTAATTGCCCCTCTTGCTCTCAGAAAATACTTCTTTTTTTTTTTATTTTGCTATTGTTTTGCCTTCATTTCTCATTGCCCTGCACCCCCACTTCCAACCCCCCCCCCCTGTAAACCTGATGTGTAGTAGGTTACCCTGAATCAACTTATCCATTAGTTGATTATGTTAAGTGCAAATTTTAAAGCAATCCTACATTTTAAAACAACTGTGGTTGTTGTTTTATTTCATTTCTTTCAATTTTTTTTCATTATTTCTCAGATTTCAGTATTTCTTGACATTGTGATACTAATTTTTCGTTTAGGATCAACACCCCTTGGTATGTACAAGAAACTTATAGAGTATCACAAAGAAGGCCAATTATCATTTCAATACGTCATTACATTCAATATGGACGAGTATGTTGATCTTCCAAGGGATCACCCTGAAAGCTACCATTCATTCATGTGGACCAATTTCTTCAAACATGTTGACATTGATCCAAAAAATGCGCATATTCTCGATGGCAATGCAGATAACTTGGATTTAGAATGTCAGAATTTTGAAAAGAAGATCAAAGATGCAGGAGGAATTCAACTATTTATTGGTGGTACGTTTTCACTGCTTTGACCATTGGCCTAACTTTCCAAATGAAATGTGAAAGATGCATTTAATACTTTTGTAAAACATTTCCTGACCTCTTGAATTTGTATTGATGTGAAGGTATCTCATAAAATCTCAAAGCTATGCTGTAATTACTGCACCAAAGTTTTGTTAGTTTTGTCTTCAGATCCCTATAAGCTATGTACATGCCAGTCATTTATCTGTATTGATTGTTATAAATAGCAAGCCTGTGGAATTCATTTTACGTAAGTGCAATTTTTTCATTATTCTTTCAGGAATTGGCCCTGATGGGCATATTGCATTTAATGAACCTGGCTCATCTCTTGTCTCACGGACCAGAGTGAAGACCCTTGCCAAAGATACCATCATTGCCAATGCAAGGTTTTTTGGTGGTGATATCAATAAAGTACCATCAATGGCACTTACTGTTGGTGTTGGTACTGTACTTGATGCTAAAGAGGTATTGCATTTTAATTTTTTTGATACCATTTATTTCAGGTAATTCATTCAGCAATGTTCCTGTGATTCTGAATATCCTACTTCCAAAATTTTTTGCAAAATGCACCATAAACAACCCCAATAAACTCAAAAAATTTCAAAATTGTCTGTTCTTGCAGAGTGACATATTCTGTCAATAGAGGGCCCTTTCCATCTGTATCATTTTTTTAATTAAATTTAATTGCAGCATGTTGATGATGTAATAGCTTGTATGTTCATATTCTTCATCACCATGGCATGACAGCTCTGATGGACCTTCCATAACAGCTTTGTCTAAGAAAACATTGATCTTAAGATGTTTGCTGGATCTTCCAACCTTTTTCTGCCATTGTTAATTAACTCCTTTTAATAAAATAGCCTAAATGAAGTAGTTCTTGATAGAATAATAAGTGGATCAAAATCCAGGGATCAGTAGAAGAAAAGGCATCTTGATAATTCAGCCATGACTTTGGTAACATGGCAAAAGTAGAGCTATTCCATTCTTCTCAAGATCAAACAAAGCTCTGCACTAAAGATTGTTTAATGATGCAATAAAGAAGATCATTGATAAGATAACTGAATATTTTGTTATTCAAAAAGCGTGTATTTGGAAGTATAAGTATTGCAAATTTGTATTGGAGAGGGCGTAAAATAGCCTTACTGTCACTGGAGTATTTGATAATGTGTCTCAATCCATTCTTCATTGTATGTTGAAGATTTAACACTTGAATCTGAAACAAATTTCATTAGCCTTTCTCCGCAACTACAACTTTAGATCTAGCTATTTCTCCTATATTTTGTTGTAATTTGGTGCCAATGACATGATTGCTATCATATAGAAAACTCCCAAAGCATCTCTATCCCATATGTATGTATGTTTATATTATTTGCCACGATTTACAAATTATTAAGTATAAAATTAAGTGAAAAAAAGAAAATTTATAAAAATTTTTAAAATACATTATGAATTAAAAACAATACAAGTTAAATACCTAAAAACCTAGAACACCCCGAATTGCAGTGGCAGGGATAGCATGCATATAATTGCATTAAAAGGTCAAGCTGACCTTATTTTTATAATGGTCCCCTTTGGGGTGGCCTAATTGTTTTCAACATTAGATGGATTATTAGACCAGTCATGACCGGGAGATATAATAAAGGATCTTAATAGAAGAATTATATGTCATCTTCCTTATTCTGCATATTTTAGAAGAAATTTTCTTTGATCTTATGTTTGAATGCATTAATATTATTTGATGATTTTCACTGCTTGCTTGTAATTTTGTGAGGATTAAATGAGCGCAAAGTGGGTTGTTGTAAGCTTGCGTCTCATATATTCTACTCAATTTCGTTATTACATCGACAAAATGTAGTTAATCTTAATGTCGTATTTTTATTGTAGGTTATGATACTTATAACTGGAGCCCACAAATCATTCGCCCTGTACAAGGCCATTGAAGAGGGCGTCAATCATATGTGGACGGTTTCTGCCTTCCAGCAGCATCCGAGAACAATTTTAGTTTGTGACGAGGATGCAACACTTGAATTGCGAGTTAAGACCGTTAAATATTTCAAAGGCTTGATGGATGTTCATAACAAATTGGTTGATCCTCTTGATCAGAACGATGTCATTGCGTCAGGATCTGGTGTTCCGCTGTCAAAACGAAGGAAAACGGTGCAAGAGCACCATAAATCTTGATCAAAGAGATTGTTGTTCAATCAATTTCGTTGGGGCTACAAGTCTTTAAAGAACTGATTATTTCATATACGTATCATACTAATGCTGATTTCTTCATGTTCATCTCGCTAAATAATGAAAAGCTATGGATAACATAACAAAGATAAAATTTTTAGTCGATTTCAATAATTTTCAGATATTTCCAATGCATTCAATGAGAGTTGTTGAATAGAATTTTGTTTTTCACAATTTACTTTCATACCTCACGTAACACAAAATACCGAACGTGATAACGTAATCCCCATTAAAGATCCGTAGGCCACACCTATTGCCCTGATCTACAAAATATACTAAATAAGCATTTATCCAGTGGTAAAGTTTTACATTATATCTGAATTGATTTCACTTGACAAGAAAAATAAATTATAGTTAGCTAGTTTCGAGTTGTACCAGTCAGTTTCGACGCTGTATTATGGATTTGACTTGAATGTTGATGAGAAGTTGCTGTAACTTCTTGGAAGTTTTGATATTTGCTCGCTCATAATACATTTCTTTGCTAACATTTATTTTGAAGCTGTTCAGAAATTTGATTGTCGTTGGAACGTTCTCGTCAATCTTTGAATTTTATATCTAATCGCTTTTCCGTTTCTCTTTCACAAACATTGTTCAATAATTTCCAGACATTGTGCAGACATTGTTCTGCTAAGCGTCTTCCTTTAGTTTTGCTTCTAATCTTCTATACTTAATCACCCTGTTAAGGTTATTGTCTTTGTGAGTGCTGTTCCAGTATTTATAGGGCATGTTTAATAGAATTGAAACCCGAAGTGACCAAGATTCAAAAATGGCATTTTATTTATCAACCAGCCAACAAAGGCAAAAATATCTTACAAGATGATTCTAAGGAGCCGCTGCCAAACATAAGTTAGAAACAGGATCTGGTCTTGGCAAAATGATAGAACTGCAGGGTCTTTCATAGAGGGGTTTTTTAAGGCAATTGATCCTGCAAGCCTTGCTTCGTGCCCCAGTACTAAAGAGAATATCATTATAGTTGCCCCTCTTCAAAATAGGCGCTGTTAATACTGAATCTATCCATAGATTGATCCTTGGTGGACCATGTGTGGACCATTACATTGACTATGTAATCATGTTTGTGCTTTCTTCTCACTTCATTAACTAATAAAGCCCGATACCTCGCTGCTCTGTCTCCCTCTTCCAGCAAAATCGAGAATGGCATGACATCAACGCCATTCTCTGAGCAATGTTTGGGTGTGGAGCGCCAGAAAATCAAACCAAGTAAATAGCTCCCAGAAACAGCGAAATAATTCCTAAGATTCATAGAGGCTGTTATAAATAGCTGGTTACGATTAATATTTACGAGATCCAATTCTTTCATTTGCAAAAGACATTGCCAACTTTGCTGAAATGGCATAATTTAAGATAAAATTATTATTTTGCAAAAGAACTGCTGAATATAGGGGAGTTCGGGCACCATTTGACAAGTTTTCAGTAGTTAGAAACCCAAAGATGCCCTACGAAGGCGAGTAAAATAACAAAAAAATAAATTTGATGTTATTTGTGTTAGATTCGTTCTGGCGAGTAGTCCTGTTAATCGCCACCTCTCCTTTGGCGTCGAATTTGCCAACCCTGATATCGACCAAATCCTTCCCCCAGGGGCGCGTATCCAATTTCTAACGTCAGAGAGAATGTCCTCTTTTCCGGCTTATTACCAGGCAAAACGAGGCTGATGTTCATGCAGAACTCGATGTCAAATTTCGATGCACATGGTCAAAAAATTCCGCTCAACGAAACCACGTTGCCACAAGCAGAACTCGTCACTTTAAAAAGGATGCCTAACATCAAAATTTTTGGCGGCAGTTCACATCCAGAACTTGCCAAAATGGTTGCCGATCGGCTTGGCCTAGACCTTGGTAAAACGCAACTGAAGAAATTTTCAAATCACGAAACCAGGTGAGCTTGCCTTTTTCTTGCCTTTTTTTTCTCAAATGTTACCTACACAGGTTGGGTTGTATCCGAAGAGCAATGATATAGCACTCTCTCTTCTGCTAAACTAATATTCTTTCAAAATCCACGGAAACATATAAACGAGATTCATTTCCAATCATGTTTTCCATATAGCCGTATGGCATATTATTGTTGTCAACCTTCGTCGCTTGGCACTTATTTGTATGTGCGTTGAACTGAACTGACAACTTCGAGTGATATGTCTTTTAGATCAAAATTTCGAAATGACTGCAAGGTAACAGAATGATTAAATGAACTGATGAATTGAATTCTTGTCACTTGAGATAAGTAGCCTATTTGGTTGAAGATTAGGGATAGGATTCGCTCTGCTTAAGGATATTTTAGAGTTAAACTACTACATCCTCATGTTTGCAGCTGGCGACTGACAATTTTTTTAGGACTGTTGCTTAAAACCTTTAAAAATACGGCCAGGAGCTCAGCGCATATGAAAACGATGATGGGGGTGAAAGTGAAGTTTTTTTGCTGCAGAGTTAACAAGGCCTAAGGGGGTTTACTAACCCATAAACGTACCTCAATGTCACTAGCATTAAAAAACCCAACAATCGAATTTTATCCTGAATAAATATCTCTCAACTCAAAAATTCAACCATTGACACATTCAAGTTCCCAAATTTCACACAGAAATATGTCTTGCAATTTGACTCCAGCCTCATTTAACTTACCACTGCTAAAGCCTCAGGACAAAATAGGGGATGTTTGGTTAGCCCCTCTCTCCTTTGACCCTTGTTAGAGGGTTCAAGTACTGGATATGTCCTCAGTTATTAAGAGCCAAACAATTAAGAATCTTGTTGCAAAAATCCATTGTTAATATTTTATTTTGGTTGCTTGAAAAGATGTGCAATATTTAAAAATACCTGAATTATTGGCAACCTGATTCCTTCTCTGGCAGTACATTTGACAAAACATAACTGGGATATTATTGAAAGAGGGTATCAACTGGTTCTTCCATCCCAACCAGGTTTTTTGGTCATTCTTGCAAGGAAAACAGGCTTTTATTGTGAAACCTTTCTCCTGTGATAAGGTGTCCTCTTAGAATTAGGCAATGCAAGCAGTGGTCTTGCATTTGAAAATTTTAATGACCTCACAGCTCGTGAAATGCTGCCAATTTTTACTATTTGATTTGGTAATAATGTTTAATATTTATCAAATTGTCGTTGTAGTGTTGAGATAAGAGAGTCAGTGCGCGGTGAAGATGTGTACATAATACAGAGTGGCTGTGGTGACATCAATGATAACTTGATGGAACTTCTGATCATGATAAATGCATGTAAGATTGCATCAGCTAAACGAGTAACTGCTGTGATACCATGCTATCCATATGCAAGACAAGATAAAAAAGACAAGGTAAAACACAAGGTTTTAAATATATAATATTTGCATCCAGACTATGGTGAAATTTAGACCTTTTTAAGATCCCCAAGAGCTTACTATAATGGCTTGTAGATTTTTTAGTTTTAAAATAGTGATAACATGCTGTAAAATTGTTTGTTCCACAGACAAAGAATTGTAAGCCAAAGTTATATCACTTGATTTCAACTGTTCAGCTGTCTTGATATGTAACTGCCATTATTATTTTCATTTCCCCAGTCAGATGTAGCGGATTTGCAATTTTTCTCCATTGTAAGAAACAATTTTGCCCAAAACTGACAATAAATCCCTGCTATTTTTGTTTTACAGAGCAGAGCACCAATTTCTGCAAAGTTGGTTGCCAACATGCTTTCTGTTTCTGGTGCAGATCATATAATAACAATGGACCTCCATGCTTCACAAATTCAGGTTTTTGATTTATATTGTACTGACCCTGCTCAGACCAGTTTACTTTCTCAATACATACCACAGCCATCATCTCAGCCACTCTATCACACTTCTGCTAATCCTCTGCACCAATTATTTGGTTTATAATATCAATTTTAATGCAATCCAACAATGTTAATTTTAGAACGTCAAGATCTGTATGATCTACTACATTTTCTCTCTCTCTCTTTTTCTTTAAAACTGTGTTCTCTACATATTAAACAAGAAACTCAACAAAAGTTAAAACAGTTCATTGAGGTTAAGGCACAGCTGGGTAGGAATCTGTTGCCAAAATCAATATTTTCTGCATGGTGTTTGAGACATGGCCAAAGCATGCAGCCATAATTG
This sequence comes from Catostylus mosaicus, assembly GCA_964019065.1. Taxonomy (NCBI): domain Eukaryota; kingdom Metazoa; phylum Cnidaria; class Scyphozoa; order Rhizostomeae; family Catostylidae; genus Catostylus; species Catostylus mosaicus. The sequence continues at coordinate 3,151,599 of OZ025186.1, forward strand.
GGCCCACGCAGCCCTACAATGGTAACTTAGACATGGCCCTAGGCCTGACATAAAACATGCAATTCAATGCAGTACTCATTTGGACAAGCATTGCTGTCTTCAAACTTTTTAAGGTCACTGCATTTCATAAACACAACTCTTCAGTGAATTTCACATCATACCATTGTAGAAATGGTTAATTTTATGAACCCAGTATACCAAGAGACTGTATGTAAGAACTCAGATTCTTGCAGAGGAAATTGAATTGTATTGCTCTGCATAAGACAAGTTTTTAAGTGTACTATATTTATGACCCAACAAAAGACCTTGCAGACTGTCAAAGACCAAGTTCATATGCATGTGGCATTTCCTATAATGATATTCCTGGTTAATAAAAGAACCTCTGAAGCAACTGCAATTTGGTGCTACCACCCTTTGTCATGAGGCCACCAGTTTGAAAGTGTATGTCCATTCAACAAACTTGTCACTGTTTTCTTGCAAGAGCAGTGTCAAATAAGCATCTTAAAATTTTGCTTGGTCCTTATAAATATAAGGAGCAATGAAAAGAAGCAGTTACACAAATTATCAGTTATAATTTATCACTAATATTTTGCCCTGGTATACAGGCTTCTTCAGTATGTTGTCTATATACATGCAAATAAATGTATTGCTGTTATATTTTGTGTTTCAGGGCTTCTTTGATATCCCAGTTGATAATTTATATGCAGAACCAGCAGTTTTAAAATGGATAAGAGATCATATTACAGACTGGAAACAATGTGTTATAGTATCACCTGATGCAGGCGGTGCAAAAAGGTATATACTATTCTGCTCCGTTTTTCAACAAACAGCATAAAAATTTGTGAAGCATCTACTACTCAAACAGTGTTCAATAAGGTGCTATATGCCCAAAACTATCTAAGTCCTGTGACCAGTTGCAAAAATGCACTATCTATTGGACCTAGATAGTATGGGCATCTAGTCAGATTTAACACCGCAAGCAGAATGTTTGGGAAATCAGGAAGGATAAGGAAAATGCCTATTTGCATTCAGAAGTTAGCTCTGTTAATGATTAAGCATTATTAACAGGGAAATCGATAATGATGCATCATTTGCATGTAGGATGTCATTATAATATATTGGCAAGTAAATATTTACAATTAAATAGTTGACTTCAGAAGTTGTTTGTGTCAATTTTCTGAATTCATTTACTGTCTTGTTTACTTATTTTTGACAGCACTTTATCTCAAATATGCCATAATTTACTCTTATAAGCCAATACCAGCAGCATATTGTTTTATTTTAAAGCTGCATTATTGTAGGACTTACTTCAGAATACCTGGTATTGACCAAAATACAGTACTTATAAGTATCCCTATGTAAATATTTTAAGTGTCACAGTTTTTATTGGACTACACACTGGGAATCACAGTGTATATGTTTTGATTTTTCCACAACAACTGACTTGATCATTAGATCATTGAATTTTTAACAATTTTGCTTTTCAAAGTTCCTCTTATTTCAGTAGCGATTAGGTTCCTTGATAACACCTATTTTGTCTAAGAATTGTGTAGGCTTTAAATATAACTTAATTGAACATATTCAAAGTTTGCTCTTGGATAAGGTTTTCTCTGATGCTTTTTATTATCATTCAACTGTCCTTTGCTAGATTTCAATCGAAAGCAAAGTATCTGATCTACATTCTGATTCAAAGTTTGTTTGCACTGTCCACACACGGCTAAGATTTGTTTGCTTTTCCAGAGTTACATCAATTGCTGATCAACTAAATGTCGATTTTGCTTTGATTCACAAAGAGGTTTGGTTTAGATCACTTTTCATTGTTTTTTTCACCGAATCTCGTAAAGTGTTAGCCCATTGACCCATTTCTTTGCCATTCTTTTGATGAGCAGAATGACGCTAGCAAATTTGCTAAGATCGAAAATTTTTCATTTTTATAAAATTTAGAATTCATGAAAAATCAATCGTAGATATAAATATCAGCCATTCTTCAAAAAATTGATACGTTTTCTGTTCGTAATCGAACCATTATCAACCAACGGGGAACAACATGATAAGGTCTTCAATAAAATAGCAACAGGTTAAAATAAGCAAATTTGTGATAAGAACGACGACAAATAGAAAAATTTTTGAGTTTTCATAAGGATAAAAACTGATATTTAAAGATTTGACAGCATTGCTGATCATAAAAGTTGATTTTCCACGGTGACCATAAACGGTCATTTCGATGAACCTTGGCTTTAAACGGTGACTATAAACATTGACTATGAACGGCGACTGTAAAAAGTGACTAATAACGGTGACTATTAACAGTGACCATGAATGGTGACTATGAACAGTGACCATGAACAGTGACTATGAACAGTGACTTTAAACAGTGACTATAAACAGTGACTATTAACAGTGACTATGAGCAGTGACTATGAACGGAGACTATAAACAGTGACTAAACGGTGACTAATAACGGTGACTATAAACGGTGACCATAAACGGTGACTATAAACAGTACCTATAAACAGTGATCATGAACGGTGACTATAAACAGTGACTATAAACAGTGAGTATGAACAGTGACAATAAACAGTGACTATAAACGGTGACTATCAACAGTGACTATAAACAGTGACTATAAACAGTGACTATGAACAGTGACTATAAACGATGACTTTCAACAGTGACTTCTAATGATGACTATCATCCATGACGTCAAATGCTCTTGGCATTAACAATTTTGAAATCGTGTGTATTTTTGTGATGCCAGTTTCGTAAAATCATTGTGTATGTTACTTGTAGAGAAAAAAGGCAAACGAGGTTGCAAGTATGGTTTTAGTTGGTGATGTCACGGGAAAGGTAGCAGTTCTTGTTGATGATATGGCTGACACGTGTGGAACAATGATGCTAGCTATTAGCAAGTATGGCACAGTTTTATGATAACACTTTACCAAAGGATGCTTCTCGTTAATGGCCAGAGCTAGGATTAGAACTGGCGATACTAGATCGATAGTCCTAAACCTTTACCGCAGATTTGAAGAACATGAAGATGTTGCGTTAAAAACTGATTACCACTGAAATATAATTTGTTAGTTGGTCGCTAGTTTTTTTCTTTACCTTGAGTATTCTAAGGCTTAGATTTGAAGTTTTTCTACAGTTGAAAGTAAAGATCGTTAGCATGTCTTTAAGCCTGTTGGCATATTTTTGGCAAAACAAAGTTGTAAAATCATTAGTGACGCTATTTAAGTTCTCACAGCCCCAATTTGCGTCATAAATATGAATTGTTTTATTTACCAATTTTTGAAATCTTTTAGGTTGAAAGAAGCTGGCGCTGTCAAAGTATTTTCCATATGTACGCATGGAATATTTTCCGGACCAGCAGTCGGCCGAATATCAGATTCGGAAGCGGAAGCAGTCGTTGTTACAAATACCATTCCTCAAGAAGAGAAAGCCGGGAGATGCACAAAAATTAAGGTATTTTTTTTACCGTTTTGGCAGGGTGTGAGGTCATTTTGTCAGGCCAGCAATACCATCAATGCCCCCTCCCAACATAAGGCATGAAAAGACGCCCTTAAAAACAGATTTTGAAGCTTTTTGCTTGTATGATTTTGACGGGTTTATTTTTCTTTAGGTCATTGATATATCGCCAATACTGTCAGAGGCTATTCGAAGAACTCACAATGGTGAATCGGTATCTTACCTATTCAATCATGTACCTCTCTAGACATATAAGATCAAGTTTGCTGTAGATACTTTACGGAACAAGCTCCTAGGTAGGTAACTGTATTTAAGCGCTATTTTGTTGACACAACGAGTGATTTTGACAAGATGGCTAATGAAGTAGTTTTTTAACATAAAAACGATTCATGTTATGCAGTCAGTACAATTGGCAATAACTTTTGGTTTAGATCAGTTACGAAGACCCACTAGTCCGCTTAATATGCTAGGCCTCCTTTCTCTCGGTGTGTCAAAAGTTCTTCGTTTTATTCGCCTCCTTCTTCGTAGTAATTAACTACCTTCAATTCATCAAATGTTTTTCGGTTAAGTCAAGCAGATGTTAGACTCATGTTGAACATGCTTAGAGGCATGTGAGCCGTTGTTAGAAAGATTTTGGTATTAAACTACAGTAAAACTGAAAAAGCAGTATAAACTTCTTTTGTTATTGCCATGTTTTAAATTGCCTTTGTTCAAATACGAAGTAATATGAGTATACTATAAAACACTTCAAATTTTCGCAGCCATTTCTTTGATTTTCCACTGATTAATGAGTCTTTGATGGGTGCTTCCAACTACATTAAATTTGAATGCTAACCTGAGGTTTGTTTAACTTGGAAATGGTTTGAAACCAATAATTGTTGATTTCCGACCCGTCGAGAGCCGCAATGGGCCAAGGCTAATTCAAACCTGTGGCTCCAACTTTATATCCATTGCATGTTCACTTTTATGACCATAGTCATTAATAACGAGACATCATTTTTGTCAGGTCCCTGGAGAATAGACCTCCTGCTCTCGTTATTGCTGGACCTGCTTCCATCACATGCAAGATGTGCCAAGTTCCCAACTTGACAACCTTTATTTTTCTGTATTTGTTACATTCACTTGTCCCTCTCCATAGTATGCTTTTTGGCACTGTCCTACAGGTCCCTCGGTACCTGGTCAATGTTCGTTAAAATTTGTATCTGAATAAGCCTTTTCTTTCTAGAAGAAGCAGAAAAAAACGGAATCATAATTTTGCACACGGAAAGTAAATCTTGTTCGACCGTTCCGCGTAGGGAGCGTCATGAAGAGAACAAAGCTTTGACGTAACGTAGTTTAGGGCACATCAGTTTATGAACTAAGAATCCACAATCAACGTAGACCTGAATCTTTCCGCCAAAACCTTTTATTTTAATCATATTTCTTCAACATTTATGATGATATCATTTTATCCGATAGCAAGAAAGAAAAATCTGTTATCTTATACAAGGTTTATTTTGAGTCGCAGCGTACAAATGGAGGAATTGGTTCGGAGAGTCCACAAATCCCTCATTTGATTACAGAGTCCAAGCGAGAAAATGGACGCCTTCTGTTTACAAAGTTTTTTAATTTTTCAATCAACCAATTCGAACTCCAACATAAGTTTGATTAATGCCAAGAGATGGATTTCTTTGCTTGGCAGGACTAAGCGATTTGTAGCGTTTTTGTTATCAAGAATTAGTAATACCAAATTTATAAAGATTTCCTCGACAATGTTTAAGTCAGGGCTCAGAGGTTTAACACATTTGCTGTATTTTTCTGATACAATCTGTTGCACAACTTTAGTGGCTAAATCAAAGTATCAAATATAATGCCGCTGAGACCAGTTTTAAGTTAAATGTCTAGGCATGTTTGGGGAATGGCTCCATCTGGATTCGTGTACAACGCAATTGCTTCATGGTGTTTCTAAAATATGTGCTGTTTTATAAAAATTCAGTTTATAAGGATCACAGACTCAAATGCCTGAAAAATAAGAATATTTATTCATGGTCAGATTGCCCGCCAATATTATTGAACAAACAAATTCACAAGTCCTTTTTTTCTTATTTAAAATGCAAACCTCAATGAGTCAACGTTGCGTTATTTTGTTTTGGGCATTTGTAACGACATTGTATCGTTCAATTTAAATAATGATGATAATGGTGATGAGGTCGAAAATAAGATGGACGTTTTTTCTAATGCTGTACTGTCTTCGTAATTCGGGTCTCCGTGTCATATCGCTGGAGCAGAAGCATTCGAAGTTTGAACAACAAGTCGCTGCGATGGAATAATTTTTATTTCGGTAGGCTTCAGTAATTATTCCCATTAGCAAACTTTAATGAAAACTACATTGTCATTATTATTGACTCTAGCATTGCGAAGTTCTATTATATCTAAGCTAGCTGTCTTTATATTTGGTGGTTCTGTTTATTTAGTCATAATTGTTGTAAACACAAGCATTGCACCAGATCGTGTCAATGCATGTTTTTTCATTTTGAATTTTATGAAGCAAACTGACCATGATCAATGGAATGGTTTTCAGTAATGCACAATGCATATATTCAATAAAAGAAATAGTATATCAAGTAATCTGCAAATAAAAGGAATAATGTAAATACATTTAAAAAGACTGAGAAGCATCATGTTTTGTTTCCTTAGAGGTATCTTGCTTTCTGACAATTTTTGAATACTGCAACCATATTTCACACTATTCGTTTTTTTGCACCTGGCAATATGTTTTATTGAGTGCTCTGTTCTCTTTATAAATAGATTTTTCTTGATTACTTTGTTGCTATCTAACAACCAAGTTTAAACCAGAAAGCGTCGCCATAACAAAATCAAACTCCGTATAATATTCCAACGATTCTCAAACGTAATCATCCATTGCTACGTTTCTCAAACGTCGCCAAAATTGAATGATGATAAATACAGACGCTTTGCAGGATACAAGAATTCATCGAATTTCGCCAAATTCACTTTATGATAAACACAGATTCATCAAGTATAGTATTTTGCTATATTGAACAGACGATAAACATAAGTTAATCAAATTTCGCTAAATTTACGTGAAGTCAAATGAAGATTCATCAAACTTCGAATTTTGCTAAGTAAAGTAATGGTAAACCAAAGTTCACGCAATTCCGCTGAATTTTCGCGGTGATATGTAAGGATTCATTAAGTTTTGAAGTTCGCTAAACTCAATTGTCGGTAAACATTGGTTCAACCTTTACCTATTGATTTAGGTGACGATGAATACATCAAATTGCAAATTTCACTGAATAACATTGACGATTAATAAAGACCCATCGAATTTGGCTAAATTTAGAAGTGACAATAAGTAAGAGACTTATGATGTTTGTCAAATATAAATGATGCTTAAAAGAATGAACTATAATGCAACTGTAATAAGGCAAGGTTGAATGGTCGTGTGGGGTTTTCCTGGCTTCTTGTGGTACTCTGCAAACAAACATTTTCGGTTTGCAAACCAAGTTTTCATTCGTATTAACCGATATCATTATTTATTAAAATGTATAAGCCAAAGAGGTTTGCAGAAAATCCCCAACATATTTATTTCCCATTGTCAAAGTCATCATAATTAAATTGATTTTTGTTTGTTTCAAATGAGATGATTAATTTTTAAAAAGAATTTCCAACCATTAAAGTCAGTTGAAATGATTTTGGTACTTGAACGACTGCTGACATTCGCTCTGTGGAATGCTGTATGGCGTGTGTGTGCGTCCGTTGATGTATTAAATATAAACCATTAAATTGAATTTTCTGAAGATTTAAACTGAAAATTTTCAATCTCAACAGCATTTCAGTCAAGAAAATAGCAAAGGTAAGTTAACGTTTTCTATTTCAGTTTATTTGCTCATCGGGCACAAGAGCTGGTAAATAACGTGCATAGTGGTACACCAGCCAAGCATTGCGACTATTTTGTTGGCGTTATCCCTTTTTCAAGTAAGCAGCAAGTTAATACACTGGTGTTATATAAACATATAGCAACCTCGCTCGATAAGGAAGCTTCAAGCAGGTTTCTAACCAGGTTTCACTTGGCCTAGACCTGTAACCTTTAGTTTAATATTATTATTATTATTAAAAAATATTTATACAGGATTGTTCTTAAGTTGTATGATACATACATCTACACTGTTATCCTAGAAGTCCTGTTAAAAAAAAGTAGTAGTATAAGTTTAAAATATGGTTTATGTTTGTAAATATTAAAATACTAGAGTAGAAAGTTGAGAGAGAGTTTATTGACTAATTGATCTTATAAAGTGTTTAAATAGGATTTAAATTTGTTGATGTCCTTCTCCATCCTCCATTCCCTTGGAAGGTTATTAAATGTCACAGCACCTTGAAAATAAAAGGAAAATTGCGCAACTTCAAATTTCACTCCAGGGATTTCGATCATACCCTTCAACTAAACCATACATTTATTGGCCTACTTTTGGATTTCTACTTTAGAAAGTCTGAATCCCTTATCTGACGTGGAAATAGTAAAGAAAAAACTTTCATCGCGCTGGAATCGTAGAAAATTAAATACCTTGCGACTGTCTTTATCATCTGCTGCTATATCTCAGGGGAAGTGGTAAAGAAGAATGTAGCGCTGGCTTATAGCACCTGAGATTAAAAGACAGAAAAGGAACACTTAATATTTTGTCATTCAATGCATCCACGTCATCATCTTTTTTGCTCAGAATATTTGCTCAATTCGCTTTTTAATTTTGCGGTACACATTACTGATAACTTTACCTACAAGCCTCTTTAAAATTATATGAAGACGGCAAGCTGAGGAGCAGAAGGCTGTGACACGATTAAAAAATGGAAAATGAATCTGTCTAACATTAGAAGTCATCACTTGATTTATTATATCTATTTTATGCAGTTTTCAATCGTAAATTCTTCTATAGCCTCAACACCAGTCAGCATTTGAATCTTGACAGTAATCTCCCTGAAGAAGTCATCAATAAAACATGTTTTACTCAACATTGACTTCGTTAACTGCCAAACCTTTGCTTTAATCTGACTGCCAGATTTTCTTTTTGTATCTGGTTGAACAGACTGGTAGCATCTGCCTTATTCACTTACGTCTTAATTCTAGAAATTTTACGCAAAAACGGTCTACCAAATGTGATTTAAGATTTGCAAATAAGCCTAGAAGCATCTGGTACAAGAATTAAGAAAACATTCAGATTTCTTCAGAAATGATATCAAAAATTAGGCGGGGTTTATTTGGTTTGTTGAATTCGAGTTAAAAAAGTTTTTTCGTTCATTGAAAATTCAGTTGATTTAATAGCATGAAACTTTCATTATTTTTCATTTATTTATTTTATTCATTTCTCAGTGTTTATCCACAGATTCTCGTTCAGCGTTTTACATTAACCATTAATTAAAGTATACGAGCATGTTACAAATACAATTTAAGATAGGGCATACTACTAACATATTACATATACGGCGACGATTTAATCAGAAAAATTACGGCGTTAATAGAGTTGGAAACAAATCTTCCTAATTTTCTCTCATCATCGAAAGAAAGCGGTTTTCAAGGAAGTTTTATGCGGCAAAAGGTATCTGCTCTTTTCGAAGGTTTAAAAGAAGGCGTTAGCTAAGATATGATCGATTGCTTTAGATGAGTGTAGAATAACATAGTATAGTGAGTCAAGAAATTCTTACAAGCGATCATCTTTTTAATATATGAATACAGGGCCGTCGCTAGATGTCCTGTTTCTGGGGGGTGTCTACCATGAATTTGCCGAAAAAACGGGCTTACAATTCATTATTAAGTTTGCCAACAAAATACTCCTCTTTGGCCAAAAACGCCTTGTTTTTGGAACAAAATTTTTTCCCTGGGGGGAGGTGTCACACCCCCTCACCCCACTGTAGCTTCCGCCCTGTATGAATATGTGATTATCATTTGGTCATTTTGCTGTGTACCCCAGTCGCTTCATTTTATCAATCCAGAAATTTTCAACATGCAGCACATTATGCACAAATGTGAACATTGTATAAAAATTAAAGCAGAGGGATTTCCATGATTGTATGTTCAATATTATATTTACCTTACTTCCCCATAAAGAAATTGCCCAGTTTTTCAGTGGATCCGTGCACCCCTGGGGACACGGTGGCTGCTTTATCTAAAAATAGCTTTATCAAATAAATAAGATTTTTATCGAACCAATCATATTCCTTTCCACAATAAAGGATTTGTGTGAAGGTGCTTGAAGGTTAAGGGTTTTTAGAAACCATCCATCGATTTTATTAGTTTTGCTTCCTACTGGTCTTGTAGCAAGTTTCCTGCATTTAACTCACTGATCAAATATGAAGATGTAAATGAATTAATTATTGATGAATTAACGTAACATTGATTTTTTTCTTTGCTTTTGCCAACCACATACTGAATGAAAATGTATCCTTTAGTTTGTCATCACCATAGTAACATTCCGAGGCTTAGAAATCGATACAATTGTTTACGCAACATTATTTCAATTGCAGACGTGATTACATAAGTTTAACTATACGTCTGGATTGGTTTCCTCAACTAGTCCTGATATTGTCGTAGAATTAATGGCATGGTTTGATCCTTTCTCAAGCACGGATAGGCCTTCTGCCCACATGACCCGATCTAGGTTTGGTCTGCTACCCATTGCAATAAGGTACGGAATAATAATCGTGCTAGTTAGGGTCTGGTCCATCGGAAAATCCTTGTGAGCACAAGGATCGGGTCAAATTTTTGATCAATTTTAAGCATCAAGGTCCAGATGTAGTATTTTGCATACGCAAAACGTTTTGACTTCATTCCCATACGAATGCAAATGGAGTTCTCTCTCGGATACAGACAAGAATGGGCCAAAACTGTTCCGTAAACAAAGTCAGTACGAGCAAATTTCAGTGCAAGATTCTTGGATCCATCGTTTCCGTCGCAGGAGGGAAGATTGACAGAGTAGAGAAATGGTTACCACTTTTCTTTGAACATTGTTACCGGTATTTCTTCGCAAAGAAATGAGAAGATATTAGTAACGCTAGATAATAGAATACAAGAATGTAGACGGTGATCGACTGACTGCAAATATTTGCACGACGTGTCTAGAATGAATGGGAAGTAAAGCCGAGTATATTGCATTTCAAGTAAGGGACAGGTGCTTCAATTCATTATTTGCCTTTAACTAAGTTCATTATCGTGAGACATGGCAACTTATTTGATTACATAAGCAACTAGCCCGGAATTAGATTTTCTTTTGCAAATGTCGGATATCTTCATTATGTACTTCGTTAACCATTTAGTGGTGTTTAAGTCTGACTGTGTAGCGCAATAAAAGTACTGCTGTAATCATCATCTTATCAAATTAACCTTTAGTCTGACGTCATTCTTCAAGAAGGAACAGCCATTGATTATTCAATAACAGGGAGAGATAAAGAGTGGTGACATTTTGAAAACACAGAACCTATTGCACCGTATTAGCTCGGTTAACTGTTGCCGAAACTAACAGTCTATTGCAGAGATAATCAAAACAGCAGAAACGTGGATTATCAGGTAAGACATCTATAGAAAATCTGAAAGAATCGTCAACCTAAATTTAGCATCCGATAGAAATTTACGCCGTCGCTCTTGTGAAAGCTGCATAACAGCATTATGTTTGAGTGAAAGGGTTCGTCCTAGTTGGTGTGGCAAAAGTGCAAATTAGTCTTTAGTCTGCTAAGCAACATAGAGGCCTTTATAATCTTTTTAAGTGCAAGATTTATTACTATGCATTTCGCTTTTTGATTTTCGCGCTTTTGATACTTTTTGCTTGTCTGTTTAGTTAGTCTCTTTGAAAACGCTTGCTTGTTTGATATGATTAACGTAGCCTTGGCTTATATTGATTGGGATACATAAGGGTGCCAAAACACCACTTTTTGTCAATCTTAATCAGTGTTCAGCATAGCACAAAGTAATTCAATAGCAAACCTGAGGCTCATGACATTTGCCAAGGGAATGCTGCATATCAACTGAAATTTCAAAGAATGGAAACATTTCCATTGTATTCAGGAAAACAGAAAATCGCCAAGCCCTTGATCGTTGTTCTTAAACTTGAACAAGGAGCTTGTAGATTTTAAGAATAACTCACAGGCTAGCAGAGAATACAAAAAGAATGATAGAAGGTTAAAAATTGTTGCGTCAGCTCGGCATAAATGTTTATCATTCCTTAACCTTTCTCATACCTTCTTCAAGTTATGAATGTCACTTATAAATCCACATTATAAAACATGAAGAAATGCTCTGATAAGCAAGAAGATTTTTCTGCCATGCTGGATTACATCAGATTTCCAGAGATGCATTTTTTTCGGCTCGATTATATTGGATTCGTTCAAGTTTGCTATCTTTTGGGCGGACTAAGTTGGCCATGATTACTCCTAGTACCGAAATAAATATTTATGCTGACTGCTTAATGTGTGTATTAAAAGGCACACCAATTGGTCTCCTTAACTCACTGTTTAGTTAGAAAAACGAAAAGCTATCTGTTTTGAATAACTAAGCTTTATGGTTTACAAAAGGAGGGTGTTAAGTTACAAAATCGATTTGGATATTGAACTCAATACATTTATAAACTGCTAAATACCTCTTCAGGCCTATCTGTGTTCCCCGCTGTAAATGGCATCCCATCCTATAGGTAGTTTCTTTCAGATATATTTTTCTTTCCCAATATTCCTTTTGTTGTATTTATTCTCCAGCCTATTGGGCGTGAATAGAGTTGCATACTTAGCAAAAACATGTACTTATAGATTATCATTTCTTTTAGTGATTACTTAAAAGCTCTAACAAGGCTTTTCAAAAAGTAAGCTAAATTGGACAAGATTTATCGATAGTTTTCATTGTGGCTAATTTTTGACGCTCTCGCCAGGCCATTCTCTAAATCAGATTGGTAATTTTCTGGAGTTTTAGTATCTCTGTTTTTCCTGTCGTCTGCATTTTAAACTGCAAAAGCATGACACCTCTGTCTGCCAGCAAACTGATTTCTTGCACTGATATGAATTTTCCAATTATCTAGAAATTGCTAATTAATTTGGTTGGTGGATCCCATCGGGATTTTAGGGATAACTGAAGTCGCGTAATGATTGGTTCATCTTAAAAAACACCTTAACAGCCACCAAACAAATCGTGATTGAAGCATTAGCTAGCTTGGGGACTGCTGTGACATCAAAGTAACGAATTTTCCCACAATTGACTTTAACACAGAATGGGGCTACACTTTAACGCCAAATGGCGCTGGTGCCTAAAGTAAAGCAGGCCGTATCTAGATACTTTAACACAAGGGGAATTGCACGTCTTCAAAAAGCGCGCGAGATTTTTTCAGACCAAAAGGATTTTTGAGGATTTTGATGGATTTTTTGTCGGAAACACAAGGATTTTTGCCCAAGGTGTACGAGACTTTGTGGAGTGAAATGCCCCTTGCTTTTACACGCCCGAGAAACAGGCGTGTTCACATAATCTTTAATTTATTTTTTATTTGCTTTTTCCACATGCAGCACTGGTGTTTTCACGTATGCAAACAATTAGTTATCAGTTGTGAAGACCAGTTCATGCAAAAACAAGAGCAAAACAAACATGACATTTTCGCTCTTCATGTAATCTGTAATTGGGCCTGTTTGCTTCTCCGCATCATTCAGGGCATTACACGATTCTACAGGTTGCTACACGAAAATTCTTTAATGTGTTCCATGTTTATTTCACTTCTTTCTAAGGATTCGCTTTAAACAGGTAAACAATGCAAATCTTTGATTAATAAAAGATGCGTTGGCTAGAAAAGAAGTAAGCAAACAAATGTGGTGACGTAAATCATGGATTGGCAAAACACATCTCGTAAATTGTTTAACACTGCGTTTTGAAATAAGGAAAAAGACAATGTCCAATCCTCATGCTAATAAAAAAGTGTTTTTTAATCACTATCCATTAGCTACATTCTAAGCATGGTTAAAGGCAAAATTATGATAGAATTAAGATTGGATCTACAATTTAAATTATCTGAACTTAAAATTGAACTTGGATTGAAGTGTTGAAAATAATCTCCTCATTGTGGCTGTGGTAGCTACCTTCAAAACCTGTAATGTTTACTGTTCACCGTCAAGTTTCTAATAAAGAACTATTGCTTTGCTGCAAAGCTGCATAGAGACCGAAAACGTTTTAAACTGGTAATATGAAGCCATTTAAATGATATTGTTTTGACTAATGTAATATTTCCCTGAACTTCATTGATCTGTGAGTGGCGAACCCGGGTCATAATTTTCTATTTCGTAAACAACTGCGCAACGACACCTGTTCGTAGAATCGAATTGGCGACAATTCATTCCAGTTCGAATTGATTTAGTTATCTTTCTTGCTGTGCATATGAGTCAGGTTTTTCATCGCAGCTGAAAAATATTAATTTTAATAAAGTTATCGAGTATCTATATCGACAATTTTTTCCAATTTTTCGATACCGATGGCATAACAGCAATTTGCGATTTTGAAGATATGTCCTGGAGTACGCCTTTTTGAAAGAACTTGTGATTCAAAGATATGTGTCAAAAATTGCACGTTGTTGGCCTGAAGCTTAAAAACAAAAATTGAAAAGAAACTATTGAATTATCACGCATAAAGACAATTATATAATCATTATGTCTGCTGCAGAATCAATGTTGCCAAGAAATGCTACCTCAAATAAGGTATCTTACATATTTCGACATATATTTTACTTTCATTGTTGAAAATAATGTTCTTTTGTGAAGGGAAAAAATGTTTTTTTCTGTTGTTATTTTCAACTTTGTCTCACAGTATTCATTAGTTCTTTGGAAAGCATCTAGTTATGTTATATCGGCAGATATACAAATTTGAAAGAGATTTATCGGAATATGGTCGCGTATGAGAACGGAAAGAGGAAAACTCATTTCTTCAGAGCTTTTTGACAATGCAAATTCTAGTTAGGTAAAAAGCAAAAATTTTGTTCAACCTAGAAAATTCGTAGCGAAAATTAACAAAATAAGATTGTTCAACAAGCTCAAGTAAATGCAACGGGTTTTAAGTGCATGTTTAAATCGGCAGAATAAGTTGTTTGTCTGAAAAAATACAACTTGAATCACAGGTTTTGACGTTGTAAATAAGTTGATTGCTGAAAGAAAGATCAAAATTTTGAAGTTTAAAACCGAATCACGATACGTATTTCTCTAGCAGGTTCTATATTGCTAAATGATTCTATATGCATATGAAACTTTACAGACAGGTACCTTATTGTGCTGAAAAGTTTGGACCTTTTAGAAATGAAACGACTGGAGAAATAAAATGGGCAATTAAATTAAATTCATAAAAGAGGGATGTGAAATAATTTGATAATCTCATGACGTAGCTAGTGAAATTTAAGAAAAATTCACTGAAATATATTCGTTTTATCTAACTATCGCATCTAGACACGTAGTCACTATTCTTAAAAAACTCTTTCTACAACGTATGCAAATGCAGTTACAACGTAGGTGAGATATGGTCATAATCATAACTGCAATTGCAAACAAGGGCCTGCTTGGCAATATTCTCTCTGGCAAATTATAGATCATTGGTCGAATTATAGAAATTGAAGTACTGGATTTGTATGACTTTAAGCACTTACCAGCTGGTAGAAGTCATGTGAAGCTGAAAGAATTCGAATTTCTTTAAAAGGATTTAAATTTTGATAATTTTTCCAGCGTATAAAAGTTTGTCATCAGCCAACTTTTATAATAAATATTAACAAATTGAAAGACCCACTTGAAATTGCGACATAGGCCCAGACTGGTGTACCACAGGGGCGGCGCCAGGATTTGCCCGAGGGGAGGGCTAGGTTCCCCGACATGAGGCTATATAACAGAACTGAGAGTATCTTCCTAAGCTAAAAAGCTCAATTTTACGTCAACAATTCCCCGACGATGAGGGCTGCAGCCCACCCTGCTCCCCTCTGGCGCCACCCCTGATGCACTGTTATGCCAAACATTACAGTTTTGGTTATTTCTTTTCAGTTTTTCTGTTTGGCCGACTCAAAAGCGCTCGCCCCCCCCCCTTGATCCCCTACTGGCTCCGCCCCTCATACTCGATAGCATATTAATACAGTAAACACACATTTCGTATACACTTTTTTGAAATAAATAAATGATAGATTGAGACTGTAGTAAATTAATTTCTAGGGTCAAATTTCTTAGGTAGTTTGAGTTTTCAACTATGCAATATTTATATCTACTAGATTAATACGCTGCTCATTATTGCATTTCATTTCACAAAAGGTCTGCTCGAAGCGCATCCACTCAGTATTGTATCTATAAGCATAATGATACATCCTTAAAATCCTTGATATCATAAACCTCACAAACTACCCTCGCCTTGGTAGGTTGTGTAAAATGCGGACCATTTTGTCACAGCCATACCGTAGAAAAAACAATTAGTGCAAACATTTTTTACCATCAAAGTCGAAAAGGATTGATATCTGTGGCAAATGCAGGACAATCACCTTAATTCGGATCTTAATTCTACTGTTCTCATCGTATCTCAACTGTTTTTGCCTTCTACCTTTTGGTTTGTGAGCGTCTTCACGTCTTCTGAATTATTTACGGCAATACCGGTGTGCATCACAGTGGCTATGCCGAACCTCACTGACTTGAATGCAATGTTAGTTTTTTAGCTCGGCTATAACCGCCTCAAGAATTATGCTGAAAAGGTTCCTCAGATAACATGACTGACTGGTTGGAAATATATGATATGTTCTCGTGTATAAGGAATCATCCATTATTTATGACCGGGAGGGGCTGGGTGATCCTTTGGAGGCCTCTTTCACTGGGAACATATAAAAATGTCTAAACAAAGAATTTTTGCATCCTTTTAAGCATCTTTCCGTTGGTACTGCTGTACAAAGTAAGTCACAGTATTGCGCATTTAAATGAGACAAATCCTTAATAATTCTTTGTCATTCATGTTGCCAAGATGTAAAATGTCAGCAAACTGTTAACTTCTAGCGCCAAACCTGCTAAAATACCAACAATTCATTGCTGTTTTTGTTGTTGTTGTCGTTCATTTTGTTGCTGTAGTTGTTGCAGAGATTACTTCATCCAAAGTAAATTGACTTTGCTTTATCCAGGTCTAAGTGTTTCCATAAGAACGGTTAACCCGTGAATTCATCCAATTTGGATCTATTGCACTCTAGGAATAGCTTTCCAAAATATCCGTTTTGGAGTGTTTCACTAGATACAAATTTGATAGAGTCTTATAAAATTCAAAATTTATCCATAATGCGAGATAACGCAAATCTAACAGAATTTATATTTACCGAATAAGAAACAAATTTTGGGTCTAAGAATCAATTTTGAAGCAACCTCGTAATGGGATTTGAAGCCTCCTTTCCTATCCGTACTTATTTAGAACCGAGTTTTGTTTTATCATAATCCGAAAAGCTTATAAAATCAGGTAATCAAAAACACGATGATAAAAGTAGTGATAGGTGTAATTTCATTGTCATACTGTCAACTAATAGTCGTTAAATTAGTCTCAAGGACATAAAGAGCAAATTCAAACATAGTCTGGTGCCTGCTGTTAGCTTTAATTTCATCTTCTCATAGAAAGAAAGAGAAGAAAAGCGTAAAGGCGCCTCTTATCACTGTAGATTGTTCAAAAAAGCAATAACTTATTCTGACTGTTTATGGGATTGTTTTGGGACATCGTCCTGTGATGACTATGATTTGAGATAAGGCTATGGACTATCTATTTAAATCAGGCAGCCTTGTTAGACTTAAGCCTAATTAAGATCAGGCCAACTAGTCATGTTTTCAAAACTTTATTCTTTATTTTTTAGTTAATAATAAATATGAACCAATAGATATTAATTATATTACCAAAATAGTTTTATTAAAAGAAAGATCCGTATCAAAAGTTAAGTGCAGCATAAAATTGAAATTTTCTCTTATCCAATGGTTGATCTTATTCTTTACTAAAGGACTCATTTTTACTTATACTAATGCATCATCAGCTGCCGGGCCGAATCCAGCCATCTCTGAACAAGGGGGGGGGGCGCAAGAAAGACAAAATTTCCGATAATTTCTAACAAAATTTCAAAATTTCCGACAATTGACTGCGAAACAATAGACCCATTGTTTAACGAACAATAGTTCAATCTATTGTTTAAATTAGGTCAAATTTCCGACGAAATAGCAATTTGTGGTACTCAGCCATCCCCCTTCCCCTGATCAGCTTCGGATTATTCACTTAAAGTTGTTTTCGTTGAATTATAAGACCAGTGATATTGTCTATCCATTTTAGTTGCATAGGATGCAGGGGTGCAATGGTCGGGGGGCTGAAGTTTTTTTGGTTTGCTGTGTCCAAATTTTATTGAACGTTGAACTAAATTGTTAACGAAACTTCCTAGTTTCTTTTTTTATGTGCTCAAGCGATAGAAAGTGGGTGCATAAGAAACTCTGTCGGAAAATGTCTGTCTTTAGCCCCCATTGCGACCCTGACAGGATGACAAAGTTATGTTGCCAGATCATAGCTTGTGTAAAGTCCTAATTTTTAAAATCATAGCTAAATTTATTGCAAGAATGAAAATTGGGAAACATCGAGATCTTTTACCATCACATTTGGACTGCAATTTAGCAATGCACCAAAGACTGATTTGACAGAAAATAAAAGTAATGTAAGGACATGTCTAGCATCAACTTAAAATGACAAATGGTTCGATTGGTCACAGCAACAGCAGTTTTTACTTCTACAACCGTTTTTTGTTTGCTGTTTGCAGCTTTCCCCTATCCCCAGTGGTGCCGAAAGAGGGGGGAGCAAGAGGGGCAGCTGCTTCCCTTGCCCTTTTTTCAGGGGGCCGAGGAGGCAAGAAGTGCCCTGCTCCATTCTATAAATTCTTTTTGACAATCAATCAGAACAAAGCACAAATCGTCTTGGAATGGACATTTGAATGAGCAGAGTAGTACCATCACACTACTTCGAGTTTTTCTTTTGATTTTCTACTATTTTACAGGATGTATTTTGTGGTCAAGCGCCCTTCAAAAAATTTCTGCCCCCTGCGCCCTGCAAGGCTTCCTGCATCCCTGCCTATCTCCTTCAAACCAATGTTGCTTAGAGCACGTTTCATGGCCACTTTTTGACTGAAATCAATTATGTACCGAAGGTGAAGTATTGCCCTGGGCCCCCACATTGTTTTATCGGGGTAAAGAGGGTCGATACCAGCGTTATAAACCAGGGAACTACAAAGCACATGGAAAGCATGACTTCTCATAAGTGTTCCAACGACAAAGTGTGGTACAATTCATGTCAACACCTGTAGGTGCAACTTTGAAGAGTCTGGCTCGACTCATATATTGCAATAGGTAAGACTGCATTCTTAATGAGGATACGCCAAAGAATGACAAGAACCTGTTCACAACTGACAAACCTGCTGTCCAAAAAAAATAATCTTTCACTTAAATGAATAATTTATGGTCACATCTGGTCCCTTGACAAGTTTACTTTTGATCTAAATTGTATGTTATGAAAACCTAAATACATTTCCAGAGAAGCAAAGGCAATAGCTTTACACCTGCGGCAGATCCATTCTTCACGCTTCAATCACTTTTGATCAGCACCTGTTTACTTTTGAGGTGTTATTTTAGCAAATATTTATGTTGCTCCTTTATCTTTCGTATCTCTAAAGGAAAGCGAATTGAATTCAGTTATCTCCTTGCAGCAAAATTTTTCAAAAGAAATGATGTTTTTGATACCGCACTAAAATTCAGTCAAATTCAAATTCATGCTAATATCCAGTCTGCCGCTTCAATGCTAGACGACCTGGAATAATCAACACTTTTACAATCTTGAAATTTCACAGAGACAACCGTTAGTACTCAAAGTCGTAGGAAGGGGGTTACATTTTTCAGGTTTTTGGAGACACCCAAAAACTGATTTTGTCTACAATTTTATTATTTGTTGAAGATAAATCCGTGCATGAACTCAGAGGTATAATACTATTGCCGCAAAAAATTGGTTTATAGATCCCCGTCCCCTAAGGAGCTACTTCCTCACTCAGTATGTACCAGGTGTAGAGGTGATTCCACATTTTCGTTGCTAAATGCCACATTCATTCAGAAATTAAGAAAGGAGCAAGCAACTCACCATGTGCATTTTAAAACATTTTCTCCTGGCCGTTAGTTATGAGACGCTGTTCAATGCCCTCTCCCCAAAAAAGAGCAAGTCCCTACCAACGCAGCTTTTGAGTACAATTAACGGAAGCATAAGATTAGTATCACATTTAGTAATAGTCGTGTAGAAGTAAAAACAACACACGTTGACCATTGGCCCAGTGTGAGCAAATTTTAATCACGGCCCTCTAGCACTAGCCTTCCTGCCACGATGCTGCAAACTTTATGTGATAAAATGAAGTAACAGAATACATATCCACACAATGATTATCTGGTCACATTTGGCTTGTATAATTGCTGCTTTGCTTTCCTCCGTCATTTAAATACACCCTAGCAAGTATATCTCGAGAATCTGCTGGAAAGCCTATTATTTTAGTTGTTATATTGAGTTAACCATCTGCCTTATTTTTTGCAAAGTTCTAGGAGCTACCTTTAACCTTCAAATTCGAATTAATTCTTTTCATATTGCATTGCTGGAATCTACTTGCTTTAATTTGCCTTGTTGCTAGCAGTTAAATGAATGGCCGAAATGAATATTCAAGAACCAATATTTAAGTATAGCATAACTGCAACTTGCTACCGTAATTTAACTATACTAATAGCCACCCAATTTTTTAAGCATCTGGTAACCTATATTTATTTCTAATTTGCATTGCAGGTGCTACCGTCAACAAAGAAGAAGTCTTGCAGCAGAGAAGATCGAGCTAAAAGACGAAGACTTGATTGTTTTCATGTAAGTTTAGTTTTTGCCAATTGGTGTCCCACTTACTCATTAAGACATTAGCTACTCACCCTCCGCCGTTGTAGAAATGAGATATTGGAAGGACTTGAAAACCTGTTACTGTCTTGCTGAGTATTAAAACTATTTTTAAACTGATAGAAAATAGGCTTATGAGAATCAAGCCAGTTGAGATCCAGCTTGGGCCCTGGGGCTATGAACGGCAGCACGGGCCCTTGGGCAGGTGTAGTGGCGCACAGGCAAGAGGAGACTCTAGCTCCACTAAAAAATCAATCAGCCCCCCTTATGAATCAATTAACGACTGAATCAAATGATGAACTCGATTAAAGTTGCGCTTGTTGCGGGCCCTTCTGGAGACCAAGGCCCCCCAGAATTTACTCCGGCTACTCCCTCCCCTTCTCGACCGTACTGATGAGCATTAATTAGCTGGAGAATCAATGTTGTTGGGATTTAAGCACAGCGTTGTTGTGGTCATAAAATAAACATTCATTAAAGGTAAATGCGCCATCTTTGTCCCAGTTAGACAAAATCGGTGCGATATAATGTTTATCTGTACAATATAAGTTGCCTAATACAGCTCAATGCATCTAAAAGCCCCTTGGTTATAGTTTACTGTTGATTTTTAATTCCTTTCTAATGATTATGGAATTAATACTTACTAAGTACCCTAATAAGATATTAATGCATCCAAAAATTGACGAAATTCACGACTTATTGTGGTCTGAAAAATCGTTGAAAACTTCAGCTATATGTAAGCATTTTAAGGCTCCTTTTGCGAATAAGAACTGCCTCTAATCAATAATTCAATGATCATTTAAATCCTTTGCAACGGTATACAGAATTGACTTATGAATATGATTAATGATTAGCCAGCATCTGGACTCGCAGCAATATGCCACTTTACAATCGAAGACTTAAATTTGATTCTCTTCAATGCAAGAATAACGGTATTTGAGGCTTTTTCAATGGGAAATTTCAACAAACATGGATTTGTTACCTGCAGATGGCTTAGCTTACTTTAACCATGGTGTACAGTTATTCGCTGAAGATGATTCTGTTGTTTCAGCAACATTTGATTTCTTTATAATCTGTTTCATCCATACTTAACATTACGGATGGCTTTGAATATGCCTAGCTCTTGCCAAGCACTTTAACATGCATCGCTCACGTGTCAACCGTTTTATTTGGCAGCGTCAGAGAAACATGCTTTCTGATCCATCGCCAAAAACAAGCGAGAGAACTAGATTTTTCAAAGGACAAGAAACTAAGGTAAGGGACGTTCAAATTTTTTCATAGAAATTTATATATTTATACATATATATAAGACATTCATAAGCTCAACCACATAAAATTTTTTAAAATATTAAATAAGTATTCAAGAAAAAAAACTTCACTTGTAAACGTTTCGACTTTCGTCTTCATCAGTAATAACTATTCCAGATACATAGAGCGCATATATATATATATATATATATATATATATATATATATATATATATATATATATATATATATATATATATTTATCTTTCTCTTATTGCAAGTTTATTTTTTGCATCTTCAAAAATCAGTTGGTTGGAGGGCCTAGTTTTGGAGATTTTATCAAACAGATACTTAACCAAATATTCAACAATTCGAAGCGGAGGAGAACTTTTTAGTCATTGAGAAGAGCAGTGAAGGATCTTTGAAAGAGTGCCTAGGGTGCTGGAGTTCTTGTCAACATTTTGCCAATTTAATATCTCAAAGAATCGTTCATTTGGTTGCTTTTTCTGTAATAACGTGTTTCTGATGGAAGCCTTCGAAAGTCTCCCAGGGTCGTATCCCAGACACAATAGCATGAATGGTAAAAGAGTACAAGACAGGGGGTTGCAAATACCTAGAATTTATTAGAGTTTGAGATGCTGCTGTTTCGTATCTAGCGTTGTGTATCAGAATGCACTTATCATAAAAGTGCTTAATTTTGCAACAGGAAAAGAATGAGCAAGTTTATCTCAACAATATTTCAATGACGAATCTAACCATCTTCTATCTTATAGTGCTATATGAAATTTGATCACCTAGATGGGACTAAGCCTTGCTTAGTATTTCAGGTTCAGATTCCAACACTTATGAATGAAATGAAAATACTGCTATATTGATTTAGGTCAATTATTTTACGTTACTGCCAAAATATCGTTCACAGATGTGGCCTAATCTAGCAAAATAGAAGTGGAAGCTCTCTGTTGAACTTGATGCACTGCAAATTTTATCAGCAATCCAAAAGATAAAAAAAAGATTAATAATAAACAAAGAGGCAAGTATAAAAATCTAAGAAGTCATAAACTTAAAAGAAAATACTAACAAAATAGATATAACAACGTTGGAAGAAATGAGCAAGCAATAATGCATGAGCATGGTGCAAAGAAAAGAGGACCAAAAAACTACAAAGAAAAGGGAAGAAAGTATAAAAAATTGTTGAGATGAACAAAAAATGAATAACAGACAAATAAACAAGCAAAACAAACTAAGAAATAAACAAACTGGCAAATAACAGTCAGTAATACCAATAAGCAAACAACCAATACAAAGCATAGAAGCATAGAAACCATTCGTATGGTAAGCAAAATGCAATAAAGTAAATGGCAAGCAAACTATAGTCTACATGCATGATCCTATTTATACTAGGAGAGCCAGTAATGGATTGATAGTCAAGGTTATGCACTCTCACTGAAGAATAGTCACAGTTCTCGTGCTGGTAGACATGAGAAGGTCTGCTAAAAAAGTACTTAATGACAATGTCACGCCCATAATACACGCTAATACTTTGTTTTAGGATACCATTTAGACCTCTAGGCCGGAGAAAGGTCACAACACCACTTGACATTCAGTTACTCGGTGTTGAGAGCACGTGGGAATAAAAAAGCTGGTCAAAAAATTAGTAATCATTTAAAATCTGCCATTGGAGACCACATTTCCAAACGAATTCACATTCGATCCATTGAACATTTCAATATCCTCAGCAATAATGAGAATTCTTTCAACCACCTTATATATGAGATTTCATTAATCCTTCAAGACCGTCCTATCCTTAATTTGCAACAATCTTATATTCCCTTGGTACTTTTCTAAGTTATCTATCACTCTTCATTTGTTTTACTCCTAGTGCTTCCGGGTAGGGCCTTGTATATTACTTACCATTGGTTTTTTCCTGCTCTCTAACACTTCCTGACACTGCCCTTAATAGTTATTGGCTTAATTTAACTTCCATCCTATGTTGTTACAATTTCATTAAATCTTATAAATTTATATTTCTGCTGATGATAACTAAAGTATGAGTCGTGATGATTTTCTATGGCCTGGTTTATAAGTTTGCTTTGATTAACCAATTATAATGATTTACGTCTAAAGCCTAATACTTCTTCTTCAACATGGATTGATCGAAATGATGTCTTTGTCGTCGTCCTTATTATCCGACCTATCTTGCGTCATATAACGTACTTATGACAATAAAAGTTTCACTATCAATATAATGAATTAGACAATTACCTTTTTTACCTTCACAGACAAATCCGAGAATTTCACCAAAAAGGCTGTTTAGTTTGGATGTAACTTCCGGCACTGGTGCAAGAAGTCGCTATTCAGGCTCTGTAAAGGTATGCATACTTATCACTATAATACTGGTATGAAACAGAATATGAATATGAAACAGAATGAACACTTTAGCCTCAATTTTCTGCAAGGTACATTGATGCTTGTGTACTGCTATGCTAAAGGTTCTAAAAACATCGGAATGATTTGTTGTGAGTCGCTTGTACTCTTCGATGCAAGGCTAGAGAATTGCAAAGCTATGTATTAACCATTGCACTACATTTACAGAGTAAAATTATTGAAATATGCAATACGCCAATGAAGCCGCAATGAAGCTTTACTAACAAAAGCTTGTTAGATTAGTCATCAGAAATTAGGGAACAGCAAACACAGGAGACTAGCTTTACAATTTAAAGCTTAAGCACATCATTGTTGGAACAAGGGCTTGAGAGCAATCAAGATATTTTTTTTCAATTGTTTTTATTTTGTACCAATTAAGAAGCAGATAATTAACGTGTAAGCACCAGTATATCAATGTCATGAAATACTAAGCACCATATTGGCAAGATTCGCAGGAGAGGAAATGAAAATCATTTCCTGCACTGTTGCCTACTCGTCACCGTGTGCATTTTTCTTGCTAATGTAAAGAACGATACAACAGCATTAGGTATCATGATTCGAATGAATGGAGATTGACAGTTCTAGTCATTTTTTTTTTGCCTTACCTTACCTTACGTTACCTTACCTTGCCTTACCCTACCTCACCTTACCTCACCTCACCTCACCTTACCTTACCTTACCTTACCTCACCTAACCTCACCTCACCCTACCTCACCTTACCTCACCTCATCTGACCTTACCTTACCTTACTTTACCTTACC
Source organism: Catostylus mosaicus (assembly GCA_964019065.1). Lineage (NCBI taxonomy): Eukaryota > Metazoa > Cnidaria > Scyphozoa > Rhizostomeae > Catostylidae > Catostylus > Catostylus mosaicus. Next base: position 3,176,424 of record OZ025186.1, read on the forward strand.
TTACCTTACCTTACCTTACCTTACCTTACCTTACCTTACCTTACCTTACCTTACCTTACCTTACCTTACCTTACCTTACCTTACCTTACCTTACCTTACCTTACCTTACCTTACCTTACCTTACCTTTCCGTACCTTACCTTAACTCCAATCAATATTGATACGTTCTTCTTGTGGATCTTTCTTGATCGAAAAGCTCTTTATCGGTGGTAGGGTGATCTTGGCAGTTGCTATGCCCTAAATAAGTGAAATACTAGTGAATTCATCGCATTAGAAATACCAACTTTTGATATGGATATTTGATATTAAAAAGGAATTACTTGTTGGTCCAATACCCGATATAGTTATGGTATAACATTTTCTGGACAGAATCAAAAACGTATTGCCAATTATGCTGTCTATATCGTCTTTTGACTCAATGGTCTGTTCTGTTACTTATTCAAGGTCTATTGATGTAGGACAGTGTTTATATCAACAGATGGAGAATAGAATTTTGCATTTATATTGTGTCTTGTGCATGGACTTGTCACTCAGTTTCCCTCATCGGTTCCGCTCGTTCTAGATGGGTACAACCTTCCGTTCTAAAATTTAGAATATGGGTTCTACCAATATCTAGATGATCATCTCTGCCATCCGATGATTTAGAATTTTGGTGTTTCCCTATAGCTGTTAAGTGCAGTAAGTTTGCTTTACTTGTTTGAGCCATTCCCTTAACGCAGCGATAGCAAACTGATAAACTACAAAACAATGTAATGTAATACAAAGGCAGGACAGTTTTATGCATTTTAAATTCGCGCCAAATATTCAGCCACCTGCGTATCGGAATCGTTTTCGTTTCACCTTCGCTCTCTGTCGGCAGTAAATAACAGTAAATTGGAATAAATTGGAAGCTAATAAATTGGAAGCTAAATTTTACGACATGGGAAACAACTGCATCTTCACTGGTTGTGATAATTTAAGAGCTTAGAGTTTTAATTACTGTTAACCTGTTCAGATACAAATAACATTGCTTCGGCAACTGTTGTCTTCATCAATTTTTTTTGACACACAGGTGATAATGTTTCAGACAAGGCCTCCCTGAAATGATGCAGTCTTCCACTTCCTTCTGGTCATATAAAACCTAAACATGATTGAAGGTCATATGATTGTGTTTTGTTATAGTTAATGGCTTCAGCGGCTTTTTGATTTTACAAGTAAGCAAGCAGTCAAGGAGCAAGCAATCAATTTAATTTGCTAACCCAGGCTTGGTTTTGGCAGCAAAAGGATGTGAGTCTGGGGCACTAAGACCTGTGCCCTCATGATTCTCCTGAGTAGCCATTTACCGACCTTGGAAAAATAGGCAGCTGAGTTGGCTGATCAGCTTGTGGAGAAAGGTCACGACTGTGGTCTCGGACCGCAAGCCCTTCGGCTCATAGGTTCGTAGACCTTCATCTTAACCACTCGTCAATGCGACCATCTACGCGATGACAACCAAAAAATTTCCTCTCTCCGCCTTGAATGTAGGAAATCGTTATGTTAAGAAGAGTGATATAGGCTATATGCTGTACTTGAAAAGTTTAAAGCATTTTTGTAACGTTGCAACGCAAAGAATGCATGTGATGAGTAAACAGGAAAATATTGCAACTGTGAACATACAGAAAATAGACCGTATACTGCAAATCGCAAAAGGGTTGTATTCTAGAAAATTCTTTTGTCTGTCTTTGGTTTTTATTTGTTAGTTTGTAGTCAAATCTTGTTTGCTTTCTCTCTCATCTGCTGGTTATTTATATTCAGTTTGTTATCTATTTATTCATGCTATTACCTTCATCTCATTAATCAGATTCTAGTAATTAAAAGAGACTAAACATCAGCTCGGTTTGCTATCTGCATGAGAATTCAGGTTTTAAATTTTCATGGCAGTTACATTGCTTTATCAGCAATTTTTGTTTGCCTTTAGTCAGCTGTCTCTGGCTCCTGTTGGAGGTTATTGTAGTGATTGCTATTCTAAAGCGCTTCATTGCATCTACCTGCCCTTATTTCGTATTCCGTTTAACGTTGCGCTCTATTCGAAAATTTCTAAGTACAGAAAGCTTTTTGTATTGTTTTATCAAGAGTTATCAAATCATTTTGGTAAATTAGTATTCAGCTTTGATCTGGTGAAACTTTGCGAAAAGTGTTTTTATATTCATCATACAATCACTGTGTGGTCGGTAAACCAGAAAATTTTTGTTGTTTTCGGATCAAAGTTCTTGAATATTGGTAACGTTTAATCTTAGATCTCTACTTCAGACAAGTCGGCATTTCATCAAAAAAACGGCAATCTTAATTTAAATCTTTCATGATCTATTTATTCAATACAGGGATAACGGCATTAAAACCTAAGGCGAACATTTCTTTACAAGCGTAGTTTAACGATGCTTTTTCCATCATGCCGGCATCGAAAAGAAATGAAGCAAAAAGCTGCCAATTTTGCCATTGCTGTTTCTTATTTACTGTATTTGTTTTTGAGTTACATTGTTTTGTTTATTTATTAATCAAATAGTTCTACACGATTCAATCCTTTAGCACATGTATTAAACTGCAACTCTGAAGTGACAAAATTCAGTGTATAAATTATAATAAGTATAAATATATCCAGGGGTGGCGTCAGAGGGGCAGGGGGTATGTTAGCTGTCGTGGAATTTTAACGTTAAATCTCTATAGCTCAGATTGATACCCTTTGCATTGTTATATAGACCCCCTCATTCGGGGAGCTTAGCCCTCCCGTCGGGCAAATCTTGGCGCCACCCCCGAATATGTCAAAACTGAAATACATGCTTATGCTGCTGATAATCGAGCTGGACACCGTGCTTGGGTATAATGTTCTATTAGCTTTCCAAATAACCTTTCAGGCCTTATATCTTACAAAGGTTAATTCATTTCAAGCTGCGTCTGCCCATCTTGCATGCAATGCTCACTTTCAGTGTTGCTTATCTGCCCATGTCTTGTGTAGCATGTGAATATGGGTGCTGAACAGGTCTGAGTATCAATGTAAGGTTTAGAGTGCAAATTATTATAAGATTTTTAGTAATAACAAAGATACCACTGATCAAGAGAAGCTGGATTGCGTTGGTCTATAATACCATAGCACTGCATCCGTCCATCGTCTATTCGAAACAACTTCGCCCATATTCATCCATGAAGCTTTAAGCATCTATTTTTTGGTACATTTTGTTCGATGCGGTTGAGTTAGGTGAATTTCAAATGCACTGGAAATCAAATCAGCGCGTAAGGTTTGCTGAGAAAAATTCCAACTCTGGCAGAAAACATGCAGATAGTTTTCTGGAAAGTTTACTACAGTTATGTTAGTGAAAAAGTTCACTACGCTATGTTTCCTAAAATTGTGAGGAAAATAAAGACAGGAGAACAAACAGAAAAAAAATAAAAAACAAAACACAAGATCATAAACAGAGCAAAGCCGAAACCAATAAGAAATAAATGGGAACAGGAAGTAGATCAAGAACTCAAATAATAACATGCAAGACTAAGTTTAAGTTTAATCCTATGCAAGACGTTTATCTTATCGTAACTGGTAAGATTACCCACATCACCCCATAAGACTCTCTCAAATGGCACCCCATAAGAACCTTAAAATACCGAGGATAAAGTGATAACCATTGCAACGGGATGTTGCGAGACTGCTTTTCGGAAACTATTTTCTGGCCTTTTAAAAGCATTTAACACTGATTAAGCCTTAATCTCTTGCTGTATTCACAAATAAGGCTCAAAGCGTATCAAACAGCCTTGGTAAATGATTTACCTGCAATGATGTTATATTCAAATAGATATGTAGATAGATAAATGCCACAACCATCAATGCTGTATAGTCCTGGTTGAATACGACGTATGAAAGATTTGTAGATTTCGTTTTAGTAGGCAAATTTACAACAAGGAAGCGTGTCATATCGCTTAGTTATTTACTAAACTGTCCAGTTTGCACATTCGAGGCACGCCTCTTGCATGACTGCCGATAACAACAGATTGAGGGCTACTGAAAAAATTCAAAGTATACTTATTACGACCAATGTTGGATTCATTAAAGTCATTCACTTGAACTCACTACGCATCTGGAGCAGGTGGACCTATCAAGACGGGGGTAACGACAAATGGAAGAGTATAGTCAGGTATGCTATTTGCGCAGAAATTAAACTTCTCGCTGACTATAAAGTTTTTCTTGATTATAATCAATTGAATGGTAGTAAAAATAAACGAATAAAATTATCATCGAGCCAGTTTAAGAAGCGGTAATCATATTGCAGTTTTTGTTCTGGGTCAAAATTGTGTTGAAGTAGCAGTATTTCAGCATCGATACCTTGCTTGGATCGTTTTAATAAATGCAATGTTTCATAATTTTATTAAAGTAGCAATCATGCCATCGAGTTTCTTTGAAAGCTATTAAACAAATTAGGACATAGATTGTAAATTCCTGTGGCAACTTGAACAGGGGCTTTGAAAAAGTGAGCAAACCGTAGCATATGTATGACATAGGATAACATAATACACCCTAGCGGGAACGTGGCGTTATATACTTGGCAAAACATAGCGGAAAAAAGTGTAGGGCATAAGGTGTCTAGCTTGCGTGTATAAAAACCAAACAGAACAAAATGCTGTTGAAACGTTATGTAGCAAACACGTAGCAAAAATATCGCAACAGTGCGCAGGGCAAACATGAGATAGCATATGTAATAAGACAGAGCAGACATCAACGCAGTGCAAATGTATTGTAGCATACACCTAGCAAGACATAGTGAAACATAACGTAGTGTATATGTAATGTAGCATACGCCTAACGAGACATGAGTGAAACACAACGTAGTGCAAACGTAATGTGGCATGCCTAGCAAAACACAACGCAGCCAAATGCGGTGTTAATATACAGTAGCACACTTAACAAAAGCCAGTCATAGCATCATACTTTATATATTCTACTTTGTGTTTCTGCTCTTTCGCGGAAATGAAGCTTCTTGTTGTGCAAAAACAGTTGATGCATATCCCAATAGGTTGCATTTGAAAATCCAGTCAAATCTATGAAAAATCAATGAAAAATCAATTTCTAAAGTGAATGAAAATCAATAATGACTGATAGTCTCGTTAATGTTTTAAAGTTATTTGCAACTATAGTTTCGGGATTCACTCCTATGGTTCCGTGATCTACACCTATGGTTCCGTGATTTACTCCTATGGTTCCGTGATTTACTTCTATGGTTCCGTGATTTACTCCTATGGTTTCCTGATTTACTCCAATGGTTTCGTAACGCTCTCCCATGGTTCCGTCATTTACCCCGATGGTTTCCTGGCATCACCTAGTCTCCAATGAATACCTAAATTGTCCGTTTCTTGCGTACTATTCGACATAAAAATACATTTTAAGCAACCAAAATACGTAAATTGTTATAATGAAGTGGAATATGAAAATTCATAAGCATAGTTGTCTGTCGAAAGATTCATTTTTACTATCTATGAATGATGAAAAAGAATTTTACTATCTTTCAGCTACCAGACTTGAGAAAGTGAAGTGATATCGGGGTTACACCCCCTTCTGTTTTTAGAAAACCCAATCAGTATAGCGTGATCAGTATGTGATTGAACGGAAACGTGTCTGCTAAAGTAATAGGTAATTGTAGGTGCTAGGTGATAAGAAACAGAAATATATAAATACGATGCATTGGATGCACCATCCATCTACATTCAAATCAATGCTTCTCATCTACATGTTACTTAATAAATCATGGTTGTGGTTTTCTTTTATATTGGACAGTTCTAGATTCAGTGGCGCCGTGGGAGCACAATTTTTGGGGGGGCCAAAGGTTCAAATTTTCCGACAAAACCAACAGCAGTGAACCCCCTTATAATGTCTTGTTTCTCAAGGTATCATAACAGTCAATGAAGAATCTTGTGATGTACTGAAAGAAGGAGAAAATGAGGAAGCCAGAATACTTCATTACAAATCTAAAGATTGTCGACTCGATAGAGACTTAAGGTCTTGTAACATTTGAATTCAGAGTACTAACTACTTTCTTAGCAATGGTGTTTTTACAAAAACATCATATACCTCATCAAAATTTAATGATTTCAACATACTATTCTTAACGCTTAACAGAATAAGGGAATTTAAATGATCCAGTCCCATGGTTGACCGGAAACAATTCATAATAATTTTCAATTTTGAGAGTGTCCTTTCACTGTCATTTGGCTGAGCCTATAGGAAGAGTGACAAGAATCCTATATAAAGTGTTCAAGATTTTCTTCAATAAATCTTAATGCTGTGATGAAGTTCTCCCTCGCAAAGTCCCTATCTTTTCTATCCATTTCTGCTAAAAGGGGTCTCTCCTTTCATCTTCACCTCAAAAGACGTATTTATCTCTTTGGCCACATTATGGAATGCATCATCTGGTAGGCCATCAGTTGTGATAATCTGGCAGAATTGTTCTGGATCGAGCAGCGCAAATTCACAAAGTATGGCTTTATGACTAGAGAATCGTGTCTTTATTGATGATAAGGCGTTGTCAATTGACTAGATGCACGTTTTCCGTCAGTATTTGGCGGTTGCATTCTCTTCACTTTTGTAATTGGAGAGCTTGTCACTCGCCTTCTTCCTTCTCTTGGCACGTTTTACTGGACAATTTGTGCCTGCTACTGACTCCTTTGTTTCGCATTCGTGGTAACCGCCCATCTGCCGTCTCGACTAATCTTACCGCAATCAACAGATCGATTTGCTTTGACTGAAGAATATTTGAAGCAGGGTGGGTGATGGCGAAAATCTTCGGGAATATATGTGGTTTCAAAAGATGTAAACTTGTTTTCAAGATTACATCTTCATTGACCGTTCTCGTTTGACTACTGGCACTGCTGTAACATATATAACAAGCAGTTAAACAAGTCCTCTGAGCTTGCAAAACACATATTCTCAAGTGCTTTTTGGTGCGACCACCATCGAGTGGTTGAAATCCTTTGCGGGCGATGGACTCTTTGGATGCCCCTCTCTTCTTGCACTCTTTCGTATTTGATTTTTTGTGAATCATGGAAAATCAAACACGAACGATGAAAAAATTTGAATCAATTAATTTATGGTTTTTCCGAAAAATGGAAAAAAATGACGAAATTTTCCGATGGGCCTTCCCCCGGCCACGACACCGCTGACTTTGATGTTGCAAACTGTCACTTCTAGTTTTACACTTATAACAAGAGATGAACTTCCTACAGCACAGAATATTTGTGGAAAGGACATTTTTTAAATTTCACAAATATAAACTTAAAAATTTCCCTCAAGCATCGAAATTATCCGACAAATTTTTTTCAGGGGGGGCTATGGCCACGGCGCCATAATAAATCTGATAAATCTGAAGCTCGCTCTGATAAATCTGAAGCTCTGTTTGTATGGGAAACTTTCATTCTGACTACCCAGATTATTTTCTTTTTGCAAATCATCACGGCTAGCCTTGAGCACAATACAAGCAAAGCAACGGTGAATGATTCATGGCCGGATAGGACAGAGGTTCACCTAGTTGGGGTTAGAAGAGTGCTTCTGATATATGACCCATTAATACAAGATAAAAAAAGAAAATCGCAACTAAAATGAAACAAAATAGATCGAGATGTGTCTCAAGGCAGGTCTCACGGATGCAAGTATGCAAGACTTGAATTGATCATTGATTTAAAAAAATTTCTTAACACCTATACTAAGACAGACCTTGTAGAAAGATAGTTAGGGACGCTAGAGAAAAGGGAGGAGTAAGGCATTTGCCTTTTTTGGTAGAGAAATAAGATAAATGCCTAACAAGACGCAAAAGATATCTGTTGAAATCTTGTAACTGTCATTTCCGAATCATTGATTATCCAAGATGTAATAAAAGCTATAGATTGCAGTATTACGAGTTTCCCAGTTTTTCCCATCATGCAGCGATTGGCTTAAGAGTATTAAATCAAGATAAATGCATTTAATGAGGGCGATGCTAATGATAATAAACATGCAGGTCTTTGCCTTATTTCCCTTCCTGCTGCCAACAGAAATTTTAGCAGAGACCTCGTCTTTCGGGATAAACCTGTTTCCTTTTGAAAGGGCAGGTTGATTCACCCGCCCTTATCGAGATCTTGGCTGAATCAAATGAGACGCAGTTACCTTAAAAAACTCGGTGTTTCAATCAGGAGCACACCAACACTGAGATTAAATGCTGTACTGACTACCATTAAAATTGCAAGGTAATTTCTACGACCAATTTGCCTTTTACATTTTTTGTAAGAAAACAGATAGTAAACAAAATAGTACGCGGCTCTTCAATAAGTTTTCAAAGTTCATTTCTGAAATTTTGAAGCCTAAGGAGTCATGCAATTGTTTTTTCCATGATTTCAAATTGAATTTACTCTACAAGTTTCATTTGTTTGGAATTGTGCAAGATCTACATGCTCTCGAAAGAATTTCGAATCCGTGCGATCATTGACAACGGAATACCAGCTTAAACATTTAGGATTTCAATAACCAGGTACTCCTAATGAAGCGCGGTTTTGATATCATTATGATCTATTGCACTAGTCATACCCCACCAAATACAGATTTGACCAAAAATTAACTTGAATCAATATTTTAGATATACATATTTTAGCCGCGCATTAGCTTTAAAGTCTTAACACAATCAACCTGGCTATTTCGAACTTTGTAGGGGATCGCAAAATATATTTGAATCGTTGAGTTACAAGCAGTTGTGGGAGGGTCTTTTATTTTCAAAGGCACAGAAGCTTGCCCGAATTAGAGAAGTTAGAGATCACATAAAACTCGCAAAATAAACCGAAGTCAACATTCGCAAATTAGTTGTCATTGGGCAAAGCAAGATGAACATTTTCCATTGGTCGGTCAAGATCGTACGTGGCCAATTTCGATCGCTAATCGAACAAAAGCAGAACGATCCTCTGTTCTTGTGATGCTAGCCAGTCTCCTAAACTTTCATTTATTTTATTTTACCTTATTTATAAATAAGAAAAATTTTCCACTTTTCTTTCACTCATTTCTTTTGGCACTTCCATGCTAATGCCAAAGCGCTTATTGAAGAATTTGCTTTCTTTCATACTTCGGAAAACTGCAGTAACTTGTCCTAAGTTTTGCTTAATGGGCAAATTTGATTTTTGCTTTTTGAATGAATACCAAACTTCCAAACAAAAGCAGCACACATCTCCAGCAGCCTTTACAAAATTGCCAGAACAAGGTCGTGCAAGATGATCGATAGCTTAGTCTTAAATTGCAAAACCAAGAGAAGCATCAAAGAGGAGGGCACCGAAAAAGAAAGATTGGATGTATTAAGGTTGATACCCAAATAATGGATGGTTGACACATATAGAATATGCAAAAGTTTTTGGGGATATTCAAAGTGAAAATATTGAGTTTAGAAAATTAGAAATTATCAGCAGGGTCGGGCTCCATTCAAATTGGGCCAAATTGAAAGCGGAGAAGGCCCGATGTGGCAAAATCCAAAGACTGAGTGGTTGAGGGAAATCAAAATGAATATACAGAGGAAGAACACATAAAATAATACAGAGGAAGGCATAGAATGTATAGAAAAACAAATTAAAGGGCCATTTAAGTAGATTCTTGATGTCGGACAGTGTCAATTTCAAGAAAATAAATAGGTTCCATAGCAGAGTCACAGAGCAAAATAATTACTTAATGACATATAATCAGAAGTGTTAGGAAAATGTCCTTAAAACTAAGGTTTCAGCACGAAACAGTTATTCAAATTTTGTTTTCTAGAAGTCAGCAAATTGTAACTGGAATTTAATTTCAGTCATATTCCTTAAGCAGGTGCAGTTTTGATGACTTAGAAAGACCTACAATTTGTACCGTCATTCACGAACCCATTTTTACGAAGGGCAATTTCACACCGCAATCGCGCCTGTTGATATGGTGTTCTTATGCGTAGGAATACCAACAAATTTTCCGAGAATTTTTATTTTTGTGTCAAAACACCTCAACCAACAAGCTATTTGAGGGCGCTTGGAAAAGCTTTTAAGAGAGGTAGAATTAAGATACAAGATATATGTGATTAAAGCATACTTTGAAACGAAACTGAGTCCAACTTAAAGTATCAACCACTCAAGCCAGGCTGCTACCAGCGAGCTGTAACGCAAGGTTCCTAGAAAAGACCAGACCACAGACCAACGAACGCATCTCAATCTCCCAAGCAGATTTTGCTGGGCAGCAATATTGTTTAGTTCTTATTTCTCACCAAGAGGTTAACAGCCCTCAGGAAACACAGTTGGTGGTATGCAGCTGGTGCATTCCGGATTCTGCCAGGGCATACAGCTGCTCGAGTTGCTCTTATCGCCATATTTTGATAATTTTGCGCGTTCTGATTCGCTTTAATAAAATAAGTTTACAATCACTGGACAGTTTAGAACGACTAACTTTAATCATAGTGTCATGAAATTCAATGAGATTTTTTAATGTTTAGACCATACTATGTTAATCATAAACTAAAAAATCATTATTTTCTGTCAAGCAAGTCAATCAGTTTGTGAAATGACCAATCTTTTTCAGTTTAGTGCGTTTAATACTCGTTAATACTCATTCGATGCGTCATGTTTCGAAAACGTGTTTCGTCTGAAGTTAGTTGATTCGATTTGTTTCATAAAAGCGCATGTACTTCTTATTATGAGTTCAAGTATGCATCTGTTCACTGATATTTGTTTACATAAAGAAAATAGTATTAGGCTACTTTAAAACATTGGCAAAGTTAAGTGGCTTTGTTGCGCATTGAAGCCTACAAGTCCTTTAATCGGTTGTATATTGATGACTTGTTCTACGACCGTGGTTAATAGCACATTCAAGCGCATTATTGAGCCCCCCCGTGTTATGTTAACAACGAAGTTATGAAGGCTAGCGCGATGCTTATTGTGGTCTATGTAGATTAATGTTGTTGGGCTTTTATGCGATTTGAACAATTATAGTGAAGATAAGTATGATTTGCCGTTGATAAAATGAAGATGTTTAAAATGGATAGTCCATTGGCCTCTGAGATTATGGTTGACCAGGTATGTTTGTTGGTTTTGATGATAGGATTGCCTGACTGATGCTGTTCTACCAGACATTAATTAGTGATGCATTGATTTTCTATGCAAGTTCAAATTTTCCATGCTTTGCAGCATGAAACACACTTTCACTATCTAGCGATTATTAACCATTTAATTCAGCCTCTCGATCCTTCAATATTCTTGAACGATAAATCCTTTCAAAAATAATTTTTTAATAACCTACTAAACCAGAAATCTCTTAATCGACTATTAGGCTATTGGTAATAAGATTAACCTCTTCCATGCAAACGATACTGCATGAAAAAGAAATGCCTAAACATGCATGAGTACAAATGTTTCTTATTTTATGTTATGTTATGTTATGTTATGTTATGTTATGTTATGTTATGTTATGTTATGTTATGTTATGTTATGTTATGTTATGTTATGTTATGTTATGTTATGTTATGTTATGTTATGTTATGTTATGTTATGTTATGTTATGTTATGTTATGTTATGTTATGTCATGTCATGTCATGTCATGTCATGTCCTGTTATGTTATGTTATGTTATGTTATGTTATGCTTTGTTATGTTATGTTATGTTATGTTATGTTATTTTATGTTATGTTATGTTATGTCATGTCATGTCATGTCATGTCATGTTATGTCATGTCATGTTATGTTATGTTATGTTATGTTATGTTATGTTATGTTATGTTATGTTATGTTATGTCATGTCATGTTATGTTATGTTATGCTATGTCATGTCATGTTATGTTATGTCATGTCATGTTATGTTATGTTATGCTATGTCATGTCATGTTATGTTATGTTATGTTATGTTATGTTATGTTATGTTATGTTATGTTATGTTATGTTATGTTATGTTATGCTATGTTATGTTATGTCATGTTATGTCATGTTATGTCATGTCATGTCATGTTATGTCATGTCATGTTATGTTATGCTATGTTATGTTATGTTATGTTATGTTATGTTATGTTATGTTATGTTATGTTATGTTATGTTATGTTTTATTATTATGTTTTATTTTACGTCCTGGTAATTATGTCCGGTTTGTTTCGTTTTTTGTTCTTTATTGTTCAATGCACATTGTTGGTTGTTTATTATCCCGCGCTGGACTTCACTTAATGAATCGCCGTCATTTAAATGACTTGATTATAGACATTGAAGGCGGTGTTTTATGTCGTTGAATGTTACAGGTTGCCGAATGAATTATCATGCCATGAGAAGCTTTTCATGGAAAAGCACCCATGCCTTTGAAAATCAGCCTTGTCGAATTGATGCACTGAAAACAAATACAAATCTCATCATCTGTTTGGTTGACCATGGTAAAGTTGCGAATGACTAACGTGGATAATCGTTAATTGTCTTTCTGATAATATTCAAAATGCATTAATGATACAGGCTAAATTTCATTTATAATTGTTAGAGATTTCCCCATTTTCATGATTACTCTACTTCAAAGCTGAACCATCAATATTATAAGAAAGAAATATAAGCAGTGCATGTTTGAAACAATTTGCAAAATTAATAATTTGAAGAAACATTTGACAAAACACTTTGCTTATTTTCACGTTTGTTGTATTGCTTTTATTTTGTCACACGAGGCCCTTTTCCCTTTCCAAAAAAAAGGTGCTTGTGAACCGTGCCAGCTTGGAAGTAGACTTCAAACTTGTGGGCACGGAAACTTAAACTAAAGCCAAATATGTCATTTTTTTGTTATTTTGGTCCGACTCATATCGATCATTTGACACTGTTTTAAAGGTGCATCTAAAACAAACTAAGATTACTCATCTCGCTGCTTTAAGTGATCGAATTTTGAAATGGCGGTATGCAAACTCCACAACTACCGAAGAATTTCTGTTACTAAATATTTTCTCCTGTCTATAAGTTGGGGAAAACGTTTAACAGTGGAATGCAGTTCCGGTGCTCATGTGCCTTGAACTGCTCTGTCACGTTATTTCAAATGTTCCTATCTTCTAGAATTTACAATGTTTTTCATTATGGCAAACGAATGGCTTTGATTTTTGTAATTGATGTTTTCTTCAATGCCAATCTTCTCTACTGCAACCGTGGAATTTTCATGTTTCCAGATCTCTGACAGTTTTAAGAAACTGTTGACAGACGCACGTAAACCAGAGAAAATAAGACTTATTTCTAATATTAATTTCACTAATTCTAATATTCGTTCCTTGTTTTCACTTTCTTTTCTTCGCATTTCTAAGACCCAGGGCATGATTGTTCAGTATTGCTGCAGACAGGAGACAATGAATAGGCAATAGCAATTGTTCACAAAACAATACAGGAAAACAGTAATGAAGGCGTGATTAATTGAAAACTAAAAGTTTTAATATGGATGAATTTCAGTCTATTTTTTGCGGAACAGCTGTGTGTTGTAATTACATTATATCTTCATGCATCAATTGACATGTCCATCTTCCAAACATAATCAAGACAATTTAATATTATGCAATTGTCAAAAAAATGTAACTTTTTTCAAACAAAAGCTGCTATCTCTGTGTCTTAATTTTTTGTTCTAAAAATAACAATGTTTATTTATTCTTAAAATCTACCATTTTTGCTTTATTCTGAAAATTACAATGTTTCTTTTTTGTTGAAATTTACAACTTTTGCTATATCCTAAAATTTGACCTGACACATTACCACATGAGCTACTCTATAATCTCAAGGGAAACGATGCATAAGGGAGCAAAATAAATTTGACTTCCCATTTGCAAAGAAAGGTGATAAAAATTTCAGTAATGTTATCTATACACAACCATGGCAAAAGCTCGATACGGGAAACCTGCAAAAATTACATAGTCTACACATCTGAATACTTATTTGCCATTGGGATTCATGTTAACGGGATTTCCGTCTGCATGAAGGTACAAAATTCCTTTATCCGATACCAATTTGTTAGGAGAATGGAGTTTATTTTCCTGATTGGATTTTACAACCAGGACAAGGGTGACTGGGCGCTAATTTGTAGAAGCAAGAAACATATTCTCCATCTTCTCAAGTGGTTTTTTTACAACTGTGCGCTCTTTAGCCTCTTGCCTATATTCAGGCGCTTCATACTCTACTTCAAGTTTACTAAACTATGCTGCTGTTTGCACAATTCAATGTCTTGTTCAAAATCATCCCTTTAGACAGTACAACAACAGTTCTTGTTCTTCTCCTTGTTATTCTAGTTCAGTTTATGTTATCATAAGAGAATTTTAATAATTTTAGCTTTAGTAGTCAAGCCATTTATGTTTGAGGGCAATATTTACTGCTTAAACATGATGCTGCATCGGAGAAACAGGACATACAAACCATATAGATCATCTGTTGACTGCAATATTATTTGTTGCTAATGGATACACGTTAATAATTGAGCACCTGGGCCTAGCTGACGGCGTCAACATAATGATAAACAACAGCGCTATGCTTGATCACTGGTGGCAATAGATTTTACCCGTTAATCTCAAGGATCTAAATATTCTTTGAAATCATTGCAAACTTCAGAAACTACTGTCATCAATGAGTGCATAAATGATAAATTTAAGAGTCATTAAAGAAAAGCATAATGAAAAGGGTGTGGTGCCCATTTTAATCGCCTATCGGCAATTTTAAAAGAAACTCTCATAGGAAAAATTATCCATGCTAAAGATTGAGCCATGATGATATTGCTTAAGAAGCCAACTAAAAATTTGACCAGTTTCCCTAAGGATTTAATGGTATACTGTATTCCATAGTTATAAGTTATCACAGAGAGCTTTGTTCTTCTGATAAATGCTTTTGGTTTTAGATTTTGGAAGCAAAGATCCAAGTTTCCTTGCCATCTCTACATACATTCATTTAGGCGTGTTGAGTATTTATTGAGGATAACTGAGTATCCAGTAAATCATTCTCAATCGAATGAATTATCAATCCCGCTGATTTATTAATAGACCACATAATTCTTTCACTATTTGTGTTTTACTGGAGTAAGTTCTTCTTTCTTTCCAGTCGTCGTCATCAAGTACACCATCGAGAAAGAAGAAATGTACATGGATTATTCCACATAATAGCAACATTAAAATTATATGGGATTGGTTTGTTTTGATACTTGTTTTGTATACTGCTGTGCAGATCCCATACCAAGCTGCATTTCCTTCCAAAGGTCAGCATATGAATAAAGCTGGTGGCGTTTTTCATTCTCCAACGACTGCACCAGAGATTGCCGGCTATGTTGTCGATGGATTTTTCCTGCTTGACATATTTGTGAACTTCTTAACGACATACCCAGAATCTGAGACTGAGGAAATCGTGACGAACCATCGCAAAATTGCAATTCATTATCTAAAAACATGGTTTACGGTAGATTTCATTGCTGTTATACCGTTTGACTGGTTTATTGATGAGATCAGACCTGAATCGGAAGATGTAAGTTTTACTAAAAAAGGGTAACAATTTTCAACTCATGTCTCCCCTTCCTCAAAAGCACAGATTTGCGCAAAGGTATTTTTTGGTCCACGGTGACCTAGAATGAATGAATGAATGAATGAATGAATGAATGAATGAATGAATGAATGAATGAATGAATGAATGAATGAATGAGTGAATGAATGAATGAATGAATGAATGAATGAATGAATGAATGAATGAATGAATGAATGAATGAATGAATGAGTGAATGAATGAATGAATGAATGAATGAATGAATGAATGAATGAATGAATGAATGAATGATTGATTGAATAAATGAGTGAATGAATGAATAAATGAATGATAGTAAGAGTTTTAATTTTTGAAATTTCGAGTATGTCAATTTTCAGTTTTTTTATCATTCTGATTCCACTGCATACAACTCAAAGTGCTTATCTAAAGGGAGAAAATCTACTCTCGGATAAAAGAAGTCAGACTGCTTCTTGTGGTCAGAGACATAATCTTGATAATTTTTTCATAACATATTCCCTTGCCCTTATCTACAATCATTGTGTAAATTTAACAATCCTTGACAGTCATCGTCTTACTGACCAATTTTTCTTTCTATCAGACTGCAACACTCTTTGGTTTGTTAAAAAGTGCTCGTCTTCTGCGACTTTTTCGAGTTGCTAGAAAACTCGATCGCTACTCCGAATATGGCGTTGCTGTGCTTTTTCTATTGATGTCCATGTTCACATTGCTTGCTCATTGGCTAGCCTGCATTTGGCATGTGATTGGTGATAAGCAGCCAAAGACCGCTTCAGGATGGCTGCAACTGCAAGCAGCGGACATTGGAACACCTATCATTAACGGGACAATAACAACCGCAAATGGTTCCAAATACATTGCATCGCTATATTTTATTTTGTCATCATTAACGAGTGTTGGATTTGGAAATGTATCCGCAAATACCAAATATGAACAACTTTTCATGATTGTTGTCATGCTTCTTGGAGGTTTGTTTTCTTCCTTGTTTATCTTGAGTCTCAAGGCCTCTTAATGCAAGTGGAACTTCTCGGACAAGCCAGATAGCCGCCATCAATGGTGAAATCTGGCAAACACAGCGATTTCTACTGTCTTTGCTGTATTGCAACACATTTGAAGAGAACGCAGAGGCCAGATTTTTGCCAAAAATTTAAGAACATCCTATAAACCTGCCCTGTTGTCCATCACAGCAACAATCATATATATGGTATGTGACTTCTGTTCGTGAAACCATTCTCTATTCTGCATTAAAAAAATACAGAAAAACCACTTCCCAATCTATCCTTCAATAGTTTCAGAAACGTAAGCTTGTTGTAAGAAAATCCATGTTATAATAAAATCAGCATTTAAAACATTTTTGCTTCGAATATCAAGCATGGGCAATAATTGTCTAATTTGCAGGAAAAAGTGCAGGGTAAATTAGGACTAGTTTGATAAAAAGTGAAAATTCCCCTCCAAGTGTAACTACCATCAAAAACTTGTTGTGATGCCATCCGCGCGGAATATAAACTTCTACGATGCAAACGATATTCAATGAGGCAACACTGGCAGGTTAAATGAGACTATAAAATTTAGTGGTCCCTTGCTATCATTAGCAAACCAAATGATTTTCCACTGCCCCATTTCATGACACTTCAAGAAAGAAACAAAGTCAACAGTAGTTTTAATGATAGAGGAGGGTGAAATTAATGCAAAGGTTAAGATGTTTGATAACGAGTGCCCACTATACAGCACGTCACATAACAAATCGACTCGGTGCGATCCATGGTACATTTCAAAATACATTATCATTTTTCGTTATTAGAGTTATACTTATGCATGAATTTGCACCAGAGGTTACAAAATAACAAGAGTTACTTTTTTTTGACATATTTGCAATGAAGAGAAAAATCTAGAAATAAATCATTTGACAAGAAAGCTACACACCATACACAAAAACCAATTGACCGCTACGCCTTTTAGTCGGTACATCGGTGAATTGATCCTAGCTATCATTCCCTACACGTAATACTGGTACATTAATCAATTAACTAAACAGTTCTGATTGTCCACCTTTGATAGCCTGGATACCTTCATAACATTTTCTACCTCCTACATTGTCAATAAAGCAAGTATTGATAACTCAAATACCCTTACTATCATTTTCTACCTTCGTTATTGTCATTCATTCAAGCATTTGATGATTGAATTGCCACATCTTGATTTGCAGCATTGATGTATGCAACAGTGTTTGGTAACATGGTCGCTATTGTGCAAAGGTTGTATTCAAAGGCTTCTCGATTCCACACAGAAATGAATATAATCAAAGAATTTCTCCGGTTTTACAAGATACCTGAAGATCTTCGGAGATCCATACAAACGTATGTTAGACAAGAATGGACGTTTACAGAAGGTGTCGATGTACAAAAGGTAATTATCTAGAAATACTGAAGACTACCAAGTAATAAAACGCTATTTTGCTAAGATCTTTCTTGAGCTGCATCTTTTAATGTTAATTGCAAATTACTGAATGTATGTGCAGAGAGCAGATTCTAAAGTTCCTAGATTTATGCTGCACCTCTTCATCGCTTTGCACCACAAACTATCTGACACAGAGGCAGTTCTACGTTCTATAAACTGGAGTTAATTATTTAACAAGTTTCCTTAACACAAGAAAATTCTATTTTGGGTAAGGAAATATCAAAAAAGGCACCACTGGCGGCATGATCTGTGCGCTAAAGGTCCCTTTTGACAGAAAGAGACCGAACGAGGAGGTGAATATGGAATTATTTTAAATGTTTACCGATTGACTTCGACATCTAATGTTTTCAAAATTTTCTGAAAACTTCAAAGTTTGCACAAACGTTTGCAAGTTGTTTTGACATTTATTTCAAAAGTTACAAAGAAATCCGATCCAGCATAATAAATTTCTTTAGCCTCAATCCACAAAGGCAGAAAAACCCACAACCGAAAAGCATCCAGTTAAGAATTTTCAAACGATTGAAATTCTTTTTCGTTG
Organism: Catostylus mosaicus; assembly: GCA_964019065.1. Classification (NCBI taxonomy): domain Eukaryota; kingdom Metazoa; phylum Cnidaria; class Scyphozoa; order Rhizostomeae; family Catostylidae; genus Catostylus; species Catostylus mosaicus. Next base: position 3,194,901 of record OZ025186.1, read on the forward strand.
TGCAGGTGTTAAAACAGTTTCCGATGAGTTTACAGATGGACATCTGTTTTGAACTATACCAAGGATTGTTCTCTGAAGTAAAAGCTTTGCAAGGTGCTACTGTGAGCTGTATGCGAACAATGGGCAGAAAGTTTAGAACAATGCATTTGCAAGTTGGTCATTACATCTTAAAGCAAGGAGATCAAGTAGACTGCCTGTACATAATTGGAAGGGGTGCGATGGAGATCATAAAAGATGGGGAGTTGGTTACCTTGTTGGGTATGTTAACAGCTAGAATTTAGCTGTTTTTTATTATACTGAATATGCATGCTGATAACAATCTTTGTAATCGAAGTATTATAAGAAATTTCCTGTATAGCTGGATTCTAACAAATGCTTATGCAAAGTGCTGAAACTGGAATTAATGTGGTAGGAATTGATGCGAGGAAAACACGTGAGAAGAATCCCAGGACAGTATATTTCATGGTTGGAGGAGCAAAAAAATAATCTTATAGCAAAGACCATTCAATTTCCGTATCGCTTTTTAGTACATGGCTATTTTCAGCTGCGATTACAATAACTTTCATTTCTCAATCTAACGTTGTCTATTGTTAGAAATGTTTGAAATGTTACTTGCATCACTGTTTTCCTTATAGCCAAGCATACGATGGTTGGATATGATTTCAAAACCAAACCAATGTATCCGAAAGCGAATTCCGATTTAAGAGCATCGACTTCTTTGGAACTGCATTATATTCACAAGGACGATTTACAGCAGATACTCCGAGCATATCAAAAATTCGAACTCTATTTCATGGAAAATTTCGTACCAGCCTATAACATATGTGATGAGTTTGAGGTAAGATTGCACATCCCACTTCCAATTTCATGTAACTTAGGAAATATGAAACCGATCACTATTTGTAGAAATTAATGCAAGTGAATGATACGAATGAATTAATGTTTTGAATTGTGTATATTTTTTTTCTGAAAAGGGATGTGTTATTTTTTGACTTGACATTAGAAATTGTAAATGCTAATTTTTAATTAGTTTATGCAGATGGCAGTATTATGAATATGATAAATCAATTTAATCAAAGACAATATCAAATATGACAAAAATTTAAGGTATAATTTTATTTTCCGATGGCTTTTTTTTTAATTAACTATCTATATTGCAGGAAGGACTGGTAAGACCATCAAGAACAAAGGCCAAATTGCATTTAGGAGCCATTGCTAAAACTGCTTTGCGCTTTTCGTTCTTGAAGTTTAAAGCTAGGAACAATTTAGAAATGCGTCCTGATCCAGATGAAGACATTGATCAAATTGCAGCTGACTCATCACCAGGTTTATCTATTCCCAATGGACACGCTTTAAAGAAGGAAATCAATTCTAATGAAAATGAACCATCCAACATAGTTTCAAGTATTTCCATGGGGACTCCTAGCATAGTTATTGATGCTCCAATCTCGCCGGAGCCTGAGCGAAAAGTGGAGAATGTTGAGAATCGCAATGAACGCGAAATTGAAAAGCTTAATGGACTTGAAAATCGAATATGCCGAATTGAAAAGCAAGTTTTGCAATTTAAAAACACATTTGATGTGCAAATGAAGACAATGCTAGATATGTTGGGAGATTTGAAAGAACAGATGGACAATAAAGAAATTGTCACCAATGTTGACTCTTGTCGAAGTAACTTCCAAATTGAAACTGCAGCCTCTGAATCAGATACAATGACATCATTTTTCTGATGAATACGGATGGTTTTGAGCACTGCAAATGGCTGGCTTCAACGAGGTATCTTAGAGGATCACGAGGGACAAAATGTTTTTCAATCTTATCTGCAGATTTTTAGAGGAAGCCATCTAGAAACGCCATGATTTAGAACCCATAAACGTTGTTGTGAAAAGGACAACGAAAAGATTAGGCGCTTGAGTTCAACTGCTGATCTTGAATCACAATTCAAATAGAGAAGCATTTTTGCCTTCATTCCTGATACAACAAATAACTAAGATTTCCTGTTAATTGAGGAACAGTGGCATGGTAGCACACATTTTGCAGAGGTAGCTAAATAACACTCGGCGTACTTTTTGTTAAAGCCTTCTCATGTTTTAACAGTGCATTAACAGGACAGGGTTAAAATCTTCTGTCAGAAAGGTTTTGACGTTGTCAAAATGTTTGGTATCAGTGTTTGGTCCATACATTGGCACTCCAATCTGCCAGACATCGTATCTATTCAATGATGTGACAGAAATACGATTTTTACCTTTGCCATGCTTTATATATTACTTGATACATAGCAATTCACATATAAACCCATTATGAGTTCCGCTGTATAGTATCGCCACTTTCTTTGTCATTGGAATGTTTTTTCATGACTTAATTAAATAACAGTCGCAAAAGGATTTCGTCAGGGTCTTTTGTAAATTGCATATTTACCTTCATTCATCGCCTACCCACTCACATTCGCGGTACGGGAGCCACAAGTCCCTGGCCCGGTGTCGCCATGCCACTGGTAAATAATTCTATTTCTGTAAGAAACACCGCGAAATGGAAGCAGTTGGTTCATTTTGCTTGTTTAGAAGCAACGGGGTCACACAACACGTGTTTGACCGTAACAAAAGAGCACTAGATTGATGACGTCATACTTTATAGAAATGATAATAGAAATTAAAGAATTAAGTTGTAAATATAATTCACATGCCATGAGCTACCTTGCCTTAGTTTATGAATTAAAGATTAATGATTTTATGGACTTCTCTCCTGATTCAGAAAAAGCTTCAGTAATTTCGCAAAACGATGACAGAAAAGCAAATCCTGCAAAACCTTCATAATATGATATATTTTTTTGTCCAGAAATACAAAATTTTGAGTTTTTAAAGTCTGAAATATAGCAATCTACTTTCAGATGTTGAATCTGTCCTATCAGTTTTTGAAACGTTTTCTATATTTCATTCGTTGCGTTGCGAAATAATTATGGATTGCTGTCATCTGGGAATTTAGGAGAGGAATTTACATTTAGTGCCAATTAGCTAGTTTTATTAGTACTATATGAATAAGATAGTCAGTATTCTTTTTAATTCATAATTGTAAATACGTTGATACGACAAACTGTTTAGTTCGCGCAGAATAATTGACAGATGGAAAGGAAGAGAGAATAATGGTAAGGGACAAGAATGTGTCAATGGGCGATTGTATAAGTAAATAAATCGAAGACGGAAGGAAGGAAGGAAGGAAGGAAGGAAGGAAGGAAGGAAGGAAGGAAGGAAGGAAGGAAGGAAGGAAGGAAGGAAGGAAGGAAGGAAGGAAGGAAGGAAGGAAGGAAGGAAGGAAGGAAGGAAGGAAGGAAGGAAGGAAGGAAGGAAGGAAGGAAGGAAGGAAGGAAGGAAGGAAGGAAGGAAGGAAGGAAGGAAGGAAGGAAGGAAGGAAGGAAGGAAGGAAGGAAGGAATCAAATGTGTGTTCAGGCATCAAATGCACCCCTTTGAAAGCAAAAAAAATGATTTAAAATATAGAATGTGGTTGTTTCATAAGAACTCCACTGTCCTTTCTCTCCAGAGATAATATGTATCAGCATAAATCGAGACGTGAATGAAAAGATTTCATTGATTGGTGAATAGAATTAAGCATGACTCATCGTTTATGCTTTATGAGCATACTGAGCACTCCATTCTATTCCTCCAAAGTCATTTTGCATTTCGTTATAGAAAGCTGCCATCGACAAAACATGGAGCAAATTAGAAGATTAGATTAGGATTGATGTATTGCTGTGTTTGAATTAGTGCGCTAAATTACAAATTAATCCGTTAGATTGTTACTTAAGCTTCAAATATTGGTGGTCAGTATAAATTATTTATCGTAGCTAAAGGACATAATTTATCAACCGTTGCACGATATTTTTCTCCGAGAAGTAAAAATTGTAAATAGGCATTATTTATGAATATGTATGACATGTGGAAAATGCATTGCTGAGAACTGGTTTAATATATTTAATGATAAGTCTTATTGCATATCACCTCTTTATTTTATGTTGTTTGTTATCGTAATAGGTCTCACATTTGCCTTTAACTCTTACCATTTAGGGGGGGGGGGGGGGGGAGTGTCTTCTAAATTCATCGCAGGATTTTGATACGCTTGCCGACTTCGACTCTTACCAATTGGGGGTGGAGGTGACTTCTACACGCATTGCAAGGTTTTCACGCACCTGTTTATTACGCCCTCAGTTTATTTGACATGTTATTTCATCCTTGAAAATAGAATTTAAATCTTTCTCTGAAATAATCATCATCATAATTATAACATAACATTAACTATTTTGCAGTTGGTTAATGTAGACTTAACTTAGACCAGCTATTTACATAAATTCATACCAAACTAAGTGCAAATATAGCATGTGCATCTATTACCATCCAAAATGCATACTTCGGTTTCAGAGATTTTTCGGGGGGTTCTAAGTTTTATACGACCGTCTAAATCTTATACATTAAACTCCCTCTAAAAATAGTTTAGAACATTAAGGATAGATTTTTTTGGTCTTGTCGAAGGCCCTGGATAGTAATATAGATAATTAATGTAATGCATCAGTGATGTAATAATCTTTTTCTAAATAGTGTTGAAAAAGTAATGTAATGCATCAGTAATAGATGTTGATAGTAATTGGGATAGTAATATGCAGTAATCTACGCATCTTTGTAGATAGTAATAGTAATGTATCAGTAATAGAATTATAACTGATGCATGACTAAAAAGTTTTATGTAGGCAACTAGTACACAGCAATGACAAAGATCTCGACCAACCCATCCACTATACTTTCTGAAAACAGGAGCTGGGTCGTGCATAGATGCAAAGGCAGAGATATTTTGACAAATTGCATAAGGGCGCGGAACCGAGACTTGCCACTTGGACAATTAAGCATTCTTGGGCAAGACGCTAAGACCAAATGTACCTCCCTCCATCTTGGAGTATAATTGGATATTTGGCTCATAGTTATTTACCCCCAATGCATGCTGCCCTATGTCATTGTGTGTAGGGACCTCGTGTATAACGTTAATTAGGAATTCTGACCAAAAGCAGTGATGGAAGTGGTGTACGTGTGCCAACAACTGGGAGAAGCGGGTTGATCGAAGTCTTTTCATAAAACGCCTAACAATCTAGACTAACTCATTTCTATCAGATGAAATAACATATTACTGCTAGCCTTCATAACAATTCTTAAATTTTTTGTCATGTGAAGCCATTGTATTTATCATTAACATGGGAATTGTGAACTCTACAAATGTATTCTCACTGGACTTAACATTTCCTCAAATTAACGGCCTTATAGTTGTTTGTCTCAACTAGTTAGCTGTGTAATATGGCGGTGCAAAACTTGTGGAGCGTTGATAAAGTTATAACTGTTCTGTTTTCAATGGAAACAACATACAAACGGCATATAGAACTACCTGGCAAACATACCTAGCGACAATAATTTCTCGTACACCATGGAGAACAGTTGCAAGTTTTATTGGACCATTTCTTGCAAATTATTTTCTTTGTTTCATTTTGAAGCTAGGTTTTTAGAAAGTAAATAAATCTCAGGTTTGAAGGAAACGAGTTTTGCTGGAAGGAAATTTGCTGGAACAAGGAATTGATTTGAAAGACGTTCATCTACAAGCAAACCAAGAATCGAAATCGAGATCATCTTTTGAAGAATCTGCCAAGTAACTGGTGAGTTAAAGTAATTTATACCATTCATTAGACCGTACTAGCTATGTTTTTTATACACGTGTCATGGGCACGCCCTTCAATTTTTTGCATGGGCTTAGAAATTAATCCATGTTACTAATGGAGGCTACCGACGTCACAGGATGGAAAGAGGTTCAGTTGAGGGTTCTAAACTGACTTTCTAGGCATTTTTAATATTCGCTATTATCAAGCCCAGGAGCCCATCCCAAATCTTCACCTATGCACCCATGATCCATGTTTGTACGATACTTCAATTTACGCATGAAGTAGCCCTGTGTTTCAGTGCAAATATTAGCAAACATAGTTATTTTTCACTTTTGGTTGGATTTCTTAGAAACTGTGTAACAAGTTAAAACCATTTGACAGAAAACAACCGAAATTTAAAAGAAACCGATTGAAGGGCCTCAACAGCTTAAGAAATTCACTTCAAATGGTTATGTGTAATTCGACTAAAAAACCAAGCTATCTTCCTGAAACTATAACATTTTCCTCCAAATTTGCCTATTTTTCGAGATAAAGTTGTTGATTCTAACATTCTTTCAGCAGATGTATTTTTTTACTTCTTGTTTTGGCTAGGCCTTGATAGAAAAGCGTAACAAAAACTGTCTCACACAACCCCTATCACCTATCAGCATGAAAATTTATGGAATCAGAGTGTAAAAACCGCATGCAAGGATATTTTACTCAAACTTAAGACTAGACTCATATATCTCGACAACCTTGGACTACTTTAAAATTCAAAACATCCTCTTTTTTGTGTCAAACCAGAAAGTTAAAAAAATGATTACGCATGCCGCAAAATAGACACGTGACATAATAAGATGTAATAGTCATGCAATGTTTTGCAACTGATAAAAACCAAGTAACTGCCCTATATTCTAACAAAAGATTTTTGCCAGCAACAAAAATGACAGGTTGTGATGGAGCACCTTGGCGATTTATTCTGCCACCTGATCTCACAACAGGTGCTTTTCAAATGTTAAAAGCCGAAAGTGGTTTCAGCAATATAAGTTTATTTACTTGTAAGATTTTTAAAGAGTTTCTCCATCGTTTGATAAAAACTGAATGGAGAAGTGCCACAAATTCGCGGTAAATCCTGTGCAACCCATTTACATTCAGCCACAAGCAATAGTAGTACCGTATCGATCAGCTGAAATTTCTTGAAATGTGGTGTAGACCTTTGTATGGAATGAGACTTATTTAAAAAGAGAGTATTAGAATATGCTGCAAGGTATACTTGGGACTCTTTGAAACCCTCAATATCTAAGAATATTAATATTTTTTGGAAGATTCGTGTGATGATTACATTTAACGGGAAACTCTGGTGCAGCAACATTCAAGAATTGTTGTAATAATAATATCTAAAACTTAAATTCTCTACTTTTTATTTCTATCGATGTGATTGAAAACCAATTCAAAGAACGCTGTTATGAATTTGCCAACTCAAATTCATTTCCAGGAGCCATCAAAGCAAAATATTTTTCGGGTTAGCAGAGATCGTGAGATGCCTTAGAAGAATACGATACGCGTCTATGTGGTCACACTCGTTTTCAACCCTTTCATCTCTGGAGGGACCGCATGGCCCTTATATCTCCAGCCAGAATTATTTCTTCTTAGAAGGGAGGGCTCACGTTCCAACAGCATGATTCATTTGTAGCCCAACAAATTTTAAGGTTTCTTTTTTAAACATAATAAATAAATGTACCCCCCTTGCAATCTGACTAAACGCATTAGTTGCTACTGTAAAATTGTATTAACATCGGGAGTGAAATAGCTACGGGTTAAGTCAATGCACCAATTGAGAAAAAGCCATAAAAGGAATTAAATCAGTGTTAATGTTTAATATAAAACAACATACATTTACTTCTTTGAAATAAGAAGAAGGTTATGGTATTAATAATATCTAAAATGAAGATACATACTCTGATGTAAGCAGTCGATCAGTGATGCAATTGATACAGTTGCGATACAAAACAGTTAAACTACAGAGAATAAGTACAGTTTTTAAGATGATATTTCAACGTATTCATACTCTTGACCAATATCCAGGATGCTTATATCATCTAGATGCTTGACTATAACGGGTAATTTGTCTTATTTTGTATTCACGTGGTTGTCGAGGAAAATTATCTCAAAAATGGAGCAGATTTCCAAAGTAGTAAGGACCACAGGTTGATCGGAAGAGGGCCGCTTTGTAATGATGAATAACAATATCCAATTAAGCCAATACCTATGATGACTAGCTGCCAGCTCTAGTGTATCATTTCTTGTTTTTCTACTGCACGATCAGTTTCTAATATTTTCTATCTTCGCTAAACAGATATATCAATTAGATCTGCAGCTACAGGGCTGTAGTTTTATGGTGGTTCATGGGAAAGGGATCTACAGCATTAGAGCAAATGAAATCAGGGCATATCATCAAGCTGTTCCGGTTATAAGATCATAGACCTTGAATTTATGATCTCTCTAAGAGTATCTCCATACGCAGTTTTTACGATTAATAGATTTTTCAAAATTGCTGTAATTAAGATAGGGCTATAATTTTAAATCAGTGGCTTTGTGATTGGGGAGGGCAGGGACTCTTTCTGTTCTAAAGATTGTCAGATATATTTGAATTTGGCAGATTTATCAGAAGCATTTGAAGTAAAATATCACATTTTCTGCGCATATTTTAAACAGAACATTACAGTCACAACATTATGATTTTTGTTTTGTGTATCATTATGACTTTTTTAACAATTTACAGGGTGCATTCATGATTGATTTACTCAAATTAAATCGACACTCTAATAACCTACGTAACCATCTGATGACCATCTGATTGGCCATGCCGAGTTACGATACCATTCAGACTACTTTGAAAACGCCTAAAATTAGACTAAGAAGCAATTTTTGTTGAATGATAATTACCTTATTCCTGGTGTACCCCAGGGGTGTTTAGAGCTGAGAACCATAAGGGGGCCTTCCAAAACTCGCAAGTCTAACTAGGTCGTTATGTTAAGTCAAGATGGTCTTAGTCTTAGAAGCAGCTGTAGTTTGATTACTGCTATACTAGCTTTGCGATTGTAGGATTTCTTGCAATCAAAACTTAAACAAGATTGCGACAATCCTTTTTTTAAAATACCCCTGAATGTGATTACATATGTCGTCTTTATAGTGTTTAGGATGTTGTATTATGAATGAATATTGAACTGGTTCAAGGCTCTTTTTATAACAGCACATTCTACTCTGACATGGTTACCCTGTTTAATTATGAATATTAATTAGTTTTTTCATATTTTCTGCCATTTTGGTAATATTCATGCAGAAGTGGCGCTATGAGGGTGTAAGAGTATCGCCTCCCACCCAAGTTATAATGAAGTGGCATTTCACTCGGCAAAATCAACATTTTCTTTTGTTCGCTGGGTCCACAAAAAAAAGAAGTAAAAAACAATGGTTGGTTTGCTAACTTTTATTCGGCAACTTGGCATCATACACCCTAAGAAATCTTCTAGCACCGCGCCTGTAATTATTTTCTATCGTAGATTACTAATTCCAAACCTTAACTCATATAGTTAATGCTATTCAAAGCTATGTTATCCGAGACAAACTTCTGTTGTCAGAACAAGAATTAGCGTTTCTGATAGAAGCTTTGAGCTGGTAATAATAGCATGTTTAAGAATTTGTATAACACATGTATTGCCAGTATGTCACGCCATTCACAGGCAGGTGAAATATTCCAAATTATGCTCATTTTCAACTACTTCTGGTTTGATTTTTCGAATATATTTGTTCAGATGGAGGTTAACGACTCTGACCGTAATTCCAATAGCCCTTTCGTGGATCAGCTGAGATTAGAGTCATACCATGATTCCCATTAAGATCGTAGTGAATACATTCTAGACATCGCACCATATAAATTTACATCTTCATTTTACTTTAAATATGCATTACTATTCTAGAGATCAAAAGCTGCTCTCAATCTTGATGATTGCATAAATACTGCAAGTAATGAAATGAAAACAGCAAGTGCTAGCACAATAATGAAAAATCTGTTAAATATAATGGCACTAGTCATCCATTCTGTTCTCATTACGTATTTTCTTTGATCTCGTAGCAAAACATTTGCAATCGCTACAATTGGACTGGTCTCCTTTGGGGATAGGATTTGACCAAAGACCTCCTTAACAGTGATCCTTCTTTGCATTCGATTTCGTAACGTGTCCCAATGCCGTCGGGCAAATAAAACTTTTGGATCCAGTATATTCGACTGCTTATCCCCTCTTCCTGCTATACTTCTCTTCTTTACAACATCATTTTTCTCGCCATTGCCTATCTCAACTTCTGTTTCTGTATCAGTACTTGTGCCTGTCCCCTCGTTATTATTCGATTTCAGTTGTTTACTTTCCCACCTATTCAACGCAGGCATCTCCTTTATCGTGGACGAGGTGCTTTTCTCCCGGTCATCAGAAATCTCTGTATCTAAAGTTTCTCTGCTGACAGTCGTTGTCTCTGTGATCAATTCTGCAGTGCTTTCTAAACTTTCCTCTTCATTGATATCAACTAATTCTATTTCATCATAGGATCGTCGAGTTTTGATCACTGAATTGTTTACAGAACCACTGCTACCCGATGCATCTATGCTTGCTTCTGCTCGAATTTCAACACCTGATTGCTCGACGGCATCGTTCTTAGATGGGTTCAATTGTTCTGATTGCTCGTTAGTAGTGCTTTGATTAATATTAGTCTCAACAGTTTTATTTGCAGTCTTATTTGCCTCATCTTTTCCCTTGCTACTATTGACTGAAGCTCTTCTGCTTGACGCATTGCTTGATTTCCTCATGCTCTCTTGTTTTTCTTGTTGATCACTTTGGGTATTTTTATCCTCAGCAACTTCAATTTGTCTTGCTTCAGAATCTTTTAGATGCAAGTCTAAACTTTTTGATTGGGCTAGTGTTGTCGATGATCTTCTTTTCTTTTCTTTAGCACCAGTCTTCTCCAAGTCTTCGCCATCAAGGCGTAGACTGGCTTTTGCTCGTAACTGGAATTGTTTGACATTTTTTCTACGCGTCCAAGTTGCGAGGACGCTGTCAGTATATGGACGAGCTGATAAAGTTTTTGATAACGGACCTCCGTTATTTCCCGAAGTTTTAAATTCGCCTGCGAAAACGGTCTGAGCTCGTTTTAAATGGCCCCGTTCCTTATTGTCAGCTTGATTTTTCACCATTTCATCGAACTGCACAAGCTTTTCTTTTCCTGCACCAGAAATATTGCTACAATCGTCTTCTGCACGAAAAAAGGAACAAATTAGTTTTAAACACCCTTTTCAATACTTACTAATGTACATCGTTTTGTTCCGGTTGCTTTATGTTACAGTGACTGAAAACAACTAAATGCGAGTTTTGAAATGAAAATTGCTTCAAAATGACAATGGCCTGGAACTTTCAATGAACCAAAGGGAGTAATACGACATGAACTTGATGCTAGCACAGAAAAGGACCTTAGTTTATGATGATGCTAGTCTTAAATGTAATCTGAAGACAGTGCCAGACTCAGCTGGATGCCAACATTGAGGTGACTCTAATCCAACTGCATTTTTTGGTATAATACATCAGACAGAGCTTATCTTAACTTGATGCTCATATCGATCTGACGAATAACTTGTCTCAGAAAATCTTACAATAATCTTTATAGAAACCTAGCCTTTGCTTGAAACTATTCTCATTTTTCATTTTTCATCCTAAATTTTTCAAGTGCTGTTTCAATGATACTAATCTCTAGAGGACATTCATCTTAATACAAAATGACACTGACCATCAATAATTCTTAAGTTGTTAAGACAGCAATTTTTAAACTGCTTATTAAACTTAAAGCATTTTGTGAAAATAAATGATGTCATTTATCAGGTAATCATTAATCTTATTACTTATCAGCCTGTGAGTTGAATGATTCCTGTCGTTCGAGATTTTTAATCAGAGAGACTTTTGAATAAAACTAACCTTTGATTAAAGAAGAGTCAGGTTTGCAAAATCCTTGACATTCACATGTTATCATAGCATAGCCTATATTGAATCTTTCCTTTTACGCTACTATAGATTTGATATGGCTGGCTCAACATTCATTGCTTGTTGTGTACTAAACTCAACTTATGAGTTGGAAACATAATATACAATGCATGTAAGTCAAGTAACTTAAATCCGCCAGTACATTTTGATAACACATTCCTTAGTATGGTTCTTACCATGGTCACAGCCAAAGGAATCAAAACAATCATTATTTTCAAGAAGTATATCTTATTATTTTTAAGTCAACCCTTCGTCCTTTGTTCCGGTTGTGCGGCTGTGTGGAACTCAATCACAAAGAAAATTGCTGAGTACTTAAAGATTACATTGTATGTATGTAGCAAAGGCCCTAATAAATGGAACTATAACAAGTAAAAAAGAGAACAAAATAGCGGACTGCTTATCGTTCTCAAGGAAACCTTGCGATAATGTACATAAATATTGGAGATAAAGAGCAGTGCAAAGCGGCAGGGGTACACAGCAAATATGACAAAAATACTAGTTATCATATATTCGTATGTTTTATAGCTAATATCTCGCCCTGGCATACAGGGTGAAACGTGCTACTGTGCGTTGTTCTTTATCGCCGTTGAAAGGAATCATGTCGGGTTACATTACCTGTTCCATTTGCAGCATCATCTGCAGACGCGTCCTGATTTGCTGCGCTGTTATCAATCACGCCTTGGCCATTACAATTTGGTTGTCCGCATTCACAATTGGCGTCACATTGTGGCGTTGGCGATGAGCGTACGTCGGCAGGAAGGCGCACAGAGTCGCTTGATAACAAGGATCGATTGGATAGCGAGCCGCCAGGCTCCCCAAATCCAGAATCGCATCTATTTTCTCCAATGATTTGATTATCATTCAGAGCTTGATCCGCTTCGATGTTTTGTTCTTCGATATCTTCTATCGGAAGATCAGCCGCCATTTCTTGAATCTGCTCTTCATTTTGTGTGTTATTATTGTTACTGGAATCTTCTTCTTTTGTTTCCTCTTTGGGGATTTCAGGGCTTTCAGGGCATTCTTTGATCTCCTCCATCTGCATGCGAAATTGTCCGTTTTCATTCGATTGTACCCCACGTTTTCGAGCTAAGCTGGGATTTTGACTCAATTGGATGCTACCATTTACAGCAATCATGCTCTTTCGTCTTTTCTCGACTATTTTTAATTCTGCATTTGCTGTAAGGAGCAAAAACAGAAAAGACTATAATTTGCAATAAAATGACAATATATAGAATAATCTTATCTGTGTTACGTGCTTCCATTACTTTTGCGATATTCTGTATGAAATAGCAGGACATATTGTGAAATTAATTTTTTGCTACCAATCTATCATAATCCAGTCTAAATTTTTGCATCGTTATTGGAGCATTTTAATCAATTCAGCACTTAGAAGGAACTCAACATTTGTCAACATTCATCTCACTAAAAATTTTTCTATCGTCTTTACGCCAAAGTTGACAGGCAATTACTATCACGACTGCCTATGTCCATGTTTGCTTGAAAGACAAGCCATTGGGGCTATTTACCAAATTATTGAAAAATTGACCAATTCCCTTGCCGTCATATTCCATTATTGCCTAAAATGTTATGCTTTTTCATTACCCTGCCCTGTCAAGGATGCGTGGCCAAACCTATAAGGCTGCCCCCCCCCACCTAAGAGTTGAAGGCATTTTTCTCGGGCCTTCACCTTCACCCCTAAAAATGTGATCTACAAGAAGCCTAATCCTTTTTTATTTGACGATATTTTACTAGTTAATATATTGAAATGCTTCAGTAAGAAGTTCTTGATACTCACTTGGATGAACTCTGCTTGGTTTGCCACCTTTTGTCTGATAGAAAGTTAATCGTGCGAGTACACCAAAAGCTAGAGTCTAGAATGTAATGGAAATGTATAATAGCAACCCAATCGTCTATAGAAACAATGCATTCGTGTTGCTTTGGGTTTGGTAGGACAGGTTCACATGTCACAAGTGAAGGATTATCTGAAGATGTTATTGGCAAATGATGAAGAGGGGAAAACAATAGTTAAAATGTGACGTCATTTAATAATTACCCCTCAAAAGTTTCTTTAGGGGCTTTTCTTGCCTTGCATACTATTTCAGACAAGCTACATCATTTCTAGCCCATTCCTCTTTATCATAAAGAGTTGTCATTTTCTGTATTACCTACGTCTTGTCAAAGCATTGGTAGAACAATGCCATGTAAAACAATAAATCCACTTACCCTCAAGTAATTTGGGAAATGCAATAATCTTAATCCCTCTGGATCATATATATGCAAACAGTAACACGAACAGACCATTGCAATTGTAATCTCTACAATAATGCATCCATAAAATTTGCTAACTAAAGGAAACGACTCTGACGTCGGTGGCATCTTCTTGTTTATCAGGGAAAGGTAAACAGCCACGCAGAGAATAAGAGTGATGCCAACCTCTGAAAGATAGAAAATTATCTCATTTGTTATTACTGCTGATAAGTGGCCATCATAATAACTCATCATTATCAGCATTATCATAACTTTCATCAATCTTTCATCATCAATTTTTCGTCATCATCATCGTTATCATCATCGTCATCGTCATTGTCATCGTCATCGTCATCGTCATCGTCATCGTCATCGTCATCGTCATCGTCATCGTCATCGTCATCGTCATCGTCATCGTCATCGTCATTGTTATTGTCATCGTCATCGTCATCGTCATCGTCATCGTCATCGTCATCGTCATCGTCATCGTCATCGTCATCGGCATCGTCATCATCATCGTCATTGCAACGTCATCGTCATCGTCTTCGTCATCGTCATCGTCATCGTCATCGTCATCGTCATCTTCATCGCCATCGCCATCGTCATTGTCATCGTCATCGTCATCGTCATCGTCATCGTCATCGTCATCGTCATCGGCATCGTCATCGTCATCGTCATCGTCATCGTCATCGTCATCGTCATTGTTATTGTCATCGTCATTGTCATCGTCATATGTATCGTGGCCATCATAGTTCTCGTCGTTTCCAAACAAAAGTTTAAATGCGGCCGAATGCATCACATCATCAAAAAGGAGATAAGGGAGCAACTGCTCGTATGTTTGGTTTAACGTCCGTCAAAAGGACTAACTGTATAGGCAGATATTAATCACATTCTCTTACATTGGACCTACTTCAATCTATATTGAAAACACATCCTAAATTAACTTAATTCTAATTTTTTTGCAATTCTAGTTACATACCCATTCTCTTTCCAGCCTCTGGAGGTACCATGAATACCATAATCGAGAGTGCAGCAATTATGATAGTTGGAAGAGTGTAACTGATAACTTCGAACCAAGCCGTTCGTTTCAATCCAACATGACATTCGACAATCTGACATTTTTCATCAGCATCATGAAACGCGCATCTGGTTTGCTTTTTCCTGCATTTGCTTTCAATGAGTTGCCATGCTTTGTTTGCAATTACATAATTGTCAGATCTGACAAAGTCTATGTTGATGACAACTTCAGAATCATCATGCGACCACGACCCAAATATCAAAGGACAATACTGTGTGTCAAACGGATACTCGCTGATGTTCAATTTGCAGTTGGATTTGAATATATGCGGGAATGATAGCATCATTGATCCATTTGCTGTTGCTGCTGCCATGAAAGGCAAGTCTTCCTCTTTTTGCGGTAGACCAAGATGGAATCCTGTAGCAATGTCTTGCCTATTGATTTAAATACAATGAGAATATTTGTAAATGTGATTCAGGCTAATGAAAGACAGCCTTGATAACAACAATAAGAACAACAATAACACTGACAGCAGGACACGGCATTAATATGTAACTACATATACATCTTTCTTTATTTGTCGTGTGTCCTTAAACCCAGTAAAAAACCCATATAATGAGAACTTACGTATTATGAAGCATGATATCTGGGATCCATATGCTTCCAGCGGGGAATAGCAAGCGGTTTATATTTTTATGAGCTCCAGGATCCCATGTGAATGTGGAGTCTTCCCAGCGCTGTAAGGAGGAACAATAGCGTTTCATTTATGAATTATAAAATTGGCGGGAGATGGTTAAGAATTGAACCGGCTATACGGAGCAAACTTAATCCGGTACACTGCAATACGGTAGCAGCGCAAACGAACATAAAAGACTACAACTGAATTTGTAAACAAGAATTGTCTAAGCTTGGCAATCGTAAACCTGTTGGAGAAACAGTTGCATACATATTGTAGAAACTTCTGAGTGGCATACTTAAATAATTGGATTTATCGATACCATGATATTCAAATTTTAATTACAAGTCAACGAAATTGGCTAAACATTTACTAGATATGAACCATCACACCAAGCTTTTCAGCCTAAATTTTGAAACTTCTTTGGTTTAGACCTTTGGACTTAATACGCTGCTGTTTTTATTACTATTTAAAAAATGGCGTCGTTTTACACATCCGGTGACTAACTGTAGAGTTAACAAGAATTTCAGTAGCTATTTCACTCATTCTTTTCTCAGTTATGTTTCATTCATTATTCATTCAAAGTAAAACAAGGTTTCAATAGAAATATTTTCGGTTGAATCGTGTAATTTAAATCTCACACTATTCATAGGTGGCTATTGATTTGAATGTGATAGCTTCTTCAAAAATCACAAAATTCAATGAAAACTTAATCGATCGCAAATTCATGTCACAATGTGTTTTCTCGTTTCTCTTGAATCATTCCATTAGCTTATCTCACTTTCTTTAATCTACTAAGTCAATAAAGCAGGCGTACGTTTTTCTATTATAAATTGTAATGATTCTATTCATAAAAAATCTAAAGCTTTTATCAACATATCAATGTTGTCTTTTGACAATCAATCGTGCTCCTTCTCTGACACCTTAAGCAAATCTACACTCTTTTATTTCTGTCAATGAACGTTTATGCAATATACTCAACCCGCGCAACAACTCATCAAATTGCGTGTGCGTGTGATGACTTCAACATGCAGCTAATATGAAAGATCACCGACTTCAATTTTGCCATCAAATTAATAGACGCTGAAAGTGTCGGCCCTCCACTTCATATGAACTGTCCATAACTCTCCTTCTCAAGAAGGGGTGTCCACAACGAGACTCAAGGAGACGTACCAACAGAGTGTACTCCTATATATGCTGACAGGTTGAAAAATCTGCCAACAAAATACCCCTGCAGGCCCGAAAACTCCATGTTTTTTGAAAAAAATAAAAGATTCCAAGGGGGGGGGGTGTCCCACCAATTCAGTTTCAGCTTCAGTTTATATCATTCAAAATCTCTAAATACAATATATTTTTCTAACATAAAATCAAACAACTAAACCATAGGAACTTCATCAGAGCTCACAACAAAGAGACCTGCAATGATTTTTCTAATGCATTTCTATTCAATTCAATACCAGTCTCAGATTTAACTCATTGGGGTTCGATTGCTCTTTAGATCAAGTAGAAAGTGGAAAGCTAAAAAGGACGGGCCCAAGTTCTTGCAGCATCAATAGTCATGTCACGTGTTCTCTATCTTCGAGACAACTTTTAATCCTGCCATTTTTAATACGTTTCCTCTTCTGAATGTCCCTGTCTCCCGGTGGCGTAGCGAGCCAGGGTCGTTTCTCTGGGGGGGGGGGGCAAATTGCAAATGACGCAAGAGCCACGAGGGTTTCCAATGGGAAATTTTATGGGACTTGGCAGATTTGCCTCCTGGCAGACCAGACTGAGCAAACCAGACCAGACTGGCAGTACCTCAAACGCTTAACTTTAAGTATTACTCTTCTCCATTTTAGTGTTTCTGTTACCATATCTAAAGTTAACTGATCTTGATGATCCTGCTACTTTAATATTCTCTTAATTAACAAGGTTCTCCTAACAAGATCTTCTATATATACTAATTAGGCTAAATGCAAACGAGCAAAGCCGAACATAGGCGCCACGGATGGACAATAGCGTGCGCAGTCAAGAGGATGTGCGCAGAACTCCTCCTAGGCAAGTCACAGGATCGAACACAAACCTTTATCCTAGGTTCCTAGATTCACACTATTACTATTCTCAGTTGGAGAGATAACTTGCATAATTTCTTTCAAGCAAATTTTCCACTTAATATGAGTAGAGCTGCAATGAATATATAATTATATCATTGTTGCATGTAACGCAAGGACGTCCACACCTGTGGAATTTTCCATCAAAAAGCTTGAAAACAATCTGCTATTTTAGTGGTAATTGCTATCGACTGGTGGCAGATTTGTGTAGAAGAAATAAAAACAAAGAGTACACTAAAAGTTAGAGCGTGCTGCCATCTACCATTGTAGACGGTTTTAACATTTTCATTAGCACTACCGCTATTAGATAACTAACAGTGACTGATGGCGTACAACTTGACTGGTTGACAGGGTGCTACTCTAAGAGCATGTTAACCAAGATGTAGGTCAACTCTGTTGCTTTGCCCATACGTTTTACAGCTACAAGCAACGCGGTAAGCCGTGTGAACCGTTAAAATCAATGCAGCAAACGGAATACATATATCCTCACAGAAAGGAAAATATTAGTATTACACTTGCTCATTAAGGGTTTGTTTTCCTTTTGCACAAACAGCACGTGGCTAATGCAAGGCTCCGACATAACTTAAGCTCCACTGTCCGATTTTCTATGCAGTTCAACTCTTTCATATTTGGTAATAATACGTTTCGTCACAATGTAAAAGGGTAACAGACGTACCAGATGGACCAAAGAAGCCTTAATTGTGAGTGACTCTGATTATTGAAACTCTCCCCCTTTTAGAAATCATCAGTTCTCCCTAAAAGTTGTTGCACCATTAAGGATCCCTTACAGAAAGTTAACCCTACCTCCCTGTAAACAGGCTGCCCAAGATAACGAAACTAGATTAAACCTGAAGGACGAAAATTCCACGCGGCTTGAGTAGGTACATAGCAACACAATCTATCCCAACAATGTAACCGTCCCCCCTCACAGGGTCTATAGAGTATTAGAAAAAACAATTAAAAATAAAAGAATACTTACCATTGATGTCCATGTCAGAAGTGAAAGAATTTCATTTCTTTCATCCTAAAGTAAATGTTAAAATTGATTATTACTTTAAGATAATTTTATTATGTCAGAAAACAATTCATTTTGTTTTAATCATGAATCTTAATCATCAATCCAAGATACTTTTCATAGGCCAATTTGTAAAACAGTTATTTATCACTGAAATCTGTAACCTATTGAAATATTGAAAAATGAAATTAAATGAAAATGTGTGATAGTGTCTTCGGGTTTACGGCTGGAATCAAATTTCTATTTTGCATGGCACCCTTTCTAAGTTGCATGGTCCCCTACGGTGAATTTTAAACCCTCGCTAAAAGATACCAATAAAACAGCGCATCTAAATTAACCTCTCGGGGTTTGCTATCATAAGCTAATAAGTTGCTTCAAGGCTGGAAACTTCTGAGCAGTGGCGTAGCTAGAGGGGAAGCAGAAGTGGCAGCGCCCCCCCCCCCCACCAAGCTTCCAAAAAGGAGTTTGTCGGAAAATTTGTGAAAATTTCTAAAGTTTGTCGGATTATTGAGAAATGTTTTTGGGTTTTGCCACCTCATCAAAAAATCGTATCATGCAACTGCTTCTGAGAACATTCAATCGCTGCAAAACAATAGTGTTGTTATAAAAAAGAATCTGTACTTACAATCTCAAGTGGTTGAATGATTTTCAGTTCGATGTTAACAACTGTTGGCCCATTTTGCTGTTTCGGCAATGGGCGTATGTCATTTGAATGATCTTTCAGTACATTTCTAAGGAGGCGACTCTCTTCTGGTACGGTCTGAAGTGATTCTGGAAATTAGAGAGCAAAAACGTTACTGCATGAGACATGCATATTTTAAGTTGATTTCAGTTGAGATAGTTTTCGAGTTGGATGTGTAAAATTCGCTCCTAATTCGGTATTGCAGACATTTTACAAGATCATCGTTGATTGGTCGATAGGGAATGCAAGCATACTATTGGTCAGTAGGGCTTAGATTAATATTCCACCTATTTTCTAAACGACAAAGACCACTTTTCTAGCACAAATCTGGCAACTATGTGGTTTTAAACAAGTCAGTTTCAATTGTTATGCAAATCAGATTATTCGGATTGAGCCAATTATAATAGACCTTGTAAAACTTCTGCAAACCCTCCTTATTAGGGGGAAATGACTCCGCATCGTTTGTAATGAACTTTTGCTTTTGTGGTTATTTTTTGGGTTTAAATGTCTAATTTGATAAGCTTTTCGCTGGTTTTTATGACAAATTGCATCAAAATTTTGAATTGCATCCGAGAACTTCCCTTATTCAGGTGCCTTTGTCTTCATATTTCATTTCTAATACACACACGTTTCCATAAATATCGACTGATTAATTTCGAAACCTGCTGCACGATGCTGAATTAGGTTACTACAGTATTGAGGACCATGTCATGTCTTGTTCTCAGATGGTATGCGTGATACAGTCGCATCTGATCCCCTCTCCGCTGTTTTGAGGCTTTATTTCTTAGGTTTTTTGTACCACAATTAATTCAATGACATTATTCAACAATTCACTTGGCTTTTATGCAGGCTTCTCGGGTTATAGAATAATTTAAAAGAAAATGCATCATGCACCAAGCATGCTGAATGCTCCGATGTTTTTTCGATGTCAAGATGGATATGGTTTTTGGCCTGGTTACTCCGTGACTCTTTCCCATGGCTTTTGACAACGAAGGGAGCCCATACCCCGCTAAGACCGATCCCATACACATTCTGATAACAGGAAGAGTTTTGAATTAGTTCTGAAAGGCAGCTTTCTTGCTCGCATCAGAAATTTGAGAATCTGCATTTTGGTTGTTGACTTGAGTTGGCTGAGATAGAATATCTAGAAGCTTTGCTATCTCAATGAGTTAATAGGTGTATTTTTGCGGCATTGTTGAATCAAATTGGCCTACAGATTATCTGAATATGGAATCATTTTGTTATGTTCCAAGCATTTTGGAGCAACGATGAATTCTGTTTCTAAAACTTTTTATAAATCTGATATGCTATCAGTTTAATAAATATTTAAGACATCAGTTACATTATCAACCACATGCATTGTTCTTTATAAGAAATTTCAATTCAGGCTCTGAAGTTAAAGTTCTTTTATCAACCGCCAAACTTGAGTGTGTTGAAAATTCCTAAAGAATTCATCCCCGGTTTACTTGTTTCTTTGAAATAAAATTAGAAGTCAGTAAAAATAGGATTGCTACGATGTAAGTGCAATTAAAATTGGATGATCGAAAAATTTTCATGATGATTGATACAGTTATGCATGTAGAAGATCAACTTTTGCATGAAAACACCTGATATTTCATTTTTAATTGCTCCGTGTTCTCTGTTAAATTCAAGAAGGTACATTTTCAAATTCATTAGATGTTCTAATTGGACAATATATATTCACAAAATTCACACAATAAGGTTAGCAAGGACTATAAGTAAACATTGCATGAACGTTAACATGAAAATGCATTGAAAGATATTCAAGAACTTTCTTTTTATCCGCCATTTTTAGGTCTAGGTGATAGGTCGATTTTAGAACAAGTTCTTGGAATTATTAATAAGGAGGGATGGTTATAGGCTATAGATATATACATAAGGATGAAAACAGAAAGATGAATAAATAAATAGATAGATGGGTTTGTCATATCAACAACATAGCCAATCATAAAGATAGCATTCTATTGCAAAGGCCCTCGGCGATAGAAGCATTTCATGTGCTGAAGGTATTACAAAAATTATCATTATTATCACACATATATCTATCTTTGAAATTATGCAGCATTGAACGGTTAAATCGATTGCATTTGAGTTAAAATTAAGCTTGGTCTATAACATCTTTCTCTGGCAGACTTCATGCCCAGAAAACATATTTATGCCGAAAACATAATCGAAATAACGATTTTTTAAATACAAATACTGATGTTTTTTGTCAAGAGATGCTGGGGCTTCATGATGAAGATTTATGAAGGGTTTTGGCAACGATTCTGACAATGTATAACTGAAAATGTAATTTTAAAAATGCGATCGATTACTAGCATTTATTGACAGCAGTATGGAGTGTTTGCACAGACTACAAAACTGGTAAAAGATGATCAGAAGGCTTTTTTAGTTGTCACTAGGTGTAACTAGGCAAATTCATCTTTATACTCGCTTAATTCCTCTTCATAAATATTTACATTCGATTAATATATTAATGTAGGGCACCTGCTGAATCCGTATGTAGATTATTCTAAGGCCCATCGCCTCAAACAGCGTCGTCAAAACAATCAACCAATCAATGCTACGTAATAGTATGATCATCATAATAAAAAAGGTTTGATGAACTAGAGAACAATGGAAAACTTACACCTATCTTAAACTTAGAGAACGATTCGGTGATAGATGCATAATTCTAAAGATTCACATCTCAATGTTTTTATGACTAAATTTTAATGGTGACACCCTAAGCCACATCCTTAATGGGTTTATACACTTCTTTAAGATTAGAAGTCCTCTATAAGTAACTGCACTGTCATCAAATTTGCCTTTGCCAACGGTAAACTCCCAATTTTTAAGTTCTGGCCAGGAACAGGGAAGTATCTACAAAATACTCGATGTGAATTTCCAGTTGCTATGCTTACATGGTAATCTTAAATCCAAGATTAGAATTGAAGATATTGTTAGCCATGACTGTCAGAGATAGGGTTGTTAAAGTAGGAATAAAGTGGTTTTTTGTTGTGAAGCTCGTGTAGACTAGGTTTAGGAAGTTTCTTATCAAATTGAGTCTATTCTAGCAGAAGGAGATATTTATTATATTTCACGAAACCATCTATGTTTTCATTGATGTGTGTTACATATTTATTTCTTTTATTGTACTTTATCGATGATAATCATCCAGACAAGCAAATAATTCTTGTAATGAAGCAAGAAATTATGAAGAAACGGTTCTATTTTTCTTGGTATTGGATTTCAGTTCTCCTTTCTGTTCTATTGGGCCAAAATTCATGTTTCTGCCAGCATTTTGAGAGTAATTATGAACTATTTTTCCTTGCACATCCACGTTCTTATCTCAGTTTTTCAATTTGTGACTCATTTTTCTCCCCTACTTGCATATTTTGACATTCACACCAATGCTCCCCCGGGATCTTATGTACCCCAACACCACCCCCGCCCCATTCTCTATGACGTATATAAGAAACTTGACAAAATAGGGCTCCTGTATTGAATTTATAGATTATTTTAAACCAGAACTTGCTTAGTTCTATTGCAGAAACTAGGTGGATAGAGACCCTTCCTCGCACTATACCGGTCACTATTGAGAAAATGCTGACGAAGCATCAAACCCAGGTGTTAGACTATCTGAAAAGCATGACATAATATTGAATGCAGTCAAAATATCAGTTTCCAGTCGGATGATTTGGCGCCTTTTAAAAGCTTCTTTTGTTATCAAAAGTGACCAGATATCCAAAAGTCAGTTATCTGATGACCTACTAAGAAACTGAGACTTTTGCAGCATAATTGTATTAGAAAATGTGTTATTAAGTTCGATCGATAAAAAATGCTTTACTGAGGATAAATTGAATGTTGCTCAGGTGATTGCTTTATAGTTCTAATGTATGAAGGTCTGCTGTGCTTAAATGTTGGCTGCATTAGGTGCTGTGTTTGCGAGACGTTGCCAGATTGGTTGTGGTAGCAAAAAAACATTCTTAAAACAAAGCGTTGCAAGCTGAGAGTTAGGGATAGAGTTGATAAAATAGCATGATATAATTTTTGAAAGGCCCTGCTATTGGCACTACTGACTAAGTTTTGCATTTTGTATACTCAAAAAGGTCTTGTTTTGAAGAAAATACCCAGGTAGGCATGCTTAAAATGGATACTTGGTCTATGCTACCACTGAGGAATAGATACAGGAACTAATGACGACTATAAATATTCCTTGTTCTTATCTTTGATCTGTAAGAAACGTGAATAAGTAGGATGTGGGGCGGCATTAAAGTGGTACAATCAACTTAATGATATTAATAGCCTTCATCATCTCATCATCATCATCACCATGACTGTTCTCATTTGTGCATCACGGTACATAGCGGAGTCTGATATGTTGAAATCTCGTCACCCATTTTGGCGCGGCAAGATGAGCGCGTCATTTCCAAGAAAAGTAGGGGCACCAATCTATTGAGCATTTTGAATCTTATTGCATATCAAATTGCGCTGCATTTAGAGGCATCAGTTTACTTTTCTTAGGAGGTGACCCTGTCTACTCGAGATCCAGATTCCTCTCCCGCGCAGTGTGCTATTAAGTATGCGCACATTAATTAACGACTTTGACATTAATCTTTTCCCCGCAAAAGTCGCATTTTTCTTGCTAAATCTGTAAATATTGCCTATTTCATAAATACAGGGGCTGTATTTAAAAATAACCGGTGACTTTTCCGGATCCTCCTGCATATTAGCAATTTTTTTCAAACACCGGCTGAATTGAATCATGTGACATATGGGAAATAATGCCAAGTCAGTGTCCGAATCCAAGCTTGTCCGGAAAAGCGGCAAAAATCTTTGAAAATGCTTTAGGATTGCATCTTTGTATTAAGTAGATAGTGAAATTAGCTTTCTGCAGAGTAACTTGATCCTAAATTACATAAAAACTCAACAAAATTTGAGCTTTGCGAAACTGCCAGATGAATAATTGTGCTTGCGAAACTGCTAGATTATTAATCAGCCTAGTGACTCCATTTTGTGACTTGTTAAGTATTAGATATCAGTATAACTTTGAATTTTTAGGCAGACTTAAAGTTTAAAAGTACTTGAATTCATAGATCAATAAAGCTTGAATACAAGGCGGAAACAATACGACGCACAAATCCAATTTCTTTTATCATCCACAGCTTTTGTTTTACTTCCTCTGATAAGAAGACTTACAAAACAGGGAGCCTAAGAATTTCATGAAATTTTCCCGCTCATCTGCACCTACTTTCAGACCCGCTAATAGCCTTTTTGAGTCCAAGGTAGAAATTCAAGCGCTAGGGCTGCTATTTGCCATATCTTGCCCATTGAATGCTACTTTCATTTATCATTTTCCATTATTTTACATGGTAGTCCTATTAGTTGAGAGGATTGCTTTGCAGCAGCTGTATCAAGCTTCACAAAGTAAAACTTGATTGAAGATTACATCTAAGTTTACAATATGAAAAATGAGCAAAATTAGAAACAGGCTGAGAAAAGTAAATTACTTTTCAAATTGCTTCTAAAATTGCTAAGCGAAGGAGCTTGTTTGATTACCTAACAACAATTTATTTTCTTTTTTCCACAATGGAAAGATTGAACTTTCTTTTCAATGCAAGAGTTAATCCTTGGAAGAAGGACGTCTGCAGCAGATTCGCGCAAATTCATTTTTATGCATTATGATATTATGAGGTTTTCCTGTCTCATAAGTAACTGTCGGTCACTTTAAATGGTTGCTATGGGTGACAATTCTTGGAGCCTGATTTTGATTTTATAAAAGTATACAGCCTTATCTTTATACCACAGCCTCCCGAGACAGAAGAACAGTAGAGAGAGTCCAACACAACATGAAATATTGCTTGAGATGTTTATTAAGGGGATACAACATACCAATAGTAGCTCTTACATGCAAGACATCCAAGTTACGAGATTTCAACAATAGCTTCTCGCTGATCCTTGCACATTAATCTTTGCGGCATCATTCATTTGTTTAATTTCAAAAAAAAATTCTTAAAAATTTCACAACTTGCCTGATTGTTTTTGTGAAGGCAGAAAAAATAATTGTCCCTGGGCCCTTGACTGTATGGCCAGTTGCTGTGCACTTAGGATCTCACGAGCATTTTGGCTTGCCCTCCTTCAAAATTTGCTAAAATCGATGGAAATGACGACCCGGGCACTCTAGTCGCCCTTGGTACAATGACGGCTCTTTGTGGGCCTGCCCGTATACGGATTCTTCATAGATACACATAACAGATCTTCATACAGATACGGGTGACACTATTTGTGGCCTTTTAGCAGCAAAATTCCCTAAAGCCAGGGTTATCTTTGTTTAAAGGGGTATAGGAGTGGATGATAGATCACTCTACAAACAAATCTACCGCATTCGCACAATCTTGCACGCTTCCAATTTTTCATAGGCATTCCCGGTGGGCCTATCACCAAAGGGATTCAGATTCTCATATTGGCAAAAACAACGAATGCTGAAAGTATTATAGCATATTATTACACTCAGTACTTTCATTGTTTTGAAAACTGACGAAACTCATGGTATGGACATCTTTCCGCTGGACAGAGTATGTTGGTCCAAATATTATCAATCGCAGAACAACACTGGCCCAAAATATCATGAATTATGAAATAGTTGAACATCAGTTTCTGGCTTCATTTGGTGTAAACTCTGCCTTTTCATGAGGATTATACCCTGACCCAGAAAGCTCTCCTTTTTGGAAATTTGCATCGAAGAATTTGTAAGAAAGCTTTCCTCAAATCATCGCGTAGGCCTTGCTTTCGAAACTACTTCTCATGGTAGTTTGAGAAGGTAACGATTTCGATTTGACTCTGCTTGGATTTAGAATATCTAATCAAACAAAATGTTGAAGCCTACAGTCCTCAAAGACAATCCTTTCAAGCTGTTTTGCAATTCTCAGTGCATATGCAGGTAAGTATAGACTACCGATAGATAGACGCAAATATATTCAGACACCCGTTTTAGCTGTTCTGGCAAATTTTCCCTAAACAGACTATCATAACATGAGATTATTCCCTGATCAATCCTCAAAAAGACTAATGTTTCTATGACTTTGCAGTCGACACAGATCACAGCGTATGTCCTGCTTAGCCATGTCTAATTTTAATGGAAGGTGACGGACAAATGATTCAAAATGAAGTTGCCTAATTTCATGGGCAGCACATTAATAAAATCCAATTTACATATTTTGACATTATTATAAAGATGCAATACATGGTTCTCTATTAATGTGAGAAATTGCTATAATCATAAACTCTAAATTTTTTAAATTCAACTTCTAATAAACTTTGCCTCTTTATTCACGTTTCTTTGCTTTCAGATTGCTCTGAACAATCGTAGCCACGATAAAAGTTGATCTGAATTCTTAAAAATTCTCGATACCCATACGTGTGTTGGTAAAGACGAGAAAAGGCAAGATAAATTTTGCATCACTAAGGAGTTCCCTGTCTCACAGGGAAATTTACGAACGCACCGTCGATTGGTTGAAATGTTTTTATGAACGCTACGTCGAAAGACTATTTCTTTGACGAAGACCTGATAGCCATTAACTATCTTTCAATTTGAAAATAACTATGATTTGATAATGGTCTTCAGTTGCTTATTAGTATAGCAGTTGGTATTTAGTTATTTCAAAATAATTGATTCGCTTATAGGCGAGATGCTGAGATATTATCATGATGTGGAGTACCGGTATTTGTGGCCATTGAATGTAACGCCAAAAATCATTAGAAACTTACCAGAAATAAGAAAAGATGTGAAAATATAGATGAACACTCCATTCTTAGTCATCCTGTATTTTTTCAGCATCAAAACAATCGTGTAAAGGGAGTGAGAACATTTCTTCTTTGCACTAAATCATTGACAATTTGTTTACGTTACCAAAGACTTTCAAACGAATTCGAAGCAGGTCTATCGACGTTCAACTGAATTGCCACCTGCTCCTAGCAACAGTTGACAATGCATCAATCTAAGATATTGAGCCATGAAAATGAGTACCAGTTTCTGTGATTCAAGCCAGTGCTTACAAACTGCGCAATTTTAATCAATGCTCCTCGTCCCATCTAAATACGAACATTCACGTTAATTGCGCCACCCTCGCAGCTTGTCCCCACCAAAGTTCAATGATAATTCAATCATCATTAGAATCTAAGATTCAAGTTATATTCCCATACTTGAATGCTTTTTTGAAATGCAAATTTATCAAAACTCAACAACCAACAAACCGGTTTAATGAGTATGAGCACTGTATTAGATAACACGGAAGCACCTATGCGCCAACAGAATGTGCTGATCCAGGCAAAAGAACCTCAGATGGTCTTGTGGACGGTATCCTACAAACAATGGCGGTGGTCAGGTGGACGAGGGGGCACAGTAACATTAAGTTGATAATGATGTAATTAACTTTGTAGATCACTGTAGAAAACCAGAAAAATTTGGCATGAAATTAATAGTCATAATCTCAGTATTTTGATCAAAATGACCGCACTTATACTAATTTAGCATGAATTAAATAATTGCATAAGCGCAAATGTGAGAATAGTTGTTAAGCCACTCTAATGAATTTCCAAAACAATGATGTCACTCCCTAAATAAGTTTTTACAAAGGGGCCAAGGGAAGATAGATTAACAATGGCTGTAGGGTGTAATGGAGAATTAACGATAATAACGACCCTTTTTTAACGGTGGAGAGCGGTCGCCAATCTGCCCTCGCAACAAGGAGCTGTGTCCTTTTCTACCGATTTGCCCCTTCTATGCAAAATTAACCTTCTTTATTAAAATTCATGAAACCCTTTTCTCAAAGCAGCTAAACCCTGGGTAACGAAGGACCAAAGGAATTTCCAACTTTTCTTTTTCATGCTCTATCGTTTGTTTCAGAGCATCTGCTTTCAGAGGATTCAGAAATATACAGAAAATATTGGAATTAAAGTCCGGATGTTAAACGATTTCCTTTGCGCATAGACGGGAAAATAAAACCTGGCTCCATAACGTACAAAGGGTAGGAAGTTCTGAACTTTTGTTTACGTGCATGGCACCTTATTACTTAATTTTATAGTTATCAGTTTTATAATTAAAATTGATAATCACTATTGATTTGGTGCAAGGTTACATGAAAGCAATGTTGATTGATGCGGGCGAGTTCAGTAAAAAGAACATAAAGGTTAAATGATGTCATACTATTTATTGGGGGTCTGCATCCAAAACTATCATTCATGGAGTTTATACAAATACAAGTAGAAGTTCGCTGTTTGCAAGAAACAAAATTTAAAAATTAACTAAAAATTATGGTGCTATTCTCTTATTGAAACAGCTGTGAGAAAACAAAAAACGTTTGCTTATAAAGTTTATATGTTACTCAAATTTTGTCATTTAATCATTTTATTTGTCATCTTCTTATGTAGCTTCGATTGTATGTATGATTATTAGAATACAAAGGACGCGGGTTCGATTCCTGCTTTTGTCATATCAATAGGTCATTTATTCTTTCCGGTCAACATTTCTTTCGATAAACTTCGAAGAGTTTATTCAATGTTCAACGGTTTAAATGAAAGCATTTATGAAGAGCAGGCTTTAAACATAAAGTAGCCTATTGGGCAGTGTTGCTGAAAATCACTAATTATTGCAAATAAGCACTGCGAAGGCGCCCGTGTGAGAAGCTAAGAGTGCATGATGAATTAAGAATATTATGTTGTTGTTGTTGCTACAGTGAAAGAGTTTTGCATTTTGAAAGCATGCGTAACAAATGAAAGAGGATATCAAGAGCAAAATCCGAGTTCAGAAGGCGCCGATCACTTTGCATTGTTTTACGCTAATGCGCATGCCCAGAAAATGTGTGTACGGAGGGTGTTGTATTTCATTAATGAACGAGCTCTTGCAAGACAACCAGCAAGTATGGATTGTGGAGAACAGACTCTGAATATTATTGCCAATTGAAAACGCTTTATGACCTACATAAAAATTTCAAATTGAATGGATCTTATGGTGATTAAATTCAATGGTGAATGTTCACCGCAACTTCATTAGTTACACCTTGAATAGGGCATACAACATATTCTGAAATACGATGTGGTGGCAAAGCCGTTTAAAAAGTAAAATACTAATTAATTATTGAAGAAACGCAAAACCTCTCACGGAAATGGAAATATTTGCAAACTGCTCAGCACTGGCGAGTGCACTTCTAAAGTGCAAAATAGAGGCCCAACTTTGGGAAGGGGGTCAGAAAGTATCTCCTATGGGAGAGGTGATCAGAAAGATTCAACCCTGGGGAGGATTTTACCCTGACATCAATAATTACAATAAACATCCGTGACGTTCATTTATGGATAACATCTAGCGTGATATATGGGACGTCCATGACAGTGGGCAATCAAATGGAGTTATCAATCCGAAGATAAACTAATTCCATAGAATGTCACACCTCTCTCGCTCGCTATCTGTTGTTACGTGCAAGACCAAAATCTCACCAGCCTGTGGAATTTTCAATTTGAAATGCTGTTACTACTTTCTTCAATATTTGACAGGATATAACAATATCAGGTCTTTTGTATTACTGGAGAAATTTGTAATGGATATCAAACGACTTTACTTGTCAATATGTTCAGTTTGTTGCTGAAGACGTGCACCCTCATGCTGCACAGGTGCATTTGATTTGTATGGATTGTTCATATTTTAAAAGCAAGGTTGAAAATTATGAAACCTCTGACGCAGCAAATGACGATAATTAGGTATTGAAAGAAAGTACAGTTTCTAATGTCAAACTACCAGCTGTAACGCATTTCGGCTGCTTACGCAAGCTCATCAAAGCAATACTTGATTTTGGAACATGTGCACTTCGTTATTGATAACTACAAAATAGATAGAATCTGTGTTGAAATAATGCACGTTCTTCATATAAGAAACAGCTGAAGTAAAAATCGATTCACGTTTTACCCAAATGAAGGATCCTGAAATTGGCCCGAAACGTTCCTACTTATGGTCTTAATTCAACTCTGTTTATGTCTTAAGTTTATCTCCGGCTTTGTCATATTTGGACTTGTCTTTGTTTTATTTATGTCTGTTTCATAAAATCAAGAAATTCATGAAAATTATCATAAATGATGATCTTTTTGTTTTCGTCTTTGCTCTGAGATTTATCGGATAGTGACTGGGGTGGTTTTGCCTCATACTTTCAGAGTGGATAAGAAGCTCCAAGCGTCCGGTAAAGGGCGTAGAAGAAAAAATGGAGCAAGGTTTAAAATAATGTCAATTTAATTGGCAATCCCCTTTTTGACATTAAGTTACAAATTGATGTAAAAATTTACCTCCAACGCGGAAAGGGCCAGTAAATTTTTTACACTGCATTTTGCATGGCCAGGGTGGCGATCGCTCGCCACTTTGCAACTCTGGAAAATCCGCCCCTGGATACTGCAGCCGACTATCTATTTATTACCAATTAGTGTCCCCTCGTCACTTTTTCGACACTTTTGAATTCATATGAAGCGTTCTGGGAACAGTATAGACTTATTACATGTTTCTCCCTTTCAGTATAAGGCTAATTTAAGGGCTTTTCCAAAGTTGGGGTGCCTGTTGTCTTTAGCGACAGGTGCATATTGGCACAATGGATCAAAGACGGAGACATTTCATATCTTTGAAAACCTTTATATTGCTTTTGAAGAAAGTGGAGGGGGGGCATTAAAGATTACGGAAAGATTCTCCTTGATTAGGAAATTGATTATTCCCTCTTACATTGGCAAATGCTCTGGAAATGTCTATGAATGTTGGGACCGTATTCCTAACGGTACCCCTCTCTAAGTGTATACGATAGGCAAGACTAACAAAAAGAAACTCCGTTCTGATAGTTTATTTCATTTCTGATAATGCTACATAACAGCTCTAATAACAGCTACTCAAATCTCTAAGTTAAATCAAAGGGGGGCGTTCTTTTAAAGGATGAACGCTTTCTGTTGATTGATATAGTCCAGTCATATGTCAATTTAGCCTTATACACGCGCCTTAGCGAATTAGTAATATAGATAGACAAGTATGTACTCGTACGATCTTGTTAGTAAAATCACTCGATTTATGTAAAAATACTCACTGCATGATACTGTGCAGGGGGTACAGTGCAGCTACGGGACAGCAAAGGGGGGAGGGTTCGGACCCCAACACATCTCCCCTCCTTGACTCATTAGAGTCAAGCATAAGGCGCGTTCGCCACTCTGCATCCTGCGCTGCTGCTCTGCGCCGCCTCGCAACGCTCTTCGCAATCTCATGCTCCATACTCTACTTTCTGTCCTTCCTTTCCTGTAATCCGCTAGTCTCCTCATATTTTTTGTCCTCGTTTATTCCTTCTCTCATCTCTATTGGATACAATTTCTGCAATGGTCTAGAGATAAACTCTGGTTTATTTCTTGAAATTATACGTACCTTTGCCCCTTGCGTTTGAACGTATGCAATGCTGTAGCAGTCCCATCCCATTCTGCGTTTCTTCGTGGGGCGTAGTGTCTTTTCTCTGCGTTTCCTGACCCAAAAATCGGTATTTGCATTTCTCTTACTGTCTAACCTGGAGTTCTTTCTGCAGGCTTTCCAGAAATTCTTCCACATTCCATTCCAGGTGATCCATATTTGAACCTCTCACCATATTTAATCTCACGGCTTGAGAAATCTTTTCCAGCAAAACTGGCACAACAATGCTGGCGTGTGTTTCCTCGTCCACGTGTAGTGCTTTCAATCCACTGTAGTGCGTCTCAATCTTGTCATGAAGCGCCCGCATCCTGTCAATTTGTCTTTCATCGGGCACAGCTGTGATTTTGAGCAGCTTGTTGATATGCGCTCGTCTTATTACCGCTGGTTTTGCGTAACGGTTCTGCAGAAGCTCAACTGCCGCTCTGTAATTTAATCCAGTCATTTGGAACCCCGAAACGACTGATCTGGCTGGTTCCAATAAAGATTTCTTCAAGTATTGAAACTTAACGGCATCAGGGAGGTCCTCGTCATTATCGACCGTGCTGCTAAAGGCGTCCCAAAACTCGGGCCAGTCTTGAGGTTTTCCGTCGAACGTTTGCAGCTCCAATTTAGGCAGCTTGGCCTTCGCTTTCTTCCCTGTGCTACTTCCTGATGATAAGCTGTTTTCTAATGTTGCAAGACGAGAGGTGGCCTCCGCTTCCAGTTTCTCTTCAATTTCCAATATGGCTTCAGAAATCGCCATCATTATATTTTCCGACTCATCTACTTCTTCAATGCATTTGTCCCTTTCGCATTCCTCACTCATGATATCCAAAAATTTTTCGTCAAGTTTCCTCAAAGTGGCCTTTTTGTCCGTCAGTGCTTCTTTGAACCTCAAAAGCTCTTTCTTCTTATCGGCATTGAAGTTTTTCACGCTTTCCGAAGCCGCTGTAACCGTTCTCGTTACGTATGCTCTATGGGCCCCTCTGGCCTTTCCAAGTTTCATCAGTTCAAACTTATTTTCCATGTTCAATTCTCGCTCTGTCTCTAAATCGTTCTGCCTTGCCATCACCAAATCCGGTTGGTGCCTCCAATTATGTTGGGACCGTATTCCTAACGGTACACCTCTCTAAGTGTATACGATAGGCAAGACTAACAAAAAGAAACTCCGTTCTGATAGTTTATTTCATTTCTGATAATGCTACATAACAGCTCTAATTACTCAAATCTCTAAGTTAAATCAAAGGGGGGCGTTCTTTTAAAGGATGAACGCTTACTGTTGATTGATATAGTCTAGTCATATGTCAATTTAGCCTTATATAGACAAGTATGTACTCGTACGATATTGTTAGTAAAATCACTCAATTAATGTAAAAATATTCACTGCATGATACTGTGCAGGGGGTAAAGTGCAGCTACGGGACAGCAAAGGGGGGAGGGTTCGGACCCCAACAATGAACGTATCAAAGGAGTCTTGCGACCAGGCTTGATCAACACCATGTATAACAAATCATTGATCGATCAAGGGATCAAAATCAATCAGCCTTTTTTGCACACTGCGATAAGCAGTAGGGCGCTACAAAATGTTGAAATCTTTAATTTGAATATCATCGTTTTTGCAAAGTTTTATTCAAATTTACGTAGGACAACAGTCCAAATGAGAACCTTTCTTTTTATAATATTGATTTGAAAGAAGTAAAGAGAGCGCTTAAATGCCCGTTTTTGATTTCCTCGCATGCTGTTTTCGGCCAGTGGTACTGATAAGCAACTATTTGCTTTGCAGAATTGAAGATATTGCGCAAAAAAGGAAGAAAGGCCCGTGGAGGCCTACGGCAACTTTCAAGACATAGCGTTGATATGCAAATTTTTTCTGCAAATAGCTGCTGAAGATAAAGGGTTTATGAACTGATGAATAAAAATTGTTAGAACATGCAGAATTGTGTTGAGTAATCAGGCTCGAAGTCAGAAGGAAACTAGGTGGCTTAGCCCCCCCCCCACCCCCCCCCCCCCAAAGATTGATAAAACAATAGAAATATTAGAAAAATAGCACATTTTGTATTAATTTTACAATTTAGTCCCACAGAAAATTTTATCTCGCCTCGTGCTTGTGAATAATGGGTGTATAATAGGATTTATGATTGCAAATGCAAGGGTATATCAATAGATTTAGAACAGTAGATATCAAATATATTCATTAGGGTAGCATTATTTGCGTCTTACTGGACAGTTTATGTGCATCTTGCCAATTTGACTGTCAAAAGTGCCCATGTGACGACTGACTTAGCGCCAGAGAGTGCTATGCCCCCTTAACACCCCCACTCTCCTGTAACTCCTTGTTGCTCGTGCGCTCAGAAGCAATGATTGCAAAAGGGCGTTAAATACTTAATACTTACAACGTGTTTTCAAAGGAGCACCTGCTAAAGGATCCAAAGATTGTTTTAAAATGAATAACAATGACATTTGAATTCTATCATTCATTATTTAATTTCAAATGCTTTTATTTGATTTATTGTAAGATGAACTTCCACGAATTATTCAATTATTTGAACAAGGTATAATAGCATTTGTTCCCTAGTTACGACAAAAATTTTGACGTATTTCTCGACGGAGGACTTTCGTTTCCTTAAAGCACCAGATAACCTGGCAGGATTATGCCCTTTTAGTTCAAAATTCTAGCAAGCAACAGGTTTAGAAAACTTTTAGAGAGAAAAAAAAAGCAAATTACAATACCACACCTGTTCCATGGTGTATTTTATTTTTTGGAAGGTAAGGCTTGATGCACTATTATCAACAATTTGTTAAAGAAGTTCCCCAAAAATTTCGACAGACTCTGGGAAAGTCGAATCTTCAGGAACATCAAGGGAATACACCGCTGGATTCCCCTTTGAATAATCTTAATACCCTGGGGTGTAATTTCATAGTCTGTGTTTGGAAGGTAGCGAGACTTTTGCCCTACAAAAACCACTTTTTGCCCTTCTAAAACTTGAAGTTCCCAATTTGCACAAAAGAACTGCTCTGTACTCGCCAATTTTGGTGATATTTTATAGTTAGAAGTGAACACCGTCACACACCTGCCAAGTACTGAGGTTTTCCTGTGGGACACACGGTTTGAAAAGAAATCCCAAGATCTCACGGTTCGTAAGGAAATTCTCACGGTAGATACAAAAATAAAAAACATTAAAACGAACTCCCAATCTGCCATCTTTGACGAAAAATGCTAGTGGATCCGCAGATATCCAATCTTCCAATTTTTAACAGAATTTTCCTGCTCAAGTTTATACCCCTGTACTCTCTCGTAAAGAAGGAACAGAAAACAAGGCGACAACAAAGCATCAATTCTAGAAAAGCAATTTAATCAGAGCTGGACGGAAAACTACCAGTTTCAGTATTTTTTATATTTTAAAATATTTGAGCAGTTTCAGATGAAATCATTGTGATCATCACTCACACTAATTCTGAATTGGAAAGCATTTCAGCATTGTTAGGGGGAAAAATCATTAGAAAGGTCATCAGTGAAACTAGGTAGGGTATTGTCAAGTATCCTAGCAATAAAAACGATCTATCCAGAATCTTAAACGCCCTGTTACCACTGGAAAACCCGCCACAGAAGTAGTCATGAAAAGTTCCAAAAAAGCAGTTTAACAGAATACAATGAAAGAACACAAATAGATAATTTATATTTGTATTTTTTTTTTGTTCTTTTAATTTTTTTGTGGCGTGATTGAGATCTTATTATGACATATTTGTGGGTACAGTCAGCAAGTGGTTTTAATTTTCACGAGGCTCTATTTACAAATCTCAAGGTTTTTTAAGAATTGATCTATGAAATCTCAAGGTCTTGCACTCACCAAACTTGGCAGGTCTGCCATCAACCCTCTGTCCCACCCCCCCCCCCCCCTCACCCCCCCCCTACCACGGGTCGCGACCCAGTTCCATTTGATTCTTTATTTATCACTTACATAGCAATCACCTCCCACGGTCAAGTATAAGTATGGGAACAAGATGCTGAGCATGCTATTGTTTGGTACCCCTGCGAAGGCTGTATTATGACTAACAGAATTGTGATGGGTTTTTATGTTTAAAATAATAAGAGGTTAAAGTAGCGACAAGAACTTCAAATCTGAAGTGATGTAGGTGGAAATGAAAACGAAAGATATCCGCACAATGCAAGCAAAGTTGTCCGGGGACTTTGAAGACGTTTCGGATGAAGGTAGTATTGCTTCACTAGAAACGAGCAGTTCAACGTCAAGTGCCGCGGTAGATCTGCCTCCTGGGTGGGAAGTCGCTCTAGCAGACGACAAAGGTCGACTATATTACATCGAGTAAGTTTACTTTGTCGAGTTTGTTCCATTCTTATACATATGAGTTAAAGTAACATCCAAGTTTAATCGTGTCCAGTTCTACAGCTGAATAACAGTCTATCGAGATATGATTTTTCAATCTAATATCCTGTCGTACAAGGCCAGATTGTTGACTAGGCCTCCTGCGCTTCCTTCCTCGTTTGCGGATTCCCCATATTTTTGTTTGTTTCTGTGGTAGAGATGTCCAATTCTCGCGAATAAATTAATCTTGGCTCATGCGAGAAAGATCTGATATACAACTTGGCAGTAACTTCGGATTTTATATGGCGTGTGCAAACTGTTAACCTCACACTAGGCATGAATGATCAAATGTGCTATCAAAACATACGGGAGGCGCATGTGAAAAACATTTGCCTCAAGTAGGCTGTTTTCTTAAGAAAATCAAAAGTCTATTGAAAAGATTAACGTTGATAGAGTTTTTCAAACTTACTGTATTATCAAAGTATCGACTTAAGTTTTAAAGGAAGGGTGCATGGTAGCTTTCCTTAGATGCTATTTTGTGAAGATAAAGACGCCATTGGGAAACACACATAATCTGTAGATACATGCGATTTCTCAAAGAAGCGGTGGGTGTTACTTGTCAAAATCAGTCGGTAATCCTATTATTGTACTGTTAAATCTTTGTTTCCTAAACATTTTTTACAAAATCGCGGATCAAGTGCATTTTAAAACTTTTGTAAGTGGATTTTCCCACAAGGTAAACAGCATACCTTTATACAAATCCTACTAGCCGATAGCGGGATTCATTCACTGCCAGTAAAGATGAATTGAACATTTGATCATTTAATGATGCAAAATTTAAGGCGTGGGTTCATTTCAAACTCAAATTATTTGATAGGGTTCCTAAGGATATTTAACATTTCCGGATAGTATTAAATGTTTCTTTTTCTAACCTAATTGGATTTTTTAATCCTTTGTTTTTCTAAGTGAAAGAGTGATTAGCATAGTTATTGTACTTTAATTAGTAATAGAGATCTTTAATGATGAATCCTTTGTTTTTAATGAAAGATTGTCATGTCATTTCTACAAAAGGGTTTCTAAGTTTTGCGCAATTTTGTTATCTGTTTGCCAACAAGGAACCAAACATAATCTCTCTTTATAGTCTAAAAACTGTATAATTAACTGGTTTACACAATTTAACGAATGAGGATTTTCATAAACAGAGCATTTTATCATCATTAACACATCATATTCCTATGACAAAACATTAAATTGCTGAGTTCCTCATTTGTCAAATGAAATAATTTACATAGAAATAAAACCCAATTGTTATGAAAAAGTCAGTTCTGATGCCTAGACCAACCAGTTTTTTTGTTGAAATAATTAATACACCTCACAACAAGGTTGGAGCCCTCATGCTTCATCAGATGGTAAAATTGATTACTTTATATCCTATAAAATGCTGGCCACAATGTCATACTGCCTACTAATGAATGCCAAAATTTTCTTTTTAATCTTTGAAATATTTCATTCATTTTTAAAGATATGTTGCACATTCAAAAGAAGAATTTTTGATCATTATTTTCACACATCATCATTTTTGTTGTTGTCTTAACCTTTGATTCAAAAATCTGAATGCTTAATACATGTTGTGACATTGTCATGCCAGAAAGTGCCAAGGAAGGAATGCATCAAGGAAAATAGATTTCAAATTTCTCTTTCTTGACAAGCATGAATGAGGTTTGTTTCATGTCTGGTGTTAGTCTGGTTTTTAGAATTCTTTAGAAAAGTCAACACCTGTCTCCCTCTTGCTGTTTTCCCATTCGAGATTTTTCTTTGCCATCTGCAACAGTTCACACTTTACACTGGGGGATTGCAGATGCTCGCTTATTTCACACTTTATCACTCACGTGAAATTTCCAGCATTTTTATGATCAGTATAATATATATATAATGCTTTTGTACTTTCAGCAATGACAAGAAAGCAACAAATTGGTGTCCTCCATTGAAGGCTTGGAAGTGCTGTTTTGGTTTGCCATTTGGCTGGGAAGTTGCTATTGATGCTAAGCATTTTCTCTACTATGTGAAGTAAGTGAATTAATGGCATCTGCATATCATACATTTGATTAAAGTGAGTTTTTTCTTTCAAAACTTTTTGCCAATCTTTACAAATAGATTTGCTCCTGAAGGAATTCAATTTTTGTAGGAAGGGCCACGTTTTCTGACTCAAACGTTTTGCCCTGCAAATATGCAGTATAATAAAATTTGCAGGCTATTCAAACATTGGAGAAATATTGTTACATTTAATGACGACTTACTGACTCAATGTTACAAAAGGGCCAATTTAATTGCCAATTTTTATTAAACTGACCATATTTTAAGGTTTGAATGTTAGTGGATGTGGTACTCATTTTTTCTGCCAAGGCCTAAACTAGGCTTGTGAGCTTGCATGCCTCCTTGCTTATCCCCCTCAATTATGATCCCAGATTGCCCTTGTCAAATAGGATGGTACCTAATAAATATAAACTAGTGAGTAGTTAACACCAATCTCCCTAGGATTATACCTCAGTTGTATAGAATAAGCTTACAAGAAGTTACAAACTGTTTGACAATCACCAAGTGCTTGACACTTAGAATTG
Source organism: Catostylus mosaicus (assembly GCA_964019065.1). Lineage (NCBI taxonomy): Eukaryota > Metazoa > Cnidaria > Scyphozoa > Rhizostomeae > Catostylidae > Catostylus > Catostylus mosaicus. The sequence continues at coordinate 3,233,769 of OZ025186.1, forward strand.
TATACACGGACAGATCAGTAGTAATTTGTAACATATAATATACTATCTGTATTAAAGACCATAATTTTAGACAGCATAGCAAAAGGGTCTTTTGTGAAATAAGACCAATGCAATTCTTAATTAGTGTAACATACTAACTAAGAATTGAATGACAAGACCTGATCATTAATTACTGTTGTTTGTGTAGAATGTGAGTTTTTTGTGTCTGCACTCAACAACTATGGAATGCCACATTCAGCAACTGTGCTTCAATACTGTTTTCCTATTTGTAGTTTTAAGCATTTTGTATTGGAATTTCTAATTATTCATTTGAAGTTTTTTAAATATAAATGCTGCATTGTCATTGTTTATCACAGAAGAAACGTGATATACAACTTGGTCATTTTAATTGACTGATTAATCAAGGTACTAACTTTACTTTGCAGCCATGGAACGCAAGCAACTACATATAAGCATCCAAATTATGAGAATAAACAGTTTGAAGCAATTCATCAGGTATTATTTGCCAGCTATGTAACTATAATCTCTTAGTTACGTAATGTCTAACTATTTATATTTTAGCTGTATGCAGAAAGTAGGTCCACTTTTAAAAGTCATTTTAACCGAAAGCTATTAATCAAAGGTAGTGAAAGGTCATAGGATTGCCACTGATCCACGTGATTGAAGAATGTTTGAGACAACTTGCAAGCTTTAAACTGCATTTCTTTCATTTTGCTTTAATTTTTTGACTTTATTTTTGACGTTATCAACAACATCCAAATTTTCTTCAAAGGGCTTTTGCTATTAGAAAATGTATTTGTAGTTGTTACTGCACAAGACAAGTGCTGTACAGGATCAATCTGCAATGATTGTCCTTATATTTTAAACTAGATCAGATTATTTCCAGTTGCTCAATTCGTGCCAATCAGAAACACAAGGATGCTTTTTATCAGGGATTGTCTGTATTCTTTCTTGCCTTTGACTTGTCTTCAACTCTCTTTAATTATTTACTCTTTTTTGTCCCATGAAAGGCATTGCAAGCAAAACGAAGAAAAGTTGTCATCAAGAGACACACACGAGATGGTAAGAATTTAGCTCTTCATAGTGCCTGTTTTTATCTTCTGCTTGAAAATGAACAGATTCCAGAGGAAATAAATGGTAAAGTAACAAGGTAACATAAGGGGGGGGCTAGTCTAGGGCTATTATGATCAACATCCTTCCCATTACATTAATTTCTGTCTGTAACAAATGAACTTATAAGAAACCGATAAAAGCACCCTCAGAAAAACGTATGGAACATACTACTGCAATGTAATGAAAGCCATAATTCAATAATCAGTCGCTTCTAGTGCTTGTCTTAGTCACAACGTGTTTTTCTTTTTTGTGGTTTTAGGTTTTGGATTTGTGGCAGGAAGTGAAAAGCCAGTTATTATCAGATCAGTTGTTGCAGGTAATCTTATGTAAAAATATTCCATTTCACTTCGTTGATTACTGAAAATTATCAAATCATATGAAAGCTATGTATAAACTTAGTAACAATGGAAGGAAAATGTCCAGGAAGCGAAAATGTGTGTCAGCATCGTGCAATTGAATGCAGTTAATCCACGGAGAAATCGATGCTTTGAATAAAGCCTAATCTTTAACGTAAAGTGAAACCAAGACAATCACATTTTTGCTGAAACAGAGACGGGGACAATTTATTCTGATGAAATCAGATGCATGGTTATTTTTGCATCGAATGCTATGAACTGATCATGCTCCTACGCACCTTTAAATGTCAGACCCCCTCAGTAAACAGATGGAAAAATTAATGTACACCACGTTGTAAATCATCTTCATAAAAAAACTTTGCCATAGGAAATCAGTTAAAAGGTTCGGCCGATATCATGCAAGATTGTAGTGCAGATTGTTTCTACTTACATATGCGTTCATTAAAAAGCATGTTGTGATGTGGGTAATGAATGGGACGTTAAATACTCTTTGGCGTAAAAGTAATTCCACCTTCAGATCATTAATTCAATTCATTAATTTCTCCCGTTAGAGGCTGCCCCTTTCCTCCTATTAGTAGTGGTTGCTTAAATTGTAAATTCTTTGCTATAGCTGTTAGTTCTTAAGCATGAACTCTATGATACATGGCAAAATTGAAGAATCCAAGGTAGAAATCAGAAGTCAGAATTTTGAGTTTTTGTAAAAACAGTTTCTTAATGAAAATTTCAACCGTGCTTCCCAAATGATTCAGTGTTGGCAACAAGAGGTTCGATCTAACATGGCCCCGATCTCACATGGCCTCTTCAATAAACAGAGGAATGATCTGGGCGCCATTTGATCCAAGGCAATAGCCTCTCATGCACTCTATTTCTACTTTATTGAGTCGCAACTGCTTATTTATTTTCGTTTGGTTTTTGGTTATCATCCGACGTTGTCATACTCCGCCGATAGTCGGATGGTCGGATGAAAAGTTCTAGTGAATTTCAGTAGGCTTTGCCATCGAGTGAAATTTTGAGGTTTTGCAGTCATGGCCGTAGCTACAGTGAGATAAGGGGGTGTGACAATCCCCAAGGAAAAAATTTGTTTCAAAACACCACGGCGTTGCTTGGCCGTGGAGGAGTATTTCGTTGGCAAATTTTGGCAACTTGTCGGCAAAAAATGGATTGAAAGCCCATTTTGTCGGCAAATTCATCGCGGACACCCCCCTGAAACAGGATATCTAGCGACGGCCATGTTTGCATTGCCAAAGATCTTTTCAAATATAAACCTGCAAATGCTGCTAAAGTTCAAAATGCAAACGTATTTTCCGTGCAATTCGGAAGTTATGCAACACAAAACATGTTTTCAGATGTAGAAATCTACAACAATCCATGACAGGTTTATTGCTCCAAGACTTTAATAAGTATTTTACTTTTATTGGCATCAAACCATCGGTAAGTAGAGTAAAAGAGATTATTTTCTATATTTTTAATTACCTTTCAGGAAGCCCAGCTGATGGTCAACTTTCGGCAAATGATCAATTATTTAGCATCAATGGTCAAATAGCTTACAATCTGCCACAACCTCAGGTTATAAGTATGATCAGGTATGATCACGTTCTATTTCATTTCCCCCTTTCTTTGGTATGTTTTGAACAATGCTGTTCGAAGTTTGCTCGTCAGGGGTGGGTAGACACAGAGACATTTTCAATCAAAACTTTCGATTATGCATGAATTGTATCATAAATGCCAGAGATTCATGCAAAATGCTCTATGCCTCCAGGATTATTCATTTGCATAAAGTTATCTTCCATGCATTTCGTAGGCAGTATTTCCCGACTTTCATGATCTTAAATTTGGTACATCGGCACATTTCTATGCTGCGCAAATGATTTAGCATATGCTTCGGGTGGTAGGTATGATCCGGGCTTCTCACGTCTGCATGCAATGGGGACGGGCTGGAGCAAAGATTGCCACTTTACCTGCATTTAGGGTGGTCAACTGATCAGCAACCAAGGTATTTTTAAGAAAACAAAAATGGACGGACCTCAGAAAAAGGACTTGTCTTGGCGTAGAGCGCTGTCTAGTACGATGTTGCTTTGTTACTTGTTATGTATGAAGACTGTTGGCTACAAACCTCGTGCGAATAAACGAGCTTCAAAACATCAAATCTGAGGTCTTTAAGTGCGAAAAACGTTCAAATATATAAATATTTCACAAATAAGGTTATATTTGCTCACAAGATCAATTGTTTATTGAATTAATGGAAGTTTATTTCTTTAGTTTATTTAACATTGAATAGACACAACCTGCAATTCTAAAGAAGGTGTATAATATTTTATCGTGCGCTAAGCCATAAATTTAGACCCATGCTGACGTTTTAAAAAAAACTTAGTTGTCAAAAGCGATTATTCAGAATCTTCAAGAGAAGTGTCAAAATCAACGCAGAAAATATTAGTGGTAAATCAGGTGTTAGAAATGTTATTTTGTGTTCAATTAAAATCATAGTAAATTTATCCTTCTCTGCGTTTAAAAATCCATGCCAGTTTCTTGCTTAACATTTATTGTAAATGACCATTTAGCATGAAGTCTTCATGGATAACAGCATATGCCGTACCTTGACATAGATTGTTGCCCAGCCAAGGCAATGTGCTTTATACCAGTCTTGTGAGATGTCAAAAGAATTGTATCTCTTAAACTTTTATTTTCCAACCAGCCTTTTGATGTCTAGTTCATTGACATAACAGGTACTATATACTAGAAGTATAATTGTAACAAAATCCTGACAACCCTCAGAAACCTATAACAAAGAGAATAGAATAGAGATAGTTGATTGTTAATTTTCATAGCTTATCGATGACAATAGCGGGAACGCTGTTGGGTTTATCACCCGATGTCTGGGGCATTAGAAAGAGTCACAATGGCGTCACATACACCGCATGAGTTGTTAACCGCCCCTCCCCCCCCCCCCCCACCCTCCTAGTCAAGAACATTTTCGGATGGAACGGCTTAGCTCATGAAACGTACTTAAATGTAGGTCCAGGCAATTCAAATGAATTCATTTTATCACAAAAGTCATTGGGATTTACTTCTTCTATTTTCCACAGCAAACTCTCTTTGCCCTTTGCCTCTTTGCACGTGTCGTGTTAAAAACATGCGCTTATCCAGCATTTCATAATATTTTTGTTGTGTTGTCGGAAAATTGGCTTCGAACTTTTTCAGCAGGTGGCGTCGATTTTTCAACAATAGATACAAAACAGGTAATGATTCTAATTCGCTGCTTTAAATATCATCTTGATCGTTCTTTATTGTTTAGATCCTGCACAGATGTTTTGGAGATGGAAGTTATTGCAACAGAAGATATCCAGGATGTAAGAAACCAGGTATGAGATCATTCTCATTGTTATCTGTAAACATTTGTACTCCACTGACTGTCAGACACTTTTCTGACTTCATTGATTCATACATGCAGAAAGTGATAATAGCCTTTTTTGTCAAAACAGTTGTGGCCTTTTTCACTCTAAAAATTTTGATGGAAGGGGCTTGATAATATTCAGGTGTAAGTAAGCTATCGGAAAAAATTTCTAGCTCATGGTTTTGATTCTTTAAAATACTCATCTATAATTCTTGATTAAAAAAGAAATTTTGGGGAGCTTTATTGAGATCTTAGGTTGATGGAAAAATCTTTTTAATAACTTGAGTATTCAATAATTTTCAGTTTAACACTTTTTACGAGTCCTTAAGAAATTTTAGCAGTTAAAGCAAGAAATTAAGTTTATTTTAAAGCAGCACCAGTAGGCACATTTCTTTGTTACCTAATATTCTTACAGTTGATGTTGACAAAATACGTGTCGAAATAACGACAGATTTCACTCATTTTGCAAATGGAAAGTGCAGCTGGTTTTAATTAGCTCTTTCTTTAGGCCTTTTAATGTCAAGATGGTGCCAAATCAACATGAATAATCGAAGAGAATAGTAGAAAGATAGCTATTTAGGGAACGGATGCTTGGTATGATTCATGATATCGGTAAAGTTGCCATCTCATTGAAGTTGGGTGTGTAAGCCTCTTAATCATCCAGCTCGACGGTTGAAAACGAGAATAGGCTGTAAACGACTAGTCAAAAAGTAGAGTAAGGATAGTGGACTTGAAAAAAGTCATGTATAGAGTTTGTTTTGGACCCATGCCAAGGAGGGTTCTTTAATCCGCATTGCAAAGGACTGTTTGAGATAAGGTCATAAAAGGAGGATAGGATGTCAGTGTTTTAATAAACCATTGTTATAAATCAATGTAATAAGCCAATCCATAGATTGCATAGTGTTTTGGTCTTTGTATGCCATGGTTTTCGTTGCTTTTTGGTGTTTTTCTTCATTTCTCGTTGTTTCATTTTGTGCGTTCGAAAACCATTTGAATCATTGTACTTTTTTGAGCGCTGCATCAACATGCCCCTCTTTTGTGATTAAAGATAACATGTGATTAAATTTCTCAAAAAATGAAATGTGTAGCTGAGGCAAGAGCTTGACACATGGAAGTATGAGCATTATGTACACCTCCACTGTTCTCAATTGAGGCATAACTGCATGTGTTAATGGAGAAATTCAGCTATGCAAAGTATGCATCCCTCTTTTATAACAAGCCTTATATTGACTAATTTTAGATTGTGGTGTCATTAGATGATCTACGTTTCTGAAAAAAATGATTGCAATTTATAAGTAGCAATTAGTTACGTTGCAGATTGGTAAAAAGCATAATCAAAAATTTTTTTGGATAATTCTGAAAAGCCCTGTATTCCTGGGGCAAATATTTTAACAACTCCTTTTCTTAGTTTTGCTTCTCTCTCGTCGTTTTGTGTTTCTATATTTACTGTTTTACTGTTTACCTGTTTTACTGTGTGATCTTTCTTGCAAGCATTTTCCGAATGTGGCGAACATTCCTTCTTGTGTTGGCCTCTCCAATACTATTCAAGCTTTCAAATAAATGACCAATCCACTATCATTACCGTCTTGATGGGCACAGAACTAGTAGTTTTGTATTTTGTTTTAGAATGTTTAAATTCAGATACAAAAATAAGAGAGATTGCCGAATTGGTTTGAACAAGACTTGTCTACCCGCTAACCGCTTTGCCTTCAGCCGTGGAATACGGGCCATATCCCCTTCCTCCTCCCCATCGGGAAGCGATTTAATACAATTTCTGCTTCTAACATTTCCCCCATTTGTCTTCGATGATAACATTTCACTTTCAAATAGATTGGATGTTTCTAGGCTGTAGTATATCTTATTTATTTGTTTTCAGAATCCATGTTTCACCTCTTATAATAGCGGTGGTTTACAAGGATTGTTGATTTTGGTTTCACCTTGTTATCCCTGGCCGGGTTTAGATTAGGACTGGCTTAGTATTGAGCTTGATGAGTTCTCCGCTCTTTTCGGCGTTGACTGTTGTGCTTAAGGCTCTGTTTTGTAAATGATTTTTCATCAGAACTTGAATATTCTTCAGCTCATTTGGATTCAACTATGTGGGTGTTAATCAATGCTTTTCCTTCAAGGGCTAAGCTTAGATTTTTAAAAGAAAGCTGCCTTCCTTGTTAGGAATATACATAGTATTATTGAATGTATTTCTGTTTTAACCCCAACCTGTTCAATCGCAGGGAGATCTTGTAACCTTTACCCGTTTACTTCTGTTGATAATAAAGTTAGACGTCAGACTGCAAGAAGTATAAGTATCAGAATTGATGATATTGGGGCAATGAGCCCGTATAAATGTTCAGATGAGATGTATCCAGATATGAACAAGAATGGTCTACCTTACTACTTTGCTTTCAGCGGTGAAAATACGGGCCATATCTCTTCCTCCTCAAAGAAATTATCAATTCTCTCTGAAAAGGTTAAGTAAGAGAAGGATAAAATTGAAGCTTTGAAGATTTTACTAATCCATTTCTATAATACCCTTACTTTGATGGCAAAAGGGGGGGGGTGGCTCTTGGAAGGATCCGGGCCCGGTTAACGAATTTCGCATTTCTAGGTATTACCTTCGTCTGTAAGTTGAATGCGGCCTTTCCCCATTGTCTCAGTTTGCAATGCTTCACTGTATCGTGCTGATGTTTTTCAGAGATTTGCCATCGTCAATTAATTCCCTTGTGATATTTCTTTCTATGAATTCAGTTGGAATAAAGGCGCAACCTTTGGACATTTATTTACAACAGTAGTTTTCTTGAACAGTTCCATCCGGCTTTTAATGCACTGCACACCGGTTGTATAGAAAACCAGTCCAAATATTTGTCTTTGACAAAGCAGATCTGAGGATATTTAAGAAAAGACATTGTGGTGTTACAATTAAAGATTTTGCGCATCACATAACCATTGGTCAATACTATTACATGCAAATTCGATGCAATATTGTGTGCTCTTGCGTTAAACTATTTGACATACGTAAATTCCGCGTATATATCAAGTAGAATTTTCGTAAGAGATGAAATTATAGGCTGAAGTTGGGGGAAGGTGGGGGTACGACCCACCCCCAATAATTTCTCTTTCCGGTCGAGGCTGCTATTTATATTCCTAAACTGAACTGTACTACCGTGTTATATTATATTTATCCTTAATGGTGGTAGTATTGGTAAGGGTCCCATTGATTGGGAATACTTTATTTTATTTATCGGCAACAACTTCTGCTTCACAAAAATCAGCCTCTTGGGGTAAATACACGGCCCTTTGCTTGCGGTAATTTTTTTCTTGCATTTGGTCTAGAGTCACTTGAATCTCGGGCAATATCAGTTTTTTGTTGGGCTGGTATGAATAAAATCATGTTAAAATCATAGTTTTGCTAGAAACAAAATTTCTTTTTTTAACCTTGACATTATTCATGATATTTTAGGGAACTCTGAAGTCGGCGTTGATGAGCCGTGCAACAAGAGAGCGTAGGAAATCCTGCCCTGTATCAGTTAGATTCGAAGAAAAGCCTGAAGTCGTATCACTGTCCGCTCCGAGCATTCTCAGCGTTAATATTATCAAACAGGTAGGGTGTATTCTTATTAATTTTTTATAAAGATTTGTGTTTGTTACTGGTTATTCTTGGAAGCAGGTGAGTTTTGAGCTGCACTTTCCATCGTAAAAAGCCGTTCTGTGCGTAACCCTTGTTGTTTGTTTATACTATCGTGTTGAATCGTAGTATCATGTCTGCATTCAATGATTCGGTTCAATTCCACATTATTCCACGATTCGCCCCCCTTCCTTGTAATGGTAGCTTTTTTCAATTGGTAATTTGCTTGAAGCGGGCGGTCACAAAATACTGCCTGAAGGATACCATAATGGTTGGTCAATCATGGTCATACCCCCCGGTGCATAAACCTTTTTCTAAGGAATATATCACTTGCTATATTTGATATCAATAACATCAGAGTACGAGCACCTCACCCGAAACCGAAGATAGCCCAGTTCCTTATTAGCCTGCTTTAACATATAAACTTAGCTTACCTGACTGGGGTAGGCTACATGGAACTTGGATTAACGACTAATCGAGGGCACGATGAATAGGACCTTTTTGCTATTCTATCTGTTTATGCCCGTCATAATGAATGATACTTTCATTTCCTCGTTTTAATTTCTTTTGGTGCTATTTTGTACGTCCTAATTAGTGCGTTAATGCTTTCCTTGATAGCTAGTATAATTATCAGGGAGGTAGTGGTTTCTATAGACACTAAACCCACACGCGGATGATAATCATGTTAATTTGAAGCATCATAGAAATTTGCAGTCATAATGAGATTCGGTTGACTGGATTTAAGGTAATCTAGGTGCAGTTAAGGTGTTTACTTTTGCTCACAATAAGTAGTCCGTTCACTCTGGTTGTTTTGAACATGTCTATTGGAAGTGAGATCAACTGTCTTGAGAGTGTTGTGAGTATATGATTTTACATACTAAAAAGATTCCATAAACTTTAAATTTTGAAATTTTAAATGACCCCATCCCTCAAACCATCTTAGCATTCCAAGAATTTCACATTGAAGACTTTCTAAACAAAATCTAAAATTTTCACCTCTACTTCGTTCATCAACCCTAACCTTAACCCTTTTGGATTTCAACATAATTCCACAAATTTTGACGAATTTTTATTTGTTAAAAATACGTGATTTACAAGCATTTTTATAAGAAATTGCCTTGTGAAGAACGCTAACCGTCATATGCAAAATATTTAGGAGTTTACTTCAGGCTTGATGATGTAAAACTTTATCATGACAATTGGGGACAGTTTGATAAAAAAGATGATTAACCAGTTTTATGGTCAGCCGTATTCAAGCCTCTATTCTGCCCATGCTTTAAGAAGTATTTATTAGCTTCTATAATTTTTTATTTTCACATTAAAAAGCTCAGTTCCCTCTCTTCCATTCATTTCTCTCTTTTCCGCGTCTCCCTCTTAAAACCCTCTTTTCTATTCGTGGATTAGATATAATTGAGCAAGTCTTAAGTCAAATTCTTTGTTAATACTTGTAGCATACTTGAGGTTGTTTTTGTTTATGGAAAATCTAAGATTGTTTGGATATGTGGTTCCATATTTAGTTCTAATTTTTTGGCCATATTCCCCTTCCTATTGTTGTGTCTTGTGGGCCTTGTGAAGTTTTTCGACTTTATTTGCCTGTTTTGAATGGCCCAGCTTGTTGCTTTGGATGGTTTTAATTCACTGATTGGAAACAGAAGCTGCGATGTGGGCGGAAAAATAATTTGATATATAATAAAAATTGTATTTGTAATAAGGGATATCTGCATCAGCAGTGGAGCTTCCTTTTAGGAAACACTGTCAGAAAATGATTTGATTCAAACATCTCTGTAATTTCTTGTTTAACAAATCTATTTGACCTCAGGTCAAAAACTTAAGGTGGAAACTAATTCTTCTTGCTCAAATATGTAACTGCTTATTTTAATGCTAGAATGTTATTGTTTGGCTTCATGTTAAACAGAATAGAGATGACAAAGATGTTAGATTGAAATGCATTTTCCATCCTTACAAGCAATATATTCCTTTTTATTCCCCTACAACTGTATGAACGGCCATATTCCGTAGTTTTTTCATTTGATAATGACCTCTTTTTATCAGTTTTGTTTAATGAGTTATACTCTTTATCAAACTCATGATGCAGAGAGATAAGTTGATTTTTATTGGTGTTTGTCGGTGTATATGAAAGAAACAAGCCATTATTAGCTTATTTAAAGACATCATCTATTCATCTAGCGGTTTTGCCGTCTTTGGAGCTCTTTGGAGCAGGCTTGAATAATTTTATAGAGAAGCTGAAAACAGAACCTAATAAGAAAGGCAATTGATGAAAGTATTAGCCCATTGCATAAAATTGGGGTAAATATTTTGAGGTAAAGCTCTGGGTGAGAATAGCACAGTCGGCTTTTGTTAATTTTGGCTTTATGTCTATATTACAAGAAAAACCATTTTCTTTGAGCTCTTAAATTTTAGAAACGTTTTTTTCGTAACTGCATCTTAGTTTGATGTTTTTTGTGAGTTCAAATGCTCTGTTCATTTTTATTTGATTCAAGATGAAAGGTAAATTCAGATATCTTGATTCTCTACTTATCTTCTAGATGATTCCAAACGTTTTAAAAATATATCTGGAAAATGGTCAAACAAAGTCATTCCAGTACAACACTGAAACGACAGTCAAGGTTTGTATCAGCATGCATTTTTAAAAAACCAAATGGTATTTGTTTGCAAATGGCGTATTAATTATCCTTTAAATTGGTGTTTTTCTGTCTGGTACTTGCAAAATCTTTCATTATCTTTTTTTTCTTTTTTCCCCTATAAGCTTGATAGCTGCCAGAACCCCAGCTCAGGTTAACAAATAGAATTGCTTGCTTGACTTGCCTCAGAAATAACTTTTCGTTGTAGCTGTATGAAGCGAAACATCAAAAGAGATTGAAGACGCAGAGTTCTGTGTTTGGAAGTATCCTTATTAGGATCTTTACAGCAATTATCTATATTCAGCTAACTAAGCCAGGCTCTTAGTGTTGTACATACATTTGTACATACATTTCTTCAACTAGGGACGTCTTTGCTCTGCAGTATTTTTTCGTGGCAAGGCCGGCATTTAATTACTGCAGCATTTGTTGCACGCAATTTTTGAAACGCTTATTGAAATTTCATCTTGTTTTACCCAAGGAACTCTTAGGTAACAACAAGATCATGTTAAAATGACATCGTGTTTATACGTTATTCGTGATATAACATGCTTGCAATGTTTAACAAGCCCATTTATCTTTCTTGTAGGAAATCTTCGATTCTCTAATCGAGCGGTTACAAATCAAAGAATCGAAACACTTTGCCCTGGTTTTAATTGGACCGTATCCGAACCAGTCTATATTCTTACAACCTGAGGATCGAGTAACACAGGTAACTCAATATTTTTAAATTCTGTGAGTCATAGAAAATAATCCAATCTACAGTTTTTGAGCTTTGCTAGAAGCAATATACAAAGATGATAAAAAAGCAAATCGATTTTTTTTTTATTTTCTCTTCAGATTGTGAACAAGAAAGTCTTCTCACATTGGGAATGCCGCCTTGAACTGAGGTATTGTAAATTTGTTGTTTTCTTAAACTGAGATACATAAAAATTCCTTTTCTATGTAGCCTTCAAAGAGACGGCATAGGATGCATTGTGGAGGAGCAAATCTAGAGTCTTCCTTAAAAATTGCAAGATAAGCTGAGAAAAAATGCTTATAATAGATTGCTCTGAAAATTGCCTGACGAACAAGATACTTCGGTATTCCATCTTATGCCACCGCTTTTTATTTATTTACAATGTAACGCTAAGATTCTTTTAAGGCATTTCACCTTAGAATGTTCAAAGTAGGATCACCATAGCTCAACTAGAAATGAAGCCAATGAGATCACCAAGAAAAACAGAACCTTAATACCTACGTTTCGCCTGGTATCTGAGGCATTTTCAGAGCTGTTAAAATGCGTTATAGAATTACTTAAAATATAATCCTAACAGTCTAAAATCGTTGATTGATAAGACAAGGAAACCATACAGAATCCTCTATAGTTTCTATTTAGTTATTAATAGATACCTCCATATAGTTATCTTCTAGCGAGTATATATAACTTGAAAGGCATGTCCTCAAAGACCTGCCGTTCTACTGTTGACATTTACGTCATAACACTAATAGCTAATTTAATTACTTCATTACACAGCTTTATTCCTAATGATGCATTTGAATTGCTGGGCAAGGATCCCATTGCCTTTGATTACTGGTATCAACAGGTATGATCGTCTTTGCAAATTAAGTAACTTTCTATTTCCCAGAATAGTTTGTTTACATTTATATATTTCTTTGCTGGTAATAAGTCTCATTATTCATTGAAAGGTTTTTGCCTGTAGGGAGTCAAATTTCAGTCACTGCTTTCTTTTCATTACAATAATGAAAACTAATTCCACAATCAAACAAACTTGATCTCATTCTTCCAGCGACAATTCAACAGCTTCGTTCAACATTTCCGTCCAAAAATTACCTCTTTTTGTAAAATCATGTTCTCATATAAGTTTAAAGCCCGTTTTCTGTAACTCTGCGATTGATTTGCAATATAATCTTAAAAGGCATCCTTTACTTCGTTTGTTTTTAGAGTAATTTTTCGATCTTTGCATATTCTTCGGTGCCCATGTTTCATCATACAGTTATCCATGTATATTCAGTGATTAAAAGATTTATTTGAACACTGTAAAGAGAAATACTGGGTTTGTAAATTGACAAGTCTGTATATCTGGTCTACCGCTGACTTAGAAGTTCCTTATTTGATCAAAAGAGCATTTATGGGTTTATTTTAGAATGCACGATTGAATTATCGAACATGTCTATCTTCCCAGCAATTCTGTATATTCCCTTAAAACCTTGCCTTAAGGCAATGATATGCTTTGAGAAATTGGTCTTAAATTTTTATTATTATTCTCATTTTAGACCTGTGACAGTGTTGTGAAAGGTCATTTTGGCTCAGAGCTCAAATTCGATGCAGTAATGCGATTGGCTGCTCTCCAAATCCACGTTGCCATGACATCTGAGAATGAAGATACAAAATTTACGCTTAAGGATGTTTCTAAAGAGTACGGTGGACTCGATGACTTTTTGCCCAATGGTATAATTACAAATTTTAAGAAAAAAGACATCAAAAAGGCTTTGATGGGTCAATTAAAATCCCTCTCAAGGATTGCTTTACCTGGTCAAAAGCTCACTCCATTGCAAGCAAAATTGCATTACTTGAAAATCGCCAGCCAGAATCCGATTTTTGGTGGTCGAATGATCTCAGCACACGTGGTTGCGAACAGATTGGGCTCAGATTCACCAGTAGTAAGTTATTATAGCTTTTGCTTTTCTGTTGCATCTATCATGCATGCCAATTCCTGAATAATCATTTATATAAGGAGCTTCATTTATACCGAATGCATTACAAACAGCTTGTATTACTAAGGAAATCAGAAAATTTAAAGTTTGAACATTTTTAGTTTGTTTTTAAAGCACATATGAGCTTTAGTATATAAGTAACTAAATCCAAGGGCCTGTGAGTAAACTTATACATGGAACCAATATGATCATCACTTCCAAGGCCCTGTGAGTAAGCTAAAGTAGGTCATGTGTTCGCTTCCAAGGACCCTAGCTGGGTCATGTGTTCGCTTCCAAGGCCCTGTGAATGAACCAAAATATGGAACCAAGTAGATTCATGTGATCGCTTGCTGTCTCGATGCTTCCTTCTCTCATGCTAGACTATAAACTTACTGCAAGTAATTTTCCAGCTGTGGAGCTGGGAACACGTCGAAAACGATCAACGGCGAACTGTTATTAAACAATGCGGGTATATGTACATGCCAACAATCGATAACTTATATTATGATAATAGTGCTCATGCATGTCTACAGATACTGTACATAAACGAAAATAAAGTTCCCATTCATGGACTCAGAATTATTATATTTCGGTTAAAGAGTTGACCATTCTCACAGACAAAAAGGAATAGAAAGGGTTTTTGAAGTGAAGACGAACTTCTCCGTTTTATTACTTGAAATTTTATATCCGGTTGATAAAAGTTTTAAAGGCATTTTTGATCAGTGAGCTGAATAGCTCAGAATTAAGGAATTATTACCTTGAGTTATTTTCCTATTTTTATGCATTCTAGTGACATAACCATCAGTTTCTAGTGACATAACCACCAACATACACCGTATGTTGGTATAAATTATAGGGACGTTTTGCAGGTTCCTAATTGTTATACTTCTTATCATCAAGGATACGACACTGGACACATCTGATATTCTGATCAGCCCATCTAAAGGCATCTGTACATTGTTCAGTGATACTGGGAATTTGGTAGGTATTGTTCTTACAATCACATACGTTCAGACAGTGTGCCAGCATCGGAGAAATAGAATCTTGGGGGAGGGGATGCATGGAACCCCTTGTTGAATGGTTTTGTTTCAAGGGCAGGACCTGCTGCCCATTAAAATCTTGAATTTAGTTATCTTGTTTTTAAGCTGCTGTTATTATTGTTAATCATTTTATATTCATCATTAATTTTAATCATTTCAACAATTTTAATTGTTTCTGTGATCAAAAGGTTTCACGTGCAATTGATAATTGCATTTTTTAAAGTCTCTGTGTTTTATGCCGCTCTCTCTTTTTTTCAAAAACTTCTTGATGTCGTTTATGCTTTTAATTAATTATTTAGACTATTCAAAAGATTTTTACATTTCTTTTTTAAGCTGCAACAATTAGTTGACATATCAAGCGTTACTGGTCTGGTTATGACGTCACACATGATGAACAAAAACCTTCTGAAGATATTTGTCAAAGATAGAAAGGTAAAGGTTTTGCATTAGATATGTGGGGGGGGGGCGTTAATTGCATTTGGATTTATGGAGTCGACAACTATTTTTTGAAGCCTTTGGGATGGTCCTTGGAGTAAATTGGGGATTCAACTAGGGATTACGCATTTTTGTAGAGCTTAGAAAATCAATTTGATTAAGTTACGGATCTTTTCAGCAGTAACAGTTTCTCATTTTTCAAATTCGCTATGTTATTTAAGACAGATTATAACAATATTAGACGATACGAGCAGGAGCACGTAGTAAATACCAATGCAATCAACATGCAACATTCTGAATAAGTACATATTTATGGCCATAGTCTTGAGAAAGATAAAAATATTCATTTAAATTTGCTAATGCATATATAGCTTTTTATAAGCTAATTAATGCTAACTATTTAGACAATTACCCTCAATAATGACATCAAAATTTTGCAATTCAATGTATCTGGCCTTTGTAATTTTGTTTACTTTCTATTGTCTGGGATACCTGTTAAAAAAGAATGGGAATATGTTGCCATATTTCATCTCCAATAAATCTTCTCCATTCTAATTTTATTTGTTCCAACAGCTGATAGAAGCGTCAATCGCATATAGAATATGTGAAACCTCCTACCATTTAAACACATGAAAATGAAATGCGAAGCAATTTGAAGCTCATTGCTGTTGTAATTGCAAATCTACTAATTTCCTAGACCACTCAGATCATCCCACTACTTTCAGCCCGCAGTAATAATCCTTTTTTGTTTTTCGCAGGCCATTTCCTTCATCCTGTCAGCACAAGATGCAGATGATGCCGCTTTTATGATCTGCAGATATCATAACGTTCAACTCAAGACAGGAACTGATCTTCCTTTCTACAATCTTTCGCAGACTATACCTCGATGCAAGGCACCGGAAGACAGTAAAGGTATAAATCATCAACGTATTATATGTATTGCTCAAGTTATGCTTAAATCGATCTTACAATAGTCATGTTTTAGTGCTAAGCATTAATTAGCGAAAAATATAGCTCTTTCCCTTTCCAATCGTCTACGTTTCATGATTCCTGCAGTCGTCTGGAGCCATATTTTTCAAATCAAATTCCGTTGGCTTTATCTTTCTTTCTTTACTTTGTTGTTTTTAGCTCATTCTTGCACCATTGCTAGATAGGGTAACAACCCTGTATGTCTTGGGAGCTTGCGAGCCAAAGTGGTGTTATCAATATCAGGCTTTAGATGGTCAGCCATCCTTACCATGGTTTGTAATATTGGTGTAGTAAATTTAACTTTAAGCTTTCCATGAGAACCTTCTCATTGCCTGTACACATTTTATTACAATTGTCTTTCAGCACCCAGCTATTCTGGAGAGCACAATGTAGTCCCTTCAACTTGGAGTTATATCGATGATGTTGTCCCAACTCTTTGGCTAGGCAGCAATTCCATGGGAGATCAGAATCCTATGAAGACCATATCTGTATCTGCAAACTTTTCTACCGGCCCTCCTAAATACACTTCTCAGACATCTTATGATAGATCGAGTTTCGTACCGTTCAGACAGAGACCGGCCGTTGACAGTCTTATACGGGAACTAAGCATTCGGGATAAGAAGAGAAAAAAGGTGAACACGTCGTTGAACGGAAGTGGGGCTGAATCGCCACAGAAAGCCTCAAGTGCTGGACAGTTTGATACAACACATTTCGGTCACGGTAGTGCTTTGGTAGAAGAGGAAGACCCAGATCAGAACACTTCTGAAAAGTGCAGCCCACAAGTAACTAGGCACATTATTACTTGCAGTATGAGTTCAGATGAAGAATCTTCCGATGAAGAGTTGAATGAATTAGCAAGGAAAATCAATAGATCGGGTACCGTTGCTAGATTCTTAAAAAACAAAGATAATAACAGAGGAAAAGTAGCTGCCAATGGAAAGATAGATAAAGCCGCAGTAGTAAGGCTAGATGATGAAGAAGGTATGTTTTGATGTTGTTTTGACATATTCTTCTTTCATTATGCTTTATTTTAAACCTTGAAGTATTATACACCTAGACCTGATTTGCAGCGAATATCATAGATGGTTCTCTCTTACTCAGGAGTTCTTGCATTTAGTACTTCTGAACGCTTCAATTTTTAAGTTGAACTAATTGGATGTTAATGTTTATTTGGACCATTGTATTTTTTAGTTTGAAACTTAGTATCTTTTAAAATCGGAAGATCTGATCTATAGCATGCGGCTTGTGAAATGTGACACTGCTTACATAATACAAAAATATATTTTCATATTGTTGCGATGAACAGTCCATTTACTTTCGTTAAAAATCTGACATTTGCTTTGTAGATTCAGGCTGGCCAACAGATACGTCATCAAACACGGGCAGTTTAGGCAGATCAAATCCATGGGGAACATTCTCCGAAGAAGACTCATCGGACAAAGATTCATTAAGACACCTTAACGATTCAGATAGTCTGTTTTCACATAGGGATGAGCTATACGAACCTAGTGACCCTACTTCTATCAGCAATACACCTGACATGGAGAAGTTTCTTATTAAACATGATGCACAAATGCTACATCAGAACGTGGCTATGTCAAGTGTTGCGAAAGATGACGAAATAATTCCTAATGGTGACCTGAAGCATCCTTTGGTAGAAACTAAGTGTGATTCTTTTGAAAAATATTTGGTCAATAAGCTTCCAAATAATGCTGATACTGAGAACAGCCCCTTTGATGAACTTGCATCCGACTTGGATGAGAGGCCAGCCTCTTTACTGCGACCTCTTAGTGAAATATCCGACGATGTCTTCACGGGTGATGAACAGGTTTACAAAGAAAATCCAATCCACAAACCCGACCATGATGAAGCTGAAAACGAATTTAAAGTTACCAGGAATCATGATGAGTCTCACCCATCAACATCGGATTCGGAGAGCACAGAACCCGCGGACACTTTTGTGGCGCCGGCCACCGCCGGCATTAAATCGTCCGAGTCGCTGAGCTCATCTCTCAGTAGCTTGGAATTACACGCGAATGAGCAATTTGAAGGTATCGATCTTAATAATGAATCGCATTTGGATGAGCGTCCAAAAAGCGTCAATTTAGCTGATCTGGACATTTATATTCCAGGACCTCCAAAAGAACCAACCAGAGCACTGAGTCCAAGTGAACTTATGATACCCTCTCCGCCGCTCGAATTTGCAGACAATGAAGAGTCAAATATTTCGTTCCAATTTTTAGACGATGACGAGAAAACGAGTAGTTCTGAATCTTCTAATAAAAGTGCGTTATCATCATTCAGCTCCTCGTCAGAAGATGTCGTAGAATTCATGGTGAATAAATCAGTTGAGAGCAGCACGCCCACAAAAAGTACTTTCGTAAGTGGCGATAACTCGCTGAATAATGAAGATTCAAATGATGAGGAAGAAGTTGAGTTTATGAAGCCTGAAGATAATGTTAATGTTCGTTTGTACGATGAGCAAAAGTCGGTCTCCAACAAAGCTCAAGTGGAAGATACGAAACTAATGCCTGAGCAAAACAACAACGATACAGATAAATTACTTGCAGTATCGCCAATGCGTAAGCTGCCTTCGATTAAGAAAAGTTACAGTCTGAATGAGAATGAGAAAATGCGCTATCAGGGTTTAAATACTTTGCTTGCAGCTGAAATGAGGGACGATGGCTCACGTAGGCAATCAGAACCACTTGTCACCCCTCTTACTCTACCAAAGAGTCCAAGTTTGGATCTGAAGAAGGAAAGAATCATGTCGCCGCTGTTTTTTTCAGCTGAAAATGAATCACCCTCATCATCACAGGTCCATCATTTTAGATCACATTCTGACAATGAATCAAAGCCCGATCATTCTGAATCACCGCTTAAAAGTTCAGCCGAAAACCACCGACTTTTGCTACCAAGCACCCCCTTATCTTTACGAAAAAATCAATATTTTGCACTTAACTCGACTGAAAATGTGTCAAAGTTTAATAGTCTTCCTAACAGTTTTACATTCGACGAATTCAATGAGTATATAGATGCATGCAAGGCTGCTATTGCCAAAGCTGTGCAGCTAGAGGGTGAACTAGATGTTCTCATAACTGAAAATAAACGCGCAAACAGGCTGAGTTTTGAAAGCGAGGATCCTGAGAGACATTCGTATTCAGACGTAATGCGAACTTGTGCAAAGTCACTATCAAACAAGACTAAGGAACTAGCTCCGATGTCAACAAGTGGAAATGTTACAGGCCTACGAAGGTTCATCCGATCTTCCCAGAATGAAGTCCAAAGCATGGTCGTTGCAATAACAACTTTGAAAAATAGTACTACTGTAGCGAATCTGGTCAAAGATGTTGTTGTGGAATACATTGAAGTGGTGAAGTGCCTGAAGAAAAGTACTGGTAAACCGTTGACTGATCCAGATGTAGTGAAACTAGTAGAAAAAATTAATGAATTGAGTTTTTCATCGACAATTTTGGTACGCGGATTGAGATCCAGTTAAGTATTTATAATGGATATCGTAAACAATGTTTTGAATGTGGCCCTTTGTTGGTCATATGCGCTATGTGGTTCAAATCTTCTGATGGTGAGCCAAGCCATTTTGACGATTATTGGGTTCTGTGCCTCTGTTTTTATAACCACCTCAATTTAAAAAGCACAAGGGCCTTTCTAGCATCACGGTCTCAGGGGAGTCGCTTCTAAAAATGAAATAAGCAAAGTGTAGGGGAAGATTTTAGTCAAAATTTTCAGCGATAGAATTATACTTTTGCACATGCATATGCTTATTAGTGCTTAGGTCACAATACATAATGATTATTTGACATTGACATTCTTTTAAAGTTGATACCTATTTGACATCCTTATGGGAGAGATATCGGCACAGAGAAGAGTAAAACATGCGGTTTTCAACTGAAAATGTTTTGATATCAGGCCAGAATTTTGGATATCAGGCAATAATTTTCATCATTGCAACTATCTAATTCCTGCTAATCAAGGGCAAGATTATTTTTATTCTCGTTTTCTTGTTGAATTAATTACCAGGTAGCGTAGAAACATTAATACACATGTATCCTTGTTTAGAAACTTGAATTTTGGTGTCCGATATGGGATTTTTTGACGTAATCGATGTTGATTTTTAAAATTGATAATTTTGTTTCATTTTTGCAAGCAAGAGTATATTTAACAATATTTAATATATTCGTTTTCGATGCACTGTCATTGCCATCCTTCATTGCACCTTTCATTTTTCGAATTAATTATTTCTGTTACGTAAACATCATGCAGTTCCCTCCAAAACGGAACCAGATGGAAGTAATTTTTTTAAGAAGCATTGCAGGACCCCCCCCTTTTGAAAATTGAACCATCACATTAGTACCTTTTTTAGTTTTCCAATACAACAACATATTTGAATCACGTTATTTTTTTTTTAAATAAACTTAAATTGCTATTTGAAATTGATGCAAATCTATAAAGTCTTGTAATATTTCCTCTGCAATGAATCTTTGGCGAACCCCCTTTGCGCCTTCTCTCAGTTACTTTGGTGACGCTTTATAGCCAATCAATTACTTAGCTCGAGTTTTCCGGAGCGTGCACATTCGATATCTTGGAGCGTTTTCATCGATCCCTTGAAGTTTCGAACTATTGGAAGCTCGAACTATATTACACTAGTAATATCACTAAGTAAAACGGCAAATTTCCCCGTATCTGCTGTTTATGTCTATTATCGATAATGTCATTTTGGCACGTTAATTGTACGAGTTAATTTTTTTGATTCAAAAAATTTTTGACGTTAATTTAAATTATAAAATTTTTAAATTTGCACTGTAGAAATTCAATTTCAATTTTTATCATCTTGTTTGTTGAGAAATTTCGAGAACAGTTATGACAAAACCTTAACGCCTAAGAGTTCTTGTGGCGTCATTGCAAATCAATTTTTGGGGAGGTGCGCTTCTGAAAGACCGAATTTTTCCCACAAGGGTCCAAATTTTGTAGAAAATGGGCGTTGCATTAAAGAAAAATAACTATTTCTCAGTTATAAGTAGCAGGATCCACTCTATCCACTTTTAGCACGATGTTGCAACTGTTTTAGAAATGTAAAAACAGAAAAACTTCTCCATAAATTTGATGGATACTGATAAGAAAAACTGTAGAAAGCAAGACAAAGGTTTTATTGTGATATAACTATTTCACATATGTTCTCGAAATTTCACTTTGTAAATATCAATTCCATATACAGTCAGAAGGAAATTATGATTTTGTTAAAATTTATTCAATTTCTTAAGTATGAAAATGTACGATTATTAATGATCTATTTATATTTTGAATTTAGAATACATTTGTGTATGCTACGGTGAGTAATATTGCATTTTGCAAGCATTCTTTTGGAAAATTATAGACGACAATTTCACTGTCATGTTTGTTCTTTTTTTCCAAATTCCTTGGAGTGAAGAAATTAAATATAAAGCCTCCGTCTTCGCTTTCGGTTTCGTTTTAAAAACACACCTGGCTATTTGCTAATTTTCAAAATTTGATTTTTCAGTTTTTAAAATAGACTATTCATAAAACATTCTCCCTTCATATTTCATTCTAGACGAAACAAGACTAATTTAGTTTTCAAAATTTAATTTCCCATGGAACATAAAACCTAGAAATTTGCTATTTGTCATTATTTTGAAAATAACTTGGCTTTTTCCATTCTTTAAAATTTGATTTCTAAATATAAAACCGTAACCTTTCATTTTTCGATCTATTTAGTTTGACTTTTCCTAAAACATAATCAGATAACCTTGCTTTTTGCCACTTTTAGAATTTGATTTTTAAGACAAGGAGACTAAACATGACATCAAAAACCATTCTTTGTATTTGAATTTCTATTCAATACTTGGTTTTTGCTGTTTTCTTAAATTTTCTTCTTCCGTAAAACAGTTACGCTTAAATTTTACTCTTGTTATAGTTAAATTTGACTTTTTTTGAAAATATAAGCGTGTGACTGTGCTTCTGCAGTTTCGAAAACTCAGTTTCTCTAAAATATTGTATTTTGCATTTTATTAAAGTGACTTTCCATGAAATATGAATATATAGCCAGGCATTCTCCGGTTTCTTCAAAAGTCGATTTTTAAAAGGCCGGTAAAACAAGATAATTGTTGTCATTGTATAACGGGATCTCTGCCATTTTCCCACAAAATTATAAATTCAAATGATTAAATCATTTTCCCTGAGCTTCATCAGATACTTGATAAATGTGAAAAGACAATTCAACTTTGTGGTTGGCGATTTTGGAAACTGTTTATTCTTTAACAGTGACAAGAACTTTTCAAAGAAGTATCAGAGATGTTTTGATATTATGATGGAAGATGAGTAAAGAAAAAAACAACGAAATACTTTCGTAACTAAAGATTTTTACTGTTTTACTGAATACTATTTTAATGTATGATACAGCATGAAAATACTTTGAAAATTAATGAAACACAATTAATTCAATGAAGTTCTTGAAAACTAAATTTTCTAAAGATATCGTATATTGAATGAAATTATAAACAATTTAATAGCAATATATACAATCACATTACGAATGTTTTTACCGTTTCTTTGATGTCTTGGATGGACTAAAACGAAAATGATAAGAATCCTATTAAGCTGATCTGCCTTAGAATTGTTTAAAAATTGTCCAAATTGGAAAAACCTTAAAAACAAACAACGAAATGACTAATTTGATCAATCGACCTTGAAGAGGGTATCTTTAGGGTTAAAGTGATAGGGACGTGCCAGTTTGAGTAAACAATTGGGTCCATAATTCCGTGTCATTATTTGAAAAATGGGTCCAGTGTTTTAAGAATCTCAAGCAGGGGCGGGGCTGGAAAATGTCTTACGGGTGTGCGATCCCAGATTGCCAATTAAGATTTTAAATACCAACCATAATTTTTTTTATAAATTTTTGAGCACCAATTTCTGAGTAAGAAGTACAAAATGCTGATTTTCCTGAGTAGAAAGAGGCTCAATTTTTCGTTTGGGAAAGGAGGATGACACACCCTATACCCTCGTAGCGCTGCTCCAGGTCTCAAGTTACAAAAATTCTCCATTGACTTTACAGAAATAAATCTTACCAGGATAAAATTATTTCTCTATAGAGTTCTATTTTAAAATGTGGTTCTAAATTTCGAATGTCAAAAATCACAAAGCAAAGGCAAAATAAGTTTCTTCTGTTTGTGGAATCTCTATCTTTGGTACCACGAAATTTCCATTCAAGGAATTCAAGAAAAGATTATTAATTCAAAATATAGTTTCTGCTCTCCCTGTTTCGTTCAAAGATTCTTTTTAGAAATCAAAGTAGTTTTCCTATGTCCCATGGGTTTGCTAGTTTTGAAAAGTTTGAATTTCTCACCCTTTTCGTCCTTTGGTGTCAGCAGTTGCTTGGAAAACATTTGAGGCAGCCATTAGATTTTCTATATATTGCCCCAAAACCTGGGAAAATGAAAGTAATATGTGAAAATCTCACAACAGATCTGTAAATCAAATTATCACATGACCCTAACAGCAAGATGGAAATGTTCTTACTGTTCTTTTTATTTCTTAATTCAACCATTTGTTTTCTTGATTGAATCGTTGAATACCTAGATAATTGATTCATTTAAAGTTTGATTATTCATTCAATAATGAATTCATTCTAGATTAGCCAAATGTCTTTAAATGGGTTGAAATTCAGGAAAAAAAACATGAACATTAATTGAATGAAAAATAAAAGCAAGGTTTTGAGATGAAAACATCAAGATATGCAATAAATGTAACCTTGAAGATAAGCAATGCATCTAAATCTTAGGTCACTTGACCTGCTAACCTGATTCTCTGATTTTAGCTTGAGATTTTCGTCTTTGACAGCATCCACACGCTGCGATAAGTCTGAAGAGAATAGGAAATAGTATTAAAATCAAGAGCTATAAAAAGGCAAAAGATATGCATGAATATAAATGAAAATTATTTAATATCAAGCCATCTTGTGTTTCACATGAGGTCGAAATCATGGAAATTTTGAATAAACGTTGATTGAATGGAAATTATACAAGTGGATTAGTTTGTTGTGAAATTACCTGTGAAAATGTATGAGCTTTAACAGAAAAAGTGATAAAAAGAAGGATTGAACTTTTAATAATGTACAGCTCGAAAGCATTGAAAATGGATGGAAGTACAATAAAAATAAAGGAATATAGTGTTCAAATGTTGATAATATGATGCATGCTGCAAATTTGGAGGCATTTTTTCATCACATGGTTCAAACACATCACTAAACATTTTACTCCGAGGGGTTTACGACATATTAAAGGAGTGTGCTGTCTTGAGTCCAGGAAATATTTAGGGTCCATGGCTTGCAACGACAAGAAGGTTCTTGAAAACAACAGACAGCAGGGTGTCACTCAAATCCCAAGCTTTGTTTATTTTATTTATATTAATAATAGGTTGATTAAAAAATGAGATTTAAGATCTGATGAAGGTGGAGCATCTTTTCTAGAAGCATCTTCATGAATAGTTGCCACCAGACCCCAAACAAGGTTTCAAAAGCCATCTACACAATGATGGTCAAGATTTTCGAACAAATCTAACAACCAAAGCTGGTTAATCTTGACAAGATCTCCAATCTACAATTCAAAGCTCCAAAAGAAAAAAAGCATTTCAAGATAAGATCTATAGGTGGCTAAAAACTTTTAAAATCTGTTTACCATCAAGAGTGCTTTGAAGTGCAAGAACCTGTTCAATAAGGCGGGATTTTTCTTCTTCATTTGCTAAATTGTCCTGGATCTCAACACCTAGATGATAAAAACATGAGTCTCAAAGTTAAAAAATGTAGAAATTAAAGATTAGGGTTGCCTACAAGTTTAGTTTGATGTCACCTTGGGATTAGAAGATTGAATTTATTACTGTTTAACTTTCATCTTATGATCAATAAAGAAATCAAAAGCAATGTATGTAATCATTTTAACATAAACAATTCACAAATGGTGCTTTAATTTATCAGATACAGTTGGTATAATAGGTTTAATATCAATGATAGATAATCATAAATTTGAGTCTTTGCTGTTCCAATAAAGATTAACTGAATAATCAATATGAAGCACATCTAATCATTTTAACAAACTTACTTATTTATCAGCCTTCGTGCAATTGATTTTGAAGTGTTAAAAACAGTGGCATAAGGGAGCAGCGTGGAGCCCTTAGTCAAAGCAGGGGTTTTAGGCCCCAACTTTTTCCAAATCAAGTTTACAGGCTAAGCCTGAAGTTACCCTTAACTGCAGAAATTTTTTTGCATGCACTTTCTAAACAATATTAACTAACCTTAACATGACAATTATTAAGAAACGCTTACATCAAAAAAAATTTCACAAAATTACTTGGGGGCCCCCTAGGGGCCTAACAGTGTGGGGGCCCTTTGTTTTGCACTTGAAGGTGTACACCATATGTTACGCCACTGGTTGGAAACACACTTCAAACATCTTTAATATGGTATTATCAAATTTCCTCATTTTCTGTACTTATTTTTGATCTTTTTAATGAAAAATATGAGAAATAACAAATAATTCATTTAAGCATATTCTTTAGACAGAATGCTTCAAAGTTTTGTAATATGCTTCTTTTTCTTCTAAGGATAAAACATTTTTGTTGCTTTTAAATGAATGTACCCGTGAGTTTTAACCGAGGAGCTTGTGAAGCAAAATTGTAAATTGAAGTGAAATTTATCGCATTTTATAGCATCTTTAAATTTTTGTACATTAGGTGCCATAGCTAGCTCATATGCATTTCAAAATGCTGGGTTCAAAAGAAGGTTTAACAAACAGAAGTTTCATAGTAAATCAAAATTTGTTTGTAGTGTTTGAGGTTGATGTAAAAGTACAAAATTTCCGGCAAGTTTTGAGATGATGTTCAATTGATCACAAATCTTGTTGTTAACATGTCAATATAAAGAATTATTTGTAAATTATGTAAATTTAATAAGAGTTTTACATTTATCACATTATAACTTAATTATATTTCTACATTTCTAAAACTAGTTCCTTACTCTCTGAACGGTAACATTGAATTGTTTGATTATGACCATGAATGTTAATGGCAGTCTCTCCATCTGAAACTGGTGATTGCCGTTTCAACTCTCCTTTATGTTGTTTATCTAAAACATTTAAGATCACTTGCAAATTTTAGTTCAAAATTAAGAAGTAATGAAATACAATTACAGCAAACTGACAGCATCATTTAAGATATCATTCTTTAATATCATTAAAATTAAAAAATGAATGAATACTAGTGGCTTCCCTGAAAAGAAATAGGCATTTTGTAAAAAAATGGTAGATTGAGGCAAATAAGGTTCTATACAGTATCAAATAAATAAGAGAGTCAATCAAATTGGTAAATGATAGACAATTAAATTTGAATATTCAGGAACAATTTTTTATGTT
Organism: Catostylus mosaicus; assembly: GCA_964019065.1. Taxonomy (NCBI): domain Eukaryota; kingdom Metazoa; phylum Cnidaria; class Scyphozoa; order Rhizostomeae; family Catostylidae; genus Catostylus; species Catostylus mosaicus. The sequence goes on from OZ025186.1 coordinate 3,260,464, forward strand.
TCAAGTTAATTAAGAAGGATGTACACTACAAAGAGCACATGAGACCTCATGCTTTCTTGTTTGATTTTATTTTCATTCTATAAAAAATGTAACCAGCCAATTTCTATTATCACCATTCCTGCAAGAAGCAATTTTTCTTGGAGAGGAGAGACGCTTTAATCAACTACAGGCTTCTTTTTTCAAAAATATCTTGGAAAGTGATGTCTTAATTTTTGGCAATTCACAATATCAAAGTAGTGCTCTTTACTTTTATTCTCCCAAACGAGCCAAACTCTTTTAACAATATTTTTTCACATTTGCTCTCAATTTTGAATCAGCAATCATATTTACAATAGGTAAATCAGATTGCGAGATGGTAATGGGTGGCAGTTTAAACAGTTGATTTAGGCCACCACATTATCATTTGGTGACGCTGGGTCAACTTTGCAACTTTTCATGCATTATAGTTCTTACCATTTACTGTAAAGAGCCTGTCTTCACACCTGCTCATGGTTCTACCGTCATCTTCTGACAGTGGGACGTTTTCCATTCCTTCAAGATCCATTATTCCCGCAGCTGTTGATCAAAAGGTTGTTTAGATTACCAAATAATTGAACTGAATTGATGTTATCATTGTTTCATTTTGATTACGAGGCTGAATCCGCTTGCTATAATGTCATCCACATACAAATGAATTTAGTAGGATCACATATTAAAACTGTTATTCAGTTCGGATTTTATTAAAGTAGAATCCAGGTTTCTTCTAAATGGATGAAAAGTTTGACATTACAGTGCTTATCCAAGGCTACAGCTATACAGATGAAAAAGGCCAGTATAGAGCAACTGGTACATCAAGTCTTATCATTGGTGTAGTAAATGTCCTTGTTGACACCGGGGGACCTTGGGATAAGGAAATGTTACTGCAGAAAATGAAGGAGGCAGGTGTTAAACCTGAAGGTATCCATTATGTTGTATGTACACATGGACATTCAGACCATGTAGGCAACCTGAATCTATTCCTAAATGCAACTCATATAGTCGGTTTTGATATCAATAAAAAAGACAGCTATTTTGAGCATGACTTCAAAGGAGGCAAAGTTTACAATCTGCACAAAGATGAAATCATTGTTCTGCCTACACCTGGGCACATGCATAATGATGTTAGTGTTATTGTCAAGAATGTAAAGGGCCTTGGCACAGTTGCAGTTTGTGGGGATCTATTTGAGTGTGAAGATGATGGAGAAGCATGGAAGGAAATAAGTGAATGGCCAGATGAACAACTGAAAAATAGAAAGAAGATAAAGGAGATGGTAGACTATATTATACCTGGACATGGACCAATGTTCAAAGTGAAAAGGGAAAATTAATGATACAGTTGCTAGTGATGTTTTAATCTAAACTTTACAGCCCATTGGGAAAGGTGCTTCCTCAAGGTTTTCCATATCATCGCACTATTTAAAGCACTAAGAGTTGTTGAGGCAAGTTGCCTAAAAAACATTAGCATTCAACAAACTTGTCAAAAACAACAACATCTTCATAACTGTTTCAACAAAGATGGAGTAGCCTTCAAATTATTTATTGGTATGCAATTAATGATATATGGGTTCTGATATTATTAACTGTGGCTTACTAGCAATCACTTTGCAAATAAATTAACTACTTTGGTCTCTTGGTTTCAAAACCTTACAAAAAGTTTTACTCCATACAAATTTCCAAGATCTCATCCTATTGTAATTGTTGTCACTAATTTTTCCTATTTTAATTTTTGTACATTTTGTTTATAGTTAAAATGAAACTGAAATGAATTGGACTGAGTTCTTTTGATCATCTAGTGCCTCCTATTCAAGTTTCAGCGAAATGCAACCTTTCATTAGTAACGTCTTCATGAAATGCCTTTTTCAATGGAGATCCCTTTCAATATGGATACAAAATCAAACAATTCAAAACAGATTTATAAAATGAAAAATTGATACATCCACTTTTCTAAGAATTTATCAAATAAGCACTTATAAAGCTTAATATTATTTGTGAATATTCTCTACAATATTCTTATACCAATTACTTAACACTGAGTGGGAAGACTAAATGCCCTAGCTTTTCTAGAAGAGTAAAAGTTTGTTAAACTTTCATCCATAAAGACGCAGCATGTATGGGGGATGGGAAACCCCCAACAAATAAGCAGTTTTTCTTGGCATCAGGGCCTGTCAGTTTTCAATGAATTTTCTGTTATGCTAGATTGAGTTTCCTTGTTACCTGCAGTTTGAAAGTTATTAAAGTTAGTAAAAAATATTACAGCACAAGATTTACAAAGGTCTTAAATTTCGGGAAAAAAATCAGTTCGTTCTGTTGGCCTCCTAGAATTGCTTCCTCGTGTCCTTACCTCAAACACTTGAATTTGAATATAATGTTGCAAATTTGTGCCTTGAAATGTGTTACAGAAAATGAAAACTAGATGGTGTGCATTGGGGTTAAAATTTTCAGTGATTTTTCTCACAGCAATACAATAGAGCATACAGAGCCCCTTCTATGGTAAGCTAGGATTGTGACATACAAATGTGAGGCACTATGAGATGATATAGTTTCTTTTATTTCCAATTCTAAGTTGTCATTTCATCTCTGAAGCACACGTTTGACAGGCTTTATCTTTACAGCAACATCATGAAGACTGATATGCCTGTAGGGAAATCTATAAGCAAGTGACTACAACTCTGCAACATTCATAAATCTTACAGTACCCTGCAGCATGTCTGCACTAAATACTTAATATCTTTGAATGGAAATTTATTATTTCTGATACTCAATAATCTAAATTCAATGTAGCTACATCTGATTAAAATGAAGCAAAATATCACAATCATCTTAATTACAACAGGGCACAGGTCATGTATTTCATTAATCATTAAATATTCATGTTCGTTATGTGGCTCTTGCAACCTTGACGTCAGTTGATAAAGTTATAACACCTCTGTGATGAATCAACATCTTCACAATGCAAATCCGTATCATGGTCATGGTAACAACATGGACGGGTAGGCGAATTAGGCAAGGAGAAGAACATATAACCAGTGCTGAATCTTCGCGGCCTTCCCTGTAATCGTATCAAATAGTACTAGATAGTCTCTCATACAACTTAGCCTGGAAATATTGTATCAAAATATCCTGCTATCTAGGTTCTTAAAATAACGACTTTCCCGAAACCATATTGCTGGAAACTTTATAGGGCAAATCTAGGCCCTTCATGAAAAAATTTCTAATATCGGAACATCCGCTGCAGCAAGCACAAAATGGTACAACAAGTTCATATAAAACAGCACATAAAAATCCAATAGGCCAGACGATAAGCAGGGCAAAAAACCAGACAATCGTCCATAGCCACTGACAACTTGCCATTTCCGTTATTCAAGATAAAACTATTGATGATTCCAAACACTACTTTACTTCTAGGGAGGTGTACTTTTGCTGAAAAGTAGACCACACCCTCTCTCTCAACAATATTATTCCTTCGCAGCGTCTTGTAGCCGGGAGGGGTGCTCCTGCGAAAAAAACACTATTACATGTGTTGCACTATCTACTACCAAACGTGTAATGGAACCTACTAAGTCAATCTAAAGAGGGAATAATCTAGCAAGCTATCAGCGATGGCTATTGGAAATTTTGATAAACAAGTACTGCAGTGTTTTCTACAAAGATGATCTACCATCAAGTTGACGCATTAAGATGTTGGAACATGAAACTAAGGTCCTTAATTCTAAGTACCTGTTGTGTTTCAAGTTCAGAGTCTAATATCAGCTTACAACAATTTATCAACCGAAGGACTGTAGTGGCTTTTCCAAAAAAAATTTCTAGATTCATCTTCACTTTCTTGACTTCTTTACTTACAACACTTTGAAGTCGATCAGCGACAGATAAACAAAAACATCGGTAAAATGTTGGTCATGAAATTTGCAAGCATTCTTAGGTCTTGGTTTTATAGGAAGGCGTGGCCAGGGCGTGGTTAGGGCCTGGTCTAAATTTCTCCGGGCCACGCCTTTTCTTCTTTTCCTCGATCTACTGAGTTCCTAGATCCGTCCCTGTGACGTTTGATGTTAGTACCATCTACAAATAAAAAAAGATAGGACTTGAGACTGTAAGAGGTAAATCATTAATGTAAATTGAGACAAGGAACATACAGTACATGCCGCTTTCTTAACACTCTTGCTTATGTGCGGTGACACACCCCACGCAACTTCCCTATGCACCTGCACAATAAGCCGTTTTCTTTACTGGGAGATAAGGGGGTAGTAACAATGCATTTAGCACGTTATAAAGCAATTATTTTCAATCTTAGTTCTTGCGTGTTTTTACTTTGGGCGCAAGTAAGAATTTCTCTTACCCATTCACTCCCGCTTATCATTTCAAAAGAAAACACTGGTTGTCGCAAGGCTTCCCCTGTGATCTGTACCATGATCAAAAAATTTACAGTTCTCACCCCAATAACGTATCTCGGTTGCAAGTATAATACTGTTTTGATGCTCTGATGCTCTATTTGCAAAATTTTAGTGGTTGTAAGGGGGCATAGCAAATTTGAAAGTTACACTCCCCTTACGAAAGTATCCGGACAGTTCGACAATCGAATGACAACTCAAACGCAAATTTAACGGATGCCTTTGGAAATTGCTAATCAAAACAGTTCAATTTTTTTCCGACCTCGTTACGTTAGCACAGAAATAAAGGTTATTTTCTGATAAAAAATGTTTCTGAAAGTATAAAAATTGACCTTTTGACTTATAATTCCACGTTCATATGCACGCAATGGCCCTTTATCTATTACAGGGTTGTTTCGGCAGAAAAAAATGGCCTCGACTTTGTGGATGTCAAAAAATCGCAACCTTAAAATTATATTGATACAGAATTTTAATCCGTGAGTTTGTGATGCTGATTTTTATCCACAATGGTTTCTGACATTTTTAGTACAGGGAAATGTTGTGATTAAGAAATAATATCACCGCTGCTGTTTTCTAATCGCTTTTTGTTTTTGGACACCCTCAGCAATAAAATGCAAATTACACATACGTTCAAAAAGTATTGGGACACTTCGATCAAAGAACTATGGCGTTGATCTGGATTATGCGTTTCAACGAAAAGTTCGCCTCATATGCAGCGCCTTTTATCAAAGAACTATACGCATGATTATTCTCAATAGTGCTTAAGATTAATAAAAAAAATTAAGCTTTCAGCTCATAGCTTCAAAAACATAAAATTGTTGCTATATTTATGCCTAAATGAACGAAACATGGGCTTGGGTTCAAACACCCGGGAAGGGCAAAATCACATGATCTTAAAAAGTTTTTAGAAAGTGTCAATCAAATTCATTTTTTTTTAATTTTCATTTACATAACAATAGAATTCTTATTGAAAATTATATTTTTAAAGTTTTGGCCTCAATTAAGGATAAACACTTGCCAACTAAGAACATTACAGTGTTACAAGATTGATGAATGAATAGAGATGCGATTTTCAACTGCAGAAAACTCAGGATCGATTAATAACATGTCATAAATCCTTTGCTTTTAATAATTGCTGCAAGTCTGGCTTGCATGGAATTGTAAAGTCTTTGCACAAAAAGTGGAGGAACTTAAAGATTTTATGGATAAGAACAGTTTTGTTTTTTGGAGGACTTGTTTTATAATGTTGTTCAACGATTGAAATCTGTTGCATCGAAGCGTTCGCAAGAAGGACCTTTCCTGTCTTGGCGTCGAAAATTTCTTCGGTCTACCAGCCCGTGGTAGATTTTTCACATTGCTGGAAACATAAAATTTTTTACATTTAGAAAAAGCTGCACTCTTTGAGCAACCTACAATTGCTGCAATTTCTCTATAACTTTTACCAATTTTTTGTAAAATACAATTTCCAATCTCCTTTTGTAAGTAATCTCCTGATGCTTAAAATCCCAAATTTGTGTTCTTTAGGCCTGGAAAACTCTCCACTTAATCTTTTTCGAATTTTTTTGCGCAACAAAAATGCTTCGAAAGATAAACAAAATAATTCCAAAATTTCTTGGAAATACATTGCTTTCTTAGCAAACGAGAAAAGTATTAGAATCATGTTGATAAACTTTCTCCACTAAAGGTCTTCGAAACTTCGAAGGTGTCCCAATACTTTTTAAACGTATGTGATTTATTTGATTTATCAAAAAGTTGCTTCTATGCGGAAGAAGGTTAGCTGTGACGTTATTGCATAAGGGGTGTACATTTCCCTAAATCCTAGGATAACCAGGGCTGACCTCTTTGTATATAACAGGGGCCGATCAGTCTCTATACAGCGGGGGCTAACCTCTCCTCATACGGCCGGGGCTAACCTCTCCTTATACGGCCGGGGCTAACCTCTCCTAATACAGCCGGGGCTAACCTATCCTTATACAGCCGGGGCTAACCTAACCATACACAGCCGGGGCTAACCTCTCAATATACAGCCGGGGCTAACCTAACCTTATACAGCCGGGGCTAACCTAACAATACACAGCCGGGGCTAACCTATCCTTATACAACCGGGGCTAACCTAACCTTATACAGCCGGGGCTAACCTATCCTTATACAGCCGGGGCTAACCTAACCATACACAGCCGGGGCTTACCTAACCTTATACAGCCGGGGCTTACCTAACCTTGTACAGCCGGGGCTAACCTAACAATACACAGCCGGGGCTAACCTATCCTTATACAGCCGGGGCTTACCTAACCTTATACAGCCGGGGCTTACCTAACCTTATACAACCGGGGCTAACCTAACAATACACAGCCGGGGCTAACCTATCCTTTTACAGCCGGGGCTAACCTAACCTTATACAGCCGGGGCTAACCTAACCTTACATAGCCGGGGCTAACCTATCCTTATAAAGCCGGGGTTAACCTAACTTTATACAGCCGGGGCTAACCTAACCATACACAGCCGGGGCGAACCTATCCTTTTACAGGCGGGGCTAACCTATCCTTATACAGCCGGGCCTGGGCTGACCTTCCGTTTACGGCCTGGATTGACTTCTTCCAGTTGCGTTATAAGGGTTATACTTGTGCCACATGTGCCAAAGTGCAAACATGCTCAAAAAGAAATTACATTTCGGAGGAATGTTATTAGAATGGTTTATACCCATTTTGAAGGAAAATTTCTGGAGCTGCGTGGAAAATTTTTTTTGGGCGCACCCCCATACAAATATAGACCACGAGCCCAACGGGATTGCATTTTTTGTATAACCTCCCATTTATTTTTCATCCTTCCATTTTTTTCATTAACTTCTCGGCAATTGATTACTATAAACTCCTCTTGCGAAAGTCTCCGGACAGTTCGACAATCGAATCACAACTCAAACGCAAATTTAACGGATGCCTTTGGAAATTACTAATCAAAACAGTTCAATTTTTTTCGGCCTCGTTATGTTAGCAAAGAAATAAAGGTTATTTTCTGATTAAACATGTTTCTGAGAGTATGAAAATTGACCTTTTGACCACGAATTTCGCGTTAATATGCACACAGTGGCCCTTTATCTATTACAGGGTCGATTAGGCTGAAAAAATGGGGCCTCAAATTTGTGGCTGTCAAAAAATTGCAACCTTTAAATGACATTGATACAGAAATTTAATCCTTGAGTTTGGGATGCTGATTTTTATCCACAATGGTTTCTGACATTTTTAGTACAGGGAAATGTTGTGATAAAGGAATTGTTTCACCGCGGATGTTTTCTAATCGTTTTTTGTATTGGACACCCTAAGCAATAAAATGCTGATTAGTTTGTTCCAAGAAAAATTTCTTTATCTTAAATGATCTACGGCTATTTTGATTTTCGGTCATTGAAATATATTAAATCGACCTTAGCTTTCATTTAAATTTTCAAATGTACCTTTATCCGTAGCAGTTTTCGAGATTTTCAGCCTTTTCCATTATGGAGTATCTTCATCCCATCCAAAGATCATGGCCTGGCATCCATCGACATTCCACTACCCTTTGCGATCGCTGCGTACTTTGCTAATGACGACACGTGCTGATCTTGGCGTTGAAAGTTTCCTTGGCCTTCCCAGCCGTGCAGAGTATTTTTTGCTTTTTCATGGAAATGCCTTTTCCACACATTTAATGTTGCACATTTTGGGCATCTTTTAAGCTTTCAACTTTGGCAAAAGCTCTTTCCATTTTTGTGGTGGAAGTCAATTTGATGACGCTGCTCGTAAGTCAACTCTATCTATTTGATCGCAACCAAGTCGACAAAAACCCCAAGAACAGTTTGTTTGCTGAAGGAATTTTCAAATGTTTTACAAAATATGTAATTCGAAAACTAGGGAACATGTCCAGGTCCTTTGTCTACAAAATAGTCAATCTCAATCATCAAATATTTACAAATGTTGAGTGATGCTGCACAAAAAAACGATATTTTAATGTCAGTTATTCTTGCTTTCTTAAATCATCTCTATATTTTAACATAATATTTGTAAGTAAATTTCTTAGTTAATATTGAGTGTAAGAGTGTAAGGTAAACTGGCCTGGAAAATTTGACCAAGATCATTGGTCACCCCGTCACCATGGAAACCAAATAAATCAAATACACTGAAACGAGGTTAGAGGCCGATTTCGAAGAACTTTTTTGAATCAAAGCGACAAGCGTGAAAGTTTCGAACAACATGACACATATCCTGGCTGACAGAGGCTTCCCATCCACATTAAGGCAACGAAAAGAGAAAATAAACTATCATTATCTGCGAGGACTAGAAGAACTCAAAAGAAGACGAAGACCAGGAGGAATAACACCTGAAGAGTTTGAACGCATTAGATCTTATTCCCGGCAGTCATGGACATCAGAGTGCGAGGAACAAGATCCTGTTAAAAGCAGATTTCAAACAACTTACTCATCATTTCATCAATTTCGAAAAGAATCAAACCATGATGGCGAGCAATACAGGTCAAAATCTCGACCAACTTCGCCAACCAGGAAAAACAACCCACATCCTCCACGGTAAATTAATTTTGTATTATCATAATTTTTATTGTTTCATGTGAATTGCAGATATGCAACGATGAAAGGAGATTTTTCAAAGATTATAAAAAAGGAGAATATTCTATCGAAAGCTACTCTAATTTTTTCAAGCCTCAGCTAACAGATACGGAAAGCCAAAATATCATCGAAAATTTTTTACCATATGTGGGATGCAAAAGTTATGACTTTGATACGTTTTGCCCTGAAATTTGATCAGTCCTCATTTACAAAGATCCTGGAGTGGAGATTTCCCCCCTTAATTATGCCAATAGTCCCCACACTTTTAACATCCAAACTGTATCTTTGCCATGGCTATTATGTTAAAGAAAAATGTTCAATAACCTTCTTAGCACAAATTGTCGATTATAGGTATCATTTGCAAAACTGTGTTTAGATTTTACTAAACCATGCACCAAAGCAGTTTTTCTCAAATGATGTTGATAAAAAGTTAATCATGTCCAACCTCGAACACTCAATTTTAAGCCAATACTTCACAACAAGTTCAAAAGTGCTTGAAATAATGCTTGTGTGGTTTATAGTAATAAAAAAAACTAGAGGCAAGCTTAATCACATGCTATTTATGTCAGAAAAACTAAAACCTTCTTTTCCCCAAATTTTATTTCATTAAGCATGGATAGAATAACAACAAAAGTGTAAGGCAAATAATAGGATATGGTTAAGATTAGGAAGGGCGTTTTCTGACAACCTGGGATTTATGGTTCCATTCAGAAAAAATTTTGCCAACCATCGCTCAAATCAAATATTAAGATTAAATTACCCAAGAAAATGTACATCTTGATGTAGGGTTGAATGTCTAAAGCTCTAAAAGCCTTCGCTATAATCATCTACCATGTAAATGTAACAAATCCAGAATTGGCACCAGCAGTAATATACAAGGGGGGGGGGGCTGATTTTGCGAATTTCCAGACGATCTTCATCATTAACAGCCCATATCAAATTTCTGGTTTGCAAAAGATCCTTGACAGTTTTTAATCAAGCATCCAATTATTCCGATAAACATTTTTAATGGGAAATAAACAATGCCCCTCCTGTTGATGCCAGTTCTTAACAAATAAGATTGCGATCTTTTCCTTTAACAAGCTGACCATCTGAATGTTATTACACCACCTAGTTAATACAATAGTACAAATTCACTGTGTGATAATCTGATTTGCATTTTAGAAAGTTTATCACTTTGCATATAAAAGAGGCTCCTGGTTTTCAATATAAAAATACAAGCCAAGCAAGAACCCCATATAAAGGTTAGTTATCTAATAAAACTCTTTACACTGTGCACATGGTCCATTGATAAGGTGCAATGAAAACCTTCTTAGAAAAGCTTCTGTGAATTTTTATCATCAGCAATTGCAAGTAGATAGCAACATTCTATATTAAGATTGGCACTGCTTATTTAATGGTAAAAAATATCACAAAATTGAAGATGAAAGACCTCAGTTCCAGGAAAGCATGAATAATTCTTAGCAGCTCTATTTGAAAATCCCTTATCATCACAATCCCTTAGCTACAAGCATATCTCTTGCCAGGGATAGAGAAAAAAGTGCTAGAAACTAAAGTCTGTTGCCCTTATTTGTCATGTGTCTCCCCTTGCACTAGAATGCAGCAGATATCCAACTGAGCCCTACCCTCAGAATCCCCAACGTACATGAGCCCTATGCCATACAATTAACATTGTTGTACGATCCTCCTAAAAGGTCTATTGAAAGATAAGTGGTATGTTTCTCCCATTGCAGTTGGAAAAAGATTTGAAAAGGAGCAGATCTATGGTGACAAGAAGTTGTACTATAGTACACCAGTATATGATGAAATACAAAAATGGGTATCCTTATGTTGATAGATTATAGTAAACATCAGAATATATTTTGAAATTTCATTAAGTTATGGACTAATTTACCTATGGTCTGTCCATGAAACTTTGTCATGCAACATTTAAAGTTGAGAGGCAAAGGCAGGGCTTACAGATTATTAGGCGATAGCAGTCATCAAAACTATTTGGTTACAATATACCAAGAAATTATATCGGTCACTGACACTCTTTCCATGTGTTAAGTAAAGCCAAGAGTATTAAATTTCTAAAGATCATTACATGGCTACACATACGAATTCATTGATGCTATAGGCCTGTTAAAAGATACAAGCTTGTGTTAAATAGTGCGAAACCGCTTATTCTTCCATTTATATCACAGAGAAACATATTTTTATAATATAAGAAACTAATGCATTGAACAATAAATGTTTGCAAATGTTTCACAGGAATTGAACAACATTAAAAAACAAGATGTAAATGTATCATTACATCGATGGATCAAACAGTCTGGTGTTGAAGGTTTGTTTGAGTAGTTTCTTCTCTCATAATCAAAAGGAACTAAATATACATGGCAGGGATGGCGTTAGATGGGGGGAGGGGGAGGATTTAGCTACGGGCTAATTTCATGCATGTCGGGGAATCTTTAACGCAAAATTGTGTTCTATTGCTCCGAAGGATACCTTCTGTTCTGTTGTATAGCCCCCCTGTCGGGGAACCCAGTCTCCCGTTGGGCAAATCCTGGCTCCACCCCTGATACATTGCTTTATCGGTTTGAAAAAATTTTGGACGCAACTATGCTGACAAGAAGAAACAAATTTCACAGTTTTATAGACTTAAGTTTAAGACAAGTATTTTAATTCGTCAGAAAACGCACTTCAAATATGCTTTATCTACATACATATAAACGGTAACTGACAAATGTTTTTAACTGTCGATAACGCATCAAGCTGAAAAGAGTGCTCCTATTTGTGAACATTTTTGCATGTTCATTTACACTAAAGCAGCAGCAGATACAAAATCAGAAACAATTGCAACTTTAAGGCCGGCTACACACTAGGTGAAGTAAGAAGCAGATTTAGATTCCATTTTGATAGTGCTAGGAAAATCTCATCCATTGTTGATCAACTGGATAACTTTGTAACAGCGCACCAAAAAAAACGGAATAAGTATATACATAATATGTAGCTCTGAGTAAATTGTTTTACTGTAACTTATTGCATTTAAACAAAATAGATATTCATATATCTTTGCAGAAGAACAGGCAGCAAAACGGTTAAAGCAGAAGTTATCTAAAGAGCTCAAAGTTGCACCTGAAGTGAATGCAAAATACCTTGGGAAATTGAATCCAAACAGATATGTGCTTGGAAAGTATTAAAGTACTGCTATGAAAGCAAGAAAAAGATGTTATTGAAGCGGGTTCTTGAGCTGGTATTACAATGAAATAGTTTACAGCCAGGGGCATCAGATTAGGGTCATAGAAACGTGACCTTTAAATTTAGAGAAATAACCTCTTTAGAACTTTCATAAATGGCCCCTTTCTCTGAGACATTGCATCTTTTTTCGGTTACTATTCGGTTAGGATTCGGCTACAAAAATTTTAAAGCCAGTATTTCCACGTATTTCAAAGGCTGAAAATTTCAAGCTTAGCGGAAAATCATTCTTTCATTTATTCATTTAGTCATTTATTCGCCTTCCACAAAACGGTTTTTGTAAAAATCGTCCGGTAATTAGGCACGCTACCCTAGTGCGAGAATAGCATTTGGTTCATTGCAAAGACTCACATTTGGTCAATCCATACTCAACAATTAGATAGGGTGAAGTCCAGTGGCGTAACGCACGGTGTGCACCTTTAAGCGCAAAACTAAGGGCCCCCATACAATAAGGCCCATGGGGGGCCCCAAGAAATTTTGTGAAATTTATTTTATGCAGTAAAGGGTAATTTCGGGCTTAGCATGTAAGCTTGATTTGCAAAAAAATAGGGGCCCCAAACCCCTACTTTGACTAAGGGCCCACACTGCTCCGTTACGCCACTGGTCAAGTCAGGGCGTGTTGTAATTTCTACTAGTTTCTGCAACGTTCTGTCTCGTGAAGGAACTACGCCGCAAAAAGCCTCATCGCCATACAAATTCTCAAACTGTCAAGAAGTAACCACGTAATTTAAGTGTTGTGGGTGATTCGTTTTTAATTGGCCATCGCTCGAACAAAAGCGTGGGTTTTGTCGGCGGGATTATGTGGTCTGATTGTTGATTTGATGCTGTACTTTTGATTGACAATTAGCAATGAATTTATTTTCAATTTAGTATTGGTTTGATTAGTATTTATCATTATGATCTATAAATTTAGAGATGACTTTGTATTCATTGTAAAAGTGATCTAGATTTCAATAGAGTTAGTTAAAAAATGACAGAGATTGAATTTTTGTTTATGATTAAAATCTTACTTTGTTAACTGAGCAAAAAGTGCAAAACTCTGGAAGAGGATGTATCCAAATCATGACTGTCTGTATCGGCAACGATAGAATGTTTGCACAGGAAAGTTTTCTGTTTGTTTTTATCTGAATGTTTACCAATATGCATATGGCATCACTACCTTGCATGAAATTAATTTAAATGAGTTTTGGAACATTATGACGTGTAACTGCATTTACAGGGAAACTAGAATTTTTTAACAAGATAATAAAATTATAGTCCAAAATGACCATTTTGCTTCTTCTCGGATGAGAAGATATAAAGTAGCAAATGACTTGGTCTCTCCTAATTCCACGACCACTTCCTACCCTCTTCTAACTTATGGTTAAATATCAAACATACAGTAAAATACCGTTAACTCGGACCCTGGGTAACACGGACATTCGCTTAGTCGTACGAACTTCATGTCCCTTTGGATTTGACGACCCTAGCCAAGACTTCGGGTATCACGGACATTCAATAAATCGGACGAATTTACTGTGTCCGTAAATTGTTGCTTATCACACTAAAAATGCGATTTTAGGAGGCAACTCCTTGAAGTCATACAAGTGCAAGTAGTTAAGCTTCTGAAAATTGCAACTAAAAAACAATATAGTTTTATCATAGTCAATAAAAATAATTGACTATTGACTATGGTTTTATACATTCAAAAGCGTTAAACTAGCTACAGAAAGATTGAAGAGATTACGATTCCAGAGTAGTCACAAACATATTCATATCCTAGCATAAGCTCTTTCAATTCGGTATCTTACAATAAAAAAATACACAAATTATAATTATCAAATTAACTAGACTAAGGTTTTCGATTTTAAAGGTCTGTGGAATACCTTAAATTTCTTATCATAAGGTGGTACCCAACTTGTCATTTCAACTGGCTTCATACTAACATCATCAAATCCATTTTTCATGCCTTGAACCGCCAAAGATGCGACTAATTTTGTCATTGGCGTGGCTTCGTCTGAGTTTATCAACGTTTCTAAGTGATGCCATTCACATCTGGCAATTTCCTTAGGACATATAATGAGATCAAATGTTAAAGGTTTTAGATGGCAAATGAAGTAGAAATCGGATTGGTCAAACCCCATTCGATGCTGCTGTCGGAATGCTAGTAATGACTTGAATTCTGCGAGAAAAAAAATTAAAACTCTTTGGTCTATTGGATTCTTCTAAATTGTTCAAAATTGCGAGGTTTTGTTAACGATACACATGCCTATCCGAATCTTTCTCAAAAAGTCGGGACGTCTAAGGATGGGTTTGAAATTGGAAATTCCATGTAGCCCAGTTGAGATGCAAAAGTGTTGAAAGTTCAGACCTGCTTTAAAACATTAATATACATCTAGTATCCTTTCCTTTGAATCAATATGAGGACGTGAAATGAAACAATTTCACAAATCCACCTTAGGAAAGTCAAATAGCAAGGAGCACTTGGCAAATAAGAGGCTTTCGTTTAAGCCTTCTTAAGATAATGAAGTCAATTAACAATTAAAGAAAAAATCTTCTAAATAAGTGGTAGCATACCTGCTTCTATGCCTGTTTCTTCTCTGACTTCTCGAATAGCAGTATCTCCTTTTAAATGAAAAATATATATGTATGTAATGTTTTGAGCTCATATTATATGTGAGAATCTAGTGGAAAAAGTTTTGCTTAATTGCTTCCAATACTGATTTACTTTCCTGTATAGTACTTTAAATGAAGTGATGAGAGGAAGTTGAATCAACTGAGCTAAAACATTGAATTGCTGAATGCTACTTTGTCTAATAGCCATTTAAACAATACCATTAATTGCTTGTTAAAAGTAGGGGGCTAGAGACTAGTTGCTGTTATGAAATTGATGCTGTAGTTTGTCTAAAAACCAATTATGACTGAATTGTGAAATAGAAGCAGATAAACAATTGACTCAGGTCATTGAGCAGTACCATAAACATTGATAAAAATTAGCATTTACAAAGGTCAAACAAAAATCTCACCAATATCTTCGTTTGGTTCAGAAAATCCTCCTGGAAATTTCCACAGTTTAGTCTACAATGAAAAAATGAAAATTTTGACAGCAAAAAAGAATCTTTGAATCATACAGGCCAAAGTCTGAAAAATGATGTCAAAAAATACCAAACTAACTTAGATTATAGCAAAAACAATGAATGATATCAAAGTAATAATTTGGGCTCACTGGACTTTGCAGACCCGAACAGAATTCAATACCATGTGATCAATCTAGATGCAATCAATAGTATATCACAATAGAAGGACAATGACTCAGCATTTTCAGCTACACTTCCTCCTTTTATCATGACAGGATACATCTAAAGAATGTCCAGCATACTATCCTTATTTCAACCAATATTTGGGTGGCTAATTTTAAACCAATTATTAACAATCTTGCTATAAAAAACTTCTTGAGCATTATTTTTGGTCTTTATAAAATTGAACAAAGAAAGGAACTTGCCTTAGCTTTGTCTTGCACAACTAGGGCTTCCTTTGTATCTTCATTGAGCACAAGACCTTAAAAAATTAATTTTACATTTCATAATTAACTTTAAAAAAAGATTGCAAGACATTGGTGACATTGTTAGTTACATAAGTAACATTGGACAATGATAACAGATATTAAAGCCTACATGATAAAGATCATATTACAGACACTTTAACAATTCTTTTCCACTCTGAAGAGATTTACCTTAATAAGGAGATGTGTAATGATTAGGATGAATAAGAAGATATGCAATAATGAAGATGCGTATGCACTCAATAAACCGTACCTGAAACCCCAACAGTATGAAAAGCATAGCGTGGCATTTTGTCTTCTTCATGCACCTGTAGCCATTTCTTCATCATTATATAATCATGTTTAGCATGATGAAGCTCAAAATCTTTAGAATATAAATCAGATACCACCCAACTTTGTTCAACAGGAATCTTTATCCAGACACCACGCTTTTCTTCAGAAATCCATTGGTTTAAATGTTCTGTGCATAGACAAAAGAATAGAATTTATATTTTCAATGCTTAGTTTTTACTCTATATATAATGTTTACCATTTGTACTGTTAGTTTCTGATCAAGTGATAGGTCAGTATAACCATACATACCAATCAATAAATCAATCAATCAATCAATCAAACAAACAAACAAACAATTTTCATTTTCTCAGAAATTTGGAAGCATCAAAAAGTCACACTAAAATACAGAATCAAAATTTACCAAGCAGTTATTAATTGGAAAAATTTCTGAACAAGAATTGAACAATAAAAAAGGAATAAACATGCTTTTAGGAAATATTTTAGAACCTCTTTAATTGACCTCCTATTCTTTTATACCTAGCTCAAAACTATAAAACACTGGAAAAGCAGACTCACCATCTAGGTCCAAGAGGAATTGTTCACGATTTGTTATTGAGTTGAGAATAACAGTAGCATCTAACACAATGCTATTGAACTTTGTCAATTTCCAATCCCATTTCCTTTCAGCAGAATAATGCCTTTCAAATGAGGACCTCAGACCTTTATTATTACAAAACGAAATACTGGAATCTTTCAGACAAGAATGATTTCTTGGGGGTGATTCTTTTTTCCTTTGGTTCATCAAAGAAGCAAAACACCTTGTTTGAGACAATGACTGTTGTCTTCTACAGCAACAAGCTAATGAGCCTCTCAGACATCTTGTTAATGACATTGTTATTTCCTTTGTCTCCTAAAAATAAAATATCTGCATGAAACAATAATATTGCAGATAACAACAACATGATCCAACATCAGACTCATGTAGGTGTAACTGGTTTTGTTTCTGGTTCTAATTACCACTCTCAACATCAACAACATAACTTTAGGCTTTTGTGCCCCATTCGTTTGGGTGTGCCTGCAGGAGGCCAGAGTCGCAAGTAGCATAGCCTCCCTTTCTGCTGTGAAATTGGCTGATAAATTGAAGTTTCATGCCAAAGTCGTGTGAGGAGTTCAACCCTGTGTTTTAAGCCCCTAGAATATGAAAATTGGGATGGACAAGGGGTGTTGCACGATTTTTGGGCTAGGTAAGACAGATTAAAACCAGGGCACAGAAACTTAAATCAAACTTTACCATTGAATAGCACCTGAATATGACTCATTGAATTGTCCAGGGCTCTATCTCAGACAACCTCTATGCTCAATAAGGTGTTTGAGTCTAAAACATGCCAAAGAAAGGTTCACCAATTTTCCAGTCTGCAGAGCATGGCAGAACTCAAAGAGATCTTGTACGTGCAAGGTAAACAATTTGGGGGTACACAGCATGCACATCTGATTCTATTGGGTGCACCAAGCCACGTTAGATAGTATGAACAAAGGCTATACGCATAGATGCATGCATGCAAGGCCTAATTTTGGGG
Source organism: Catostylus mosaicus (assembly GCA_964019065.1). Classification (NCBI taxonomy): domain Eukaryota; kingdom Metazoa; phylum Cnidaria; class Scyphozoa; order Rhizostomeae; family Catostylidae; genus Catostylus; species Catostylus mosaicus. Next base: position 3,278,086 of record OZ025186.1, read on the forward strand.
ATGCACATTGATCCACTGCAAATTTTCTTGTGGGTGCAGTTGCCACGCTTTGCAGATAAGACAGGTCAATTTTCATCCTTGCTAATTTGTTAAAGCATTTACTTGCTTAAGTGCCAAGCATCAGCAGAACATGCTGCAGCAATAGTTTGAAAAATGCATCTTGGGCTCATACAAGATTTGATTTCAGGTGCATTCCCCCCCCCCATGAATTGTAATAAATATATTCTTATTCTTGCAGGCCACACCCTATCGCAAACCACGCCCTATTAAATCAAACCTATCTTAATCGTATAAGCATAGACCACCCAATTTTCGGACTTAAAAGCGCACCTGGGAGAGAATTGCCACCCGAGATTACGACAAAGTTGAATGCAGAATGCTGCACCAGCCATGTCTACGTTTTATGGTTTCAAAGGAAAGTTTAACAACAAGAGAGCTGAAAATACTAGACATACCTGGTTATGTAACTCAAAACATTAGGCCACCGTCATTCTCTATGAGAATACCAGAACGAGGCTCAAAAATGAATATGAAAGGTCACTTATTGTCACGCACTTATCTGAAAAGCCCGAAGGATTAACAAGCAAGAATTCTGTCCTGGGGACAAAGTGCTATTTCGTTGCAAAACACTGACATTTCGGACAAAGCTATGACCTCTGATCCTTCATAACAAAACCACACATGGATCCAGTTTCCTACCCCAGGGCCCGGGTCTCGAAAGGGTCCGTGAATGCCCAATGCTCAAAAACATTTATCAACCCATAAAATCATGAAATATTTTGAGCGAGAATCAGTTCTGGAATGCATTACAATGCGTATACCTTCCATTACAGTTTTAATGGTCTTGCGAATGCGACATAGTAATTGTAAGTCCAACCACTGGGGGGCCGTCCCTTTTTCTTTCCCGGGGTCCTTGCTGGCACTCGACGGCCCTGCATGGATCCCTTAAAAGTTTTTAAAACAATCAAAAATCTCTGAACTTAACTTTGGTAGCAAGAAGAAGCTTTATACTACTGAGGCTTCACTTAAGTGTGCTTTTATTATATAAGCGACGAATATGTTTCTATGCTAAAGGACTAGTAAAGGGATCAGACAATTCTGTTTATTAATTTAATATTAAACTATTATCAACTTTAGCAAAAAACATTAGATTGCAAATATCCCATTGCAATCATTATAAAAAGTTTCAATATAAATTGTAACGACAAAGCTCGTTCCTTTTTCCTCCTAAAAATCCTACAAACCTGTAGTGAAACTTTTGAAATTAAAGAACTGAACTGAAACGAACTGAACTGACCGAACTGAACTTCGAAGATAGGCAAAAGCCCGATCATGACGATTCATCGGCTTACTGCTACTGAACCTTCCTTGTAAATATTTAAAACAACATCCCATAGTACATAAATTGGGTACTGCACTTTCAAATAAGGAAACACATTATCTTGTCTTGATCAAGGGATAGACTCTACTATACTAACTCTGCTATAAAAAGCGATGCTTACTGCTCCTTACAAGAGGTATGTTTTAGATGCATTTGCCGACAAAGTGATGCAAAAAGGTTAGTGTCAAGATGCATTTGATAAAAAATTGATGCAAATAGGTTAGTTTCTGATGCAAGAGTATGGCATGCTTAATTTCTAAACAGTTTGGTCTAGAGACCAAAGAAGTATGTGAAACCCTTTTTAAATCGGATATTCTGATACCAAACATGTTATGAGTCTGACCTTATTCAAAGTAAATGCATCTAACATGGTTTTATTTTATTAGCTGGGAGATGTCATTATGACCTGCTCACAACTGAAGCTTAAGCGACTTCAAATGCCCATTGCTTTGGTCATCCTTGTTGATTTTAATTAGTGATGACATCAACAATTTAATGCCAGATTCTCATTGGCTTTCTACATTAATCCTCCCATGGCATAATACTATGATCGCTATCCAACAAACTACAATATAACATTTAAAAATGCAAAACGTTCTTATGTCATTTTCTCCTTTTGGTCCTTTTCAGTGGAACGAAACAAGCGTGGTAGAGAAAAAAGCAAACCATCTTGGACTAATTTGTTGACCAGAAAAACACCAAATATGAAATAATGACAAATATAACCAAGGGCTGACCATTTCCTCAAAGCGTGTGACATTGAGTAGCCCTATTGAAGAAACAAAGATGAAAATTCAGATGGTTTTAAAAAGGCAAACATTATGAAACCATCTTGTAGCAATGTTTCTCTAAAACCTGAAACTTTTTAGTGATACATATGGGCCACTAATTTCGCATGATATCAAATCGACAGCACTCTGTATCATGGCATGGAAATCACTACAGTTACCAGGTTCCTATACTTTTGTCACCTTTACATACAAGAGCAACACAAGAGACAGTGAAGAGAAGATAAAACAGTCTTGTTTCAAGGTGCAACTTATTCCGTTTCTTTCGCATTTTGTTTTGCTTTTATATGGTTTTAGCCATCTAGAGAATTTCTACACACTTTTATAAGCTACAGCAAAAAACTGCATCACAGTGTATCTAGCTTAATCTGCCACATTCAGTATTAACCTTTTTTATTTTGCAAGGTCAGAATATCTACTTACTTTCTCTTGTACATCCGGATCGTTATCAAAAAGACAGCCAAGATACGCTAAGTTCCAAACAGCCAGAAAACCAAAGGCAATGTTGACGCAAATGACCCAGAAGTTACCCTGGGAAGGAATAACTGTTGTCAGATTTATCGTACGGAAATTTCCATATCTTTGTGAATAAAAAAGTTATGGCACGTAACACAAGCCAAATACAAAAAGAGGTGCATCTGAATCAGAATAAAAAACTCCAGCAAAAAGAGAAAGCATCCGCGGAAAATAGAATGTGATTCCTAAAATTAGTGTGTTGGCCATATGGTAACATCTGATATAAAATCCAGGCTGTACCACGACACAAACTGGAAGGAATCATTGGACAAGCAAGGTTAACACTTCGGAGGTTTCGAATCTGTCTATATAGAAACGAAAATTCTTGATTTTTTTGGGCAAGTGGAGTTCGTTGCTTCGCTGAGACTTTTAAACTAAAAGGAGGATGAATGGCGTTGATTGGTCAAAACAAATAACCAGTCAGGCTCGCTGTCTCCCTTCTCTTTAACCGATTCCTTAATTCCGTCAGACTTTTGGTCATTATCCAATTTTTCATATTCTCAGGAGCATCGAATGCAAAAAGTGCTTCCAGTTTGCTGATCTATGTATCAGATTTTTCGTGCTATTGTTAAGTTTTGCAGTTCATTTATTCATAAAAATAGAAACATCACTATACCTTTTTGTATTGGTGGGTACAATTTTTTCTGCATCTTCTTGCTTCTATGCATGCACTAAATACAGTAGAGAGAGTTTTCCGGACACCTATCAAGTTCAAAAAATAGAATCATTCTCCAATTGAAAAATAAATTAGCTCATTTCACAGATTTAACAGACTTTTGCCTGTATAAGGTGACTTAAAAATATATGGAAATGCCGTTACTAATTGCAAAACTATAGATGCTTCTAAGCTTTAGATACAACGAGACAGGTAGAGGAAACCAAATTTGCTCTGAAAGGGACTGCATTTGCTACTAAAAGCCGCTCAAGAATGTTATTAAGTTTTCTTGTCATGGAAATGTGTAGCATTTCTGTCTCAAGCAATAAAAAGATGCATTTCATGTCGAATGAAAAGGTATCTTTACTATATAAGGCCATCTCTCTGCATTTCGAACCAGTTTTAAACTTTAAAGGATTAAACGTTTATTAAATTGCTATATTAAAAAAATCCAAAGACACCTTTGTTTGATTAGCTTACCATTTTCAACATATGCAAAGACACCAATTGACAACAATATAACGGAAAGCTGAAAGTTGAGACCCTGGAACAAAAACATAGGAAGGATATTTTGAAATTCGTCACCATTCGTACAAAAGAACTATCTTTTGCTAGCATCATTTTAATAACAAGAGCAAGGATACCGGCAAAGAGAGAAGTAAGCAACATATACTATCAGGAAAAGCTATCCCAGTTGCTACTGCAATACCACTAATTCCACATGAGTGGATGAATGAATGAATGAATGAATTAATGATCCAGAGAGTGAATTAATTAATTAATTAATTAATTTATTAATCAATCAATGAATGAACGAGTGAATGAATAAAAGAATGAGTGAATGAACGAATGAACGAATAAATGAATGATAGCTTGGAAAATATTTTCAGCGGAGCTTCATTCAAGGAAGTACATTTATTCGGCTCTATTCCCTGGACATTAAGTAGTTATTTAATCAAAGATACAAAAATTTTTGCATATATCCATCGAATATATAAATATCTTTGGATTATAAGGTAAACTGAAATTAGGTAGCTACTTACATGGAGCATTGCACTTGCCAGATAAGTAATTAAAATAGCTGGAAAAACTCCAAGGTGTCTGGATGTCTTGAAAACATCTAATCAATTGAAAATAGTTTGCTTATAAGTAAATCATATGGAAATATATGCTTATGGTATGAACAACGTAGTATATGACGGAATAAGAAACTGAAACAAGATAATTAACAATTGTTTTGGGATCCATGGCCCTCCTTCATTTGAAACAAAAACTGCTTTAAAAACTCAAAAGAGACTGTATATAATATTTCTAAAGCAGTGCATCTGAAAAAACTAAAAAATATCATTCAATAGGCGATCCGTGTAATTACGCTTGATATGACAGATTCGGGTTGATCGACATACAAGTTTACGCCACATGCATTCAATAAACATTGCAGTTCCTGAGGTATTTCCGTTTTTACAAGCTTATGCAGTGGGGTATGGAAACGTTTTATCATGAAAAAATTGTCCAGCCAGCAAGACTGCATAAAAAAGTTGTTCTTTGTTTTCTAAAGACTTTTTCCACGGTGTCTTTTACAAGGAGCCTCACTAATGAACATGGTAGACCGTTAAAATGTGGGTATTTATACCTCTTAAAGAAACTGTTTTATTCATCGTTAGAATGGCTGTATCTGTTTCGGAAAATTGTAATTTATACTCACAGGTCTTGAGCCAATAATGCATAGGAAGGTTCCAGTTTGTGACAACTTCGACCAAAGAACGAGGGATTTCTACGGCCATTGGTATTGACACTGGCCAGTTCCTTTGAAATAAATAAGCAAATGAGCGACTTCCTTAAACGATGAGATATCAGATCTTGCAGATTGTAGTTGAAATTGTTCTCGATCTATCTTTTTCCATTGATAAAAGCAAATGTTGCATACTAATTAAGTTAATGAAATATTTAAAGGGTAATATTCATATAATGGCATCAAACTAAACCCAAACAAAGTTTCTTGCTGGAAGTTTGTTCTATTACATTAATGTCATATTTCTATCATATTTCTATCATATTTCTATCATATTTCTATTATTTCTAACATATTTATATCATATTTCTATCATATTTATATCATATGTATATCATATTTCTATCATATTTCTATCATATTTCTATCATATTTCTATTATTTCTAACATATTTATATCATATTTCTATCATATTTATATCATATTTATATCATATTTCTATCATATTTATATCATATTTCTATCATATTTATATCATATTTATATCATATTTCTATCATATTTCTATCATATTTCTATCATATTTCTATTATTTCTAACATATTTATATCATATTTCTATCATATTTATATCATATTTATATCATATTTCTATCATATTTATATCATATTTCTATCATATTTCTATCATATTTATATCATATTTCTATCATATTTCTATTATTTCTAACATATTTATATCATATTTCTATCATATTTATATCATATTTATATCATATTTCTATCATATTTATATCATATTTCTATCATATTTCTATCATATTTCTATCATATTTCTATCATATTTCTATTATTTCTAACATATTTATATCATATTTCTATCATATTTATATCATATTTATATCATATTTCTATCATATTTATATCATATTTCTATCATATTTCTATCATATTTCTATCATATTTCTATTATTTCTAACATATTTATATCATATTTCTATCATATTTATATCATATTTCTATTATTTCTATTATATCTTGGTATATGCTGCTATAAGTTTATTGCTGATAGTTAAAATTGTTTCATAACGATTCTAACTATCTTTCCTATTTTCATGCAGTTTCCTATTTTCATGCAGGTATCAACAACTCAAACCTTTGCCGTTGCGTGATGATGGATTTGTCCTTTATTAGACTCGTGCTATCAGCGTCAGTTTCGTTATTGGCATATCTTGGAAGATCTTAAAATACTTACAATATGATGACCTCGGTTTCGTTATGGATCTTTTTTGAAGGATGCTAAAAAACTTATAATGTTATGAGATCCTTTACTTGTGTCATAAATTCTGCTTTCTTCATTAGTCTCTTTAGCGGGAGGTTAGAGACTTTGAAATCTATAATTCAAAATGGGTTAAGACCTCTTACCAATAAACTATTGTTTCATCTTTTAAATCTTTTCTTATTTCTTGATTTGGATTGTTTGATTCAATTGGTTTCTCTTCCTTTTTTGAATCGTTTGCATTTTGGTATTCGTTTTGTGTTTGATCCCAATCACTGTTTTTGTTTTTTTCCAACTTTTCACTGCCACCATTTTCTCTCCCTGAGTAAACTGTACCGATCCCTGATATGATGCATGTTGATTCAGAAATATAACTAACAAAATATGTACTAAATCGAAAGCCATTTGCATCTTTAAAAGCATCTATCCATCTACGAAAAATTATAAAACCAAAGTTAAATATTCTGCAACAGATTTTGATAACAAATTAGACGATACAAGCATGCATATATTTTGAGATATTCTGTCTGACTACAGATAAAAACATAAATCTTCAAAAATTTTGCTGCTAAATTTATATTTCAACAGTAACGCAGCTTTACTTTGTAATGACACAAACATATTTTTTTATGAATTTTGCAAATGGTAATACTTTTGTCTGCTTTTGTTGATATTTCATTTGCTAAAATATATCTAGTTGCAGAGAGAAATTATCACAGAGAAAGAAGAAGGCTAACTTTAAATCAATCAATTCTAAAAATCCTCATTAAAAACCTAAAAATTTATTTAAGATGTGGACGAGTTGTTAAAGTGCAAAGCTGCAATCCCTTGAGCCTAACTGTGTTGAGTTTGGGACCACAGTGAGACTCTCTTTTCACAAAGCTGTTCAGCCAACCCACAAAGTTGTCCGTCCTTTCGGGGTCAGTGACTGGGTACTCAGGAGAAATCCTGAGGGCACAGGCCTAAAGGGCCCAGGCCAACTCCAGCTTGATAGCTGCCAGAACCTTAGCTTGGGATAACAAACAAAGCAAACAAACCAAAATAACTAAAATTGTGAAGCAGTCAGTTTTTATCACCTGTCATAATGGCATGTTTACGCAGAATCTAAAAAAAAGCTAATTTATGAATGCACTTAATATTAGCATAATGCAGTACTTACATGTTACTACCAAGCTTTGGAATAAAATGAGTTGTGCCACAAGTTGACCATAAAAGACAGACAGCAGATAAAACAAGTGTTCTCAATACATTAGCAATCCAATAAAAACCCTAAAAGATGAAAAAAACCAAATATGATTGTAATAGTTGCAAAGAAAAGACATCTAAAGCACAAGAACACAGACAAAAAAATGAAAAATTGATAGTTCTAACCAAAGAAATTACTTCTGAACAATAAGAGGGGTGTGACATGGAATGTAAAACAGTTAAACATGGAATGTGATATTCTGTACTTCAAGTGGGCCATCACTCTTCCCGCCCCCATGTAAGTGCCAAACATTTGACATCCTAGAAAGAACTAGATCCACAATAAACCTGAAATTTCAGACAGTTAATGTTCTGATTTTTGTGCAATATTGAAACCTAAATACGACGAATAGGAACCATTAATATAATGTAGAAGCAGAATGAAAAGTAATAAAAACTTACAAATGGATTGACATGAAAAAGTTGCAAGTAGTTTTTGTAGGAGAGAAAAGGACCAAAGATAACACTAGCAGGGTTCAAAAGATACCCATAGAAACCAAAAACATCTAGGCCTGACAAATCAGCATTGTTTTGATGATCGAAGCCAATGGATATCAATTTCATAGCAACAACCATAACAGAACCTTGAGAAATAAAAAATCAATTTTCATATGAACATATGAGGTATATCTTAAAACATTTAATGTTTGCTTATGCAAATTTTTCAAGGCATATTTAAATGGCAAAACCAGTTGTCTAACTGAATCTATCTAGATTTGATATCAAAACACAGAAAACAAGATTGGGCAGAGCTGATATTATCTTCGACCTTGTATGTAGAGAGAATTATAGGGAAAACAAATTATGCTAGTTTCACTCAAATGACACATTATGAAACAAAATAGAAATTCCCTAATTCAAAAGACTGATTTAACAGTATACACAGATGGTTCATATATACAACTAAAAGACTTTTTAGTACGGTGCAAAAATAGGACACTAATTATAGAGAACAAGAAATAGTAAGTCTTGTATATCAAATAATTTCTAGCACACCTCGTATTTTATTCCATTCTATTTCTTTCACAAATATCTTCTCACTGTAAAAGAAAATATTTTATCCTACAATAGGTTATACAATAAACATTGTCAAATTCCTACTAGGTTCAGGGGCAGTTACCATCTGATCCATTTGCCCTCTACTTAATGGACCTGTTCAGTGGCATTGGCCAGAAACTGAAACAAATTATGTGATTCAAGCATTATTTTCTCATCAAAAAGGACCTAGGGGTAGATATATAAGTGAATAAGGGGCATGACACCCTTTGGATAAACCTGTTTCAATAACAAATATTAGTTTTAGCCTATGTAAAGGTACATTGTCTTCATTTGTCTGCGGTAAGCAGATGTCACATCCACTTTGTTAACAAATCTATTCTGGACATTACAACACATGCATTACGACAATGCCATGATAATAAGGGTGAAACAAAGGATTTAACTTTTTCTGAGGACAGGAGACCAACTGCCTTGTCTAATTGAGGTTCCTTTTTTACCAATCAGGGGGAAAGCCAAGCTTTATTTCTTGACCATAGTATGATGCTATCAAAGTGACATCTACCAATACACAGCTCCCCATACCCTCCACAAGTATCAGCTATGGGTTTACTTCTTGTTTTACAACAGTTCTAATAACAATGGTAAACTTTTGAACACAGTGAAGTAAAATTACCATGAAAGCATGTATGCAACACAGACAGCTGACAAAAAAGCCCCACTTCCACTGTGTTTGTTTGCCATGCAAAGGTACCCCATTACTGCCAATAAAATAACATAGCCAGACAAATGCTCGTAAAAGTGCCACACGGCAATGACACCAGTGATTGCTGAGGCAATATGAAGCAGTTTAGCATTAATCTTTAACAAAGATAAGCACCGAATTGCCAGGCATAAAACAAGAAGCAACCAAACAGACTGAACTCCTTGAGAAAATGTTGGCATAAGGCACTCGTTGACTAAACTGAATTGACTCGCCATTCTTTCGTGTTCTTTTTGAATAAGGTGTTGTAAATATGCTTCTTCTTCGTCATAATACATATCTGAGTCAGGATAATCCTGAGCATAGTCGTACAAATAACTATCTTCCTCTTGGTAATGGTCACCCATGGCTAAATTACTCGTAAAAGCGCACGCTTTAACAACCTCAGTTCTGCTTGAATCAGTTAATATTTATTTGCAAGATTAGCTATTGTGTTACTTTCATTTTAACAAAACTTCTCAAAATACAGCGAACATTACATTCCATAAAATGTCTTCAGTCTGGGATATCAGCTACAGGTTTGTGATTACGTCTTAATCTAAAACGGAAAAGTTTGCAGGCCCGATCCATTCAGCCTGGTTTGCTCACTTCCGCCATATTTAAAATCCCTCTCTCAGAATTTCGCGCCTTTTATTCATCTAGACAATTCAATATACAAGTAAAAAACTCGGACCCAATTCCAAATGGATTTGATCAGGGAGGGCTGAAAGATAGTCCTATTTTCATAAGTTTAGAGCTGTTCGCTGTAATGGGTTGTTCGCAAAGTTTCAAGTTCCAAGGTTCAAGATTAATTTGATCATCACTCAATACTACATACAATTCTACATAAATACATGACCAAAAAGTACAATGTCAAAGTCAATAACAAAAACAAATCCCTCTCTAAGAAATAAAAATACTATAAATTAAGAGAGAACAAAAAACATTAGATAATTCTATATATTATACACTGAGATTAAGGATAGCGATATAATATAGATAGAGATTAAGGAGTCCTCTAAGTAGGTAAACTAATCGAGGGAAAAGGGAGACCTTCATAAAAGCAAAAAAACTAAAAAATGTTAAATTATATAAAAAAAACTATGAAACAGATAAACCCCAAGGATACGACGAAGCCCAACAGTTCGGAGAATGTGAGGCAGACAGACTAAACATAGGAATCAATATAATATGATTTTAATTTAGACCAGGGGGTTATTCAATGGGAATCGCTCAATCCATTTTGTAAAAAACTACACTCCAACCCTTTAAATTTTGGGGCTGTAAAGTTGAAACGACAGAAGATAACTACCATAAACAGGTTAACCCTTTGTTCAAACTCTCGTTTGCCATAAAAAAATGAAAAATTCAAATTTTTGTGTAACACAAGCAGTAAAAACGAGGTTTTCCCTTCCCCTTTCTTAGCCTGTACAGCAGACGTATCAAAAGAGGGATTGCAAATGCAACTTACATTTACAAGAGTGTAAACAACGCAAGCTTGAATGCAGGGTCGCTGGAGTTCAGCACTAAAACTTTGTAGAGAAGTTTAAAAAAATGAACTTTAATGTTTGAAAAATGTTATGCATTTTTTGGTACTTTACATTTTGGACAAATATGAACTAAAGTGGCTTGTTTCATCAGCTGAGCAGAGGAATTTTTCAATAGGAATTCAGCCGTTTTCTAAGCAATAGAAGGTATTTTCAGAAGCAAAACAAGGTTACATATTTTCGCAGACTTTCTTAGGTTGCAAAACTTCTGTAGGAACCGAACAATATTACCTTTCTGAGAAACAGCGTACTGCTTCTTATAGATAATGTTTTTAGAAAAAAGTGTAGCAAGATAAGGGAATCCTAGTTAAGTGTGTTATGTCCCATGGCAGATCGCATCTTGTCTCATCTAATATGTCATCAAGAGAAAATTAATAAGATAAAATCGAGTCAACAATTAAGTGTGGTCTCATGTAAAAAGGCCCCTTACATTTCTTCAATTGCAGCCTTTCCAACCTTTTAACGGAATATAGATTCATTACGTAATATAGAGTTGACCTAATTAATACACGTCACAATGACAGAAATTGAATTCATTTTGCTTCAAGACGTAGATTTTGCTGATCAAGTTAAAGTGGATTAAGGTATGTTACGGTATTTGATAAAAATTGAGTAGCACTCGACTGAATGTTAGTTGATTACCTTACTTTCTAATCAATGGCGTAAATATAAAATCGGGCATTGAAAAAATAAAATCGAGACCTTACGGACGTCATACCAGCAGGTCCCGTCTACCGGTGAAAAGGAATGACAAGCCAGTTTGCAGAGTATGGCCGATCTTGACAAGATCTTAGGGCGCCAATAGTCCCGCACCTTAGGTGAGGGTGCGCTAAAACCGTACAAGAATTGTAAGGTGCGCCACTACACTATGGGTAACCACAGCACAAACATAAAAAATCGAAATCTGGGGGCGGCCCCGGTGTGCTTTCTTAGGCATTTAAGAACTACTAGGGTGCGTCATTGCCATACTCTGCATTCTGGATGACAAGTATGGCTCTAGAAAGGCAGCGTTATAAGAAAACGAATTAATCTGTTGGCAACACGCACCTAGAATTTTTCTAATTGCAAATTTTTGATTTAGATTAATATTCATCATTTAAACAGTGTAAACTTGTGCGTACCTCAGCGAAGTTGTCAATCGTCAAGCATTTTTTTCGGGAGCCATTAGTTGAAGTATGCTCATTTTCAGGAATTGCCTTTTTGCTGGTTTTGATCACCTTCCTATGCAGTGCAAGGGGTGCCTGGTCATCGCCAATGAAAAGGGGTGAGTGATGACACCATGATGACACTTGTCTTACAACTTTACTAAATATTGTTTCCCTTTGAAGTATCAATATAGAATGGTCGTCAAAGGTCGTATTAAAATTGTAACATATCAAATAAAGTTACTGGGTAAAATGAACTAAAACTTGTTAAAAGAGACAACCAAGCATTCTCCTCAAAAGTTTTATGTTCGTATCAAATTAACTTATCGATTTGAGTCTGAAATTTCAAATTAAGAAAAACTGACGAAACAATAATTGATCAAATAGCTAGAATCTTACATCGATGCGATAAACCCACAATAATGTTAATAAATCCGTAAAATTAAATGCAATTTATATATTATAATTTTTAATGAACTAATTAATATCTCAATTTTTTAACAAGGAATATAAATTACTAGGCAGGACTACTAATGTAGGACAAAAGAAAGAAGAGGCAAAGTGGAATCCTTCGTTAAAATCAAATTTAAATTATTATTATTGATTAAATAGTGCCTGGCACTATGTGACACTCCATTTTATGTATATCTAACTTAAAAGTATGCTTGCAAGAACTTGAGAAGGGTCTAAGTAGTTTTCCTTAATGATTAAGCGCTCTTTAAACTTCTTTTGGGAAGTCTAGATAAGTTACAGCGAGGGCAACCGAGCCAAAAGAGTGGATTCTTGGAGAAATTATGATGTCAGTTTCTTGGTTTTAGTCCATAACAAGAGCATGTCGGATATGCCTAATATACATCAAAACTTTTATTTGAGTTTTGTGTGAAACTATAATTTCCGTTAAATCGTTTAAAAAGTTACCCTCATTGGAACTTCATTTTTACCATCCCGTCCCATTACGAAAGGACAATTTTTGCCCTTTTTATGTGCTTTTGACTTTCATCGCAGCTCCTGTATCCTCACATTTCCAACTCATTATCAAATGGGTTCAGATGTTCAGCGTCAATGGTTAGGTTAAATTTTTTCTTCAAGTGGAAACGGTAAGATTTAGAAAGTTACCAGTAGCAGCTGCTTCACACTGTTTATCTGAGATGATAAAAGCTTATTTGCCCAAATAAAACGTTACATAAGGGAGCTAATATCAGTTTTCCTAGGGTCAAGATGAAAGCATCAGAAAATAAAAAACAAAACTCTTTCAACAATGGACAACGTCATACAAAATTATCCCTAAATCTACGCTTTGATTTATGATTAATATTTGAAAATGAGAAGTTATTAGCCAAAGGCATCGTGTCAAAGCAAATAGGCATCCTCAGGTGGAACCGATCTTCTGTCTGCGCCACAACACAGCATTGATTTGATCGAAAAAGAAAAAGTTCTCAAGGGAGGCTACTCCAGCATTGCACTGGCTTTGCATAATCAATACGAGGTCATTTTCATTTTACTCCACCGATACCACTTTAGTAGCAAAAATAATCATTCGGCAAATATGGGTATACAATTTTGCCATGGCGCAATGCCTTTAACCTCATTTCATGCTATACTTCTATACACTACTATACTATCCGCAAGCGAGATGGAATATCAATCATTTTATAAATAACTAAAGCCAAGATACAGGCGTTTACTACCATAAAGGCTGCAAGGACAAAAAAGTATGTTTGAACTGAAGAATCGATGAAATATCCTTGCTCAGGATACCAACCAAGAATTATTATAATTAGGGCTAATATATGTCCAGCGGAGATGGTAACAAAGTACATACCAGATGCAAGCCTTCTAAAACCTCCGGTGCAAAGTCTATGTGCAATGTTTAAGGCTGAAAAACAAAACTGATTCAATTACACACTGAACATGCTTGACAGTTTTTCAATAACAAACCGACTTTTTTTAAAATGATAACGTTTTTATAAACACAAACTGGGCATCGAACAAACAAAATATAAGGTGGGGAAAGAAAAAGAAACAATTCAGTTAATCACCTTCTGTCCTTTCATGTTGATCAGTTTTGCTTTCGTGTCCATCAAACATTTATGAACACAAGATAACGGGTAGTGGGCTTTGAACAGAAATGGAAGGGCTCAAGAAAACTCTGGTTCAAAAGAGCGCATAGTTTTATTAGGAAAATGGTTCCCGGTTGCGAGCAATTAAGATCTTAACTGGCGATCTAAGACTGAGAATATTTAATGGTTTCTCTCAGAAGCGTTTAAAAGGTGCTGAAAATTGATCCAAGATGCAGGAAATTTTTATTATGTTGCAAGGAATACATACCAGTAAAGGCGGTGAAAACTTCACTTAGTGCTAAAAAGAAGTATTGTGGAATTTGTACAAAGATGCTGAGATTGACGGCAGTAACTTCGAGTTTTCCAACATTCTGTGTTATAAGTCCCTTTGAATTGGCATGCGAAATACCAGATATTTCAATACAGCCAGCTAAAACAAACCACCAAAGCAAATTTCTTAAAGCCAACAAAACAATAACAAAAACCCTTAGAATGGCTGACTTCCACCCAGGGCCTCAATCAACTACCAAACAAAAACTGGGCAGACAAATTCTAAAAGGTTTTGGAGTAAAGAAGGTGGCAAGGGGCAGCTTGGGTGTGGCTTGGGCATTTGATAACTTTTAATTTTGGCCATTGGCTGTTGCAAATTAATTTTCAAATTAAAGGATAGACTCTTCTTGGATTCAACTGTCATTGATGAGGAGTAATACAAATTTCATTTTAATACCTCAATTCCAGTTTTGAAATCATTATTAATTGTAGAAATGCTCATTTATATTTAAAAATAAGATAAATAAAGTCAGCAGTAGATAATTTAAAGAAATAGCCTGGCTAAGGAGAGAAACTCATTTTTTCCAGAATAAGTAATGTAAGGCACATGTAAGGAAGCAAAGGGGACCATTTAGAACATAACAAGACGTCATGGCTCTCTTACTTTCTTACAAAGAGAATCAGTTTTTGTTGAAACACATTTTCTACAAAAGGGGATTAAACTAGCAGACATGTGACCTGAGACACACTGGTGGAAGGGGATTGGATCATGGACAAAGTAGCTTTGTTAATAATATGGATGACTACATGGGTTTGATTCTGCATATCAACAGGAGCATCATTGAATTAAATGAAGCTGGGCATGATATTAAATATGGCTGGTGGTCTATGATAAACAGTTAACAACATTTCAATTGAATGACAAGCATACTTAATGTGTGATTCAACTGACTTTGATATTTTACAGAGAAATGCAAAATGAAATTGTAGAATACTCACCAATAATTAAAGAGATACTGCCACAAATTAAGCCAGAAAGCATTCTCCATACAACAGGAAAACTGATATCACATGATTCAAGTGCTGGATATATAACCATATCAAACATTGGTGCTAGAGCCATGACAACAACAATATTGAAAATATTTAACCAGGCAATAGGAAAATTTGTGTCTCCAACACGGGAGTCCAAATGCATCCCTTGGTAGAAATATGTTGAGTAACACTAAGAAGAAAAGATTAAAATTACACATTTACTCATTCAAGGCATTTTAATGATGATGTGAGTCAGGGCAAATCATTGAGTATTTGGACTGAAAACCTTGTACCATGAATTTCTTTCTATGGCTTTCTTTTCTTTTCTGTCAACACAAACCGGGTTTTCTGGCAACTAGATTGACAAATTAAACCAGGTATTCTTTAACAAGCAAAAAAGAAAAAAAGTGCTTTCCTTCATGGTGGTAACCATGATTAAACCTGACAGTAAATTAGGATAACAAGCATATCAATTAATGATACAGTTTTAGTTGTTCTAAATCACATCTATATTAGAAAAATTAAAGATCAGAGAGACATCTTTTTTGTGTCTTTTAATTGATCTTAATGAACATGCACTTTATTATTTATTGTATCGTGTTTCTACACAAAACCCTATCAGCACTTAATTCAAATGAAAAAACAAACAGTTCTGAAAAAATTAAGTGACTTAATCCAATGCTTGTTTGGCTCACCAAAAATTCTATCACCATTTGATTTCCTATTAGAGGCAATATCCAAAAACAGAAAACATCAAGACACACCTGGGCATGGACAATCCAGTAGGGTATAAGACAAACAAATATTAATGTAACATCATAGAGGCATTTAACAGCATTCACTTCAGACTCTTCGTATGTTCCACCTTGACTAGACATAGCAAAATCAATCCAACTCTCTGTGATTGTGTTTTGTCTTTTATCATCTTCCTCGACAACTGCTGAGCTGAAGACATTAAAAGCACGTTATCATGATTGAAATCAACATCAAAAACAGCAATTGATGATCTTTTCATTACAGGCATAAGCTCTAATCATTTAATCAATAATCACTCTAATCATTAATCACCCTAATCAGATATCATGCAAATCACTAATCACTGTAATCCATTTTATATTCAAGTTTTCATTGTTTACTTTGTTGCATCCCAGAAAACAAGGGAATAGTGATAAACTATATAGAAAATCATGCAGCAAACTGCACATGCCACTTGAGCATTCATATACCCCAGTCTGCAGAGCATGGCACCTGCACGCACAAGAAAAATTGTTGCAGATCCAATTGCACCCCAAAAATTAGGCCTTGCACGCGCTCATTGTCTGGGTATAGGCTCAATATAGATTCACCTGGAGTTTCAAAGTGCCTTGGTGCACCCGAGAGAATCACACATGCACCCCGTGAACCCACAATTTTTTACCTTGCACGCGCGAGATCTCCTCGAGTTCTGCCATGCTCTGCAGACTGGCATATACCCAAAATTGCAAGAGTAGCAAAGTGTCCAGTTAACTCCAGTATGTAATATGGGACAGTAAAATGCCTGCCATGAAATGCAATAAATGCTGATGAATATATAAACAGATGATTCATTCTTACCCTGTCTTGCTTCTATGTAAGCTCTGCTTAACTTTTCTTGCCTCTTTCAATATATTCCAAACAAGTCTAAATGTTCCAGTATGTGAAACTTGGTATACTTTATATTGCTTGAATGGTACCAAAAACAGTACAAATGCCATCAGGATCAATCCAATGCTGATACAAAATGCCACTTCAAAATTTACGTTTTGCTGGATTGCAGTTATAATGCATATAATGATAAGAAAGACAAGATTTGAGATCCAATGTTGTCTCCACACAAACTGTCTGGTTTTTCCTATTTCTTCTTGAGTTGAATGTGCATTACCAAGTTCAGGCAGTGATGTCTTTGTGGCTGCTTCTCCAAGGCAAACCAGAAACAGAGCCAAAACACTGCACCACCGCAATGGCATATGCTTTAATGCACTTTTGGCAATCCATACCATTAAGCCTAAACCGATTAAGTAACTGAAAAACCCAATAAAGACAAATGCAAGCTTTTTTGGTAGTATATCTATAAAGAATATGAATGCAGCAGATGTTAATGTGCAGCATATTACAACAGCAAAAGTGGTCACCATAGAGTTTACTATGCTACACTCCAAATAACTTCTTGCAAACAAAATGAAATTGGCTATCAAACAAATATACACCAATTTATGTAAATAATCTGCAAGCGTAACACAGATATGCTTTCTCCTGAAGAATTTAAATGCGCTGTTCTCATGCTTTGGTTTGACAAAGTATGCGACATTTACTTCACTTTGACTCTCCAACAGTGACGTTTCCTCAGTCTGCTGGGCTGGATTTCGCCTGAAATAATGAACACGGTTGGATGTCCTATCTATTTTTATTGCCTGCCCAGCATTCCCTTTGTCACAAGCATTGTCAGTTTGGTCTGCAACATTTGTGGCAACGTTTCCCGATGATTCAAGCCCAACATCCTCAAAGCCAAAGTTCAGATAACTAGTCGGCAAACCTTCTGAAGACATCATTAACAAGCAATTCACCACAACAGAAAAAGTTTCTTATGTTTTGCAAAGTCGTTCACATCAGTATAGCAATTAAAGGCAATGATCTCTGCCAGCAATGTGCAATATGATAACTGGCATTTGCCGCCATTGAAGTCGCATAGCCTTTTTTGACTCAGCCTCTTTATCAAACAAGCGTCAACAGTATATCCGACAAATGATAGACAAATCAACAACATGACACTTCTTGAATCAAGTAAACAGTTTGTATATTGGGCCCTGAGGGGAACAAGCCAATTTGGGCGCTCTCAAGCAATCTCTAATAAACGGGGTTGGGCTCAGTGGCGGAGTTTGAATTGGGTCGCAAGAGCAGTGAATTTCCGAAACAGCCCTTTTCCCTTTACGCAGCGTTTCAATGCTACAACCCTTGAAAATTATTTACAATTACCCTACATCAAAAAGTTGAACGATAAGGATATCCTAAGAAATCAATGGGGCTACCCGTACCCCAATAGTTATTATTTGTTGTTAGAGGGTGAAATGTACTTTGCCTTTCGAAAATCATTTTTACCCTGCTAAAGCTTGAAAAGTTCCACTTTGCAGAACAAGACTGCCTCTTAGCGCTCATTTTTGCTCTGCAAGAAACTGGTACTTTGATAAGGATGAGCAACCCCCATACCCCCATAACCATACAAAGCAAGGAGAGGGAGCTTTAACGCACCATCATTTCATATCAAGAAATGTAAGCTAAACATTTCTCTTCATCTAATTCCTTATCATTTCATAACATTCCACTTCATGTTGCACTGCTTTTGTTTAGTTTGCAGTATGGTAGAATCAAAGATAAAAAAGAGTTTCATTTATAATAATCGATAAACCATGGTTTTTCAAATTAATTATGATTTAATAAAACATAAAACCAACTTATGCCAAAATAATATTAAAAATATTTATATATACTTTACAAATTAATAAAAGGTATAAGTACAAGTGCGTTCAATTATAAAATCATCATATTACTAAACAAATAAAATAATCTTTTGAATATGAACTTCATACTATGAATCTTTGAATTCAAGAAAAAGCATGAAGAATTATTTAGGATATTGAAAGACCTTGTACCTCATCAATATATGGGAACATCAAATTATTTGGCAAATAATGATCATCTCCTCATTTAGTACTAAGTGAAATCTGTCTATAAAACATAAAATCTGATGGACACCGATTGATCAAGAACCAGAGGGACACGGTTAACTTAAAAATTCCCAACGCACAACTTGAAGCGTATAGAAAAACTTTTCAGTTGCAAGGGGCCTGGATTTTTAACAAATTGCCAATGGAACTTAAAACTGAAACCTCATTACTACATTTTAAAATAAAGTTGGGTGAACATTTTAACTCATAGATAATGTATTAGGTTAAATTTTAGTTACTTTCTGAATGCATGAATATATTTTATTTTTGCTTGTAACAGGTCCCAGACTTCATTAAGCTGAATCTGGTGACCTGTATAAATATTGTTTATTATTATTATTATCAAGAAAATGATCCATCATGCACGCTATTCCTCTTGTCACGTGGTTTTGATCTGCTTTTTTTTCGTTTTTGTGCGCTTTTTGATCATTATCTGACGCCTCATAGTTTGAAAAGTGTCGGACGATGAAACTACCTCTTCGTATACTAAGTTATGCTTTCGCGGTTATACCATGTGATGTGCATTAAACTTTTACATTATGTTCATTCTCCAACCAAACACATTTAGAGACAAATCGATATTTTCCTCTTTAAAATCGTGCAAGCACACAACATAATGAACATTAAGAAAACGTTAGATTAGATCGAAAAACAGAAGCGCAGTAGCCCCATTCACACTCTTAATAATAATCTTATTTCCGGAACGAATAAGGGTTACTTTCTGACTGAGACTCTAGATGGGGGCTTAAAAAAGAGGGGGCTTACTAGAGAGAGGCTTATTCACTGTTAGAAATTTATGTTGCGCTCATTCCGTTATCCATCTATAAAACACAGTGACTAAGACTAACAGCTTTAATAGTTAAATAAAATTTGTCAATCATGTTTCTATATAGCCGTTTCCTGTTCTTCACCTATGTTATTGTCTAAACGCAGATGTTGCTCTGGTATAGCCTCGAAAGTTTACAATCATTTAACCCTATAGGAGGGACATTATAGAGAGGAGGGCGTCATAGGGCTTTCACAGCATTTCTGTCAAATATTACTATTAAACGTCTAGAAGTTTTTACCCAAACAGTTTGAAAGTAGGCATGGCAATACCGTTCTAGAAGTCCTAAAATAAGAAAGAATGTAGAGTGATAAACAAAGGTATAAATTCAACATAAAACAATCATTTTTTATCAAAATGATAAGGATCCTTTTACTATTAGTTTGGGCAAATCTATTTTATCAAATCACAACATTAACCGCATGGCTATATCTATAAACGCAAAGTTATTGCTATAAAAGAAGCTTTCATCAATTTCCTGGGGTCAACCTACTTCGTAACACAACATCGTAAAATAACAATTTTTGCTACTCCTTGATTCGATGAATTGCTCGATATGTGCACTTTCAGGCCGGATCGTAAAGGAAAAAGGGTTGATCTGCTTTGGGTTGAATCAGATATGCCGGAGGGGGGGGGGAGGCGGGGTCAAGCACCATGAAAAGTAATCCAAGAGGTGTGAAAAACACGACATGACAAAAAACTCTACCTACCTGAAGTCATCAATCATACTATCAATTGTGGGGAACATTTTCATAGATCCTTGAAGAAAAACTTCATTTGCCAGTGTGAAACACACCTAAAGGGAAATAGAAGATCCGTGGTCATGACTTCTCACAATATAACATTCTCGAGCTACGATTTCAGCCCGATTTTAGTACCAGCTTTCCAAAAACTGTTTCTCAAACATAGTTTTACAAATAACAGTTTTCGATTCCCGTCAAAAACTAAACGTTATCATAAAAAGGTAAGCTGTATGGGTTGATTTCAGCACTGGCATTCTTATCATTGCGGATTCATCTAGCAACATTTTCCTCGTATAAATAAAGCACATGTAGCAAACTCAATCCTGACAGTTATCGAGGTAACTAAGCTAAAGCCAAGGG
Source organism: Catostylus mosaicus (assembly GCA_964019065.1). Classification (NCBI taxonomy): domain Eukaryota; kingdom Metazoa; phylum Cnidaria; class Scyphozoa; order Rhizostomeae; family Catostylidae; genus Catostylus; species Catostylus mosaicus. Next base: position 3,299,146 of record OZ025186.1, read on the forward strand.
AAAAACCAGCGATCAGGTTGCCCTGTGACGAAGGCGATAACTAAATCGTAGTTTATAATTTCAAAAGATCGTTATAATCGAAAAGCATGAAAAGTTTAGTGGCTTTAGTGAACATAGATTATCTGGTAGCCAAGAAGAAAACACCTTTTGTGTAGATTTGCTTTACTCTTAAAGAGACGGAATTAGCTATCGTTACAAAACAAAGCTTTAAAATAGTAATTTCTGTACTAAATACCTTATAATGGTACAGTAAATTGCTTGGATATAGTCCTCTGCAATATACAACCAGAACCTATAATAAATTGAATTAAATCAGTATTCTGAAACAAAAAAAACTCAACTAAAAACATCATAGATCACACAAAAGGTGGAGAATGACAAAATGATGAAAATTTTTTAAAACCTCGCTACACGAGGTTGCTCACCAAAATCCTATTTGATAACTGTCCATAAAAGAATAATCTAAATGCTACTGCAGACAAAAAGAGTCGAGCTTCTCTTGTGAGTTCTAAGCAAAGTTTGAGTTGACACCAATTGGTTGCAAAAAGAAGCCAATTGGATGAACAATGTTTTAAAGTGATTTTCAACCCTTTGAGAATATGAATTTCCATACAATACCATCATTATTTGTCCACAATCTGTGTTGAACAGAAAATCTACTTCTTGTGTTAAATTAGCCTATGTTTCTACCTCATAATAAAACCTCCCTTGCTGGTTGCGGAAAACTTCTCTAATTCTGCTCCACTGCTTAAACATGAATTTCAGTCATTGATTCAGGTATTTAGATCTTTGACGCTAAATCGTATAGCACACAGACAGATACTTTTAAGCAATGTTTTCTTCAACTAAGGCCAATATCAAATCTTTCGTGTTTACCTTACAACCTACACTACTCTGTGAATCTCTGACTAGAAAAGTTCCATTCCTTTGGTCTTCTGGTAGCTTTCCAACACAGTCTTTAAGGTATAAGTCAAAATCCTGAAGCAAAAGATGCAAAAAGCATAATCACAATAAAAGAGTTGAGCATCAGGTAAAACGTGGAAACAAGGGAAAAAAAAGTTTCATTCTGATTAAATTTCTTCACAAAACAATACTTTAGTAATACTATGTGCAAAATTATTTTTTCAAAAGAAATTTTCTACTTTAGAGGTCTATAATGAATTCTGCATGATTAATTACAAATGGCTGAAACCCTCCACACTATATGTTCCTTTTCATCTTGTGCAATCAATTTATAAATTTTATTATTATAATCACTTGTTCCCATGCTATGATGGTATGTACCATTATTGACCTTTTTTAATGTTTCCTGGCTGCAATATTACTAAGTCTAATAATAATATAAAGATAAATCTAGTTGCTACTTTTTTGTACAAAAATTGAAAACTACTAGTTTCGCATTAAATGAAGCTAATATGTCAACAGCCTCAAAAGGTTTAACAAGGATATACCCAAAAAAACAGTCAGTAGAAGCCAGATAATTATCTTTTTGCAGAGAGGTCAAAGCTGAGAAAGAGACAACTATTTTAAAAATTTATTTTGAGAAACCTGAATGCTGCAGACTACCGATTTCTAAATGATCATTGTTTAAAATAACGATATGTTACTCACAATTCCCTCAACAAGATGTTTAACAGGAGGTGTTGGTTGGAAACACAAACATTTGGTTGTACCTTGTACATTTTCACTACAATTAGAAGAATTCTGTCCCTGAGGTATAATAACAGGTGTAGATCTGTCTTTATCCATTGAAAGCCCATCAGTGCTAGATGATGTCGAGGATGTCATTTTATCACTACTTGTTAAGTCACTTCTGCTTTTCCTTAAATATCTATTTGGTGTTGAATTGTCTGATGTTCTTGCCACTCCTTTGTCATCTCTTGCAAATTTAACAAACTTAGGATCAACACAGTTGCTCACGTCATCGTATGAATAATGTTGCTTCCGCTGTCGTTTTCTTGACATTTTCCTTGGAACTATTTCATCACTTTGATAACTACTGACTTGATGATTGTTTCCTTCTCCAGTTGGCGATGAAGCGGGGGTAGTGTGGTAACTCCTTGGTGTATGTACTTGAGTCAGGTCTGGATATAATCCTTTTGTGAAGTTACCAGATTGTTGATCAAATGTTCTGAAATTTGGCACACTAAAAGTTCCATATTTGTGTTGAGGGAATACTACAAAGAATAAGGAAATTTGTCACATAGGACTCTGTGATACATGTTAGCGCAAAATAATTAATAGAGCATTATATAATTAATATAATTGGTACTCCAAATTCATTGCTTTCAATTAATGATTCAATCTGCAAAATATTCGCAAAAAACATAATCAAAACAAAATGCTGAAGATGAAACAGAAACATTTATCCAGATAAGTTAATCCAACTCAAAAACAACATATTTGTGAGGTTAACAAGATGGAAAGTCAACAACACATACACCCTTTTCAGGTCACAATTTATTAATTTACCAATAAACAACAGTATTAAGCTAACCAATGTTTCATAACAAATTCCTGCATGCAAAGAAAAAATAGCAACTTAACCTCCTTTTCTTGTTCTGTAGAGTACATCTTCATTGTGATCATCTCTTAAAACCTGTCATGAAAAGTTGTAGGTATTATGTTGTAAATGAAGCAGGGTAGCTTTCTAAATCATCTTGTATCATATATATTCTGTTATGTTATTTTACGTTATGTTACGTTACGTTATGTTATGTTATGTTATATTACGTTACGTTATGATATGTTACGTTATGTTCTCCTATACTGTCATTCCTCAAATATTCTTATAGAGGTTACCAAATGCCATTGACCACCAGTAGGAACATCAACACGTACCTCGTATACGCCGTGGTCATGTGGTCTTGATACATCGGTGAAGGTGCTTGCTTCAGAGTCTTGTCTTCTTAATCTACCTTTGTTTTGAATTGTTGCATTTTTTAGTTTCGCCCAAAAGCATATCAAAAGAGCTATCGGCAGTAGTCCACCAATGGCAATCAAGGCCGCTGCCAAACCGTAGGCCCATTGAGTGAATGAACAGGTAAATTGGGTACCATCGTGAACCAACACTGTCAGCGCGGGACAAGTTAAAGAGCAGTTCCCAGACATTAAAATGTATCTAAATTAACACCATAAACCTTAATTGAATGTTGGTAGGATAGAAACTTGTTTGCGACTCCATCGAGACGGAAATTTTGTTGTTTGTTAGGCCATTTCTATGACAAACACTCCTTGCTACCCTGTAGTTAGCTCTTGTGAAAACCAGGTGACCAAAATGAGGTTTGCCAACCAGTGCCCCCCTAATCCCAAACAAGTCCTCTCCCTTATATAACCCATAACATATCAAACAGCGCCTTGACGTAATGATATGATGATGATGATTATGATAATTATGATGATGATGATGATGATGATGGTAATTATGATGATAATGATGCGGACGAAACATAAAATGGACTCAACCATATTTGATAGACTTTTCATTAACTAAACTATGTATTTTAACAGACAAACTTTGTATTTTAACATATATGTATTTTATACGCTGCCTTCTATTAGTGAGGTGTATTTGATTGTACGATCAATTTTATACGAAATAACATGAAATTTTCAAAAAATTATTATTATCATCAGTATTATTATAATGATGACGATGACGATGATAATGATGATAATGATGATTATGTTTAAACAATAGAAATAAATTGTGATAAAAATTCTTTAAATTATTCAATTAAAAATGATTATAAACAATCTTTTAGTAAAATATAAATTAAGTATAATCTCTATATTATATCGAAGCATCTAACTAAGAAATATGAACACGTAACAAAAAGTTTTCTGCTAAAGGCGAAAAGTTGAAAACATATTTACAAATTTATTCTAACAATTTAAACAATTTTATAACGGAATACCGTAACAAAGGTATTTTGTTCTGTTTTTCTGTCTGCAAAAAAGCATACCGCTCGAGTTCAGTATCACCTTAAAATGTAGCGGTTGCCGATAATGTAGACAGACACAAAAATAACAGAAAGACAACACATCTCATTAAATTTCATACGATATTGCGAAAACGGACGAATGGAACTTGAAGTGCCCAGCGATTGCGGGGAAAGGACTAACCCTTTTAGAGCTCACCATCGAAAAGGCACATTGCAGACAGATGCATCTTGTCAATGGATAGAAACGACATTATAACTAGAAGATAAAAATGAATCAACATTAGAGACAGATAAGACAGTAAAAGCAACATTAGAGGTAGTTGATACAATAGAGATAACACTACCATTCCCAGCTCAGATAGGCCCATTTTGATACGATGGAAGAAAACCTATTTACTGCAAGTGATGAAGTAACAATCCCTCGTTTCAAAAGCTCCAAAAGAGTAATTTCGGGTCCAAAAAACTATTCACTTGTGCGAACTACCATGTGCTACCAACTACTTTCGCATGGAATTTCGGAGTTGCCATTTTTAATAAAGTAACTGTGAATGGCTTTCAAAAGGAGTCCCGATCCTTATACTACTTTACCCACTCACTCCCGGTGTGTACAAAGCTGTACAGTAATATTAAAAGCGTCTGCTCAGATTGCAGGGGGTACGAGAATTGATAAAATTGGAACGAAGAATCTTTACGAAGCAGATGTATTCAAGGAAGTAGTCTCCACATTCTTTGAAATAAAAAATTCTGGCTGTAAGTTATTGGGCCAAATGGTCCCTTTTTGAATGAAAGGGCTAATGCCTAGAAAAAAATCAAATAATGTCTGGCATAAAAAATCCAAAAGGCTACTGTTTTGCATGCGATCTAGGGCGATAACTACTGTTTTGCATGTGAAAATTTCCATGGGAATAACATAGGGGAAAATCATCTGGCAAAACTTAGACCCTTTGATTCTAATACATTTTAATAGATTTTAATACGACGGACGCAACTACGTTGGACTTTTTTACCTCTGAGTAATATAGATGAATAAAAGGAAATATTAACTGCCACTGTTGAAGAAGTATCTTGGTGTGTCAACTATATAAGTCAACTAGTAATCAACATTGTATTTCATTGCTAATCCCCGTAGACGGCATTTGAAAAGCCTAGCAGTCTTTTCAGATTCAAAGCACAAGGAAGCTGTCTTGTTAGAACCTTGTTGTAATGCAGATCGTGGAGAACTTGGAGTGTCATTTACAGAAGCATTTACAGTGACATTTATCGAGCAGGAACCAGCTTCAGAAGTAGTTTTGGTTTTGTATCCCAACTCCTTTTCTAACTGTGAGCGTTTTTCAGCTATTGAGCGCCTTAAAATCGACCTAAAATGACTGGAACAACCGCCATCTACCAATGATGCTATTGAATTCATCTGTTTAAAAAATTCTTTTAATCCTCCGTTGACGTATTTCGTGGTGCATGAACTGCTCAAAGGTTTCCCTGCTTTTCCAATTTCTTTTCTGCACGATCCGTCCAGCCAGCCGATGTCTGTCAAAAGGTTATAATGATCTGCAGTTTCATCAGGAATTCCATGACATTCTTCTCTTAAATCAGTGCAGCTTGCTTCTCCAATTGAACATTCAGAATTCTGCCTTCTTTCTCGTCTGCCCAAAGTTCTCCTCGTAACTCTCGATTGACGTGCCTTCTGTGAACTTTGTGAGTAGTTCTTGTCGTTTCTGCGACGCTTTGGACCAAGTTCATTCGTCAAACTTCCGTCAATATAATCAAATTGTGGTATATTACGCTTGGATAATTTGAGACCATTACTGTCATATACGCTAAAGGGGATCCCATTTTCGCGAAATTTCGTGGAATCTTGACATCTGTCGTGAAGATCGTCTGCAAGGCGAAGAAGAAATATATCTTAATAATCATAACTAGATTGGCCTCCTCGTTAAAGGAGCCGAATGTCAATTGAAGGATTCAAGATATATCCAAAATACGGGTCATGAGCCGAGACACTATTATTACACTGCTTTTTTATTGCTGGATAAGAGACCGATCACAAGAAAGAGACTGAGTAGAAAATCATGCAAAGTTAGCTCATAATCTTTAGGTTGTTAAAACGACTGTACACATGTTCGTTCATCCCCTCCCTTCGACTTTTGGTGACGTAATATGTGTACATTCCCTTGACAAAACACTCATGGAGTCAAATAACGATACCAGTCTTGATCGAAAAAAAAGACGAAGATTTTTATTACTTAAAAAGCGGTGAATAAAGTAATCTTTGAAATGACAATGCGACACATTCGGCCTTTAAACTGTTTCTAAACGACAGTAGGAAATGTTTGTAACGAAGAAGATATCCTTGAAGGTGTGTCACAGTGTTATAATCTTCTGTAATCTAACCGGTCATGCACTCCACGGTGAAATCATAACAGGTTACGTATGTGTCAATCTTTGGTACCTATGTAATTTCTGTGGCACTTCGCATCAACGTCTTGGTATTCTCTCAAACTTAACAACAGCAAAAATAACGAAATCTCCTATTTTTCAGGCAGTTAAATGACATTTGAACAGCAATTTAAGCGCACTTCAAATACCCAAATTTACAACGTGTAAATTTGTTTTCTTAAGCGATTTCACAACTTTCTATTAAAAAAAAGCAAATAAGTGTCAGTGATAAAAACCTTCGTCTTTGACCAAAATTTTCTGTCTATTTCTAATACACATAGTTTGATGCTGACCTACTGCTCAAATGTTCTTCATCACTCAACATTTCTCCAAAGAATCGCCTCTCACTCTTTCTCATCCCGTGGAAGTCGTCAATTTGTCTCAGATTCTGCTCGTCTTTCCGCTTACGGTGGATCAAATCCAAAGGTCCGCTGCTGACACGATATTCGGCGCTCTCTGATTCGTCTGCATCCTCATCAGAATCGAATTCTCTTCGTCCGATATTTGAATATTCTGCATCACCTGCTGCAAAGTCGAGGTCCAGCAATGGTTGCAAACCAGGGTGAATCCGATGTTTTGCCTCCTTTCTGGTATGATGCTGTATAAAATCTTGGCGGGTTTTCCTTGCTTCAGTCAGGTTGTATGAATTACCGATTTCATATTCTTGCTTTCTCACAACTCGTTGGTTTCGAATAGGCGAAAAGTCTTTACCTACAGACGAGTGATAACGACCTTTTATTAGATCACGGTCATCATTGCTTACAGGAGACCGTCGATCTACAACACGGTGATCAACAGGGGACAGATTTCTTGCCCCTGGCCAAGCATGCTCTTCAGTAAATCCTTTCTTATTCAATCTTGGATTGTCTCTCAGGTCATGGAGCCTACGCTCCTCTTTTAAATCATAAGGCCCAAACCCTTCTCTTTCGTCAAAAGATCTGGGCAGAACTCTTTTCCGGTGGGGTTTTGGTCTATCCCTTATATTGAAGGGCACAGTCTCATCTCTTGAATCAAAGCCTCTTAGAAAATCGTGCAAACTGTGGTCTTCTTCATCACTCAATTCATATGACCCTCTAAATGAGCGCCTGTGGGAGTCGTAGCGGTCCTCAAAGTCTTCAAACCTATCATAATCGAAAAGCGACCTTTTGGTCTCTATGTAATCAAAGTCGCTCTTCTGATTAACTCCAAAGTGACGTCTGTATCCAGGACTTAACGGTCTGGGATCCAACCATTCATCTGCACTAACCATCTGATGTCTCCCAGCATTTTCAAACGTATTGCATCTACTATAATGAATATTCCTGTTTTTAAAACGATAATTATATGGAAGCCTACGTTCCATTAATCCCTCTAAATGTTCTCTCTCTGGGACTGTCCCGCAATCAATTAGAGAAGGGAGTCTTTCTTCTGTTCGTCCTAAAGATGATCTGTCGAAAGAAGGCTGCCAATCATCACCAAAATTTTCGGCATCATTTATATAAAGCATCCTTCGTTCATCAAAGTATGACCCATTCTTTGGCGTTTTACCTGAAATTCGTCTTCCAATTACCCTCCTTTCGGGGACAGTCGTTTCTACAAAGCCTTTTTCTATGTCTTTTGCAATATTCTCAGTGTTTCCCCCTATGCCTTGCGTGCCTCTAATTGTAGGTTCATAATCAAGTAGAGGAGCTCTGTCGCCATACAATGGCCCCCTGTTGTGGAGGCGCACTTGCTTGTTTAGTATTTTCTTTCGAAATTTAAACTGAGAGGAACGAAATCCCCTTCCTCTACCTGACGAAACATTATCAAAACTATCTTGACTTCTTCCAGTCCTTGCTATTTTGGATTGTTTATAGGGGTCCTGTCTATTATGAAGTTCGTTACTTCTTTTTCGGTCGATTGCTAAAAATTTTTCCATCCCTTCTTGGGCACTATCTAATGTCCTTTTAACTTTAGCCTCTTTCTCAATCTTAGCCTCGCATTGCTTTTGGCCTTTAGCTGACCCTATTTCTTTTGCATTCACATTTGTTGATGGGTCTGTATCAGGGAAATCTGAAAATTCATCTAGAGAACTGAATTCCATTGAAAGTAACTCATTGTCAGATACGTCACTGATCAGTGAATGAAACGAATCAACTTTGCAATCTTTTTTGACAATTGCACTCTCATCGCTTTCAACATTCTTGTTTGTTACTGCTTGGTCTGCGTTTTGCTTATTGCATGTAATATCGTCATTTTCCTCATCAGTAATGAGTTCAATATGAACTGATTGACAGGTGTCATTACTCGGACCAGGCTCAATCCATATTGGAAGAACTCTTGCCGTTGGTTTTGCAGCAGAGGCAACGTCCTCATTGCACAGTTGGGTATCTGATACAATGCTGGCCATTGCATTCTGATGGCTGATTCCATCTTCATGTTTGTCTGCAGTCACTAATACATTCGGCTTAGACTTTGAAAGATTCGTAATTTCCTCGGAATTGTCGTATTTACACCCACCTTGCACTGAAAGATGTTCCTCAGTGTTATCCCTACAAGAATCAGAATGTAAATATGAATGAGAACACTGCGTATGAATGAAAATAGAATTGAGGGAATAAATTTAGAAACAAAATTAACAATCAATAATTGATCAATAACTTAATCAAGTATTTAATGAACGAATCAATGATTGAGCTAGCTAATGACAAAATCGAATAAAGGAATCGATGTTTGAATGAACGAATGGAATTGGCAATGATGATGATAATGATGATGATGGTGATGATGATGATGATGATGATGATAATGATGATGAGGATGATGATGATGATGATGAGGATGATGACGATGATGATGATGATGATGATGATGATGATGATGATGATGATGATGATGATGATGATGATGACGATGATGAGGATGATGATGATGACGATGATGATGATGATGATGATGATGATGATGATGATGACAAAAAGTCAGTTAGAAAGGCTTAAAACAATATTCTTGTAAATATTAATGAGTATAAACACATTTCTCACCGTTCTTGACTAAACAGAAAAGGATGTTCTTTAATCTTTGGGCTGACGAAGTTCTTTAGCAAGACTTTAGCTGTTGTCTGTGAGTCTGACATCAATTTCTGCATAATGTTTGATGTATCCTAAGTGTATAATGTATATATTATGTATAAAAATCACACTTATTATTTCTACAAGATTTTTCATACCAGCATAACCTAAATGACAATTAATGATAAAAATAATAATAATAATAAAAATAATAATAATAATAATAATAATAATAATAATAATAATAATAATAATAATAATAATAATAATAGTAATAATAATAATAATAATAATAATAATAATAGTAATAATAATAATAATAATAATAGTAATAATAATAATAATAATAATAATAATAATAATAATAATAATAATAATAATAAAATGTGGGAAATGAAGACATCCACAGTTCCAATTGTAGTGGGAGCACTTGGACTCGTCAAGAAAGGCCTTGAGAAGTACGCAAGTCAAATCCCTGGCTACATACGGATTGAAGAATTGCAGAAGATTGCTCTCCTCGGAAGCGCCCACATCCTGAGAAGAACGTTGTCCATCAAGTGAACACTGCTGTTTCCTTAGGGTCATGGACTGACCTTGGCACAGTGGTGAAAACTGTACAGCATTATATGCAAAGAACAAAAAATAATAATAATAATAATAACAATATCTCTATTTGCAGTTGGTGGGAAGATAGTTTATATAAATGAATAATTATCAATAAACTAATTAATACCAACTTTTTACATAAAAAAGAAAAACTACAATATAGAACTACTTATTCACATATATTACAGCTATATTTTTCCCCATTCTAGAATTTTATGCCGTTTATGATTGTAATATGATACTAAAAATCTTATACTTTACTTATACTCTTATTCATCCTTCACTTAGAAAGAAATTTTTTAAACTATTTCTAGTGAGCTAATTCTGTATTTAGTTTCGATTGAAATTTTCCATAACAAGAGGCATCGGGACTTGGCAGCGTATTCATGTAGGGAATAATAGACAGAAATAGACAAGTGTTGATCTTTATTTCATGCGTACGTTTTAAGCTTTTTATACTAGAAAAACAAAGCTCTATAATAATTTGATTGAAATGTAAGTTAAAGGATTAATCCATACTGTTATCTGGGGAATATCTTTTTGTAGCCCTTCTCTCCGGTTATTTTTTTGTCTTATTATTGTTTAATTGCTGCATTTAACTTCATGTTAAAGGCCGAAGGGATGGCATATCTTGTGTATCGTTTTCGTCGCGTTGTAAAGTGGATCATCAGTTTTAGATTTGTTAGCATAATTTCGATATGGATAGAAACAAAACCTCTTTATAAAAGTACAAAGGAGGACCCTTGTACGAAAAGGAATCACTTGAACACACTAAGTGCGACATGTTACTGCAAATAGCAGCTGCACAAATGCAAGCATATGTTAAGAGCTGTGCCTAGAGAAATGAGCTTTTGCTATGCCATTATCATTCTGATCTTTTCATATTATAACTGATCTTTTCCAGTTATAAGACCAATCTTGCTATTATTCTGAAAGTTTAGTTCAAGGTCATACTGTTCCAAAAGAAGAATCATATGAATTAAATAAAATGCGCATGCAGAGCTGCAGTTGTTTTATTTAAATTTTACCTAATGGTGACAAAAATTCAGGTTGTAGACAAAAACGGCAAAAATAAAATAGAGAACTTACATGAAGTGGTGCTGCAGGTGTATCTGGTAGGCTAGGCCGATCAACTAAAAATAAATTAAGTAGAATACAATTAAAGGGGAATCAACTAGATATCTCTTGTCTCATAGAGCGATCGTCGAGTTGGTATCTCTACAGCCTGCTTCGTGATGAAGTCAATCGTGCATTGTGCTACGGGCGAATCAAACTACAAACGTCTGGTGCTATAAAATTGATATTAATCAAGTATATATACTCCTATGACGAATAAACAAAGGCCAGGGCATGGTCTAGGTAAAGCTCTGGATGCTCAAATAATTGCAGCCACCTTCCTCGTGGTTGCGATTCGTGGAACCATAGTCAATTGACTATGGTGGAACCGTAACTTTTCTAATACCTTGAGAAAAGACACAGCAAAGCAAAATTTACCTTGTTCTTGTTCAGCATCAATGCTTTGTCTTTGATCGAGATTCATTGATGCATTTTGCGCCTTTGTCTCATTGGTTCCTTTGTTTACAGTTCTGTTTTCTATTCCTCTTTCAACGCTTTCTACCCCTTGTTCTTTTTCGTCACATTGACGCCTTAGCTCTTCAACCATTTGATTGTCTAGTTCATTAATGCTCGCTAAAACTAATGCAGGCACGTCTAAAATATCACTCGAATAAGACTTGAATGCATCAGTCTTAATTTGGTTCGTTTTCGATTCTTCGTTGATCCCATGCGTGTGATAAATCTCAATTTGCCTCTTCTGCTCATCATTATCATCAGGGTCGCTTATAGGACTAATATGACCATACATTTCATCATACATTTGATCAACAAAACCTTGATGCCCACCCTGTGTAATGAGCACAGGTTCAAAGGGCTGCTTTGTGGCACTCAAAAACGTCGATTGCTCTACATTACCGTCACCAGAGCTCTTTTCACAAGTTGTTGCACTCTGTTCCAACCCATCATTGCTAACGTCAAACTTAATGAATTCCTCTGCATCGTACCAGTTTAAAGCAGAATCGCCCTTTTCGTCTCTGCCTTTACTTGTTCTATCTACATTTCCTTTGGGGAACTGGTCAACCTTTTTATCGCCAAGTTCAGGTGTGATATCAGTTGTTTCGTTCATTTGTTTAAAAGACTGGGTAGACGGTAAAATGTGTTTTATAGGTTTGTAGCCTTCAACTTCAACATATTTGCCAGTTTGTCCTTTGACTATGTCAGCATCTGTTCTTTCTTTCGATTGATTCATTTCTTTTGAGCAATAGCGTTTTTTTCTGGCTCTGTGTCCATAGGTTTCATTCTCTGAACAAGATGACGATGAAGAATTCCTTCTTCGATGACTGCGGCCTTTCCTATCATGAGATCTCTCCCTCTTCTGCGATCGGTATGATCTAGAATAACGCCTTTTTCTCTTGCTTTGAGATTTTGATAACGAACGTCGATTTTCTGAAGACCCAGTCCCAGAATTTTTTCCTTTCCCTGCATCTAACCTCCTGGGCAATGTAATATCATCTGCAGCAATTTCTTTGTTATTATGTTCCTTTTGACTATTATCTGCACTATTGTGTCCACTGTCTTGCCCAATTACCGAAACTTTCCTAACTGTTCTACTTCTTTTGCATTCACTCCCTTTTAAACTGCTGCTTTCATCGCCAGACAAAAATTCGCCTGGTTTATCGCCAACTTTGCTGAGTGTAGCTTTCTCCCCTCGCATTTTGTTAAGCACTGTGCGTAAATCAAGTCGCTGAGTATTACCGGAATCAGCAGCAACTTCGCCTTCCGATTGATTCTTATCAAAAACAGACAAATTCTGCTCTTTCTTTTCAATGTTAGCAGTAATTCTCCCTAAACGTACACTTTTCTCGCTTTTTTCGCTGTTTTCGCTATTTTCGCTGTTTTCGTTGTTTTCGTTTTTTTCGCGAACACCTGCCTCTATTTTAGCATTAGAAACCACTTTAACTTTTCGTATATTCTTTGCAGGGCTTTTCACCGGTGGCAACTCCGCGTCACTAACTGTCTGGAGAGGAAATTCATCAGCAGCAACTTGTTGTTTTTGTAGGGCAATTTCGTTGCTATCATCCTCCTTTGAATCCTGAAGTTTTGCCAATTTTTCCTCCACAATAGATGCCTTTGTACACTCTCCCTGGGCGTTTTCATTATTTTTTTCTTTTTCTCCTCCACTTTCTTTGATATCTTCCTTCGCTATTTCCGGCCGCTCAATCTGTTCTTCCTGTTCTGATTCTAAGCTCTTACTGTCATCAGCTGGAAGTCCTGGCTCTGTGGTAGCATCACATTCTTCGTCTTCCTGTTCAATTGGAGACAATTCTTCGTAGATGAAGCGAAATTCGCCATTTTCAAGATCTTCTTTGGTTTGCGAAATACCAGAATCTGTAGTGACTTCATTTGTTGTTTTTGAAGCAATATCATTACTAACGACAGGTTCTTCCTTTAAAATATCGGATTCTTTACTTGACGTTAGATTAGTCGCAATTTGTGCTTCCTCTACAGCATCTGAATCTTTAGGTGAAGATACATTAATATCATTGTGTTGGTCCATACTACTGACATCTGATACTTCTTGAAGAATGTCATCTTTGACTGTGGCTGCATTTGTAGGACTACATGGATCTGGTTCCGAAGATTTATTTTCACCCGTAGTTTGGTTAATTGAATCACTCTCCTTTACGTCACGTTTTTCAAATTTTTCTTCCGCAACATTAGCATGGTCAACTGAGACTTCAGTAACAGGATTACAAGGTTCTGCGCCACTTTCCGCCGTATAATTTTCTTTATTTACCTCTGAGCCTGAACTCCGCAGCAACCTGTCAGCAGCTTTGGTATCATCAGTTGTTGATAATACCTGTTCCACTGGCGTGTGGATATCATCTTTTCGACTTTCTATTTGTCTTTCTTCTGTTTCAGCAGAGACCAGAACTTCATCCTTTTTATAATCATTATAAGCAGGTCTAACTTGGCATTGATTCTCCTCCATTTCATCATCAACACCTGGAGGTCTAACATTAGCCACATTCGGAGTTGTAATATTACCATTTCTAACATTTCCATGCACCATGTCACTTGGTCGAGGCATGAAACATGCTGGTGGTTGTGGTGGTATTCTCAGTCTTTGTATGGGCATATTCCGAGTGATGCTTTGCATGAAAGGCGGAAGCGGTGGTGGGGAGCGCAGTGGCGAGAATGGAGCATTTGGTGGCATGGGTGCAGGTGGCATGATTACAGGAGGAAGCACTCTTTGCTGAAACTGATGATTGAATGGTATCAGAGCACGCTCATTATACTGGGCCGCAGCAGCAAACCGCTGAATAGCTACATATCGTAGTTGCATTTGGTGGGAAAGTGTGTTAATCATGTTGGCAGCATATTGCTGTTTGGCCCTGGCACGTTGCCAAACCAGAGGAACCTTATTATTAGCCACTGATTGGTGGCTTTCGGGTATCATCGGTGTCATCATAGCATTTGATACACCCCACTGACTAACAAAAGTGGCTGCTGTTGTCACTGCATTTGCAATGTGTCGCCTTGACCATAAAGGCGGTGGTACCTCTTCTGTCTTGCTTCTGTTATAAGAGAATTGTATAGGAGGGCTGTTTCCCATTGTCTCCTTCTCCCTTGCAAAGTCTGTTGGCATGGCATGATCTGAAGCACTTGTAGCAACGATATCCTTTCTCAGAGGCACGTTCTTTGTAGAGATGGCACCTATCTGTCCAGATGAGCTCGAGACAGTATTACTTGGCAATGCCATACTTTGCAACACAGGTACTGTCACTTCACTGTCATTTTGTCTTTCAAGAACCTTGGAATCTCTCGCAAAACTAACGTTTTCCGATGGCTTATTACTTGCATCTACTGTCCCTGTGATTGCTTCCGATTCCTTTAATTGCACATTTGTATCCGTACTTATTGACTGATGTCGGTTTGGGTAATTTTTTATCAGACTTCTACTTGTAGTAGTGGACGACTGGCTATCATTGTAAGGATTGTGACGCAGTGAAGCAGTCATATCAGCACTCCCTGGCTTAAGCTGACCTGAGGCGCTTCGCATTTCCACGGCCATCGATGTAACAGCTGGCGGTTTATCATGAGGGTAATTTGGAATACCAGTTGTAGAAGCACTTGTATCAGCACTACTCAAATTGGCTTGACTAAGTTCAGAAGGTGCAGTCGGAACACTACCACTCAGTGATATTTGCTCATCACTACTGCTCGCGGTAGGTTCTTTGTGGTCCTGATTTTTCTCAATAGTTCCTACCGAAGCAATTGCTCTGTTATCAAACTGTGAGATATTTGCCCCAACAGGTGCAGTTTGGGTTCCTTCCATCACCCTTAAATGCTCCTCATTACTACTGCTCGCGGTAGGTTGTTTAAGGTCTATTTTGTTCTCAATAGTTCCTACAGACGCAATTGCTCTGTTATCAAACTGTGAGATATTTGCCCCAACAGGTGCAGTTTGGGTTCCTTCCATCACCCTTAAATGCTCCTCATTACTACTGCTCGCGGTAGGTTCTTTGTGGTCCTGTTTGTTCTCAATAGTTCCTACCGAAGCAATTGCTCTGTTATCAAACTGTGAGATATTTGCCCCAGCAGGTGCAGTTTGGGTTCCTTCCATCGCCTTTGGTTGCTCCTTCCTTTCAGGATAACTAAATTCAGTAGCACCTCTTACAAGACTATTAGATACACTAGCAGTAACTAGATTAGCAAGTACAGTTGGCAAAGGTGGGGGAGGGGACAGAACTTCAGAGGGTTGCGCCTCATTGTTGCCCACTTTCACATCGCTCAGTTGCGCACTTGAATCAACGGGGATAACAACTTTTGGTATACCTTCAGCTCTTCCATGCTTTTCGGGATACTGTGAGCCTGACTCCTCATTTGGTATTCCAGTATTTCCCTGCGCTTGACTATTACGAGCAGTACTGCTATCCAATGAAGTATACGATGTCGATGATGGCAGGCTCGATCTTTCCTGATATTTGACACTTTTGTTGCTTCTGGGTATACTTGTGGTCATCGGCGTAGTGGACAGCTGAGCTGAACTTGTAATAATAGTGCTGCTAGGAAAATATTTACTTTCTAAAGAATTTATGTTGTCTATCGATGTCGAGGAAACTATTGCATAAGTAGAACCGTCTTTTATCAACTCGGAAGTGGTACTACTCTGCCCATATGACATCAAAGGTGATGCAGGATTCGATTGCGTGGCAAGTTTCCGCATTTCAATATTCTCAACCTGCAACAAACCTGCCACTTCACTGGCATTGTTTCTTGCTACAGGGCTCTGTGAAATGGCCGTACTGGATCTAACACGGGGATCTTGCGGCCTTGTGTTCCGTTGATAAGCATCTTTGTTGTCTTTACTTGACTGTCTGTCATAGCCCCGAGCATCGATAATAGTAAATGGCTGAGCAACAGATGCAACAGTCTGAAGTTTAGGATGAGTTTGCGAACTTTGGCTGATATCAGGTATTTTTAATCGGGCATCGATAGTTTGGGAAATCGTTGGACTAGCTGTTGGTGGTGACTTCAGAAGCCTCTCGCTACCAGCTGAAACCAGTGTACCACCAAAAGCTAGCGAGTTCTCATTGGAGTACTGCGCTTGTTTCTGGGTGTGTGGAGAAGAATTTTCTGCTCCAAATGAAGATCGATACTCTTCAGTATGTCCTGGTATTCTTTTGGTGTCAATGTCAACATTACTGCTTCGTCTTCTTGCAAGTCTCGGATCCCTCAAAGAATTGCTATATCTACTATCTAAACTAGTTCTAGAAGCTCTCTCATGCGAAATGGGCTTTTCCAACTGCTCGGTGGATGCTGGTAGAGACGTTGTTCTCCTGAATGACTCAGCCGCAGATTCAGATGCTTTTGCATGAGATGTGTATGGACTTTTTGCCGACTGTGGAGAACAATGTCCCGGAACTTCTCCAGGTTTCGCCACGAAATACGGTGTTTTATAAACATGTTTGTACTTCTTATGTCCAGACATAATCATCTCCTTGGTAGCCGCCTGTCTCACTCTTTGGATCCGTGCACTTATAGCATCCTTTTCCATATCTGTAAAAAACAAAGGATGCGCATCCCATTCTTCATCGTCATGGAACAGAGGCGCAGAATCATTCTCAGCATCTTGCACAGGAGGCGGAGCAGCAACAGGGGTGATGAGCTTCAGCTTTTCAAGTTCCAGCATCCTTGATTCCAGTATAGTTCTGGCATCCGAAAGAAACCCTTCATTTTTATGTAGAATCCCAGTATTACCTAAAAATGAGATATGAATGAAAATGTTTATCTGATAACACACGTCTTTAGCCCCATTGAGGTGGTAGGCTCATCTTAGCAAACATCGGATAATAACCCAAAGAACGAGTCTCCCAAAATCGAAAACTACGCGAGGAGAGATCAGCATCCGTCGCTTCAATACGATGTAGAGCAACGGACGGAAAACGGAATCCTCAGTATGCTAAACAATGTTACACTACATAGAACCTTACATGCTATTAAATAGATAATTGCTGATTCTAGGGCATAACGTTGAAATGCTGCACTGAAATCGGGAAGATGTATTTACAAGGGATAATAAGAAACAACTATGCAGTATTTCAACTTATTGAATAAAGAACAATCAATATGTGGACGTTCTACCATGAAGCCAACATTAAGAGATAACAAGTGAAAATAGTAAAGTCCGGTGAACAATTGGAAATGATAAGGCAGATCAGAATACTATTTACCTGGTATTTTACGCGTAAACAAAAGATGCAAAACTTCCGGATAACCGTTGAAAGTAATTCCTAAGGGACGATATAAGTACACTCAGAAATTACAGAAAAATTAAAAAAAAAGAAGATGTTATATTGTTTTAGTAGAAGCTAACAAGACAAACATTTAAGGAGTAATTAACATTGAAAACATACTAGATGTGCCACCGTCATGTTATCTAATACCCTGATAGTAATTAAAACTCTGTTGATATAAAGGGAAATAAAACGAATTAAAATTAAATAAAATGAAATAAAGCGAAATAAACTGAAATGCAATGTCCACAAATGTCTTGCAATATCCAGACACTCGGACACCTCTGTCGAAGGAAGCATTTAGAGACATTTAAACGGATCATGCCTTTTGAATACAGTCGTTTCAATTTCAAGTAAAGATGAGGCCTTGGTACAAGAAACCTCACCAGGATGAGAGTTTAGCCAAGATCTCACAAAATCCCTTCTTCACAGATCGATTAGTTTTCTGTTCAAATCCAGAGGTAAGCTGCGGTCCAATTTGACTCGGACAAGAACTCGGTAAGTAAGGTAAGTCAGGTAAGTAAGGTCATTCCTGATAATATCCAAATACCAACAATTACAAGCATTACACTGCAGCTGCATATATCTTGCACTAAGGATTGGTGATCCTTCACTAGTTTTGTTGGCCGTTGGAGAAAAAATTGGCGATGGAGGCTTGACTGAGAAAAGGCGAAGATCTTTATAAAACTGAAGTCACCTTATAGTTTACAAGAATACGGTAGAAAATGACATACCAAGCATCTTTGTTAAATCACACGTTGGAAAAATAAATAAATGGTATCCCAGCGGTAATTTCAGGACAAGTGCCTAAAACAAATGAAATTATGTAACTAGCAGCCAATTGTGGGTTGCATTTGACTCCTTGACTGTTGATCATGTGGTGGCTAGGCAAAAATCAGAAAACAAAGCACATTCTAAGGGGTTCAAGTCTTGCTATAGCGAGTGTGGTAAAAACTAGCCTACATCTTCCCATGGAATTCTGAACAATATCTTACAAGGCTTCTGTTTGCTTGCTGGTCAGTCAAATTGGGACGAAACAAGAATCATTGGAATCCTAGCATAATTTTTCAACTTGCTATCTGTAAGCAGAAAAAAGGTAACTACATTCCCTTCACAAAAACTGCAACATATCTCACCTGAGAACTGACTATTAATGACCTTTTTAACCTTACAAATGAAGTACTATGGTCGTTTCTTGGGTACATTTCACAATGCAAATACTCTCGACTCTTGTCACATGCTGTTAGAATACAAAAATGAAATCACGTCATATTAAAACTTTACCAAAAGAAAAAAATAATTGTGAGAGACTCCAACTCTTAACTTTCCTAAAATTGTCATATGGCATTTACTTTTGTAGTCTTGATTCTGCTAAAAATTTACATTTGAAAGGCAATTATTTTCAGTAGCAAGGACCTGAGGATTTCATGCTTTCCTAAGTGTGTAAGACGTACATAATATTGTTGGTGCTTATATTTAGTTAAAAATGATGCATTTGGTTTATATTTGGTTTTAAATAATTTAGCATTCCTTTTCATCAAATTATGGGACATCTGCTGGAGGTGAACTTTGGGCCTAGTTCATACAGCGCATTATGAGCACGGCGAATTAAATCTTTGCCTAAAAGTTTCAATTCCATGCGTTGAAAATTCACTGAATGAAATGACTTGGCTATTCCAAGCGAATGAAATAATTTAATTGGCCCGTCCGAGCGAAGTAAGAGCGCATTATTCGCCTTGGTTTCGCCTTATGAGCGCGGCGAATTGAATTCGAGATTGATTGAATTCCTTCCTTAATTTTGTGAAACAATATCTCCATCGAAACATTGCGCTTTTTTGAAAAGAAGGTTTCCTTGATAAATCAAGGCCTAAATTCAATTTGATGCAACCAATTAAATTCGCTGTTTGAAACGACCAGCGCTTTTACAGCGCATTATCAGCGCATTAAATTGAAATTAATTCGCCGCGCTTATAATCCGCTTTATGAACTAGGTCTTACTTAATAGTGACCACCATATACGGTCAGGATCTGAAGACTCGGTGTCATTTTTCACTGCATGTGATGCAAACAAAGTATGTTGTTTTCACAACTTTAATTTTTTAAGTGACATTAAATATGGCGATAAAGAAAGATAAAGTGCGTGGATGGATATAAGAAAATTTAAACAAAGCCGCTTTGTAACAGCGGGGCAGTCACTAGGCAATATAAATAGGTGATGATGTTCCAGTAAACAGATCAAAATCATCTTAGCCCTATGTTTTTATCACATTTTTGAAAGAACAAAATAAAACAGGATCAAACAGTGTGGACATGTACAAATGTGTTCATGATCGCTATTATACAATTAAAATTAAAATACAATATATGACATACCATGTGGGTTTTTCGAGATAACTGGAGACACTGCGAACAGTTTTTGAGGCAAATAATCTTTGAGTTGTGAAACATCAGTCTTTGCGCGAAATGTTAAACGATTACTAGAAAAGAGAACACACTCAAATAAAAATACAATAAACTGTTACACAAAGTAAAGTCATTTCTTTCAAAGTAAAGCGATCTTTTAAGCTATACCGCACCACTTTAATATCACTCTTTCAAATAGTCTTAATTTTTTTCGTTTTAAATCTCAGTTTTTAAATTTTAAAAGACAATTGTAGTAGCAGAGGTTGTTTACGATTCTATTAAGAATATTCCTGCAAAGTAGCAGATGGTTTGAATATTTTTATTAACGCAAATCTGATAAGAATTGGGGAAATAATGAGTTTTTTACCTCTGGTCACATCTGTACCTTTATTAAGAGGGAGGTTTCATTCAGATCAAAGGACATTGGATAGAAAGGGGTGGGGTCAAACTTACCATAAGTTTTTGGGAATTTCATAAAACAGTGATACATTTACAAAATATTCATTTAATAAATGCGAGGGTAGATGACGATCACACATAGCAAATTCAAATACATAACTCTACCTTGGTAATGGCAAATCTTTAGTAATTTCACTGGCGTAGCATTTAATAATGACATCAGTCAAACCTGTTGTTTTGATGTAGAGTTTTCCAGACCAAACATTGACGGCTTTCTCGAGTTCTGAGATGAAGTAACCGCCGCTCGCTGTCATACATAAATACATACAATCAAAAAAGGTTTTGGCAAATACCATTGTCTATCAATTCTTGATAAGAAAGAAAGGTTTGCATTTAACTGTTTGGTACTGCAAAACGGCATGAAAACAGGAGCATGATTTAGCGTCAAATTCATGTATCGATACTTCTCAAAGTATGAAACGTCGGATAGTGCCAAAACAGATAATCTTAATGATGATAACCGGTGACAAACAAAATGTTTACACATGACATTAAGCACAATCCTTACCTGGAGTGGCCTGAGAATCTACTCTTAGGGCAGATGCTGGCTTTTCCACGACTTTAGCTGGTTGAATCTGACAAGGAAAGAACCAAGGTGCAACTTTAGGCAAACCGAAGAATGTTTACAAATAGAATTTCCTTCTCAAGAAAAAACAACAGCAGAAGTATTCCCATTTTATTGACATGATGCGCAATCAATATTATTACAGGTTAGCTTGGACAGAAAAGTATTAGGAACAAAACTCCAGGAAACAGAGCGGCACACCCATTGGATACTGTCGCCATTGTAGATCACTTCATCAGAGTTCAATGTATAATCAGCGTATTTTTTAAATGGTTTATTACCAGCTTATTCTACAGTACCTTGGGCTGCAGCTCAAAAAGGGGAGCATCTGTTGTGACCGTTGGCTGTTGATATTCGAATCTAACATAGACTAAGGCATATGGATTGCAGTGGCGTGGTCGTTTCACATACAGATCTTCAAGATCAATGTTTATCTCATACAGATACATCTAAAAGCAACAAAAAAAGATTAAATAAAGCCCTATGTTTAAGTCAAACTGGTGGAATTCGAAGTTTTACTTATTCGAACGAAATTATCAGATTCTTTGAAAATAAAAAATTAAAAACATTCCTAAATATTTTCTCAGATATTTTTTACAAATTATCGACCGAGCCGACGGAATGGGTTCACCATATATGCTTCAAAATGTCGAGTTGAGATTACATTGCGTCAAAGAAAAATCAGTTTTGGTATGACTATAAAACGTCAGTGGTAAAACATCCTTCCACTTCTAAATACTTCATTGGATCTGCTTACAAAGAAAATTAAAGAAGGGAAGGGAATGACAGGTAGACAAGTAGAAAGACTGAAAGAAAAAGGGAGATGTAGGGAAGAGAAGAAAATATGAAAACTATTTACAAGTTATTAGTAAGTTTTCAATAAGTTGTTTTCCCGAACGGGGAGAGTTCATAAACCATGGCAGTAAATCAATTGACAAAAACTCGTACATTTGATGATTGAAACAGGTTAAATCCAGGAGCTTCTCCCAAAACTAATCCCCCGCACAATAATGGACATAGGAGAACACATTGGAGACACGTTAGAATATGTGCATTAACTCAAATAAAAGCAAGACGTGCAAGTTGCGACTATACTGTTGCTTGTAGCTGATACACAATAAAATAATATGCAGGTAATCATAACCAGAGCATCGATGCAAAAAAAAATACCTTACAATAATGCGATAAAGTTAGAAGCAAACCTGGCAACAATCAAAGAGCTTTGAAAATGTATTTGGATTTCTTGTAGAGCTTGCATCATTCAGTCTGAAGTCTTTTGACAAGTGACAGTCGTGGGAAGGTGTGGGCTCCATGAGATCTTCTTCACTTCCATGCTGTTCAGCAATGGATTTAAATCTACCCTGAATTGAAAAATCATAAAAAAGAGTCACAATAGCTTGCCAAACATATGAAAAACTTGTATTATATTTGATACAGAATAGTGATAGAAGTGTAATTGATTAACAATACATCACACACAGCTGCAAAAGTTAGATCCTTAATAGGGAGCTGGTAAATAAAAATAATCTTTAATGGGTGAGCATGCTAAAAAACATTATGAATGATAACGTTATTTAGTTTCTCTACATTGTTATATAAGATGAAAAAGAAGACAAACATGGATTTTACAATGATGCCACAAATGGCATCATTTGACTATTACATTTAATGCAGAGACAAATACAAAGTCATTAAAAGTATAAGAAATGACAGGAGGTTTTCCAATAAACTTACTCAAATAATTTAAGTTTTTAAATGAATCTTTTAATTTAAAGTTTCGACCTTGAGGACCCTAGCTTTGTGATTTACTTCATGATTAAGATAAGAAGAAATAGAGACACCTTGTTGATATCTAGTGTTTCATGAAGACCATAAACAGTGATGGATTTATTATAGATGTGATACCTAACCCAATAGTGCTAAGATTTTTAAGCTTCAACTCTGGCTAGAATTATCATAAGCATTGGTTTACTTTCGTCTTAGTTGCTGTTGCTGATTTTACATACAGTTCTTGAGTGCATAGATCAGGCAGTTTCTGGTAATGACATGCATCCGTATCATTTGATTCTGTGGCTTTCTGCAAAAGCTAGTTAATGCTAATATGTGTGTAAGTGTCCACATGTCAACAATCCAATATTTTACACTCCAAGCAGTACCAGACAATGTTGGACTTTCAGTACGAATTCATGTATGCCTTTTTCATGCAATTTTCAACTTTTGCAACAGTTTAAGTTTAATTTTAGATGATCTATTATCAGTAAAATTTTCTCTGATGATGCTGATGTCCCCTGACACACAATACTCATTTTACAAAAGCAAGTCTAAGTGTTGCTTTGTGCTGATTTCACTTTTTGCAAATCATCCAAATGCAGCTTCTTACATTTCTTAAAGACAATTTCAAGATAGCAAAACTGTTGTAGGTAACATATTATTATTCAATCATCTCATGAAAAGTTGATTGATTATCAAAGTGAAAGAAATTAGCTGGCATCACCGATTCTCTTAGTGATAGTAATGAGATTTTCAAAAATTAAGGACCTTATTGAAAAACATAAATTTACATACTTTCATGACTTGAAAAACAATCACAATCAAGTTTCTGTTGAATTTTGGAGGATTTCTTGTTAAAACATCTGCACAGCGAGACAGGTAAATCCCTAAAATCAATTCAGCTCATCAAAACGAAACATACTTAAAATGTTAGGGTATTGAAATTATTGAAATGTTAGGGAGGAGTGGCTTAGTTAAATAAGATAAAACATAATATAGATTGACAACCAAATAGGTTGAAGTCATTATCATTTAGTTTTCAAGTTTTTAATTGGGTAAGTAATCAATTATGCAATAGGTTTACTAAATTGTCTTGTGAAAAAGTTCACCAGATACTTGAAGACTAATGATGAAAACTGCCAATTAAAACATGTGACAGGAGAACATGACAGCAAGAGGCTGACAGTTAGTGACAGAGAAGGTAGGGTTGATGTGATTTCAGGGATCTACAGAGACAATCCCACCAATAAAGAACAGGACAAAGATGACAAAATGGATGAATTTATGCAGATCTTTTCCCCAACTGATAAAAATATTCCATCAGAAACCAATCTTTATAGTCTGACACTCTCTATTCTTAAAATACAAGTAAAATATGTGCAATTTAAACCAAATTTCTGGAACTGATTTTACTTCACAATGATCCATATTCATCCAAAATTTGAGTACCTTCTATCTATCTATCTATCAAATATTTGCTATTACCCACGATACTGTTAGTTGCAGTCGTAAACTAATAAAAAAATGAATAAATGACTAAATAAGTATGATCTATTTTTTGCAAATTTTGCACCTTTAGGAAAATTTATATCACTAAATATTTTGAAAAAGAATGTTGCTTGATAGAGTGTTTAAAATCATCAGCGAGTTACTGAATGTATATATCTTTCAAGAACAATAGACAATTTTCTTTGACATAAATATGCAATTTTGCTATCTTAAATATAAAACAACATGATAAACTCACCACATTTTGGGTCTCCAAGGCATGTGGCCTTTGTAGCCTCTTGGCTATTAGTTGAAAGACCAAATCTGCAGATTTCTTTTGCCTATATGTTCAAAACAATATCAATAAATATTGCTAAAATGTTCATTTAATTCTCATTAAATGATGAAAAGGAAAAAATTAGGTCGGTGAAAAAATTATTGTAAAGCAACAAATATTTTTAAGAGATGAGTAAGAAAACCAAGGACTATAAAAAAACATGAAGAAACAGTTAAAGTCAGCTGACAATTGCAGATTAACTTCTACAGAAATGAAGAACAAAACATGAATTTAAATCAATTACCATAAAAGCTCCATTAAGCCCCAGGTGCGCCTATTCAATTTTGGAGTTTCTAAAGGAGGGCTTATTAGAGAGGGGGCTCATTCAAGGTAAAGATAAGGTAAAGGATTGAAAAAATCTTTTTTATTCTCCTTTGCTTTTCTTGTTTTTATCCTTAATTGCTTCTAGAGAAACTGAATACAGAACTGAACAAGAAAATGTCTCTCAAATACATAAAATTAGAAATTGGCCATATTATGACAAAATACTTCATGAACTTTCACAAAAAAATCAGATTTTACACTGTACTTTGTCTTGTATGAAAATGGGGGGCTTTATAGAGAGGGGGGCTCTTTTCAAATTACTGCCCATAAAGGGGGCATAATAGAGCTTTTATGGAATATAGAAACTCTAACCTGTTGGTAATCTTCATACAATTTAAAACCATAGCTGATTTCTTGTCTTTTAGAGGATGTTTCCTTCTGCAGCTCACGCTTCTTTTCGTTGAACTTGAAGGATAAGATGTTAGAAATCATTGCAATAAAATCTTTTTTATCATTAATGCCAATAAAGAGCAATGCTTGCAAGAGGATTTATCAATTATAGCCAAAATAGATACAGGTTCATTTCGCTATGGCTATTAATGGTATAGACATTATACAATTTTCAAATATTTACTTACAAACACTTGATTATAGGAAGATAAAACTTATACCAAAAATTTCTTAAAAAACTTGAAAAAGATATCAAAAGGTGTTTTTGAACCATTGGCATGAGACATTTTAAAAGAACTTTCCAACATCAAGCGCAAGACAGACTTTTAAAAAGCTGATATTTAGAGTTCATTTATCCCTAAACAAGTCTTGAGCCACAAATCTGATGTACATTGTTTAGTCTCTAATCTATAACATTGGGAAACATGCTGGAACATTGTTAGAGATGCATCATGCTATAAGCATTATTTTGTTATGATGAGCATCAAGCAGGTAGTGCAGGAGTTGCTTGGAAAACTACTCATTTCTTAACATTTAACAGTATGCAGCAACTTCTGTTTGATTCATTATTATACATTAATTATGGTAATCAAAAGTTAGGCTAGTACACATGTTTTTTATCGCCCTTTTCATGATTGCAATTTAGTAAAATTTTCATTTGCAGTAAAAAGGCTGAAAACAATTCCTAATGATAAATTGAGCTTGAAAGGAGGTTGAATTGATATTATGGGGCATCATCAATAAACAAAAGTGCCCTATGGGGGTTTATCTCCTAGCATGAAACTGCACAGTAGAAAGTTTTAAATGGGTACTTAAATGATTAATAGATCTGCTAAACAGAAGAGTGTTATACCAAATGGTGGTACCTTTTTAAAAGTTTGTAAGCTTAGTATTGATGGACATTTCTGATGATAGTTGTAAAAATATATTTTATATGTGAAACACAAACATATAAGACAAAGAGAATAATGTTAGATGAATACCATTGAACTCAATGCCTCATTATTCACAACTTCAACTCTGGTGACTTTCAATCCACATTTTGAATTCCAAAGGGAATGCTCAACCACTGAAGCAATTTTGGTATGTTCTCTAGAACCAGCATCACATGTCTGGAGCAATTCTAAATTAAGATGTACATAATAAGTGATTTTGCACATTTGATGTAAATTTTCCATATTATTTAGTTAATCCTGCTTTAGCTTTTGATTAATATGTAATTGATTGTCATGGACGGAAAAGGACTGAACCAAATCTTTTCAGTGATACTGAAGTTTCCATATAACTGTTTTAGGATTACATCAAACTAATGTAGAACACACTCACATCAGATCATTGAAGAATGACTACCCCCAGACCCATCCTTCCTCTAAATGTGCAATTACGGATTTACAAA
Organism: Catostylus mosaicus; assembly: GCA_964019065.1. NCBI lineage: Eukaryota > Metazoa > Cnidaria > Scyphozoa > Rhizostomeae > Catostylidae > Catostylus > Catostylus mosaicus. The sequence goes on from OZ025186.1 coordinate 3,326,146, forward strand.
TATTTTTTGGGAGCAGCTACCATGTAATTCAGTTTGGGACATCATGCGATCGCTGTACAAGAGCAGATGTCTGTAAGTTGCACACACCCACAGACCAGTATGCAGAGCCTGGTAACTGCACGCACAACACAATTTGCAGCAGAGCAAAGTGGACCTCATAAAATAGGCTGTATACGCACAAATTGTATGAGTATAGGCTCAACATAGGTTTGCCTGCAGATTCATACCACCTAAAGCTGCCTGGTGCACCCGAGAGAATGGGTGTGCATGTCGTGCCCCCCTCTAAATTTGTCCTTGCACACGCAAGACCTCGTCAAGTTCTGCCATGCTGTGCAGACAGACACACAGATTTATCCCCTCAGCCTTCCAGGCACAATTTGTTCTAAATGATTATTCTAGCTGCGTGGAATTGTGACAGAATCTTATGGTCTTTATCTCAGCTGCAAACAATCCTAAACCAGGCTCCCTATGACCACACAAGTTTCAGGATATAAAACAGCACCCCATGCATTATTCAAAGATTCCAATCTGAACACACCAGGTTGGAAAATATGCCTGTTTTTGCCTACGCGTAGTTGCGACCAACAACAGTTTTTCCGCTGCGACGTGCGACAAAAACTATTTCGCGCCGACATGCGACAAAATTCAAGGAGTTGCTAGCAAAACCAAGCCAATATTTAATGAGCTGCATGTGTTATTATCCCTTTCCCTTCTTATTAGTACTTCATTCAAGTTGAACCAACCCCCAATTGTTTGCCATCACAATGTTTGTTTTAAAAAAGGCGTGAAACGCCTATATTGTACTACTTCATGTAACAAAATAAGGTGCGACACATCGACTCAAAGGAAAGTGAAGCCGCGAGCCCATGCAAGTTTTCCAGCCAGGTGAACACACATTTCAATGTGTCATTTCTAAGGACCAACTTCCTGCATGGAGTAAAAAAGAAGAGGAGAAGAGGCAAGAAGAAGAGTTTAAGCAACCAGGTATGCAGCCCAGAATCTTAAATCATGTGGAAGACATGCATGCGTCATACCCTTATTAAGCTCTTATTTAATTTCATCATCCTTTCATTTTCAACACCCATTTACTTTTTCCTTTTTCCTCGTTTAACAGTATACATTTGCTCAAGTATACTTACCACGGCTTGCTGCAATCTTTGGAATAGTAAATTTTTTCTTTTCTTGTGGCATGTTGATTTTTCTTCTTAATTATGAACGTCTTATAAAAATTGTGAACGAACCCCTGTCTAGGCCCATTTCCACACCGAAGCATGACAATGCAAAAATCGCACGATTTCCTGCCATGTTTTGATCCACATACTCTGCAAAATATTCCAATCTAGTTACTCTCTAATGATAATGCTAAACACCATCAAGTCAGTTTTTATTAACTTTATTTCAATGATGTTTTCATCTCATTTTCTTGTCACAACATTGAATTGTGCGTTTTTTTACTAGCATGTTGTTGAGGTAGATGTGCAGGCGCATCATAAAACGCCTCCTTCCCATGCTAACTAAGCCTGCGCCGGCCGCGCTTCCACATGAAATACAACTGTCATTTTTTGCTTAATCCTTTTTAGATCTTTCCTTCTTCGTTGATTGGTTAATGTCGCTGTATGATGATTTTCATTTTATCACTCTGTTAGTTCAGTTAGATAAGAAATATTGATGCAGATTGTGTAAAGTTTTTATTAAAGATAAGGGGTCTTTAGATTAATTATTTCTTTTTTTTTTCTTTTCTACCTTTCTGTTTTTAAATCATTGTAAATTTCTTTTAGTTACAGTTGGCTTTAATTAGCTGTTATTTTAGCTAATTAAATTAGAACGCCAACTTTAGATAAATTGATAATAATAATAATAACAATAATAAATGATATTTGTAGCTGCCCGGTCCTGTAAATCAAATTTGGTAGCGCTCAATTTTGATGATGATGCGGACTTTCCGGGCTTTCCGGACTTTTCGCTCCAAAAAGGGAGAGAGTCTTGTAGCAAGTCCAATGATGATGACGACCAGTGACGGTTTAAGCTCAGTAATAGTTGTCTGCATTCTTTTTATCTCATTTTATTTTTATAAGTAGAAAGTATTCACTGATACGATAAGATAAGGTATCCGTGTAGGCTAGCATTCGTAGTTCAAGGCAGCCACGCTAAAGTTTGTGTGGTCAGTTTTTCATTGTCTTAGTCTGTCAACATATCAAAAATCAGCATTGATATCATCAGGACCGAATATCATGGTCACAGAAACCCTGACAGGACCAATTAATTTGCCTTACCAAAGCCATGGATGTCTATAAATTTAGTAAAAGGGATCTATTCAGGGCCTCCGACGGGACCAAAAAAGTGGAGGGGCCGAGCTTCGATGCCAAAAAATTACCACGGCAAAAAGTGATTAGCTGCTTTTGAAAGGCATAATTTGCAAAAAAATCCCGCATAGATTATTATATTCCTGCTTAATGATGCTAAAAGCGTAACGAAAGCTACCATAGTGCAAAGTATTTGTTGATGGTAAAGGTCCTTTTAAATTTCGAAAAGTGCCATACGATTGAGTGGAATTTTCGCTCTTGCATCTCCATTGCTCCTTGCAAGATCCGTAAAAAATGAGGCAACACATGTCTTTATAACTCTAGATTCTTTATTCTAACAATCTTACATCTTAAAACTCTATTCCATACTAAAACATGCTGTGACAACACAATTTCCACCCATACTAACAGCCCTGCAACTTAGCGGCAATTCATAACTTAAGTAACACACTATAACTTCATAACTCAATAAAACTATCATAGATTAAAGCAACACAAAACAGTCTTTTAAGACTAAAGTACTTCAGTTGGCTGCGTAATTATTTTTCATTACCCAGCATTTTCTCAATGGTCTCGTAAAACTGACACAATAACCTTGAATTCCCGTTTGCTTTGTCCTCACATGCTTGTTTCAAATGTTTCATTAAATTGCATACGGTCTCTTTATCACACCCCACTTTTACTTGTGCCAATAGCAGATAATATAAGGCAATTACAATGTTTGGTAAAATCAATGGTCCCTTCTGAAAAGAGAGACATAATTTTACAAAATTCTGCAGCTTGATCTCCAATGTTGGCAGCTCAACTCTTGTTATTTGCGTCTTCTCTTCAATTTCCGTATCCAACGGTAACTCAACGAGAGGCTCTATCAAATCAATCACTTCTTTAAAGGCACTGTTATGAAATAACAGCTTTGCATACTCTGTTTTGATACCGAAATTTTCAGGAGACAGCTCCATTGCTCTTTTGTGATGATTTTCTGACTTCATCTTTGCTTCCTCTCGTTTTGCGTCAGTTAGCATGCTAAAACTTGGTTTACCATGACCATCGAACTCCGCTGTCAATTTTGATATTGCATGATTCAGGGTAGCAATCAATGAATGCAGCTGGCTGAGATACGAAACATCCGATGTATTCATCTCATTGTTGGCAACGCAGTGCGAAATCATATTGCTTAAACGCTGCATGGTTGCCAAAGTGGGATGGCAGGACATGTGGTTAAACATGGCATTAAGCTGGAAAGTGGCATACTGCATGAAGGAAACTTTCTTATTTCCTTGATTAATCAAATTTCTATAACCCCAAGCTTCTTTAAGGAAATAAAATGCCTTTTCAACTCCCCACTCTACGTCACCTGATTGAGAAACCATTAAGTTTGAAAGATCAATCATCGCAAATTCAAAATTAGCAATGATTTCACAGTCACTTTTCGCCATCTTAACGGATTTCATAAACATCATTATAGAGCTGTTCCATGGAAGACGCGGACCACAAATTAAACGAAACTTCTGGTCAAAATCAAGGATCGCCTGCAAGGGATCCCTACGGATAACTTCAATTTTGTTCAGCACTGTTTGAACCAAGTCGCTAGGCACATGGCTGATCATATTGTTGTCAGGAACGAAGAAATTCGGAAGGTTATGTGATGATAGGCATGCTATAAGCTCATCAAGTAATGCGAACAAGCATCGTGCCATATTTGAATCCGCCCAGAATGACTCAGGACGTCTCTCGCACATCCAAAACAAAATTGTTTTCAAATGATAGGTTGCAATTATTTTTGGCGAGGAGAGATACTCGCGATGCAATATCTTCAGTAAAATGTATGCTTTCTTCTGGAACGATGTCAGAGACTGGGCGAGAACTTTTTCTGCAACTGAGAATGAGAGCCGCCATTCATACTGAGGCTCCGAACTTAATTTATGCCCAACTGGAACTAAGAGACAGCCCTTGGAAACAATGGATTTTATCAGTGAGGCTGTCGGCCAGCCCCAACGACGTTCTCTGGTTTCCCAACCAGAAGCTGTTTTAGGCCATGAGCTACATCTTATAGCATAAACATTGTCAATCTCAATCGGCAGTTTTGGGCTATCTGTTGTTACTGCTGGTCCATGAGGATTCATGTTTAGCCCGGGCTGCGGATGTTTTAGGCTGGACTGCTGAACAATCTTCAGGGCATCTTGGTTGTTAAGATAGTTGACATCTTGTCCACCATATGGATCTAACAATTTTACGAAGCCTGGATGTGATGCTGGCACCATTGGAAAGCATATACCAGGACCTAGATAATGGCCCTCGAAAGCTACGATGCCTGGCAAAATACGCAAAATATCAAAATCTGAATGAAACACCTTTTCCCCAGATTTTCTGTCAAGGAAAACTGGTAGCAGAAGGCCTTCAGCAGCACTCCCTGATCCAATTGCATCTGCGACCAAATGTTGCTGATCTTTCAAATCCTCATTTACATATTCTTCTAAGGTTTTGTTCATTGAATCGAAAAACGACTTATCTTGCAGGTCTGAAATCCCCTCTGCTGGTATGTAATACTTTAAGAAGAAGGAGAATGCGTGCTCCTCGAGTCCTGATCTTGGATCTACTCCTTTGATGAAAGGGAAATCTTTCTCCGATGTGTTCATTTCGATTCAATCTGCAATAATCGGTATGGAATTTAGTTTTTGTAAAAGATATAGCTAAAATATGAAACTGCAGTCATTAAAAGACAAAAAAAGAAAATATTTTGAACTGAAAATATGGAAGGGAAGGTGATCTGCATCTTTATCATAATTGCTTATCACGTTTAGTAGCTATTTAATACCATCTTATTGTATAGGTTTATATCTTTCCCTGTAACAATTTGAAAGCAGTTGCTTAATCAATTGACTGAATTTTATCTCTAAGGTACAATGAAATTTATTAAAGAAATAAAATTAAAAAGGCGACAACTGCATTGACATACAGAAGGATGGAAATGACAGCATCAGTTATCCGACAAACTTCATCGTCATCAGCCCGTGATTAATCTTTGCTTCTCAAAAAATGCTATAAAGGTTTCGACAATTATTCAGGTTTCTGACAAATAGAATCGTTTACCTTATAAAACAGTCATCTCAATAAAAATTTATTTGTATTCAAGTTTGGCATTTTTTCTTAAATTTGTTAATCTGGGCGGAAATTCTACATAAAATTCTTTAAGTAGGCCAGCCTTGAAACAAAACAGGTATAGTTCCATAAAAAATTGATATTTCATTTTCCTGTGAAAAATAATTGCAATTTACAGTTAAGTTACTTCAAGCCATGTCGAACAAATTGTTGTTTACATTAAAAAAAGTATTTTGCAGCAGGAGGGGGCCTCTCTGAAATTTAAGTTTAGCTTTGGGCCCTTTTCCTCCTCGGCGAAAAGTCCTATCTGTGCAAACGTATACGGTTCTTAAAAAAAAGTGTAGGTTGATTCAAAGAGAAAAATTTCTGCAGTCGATATAATAATGCCATACATACCAGCAAGATACAAGCTTACCAACTCGACTCGACGATTTGGCACCAATTGATAAAGAAAGTGAAAGTAATATGTTCAGCCTCCTTTTCAAATTAGACTTACGTCATCATCTTCTGTGAAGAAAATCTCAGGGCAGGGTGCTACCAGAAAAACCACTTCCTAAAAATAGGATACAATTAACAGGTGGTGTCCTAGATCTACATCATGTGTTACTGTATTTATTTCCTAACTGGATATTATTGCCGGGAGAGCGCCGACCAGTGTGTCCTTAAGTTTGTATTGTGAACGATGCATTTGATTCGATAGCTTTAAAAAATCTTGGGAAATTTTGTCAGCAATTTGAACATTGAAAAAGGGCTACACTTCAAGCACAAAATTTCGTGAAATTATGAGTTGTTCCAACTATAGTCAATAGCAAACACTTTGCTGTGGAGTTTTTCTATTGATTATGTTGTGAGAACCAAGCACAGCTCTTGTTGTTGTTGTTGTTGCTCGTTATGGAGGTACCATTTTGAGTTGATTTTGTGAAAATCTGAAGCAGTTGGAAAAGGCCTGAAGGATTTCGTATCTGTGGTTTTTGAACTGCTTATAGTTTGATGTACTTAAAGAAAAGTATTACGACTTTAACATCGATCGCTTCGAGTCAGCAGCCTGCAGAAAGTTTCTCAAATCGCCTAAAACCGGTTTAGGCTATAAATAATTTAATTTCACATCACAACAAGCTGCATAGCCTAATGTCGTCGTAGGCCTAGCTTGCGTGCATACGTATAAATACATTGTTTTTAAAGTAATTGCTTAGTAGCTAACTTCTTTCTTCGCATAAACTTCAACCTGGAGGTCAATAGCACTGGTTAATTTGCTTTGCCCTGAAAGACGTTCCAAAGACATTGAGTAATATTTCTCAACAAGACTATAGATGCCATTTTGTCTGGTATTATGTCATTCCTTTTCAATGCTGTGCAGAAAACAATGGGGTCTGCTGTGTCAACAGTTGTGAATTATGGGAAATGGATAATTGGTTGTGATTCAGATGCATCTGCTGATGAAAATTCACTGGTTCCATGTGCAACACCACTAGTATTCACAAGAAAAGGGTATTCAGTGTTAAATTATTACTCATATATTTTGTATTTAGCACAGTGAAGGAAAAATCAACTCCAAGTTAATGCCAAGGCTAACGAGATGCATCACATGCCATTTGCAACTTGATTTACACCCTGGATATGGTATAAGCAATTGCCAAACTCAGAGTCAGACATACCATGTCACCCCAACCCTCCCCCCCCCCCCCAGTATTTTCTGAGTCAATCCAAAAAATGTTTCTATTATGTAGAATTGGTCTAAAAGCCTGCAAAAAACCTTGCCATAGAGAAAAATTCAAGATGAGCAAAATAGAACAATTTAACAATTGGTCCAGAACACTCAGAGAAAAAAATTCACTTATATACTTACTACTTCAATTTGTTACACCCATTTGGTCCAAAATAAAAGATATATTGAAAGTCAGTCCTGCTAGAGTGCACATCCTCCAGCTAAAAAGATGAGATGTGGGCCCCTGAAGGCAAAAGTCAATTAATGGAGCAAGGAAAGAAAGAGACAGATATCAATATTATCATGGTAGTGTGGAGGCATATTCTGGCTGCTATGACGCAACTCCCTATGTTGAAGAAAAATGTTTTTCTTATTGATGACCGCCATCAAAAAGCATGAAAGTATTTACAGTCAAACTCGCATAAGTCGGACTCGCATAAGACGGACTCGCATAAGTCGGATATTTCTTATCTCGGATAACAATGCTTGGTCCCAGCCCATTTGGTATAAATGCTATGAATTTCCATTGCATAAGTCGGATTTTATAAGTCGGATATTTGCGTAAGTCGGATCTTTTTTGAAGCCCATTTGGCAATAAGCATCACATAAGTCAGATTTTTGAAATGGACCTCTGAATAGACTCTTGAGAAACACTTCTCCAAAAAGACGCACATCAGAAAACAACCGTAGTGTAATTTTGGATAGGGATGGCACTTAAAATTTCCGAGATCAACTGTGCAGACAAAGAGGCGGCAACGTTCATAAATTTTGTGGTCTGTGATTCTGTTCTTCCGCAATCAGTACCTTCTTTCAGTTGTGGATGCAAACTTTAAGTTACATACAAGATGGAAAAACGCACATTGAGCATCAGAACATATGAAAAAAGTATCAGATTTTGAAATACGTTGAAGAGCATCCCGGAAAGAGGAAGAAAGATGTCATAGAAAAATTTCACCCAAGACGCTTTCTGATCTGATCAAACCAATAGAAAACATTATGAAAGCCATGGAAGATCCTGATTGTTCAGTCAAGTTTACCAAGCGCTTGAAATCCATAACTTTTGAAATGGTAGACAAAGCTTTGCTGGTTTTGTTTCGACATAAAACTTTGTTGCCCAATGTTCGTATACATGGTGATATGCTTCTTTTTCAAGCAAATCAATGTACGCCCTCAAGGGGGGTAGGTGGTACTCAAAAGCGTACAAAGGAGGAGTGGGTCCCAAAATTGACACATATCAAGCGTACTTACTATTTCTAATTCTCTCTAGTTTTGCTTGAGTCAGAAAATGTCCGACCACTCGTAAGTAGGACTTTGCATAAGTCGGACGATATTGTCTGGTCCGAAGAGAACCGACTTATGCGAGTTTGACTGTATTATGTTTTAGCTGAAATCTCATCTTTCTCCTGCGTTTATCTTATCATATATCTGATTAAAATCTAATTATCATACAAACTATAAATAGTATCCTTTAGCTTTGTACTCAACTTGCCATATGTCAAAAATTAATGACGACGACGACGACGAAGACGATGACGACGACGATGATGATGATCATAATGAATATTTGCATAATACTATGGTTATGTTATATTTATTGCCTTTTAGGTCAATGTTCTTAGATGAGGATGGTGACTTAGCTCATGAGTTCTATGAAGAAGTCGTACCTTCAAATGGTAGACCTTGGATGAGAAGAGTTACTGAAAATCTAATAGAACAAGGTTTTGTGAAGCTTAAGTACCCAAGGCTGCATGTAGATTTTCCAGTTGCAATGTACGAAGGGTAGACATTTTCAAAAGCATCTCTGATTGAATAACCTATTTTATAATCAGAAGAAGAAGCATGCTAAGGAGAATGTGAGTGATCCGACCTCTGTTCATGAAAATGCATCTACACATGATAGAGACATAATTTACAATAGAGTTTAATTATTGATGTAGCTAGCGTGAAGATTTTGTGCCCCTGCAACCCAATCTCCTTATACTTTATCATACTTTGTTGCTTGTGAATATGTAACATATTTATTTCAATTAGGGATTCTAAGCGTACATTCACTTATCATGAAGTTTTTGGTAAATCAAAATCAGTAACATCTAATACGCCTGTATAATTTCATTAAATTTTCAAGAGTTTTTATGGAGTCTGAAAAGTTCAGTTTTATTAGATAACTCTTTGCTCGTCATTAACAAATGGAAGATTTAGGGGAAAAGAAACTTCGGTTAAGGTAGCATCCTAGAAAAAAGGATATCAAAGTTGAGCCAGACATTTTTAGACCGTGGTGGACCAACTTTAGATCAAGATCAAGATATAGATCAAGAGTAAGATGGCCTTGTTCTGTAATAGTCAAAGTGCCATTTAATGTAATGGATGTTACTCTCTTCTCCGCCATTCTTCAGAGTATGGAATGTGGGTGTTATTCCGGGATTGTGCTTTTGATATTGCAATCAACATACAATTCGTCATCAAAGCGACGTCTTTTAGACCTAGCCTTCAATAATTGTCCATGTTTATAATCTGTCCATTTGCAATATCGTATAATTACTGTCTCATCTTTACAGATCTGAAGCGCAGTCTTGCTATAAGGCATTAAAAACATAATCGGATTGTCTTCAACGACTATAAACTTAAAACATTAACCTTGAGACATAATCTCATCTATATTTATTGAAGTGTTGTTTCCCTGATAACAGCCGCGATTTCCCTCCCCGTAGATTCCCTTTATACATTTTGTTTCCTTTGGCCCCCCCCCCCCTATAGCCACCCAAGAGGGGCGAGGCTCATGCTAGCCGTAATGTCATCTCGCAACAGGCCGTAATAGAAACAATCCATAATCAACTTGCATCTGGAGAAATAGAATCATCAGCATCTTGAAAACACACATTTGCGTGATCATTAAATAAAGGCTCTTGAATTGGCACCATAGTGAGTGATCTAATTACATCCGCAATAAGCTTTTCTCCCTTAAGAAAGTCCTAGAACAACAGATTTGTTTTCAAAATTAGCATCAATGACAGCAATGTTTATGCCATTGTGATGCAAAGGCCTCTTTCATCATTGCACTCTGTTTTTTTTCAAAAATCACCATGACAGCTGTTTAAATACTCATTACTACAAAAAGTCTCCAGCATTAATATCTTAATGAAGGTAGTTTTTTGGGTATTTTAACTGCGCAGCTACAAGTCAACTGCCGACATCACAGCTGCCGTTCAGTTTCTGCCTGTCGTTGAAAATGAGCGTATGTTTAATAAAGCAATTTAGAAACAGGCCTCGCCTACGGGTAAAGGCAAATTCAGATTGTAATTATTTGTTGACGTGCATTTTCGGTGACTTTATTCAATTTTATAATCAGCTTTTGTTTTCAAGATATAGTACAGATGAGAACATTTCTTTTACAAATACCAACAGTGTGGTTTTAAATATGATGGTCATAGCCTTAATTGCAGCATTACCAAAGAATGAAGAAGATTATACATTATTGAAATAAAGTCTCTTTTAAGATAATACACGACTTTTGGTAAAATTTACCAATAGACAAACGTGAGGCATATGTTCTAACAGGGGTGGTGCCAGGATTTGCCTGACCGGAGGGCTGGGTTCCCCGACAGGGAGGCTAAATAACAGAATTGAGGGTATCTTTCTATGCATCAGAACACAATTTTCCATCAAAAATTCCCCGACAGACACGAAATTTTTCCTTGACGAGGGGGCTAACACTCACCGACGAGGGGGCTACAGCCCCCTGCCCCCCCCCCCCATCTGGCGCCACCCTGTGTTCCTATAATTTTCCCGAATTCCAGATGTCCGGACAGTGTTTTGCTGTGCGTTTTAATCATACAGTAGCTGACAAAATGTGCGTGCCTCTGGATTTGAATTGTCATGGTCCTTTAAATATATATGAACTTGACATCGTTTAAGAGTGGCCAAATATGCATTGATGGCTAAAGATGCATTGATGACCAAAAATTTTTACAGCCCAAGAAAATCGTGATTGCACCCAATATCTGCACCCAATCGATCAAATAGATGTTTCATCTCCAGGGCCGTTGATAGATGTTCTGTGTCATGGCGGTGACCCCGATGAATTTGCCGACAAAATGGTCGTACAATCCTTCATTTGCCGACAAGCTAGCAAAATTTTGTGACGAAATACTACTTCATGACGAAAAACGCCTGGTTTTTGAAACACAATATTTTCCCTGGGGGTTGTCACATCCCCTACACCTCAGTGTAGCTACGGTCCTGCTCATCTCCATAAAAAAGGTCAAAAGTGCACCAAATTGTATTGAAACTGCTCAAAGCGATCCAAATGTATGCCACCTATTCGGGGACATAGAGATCATCATAAATTGTCTTCTGATTTGCTTTTTAACAGAGTTGTATTGCATATGTATGTCAATCCTTGACCCTAAATTAGGTTCAAAGAACACACGAGAAGATTTAATAGATCAGCAGCCTATGATACCTAAAACGGACGTTTTTCTGCGCATTTTTTAAATAAAAAAAGTTTCAAATTCTAAAATTAGGTTTTTTCTATCTCAAACTCTCTAATTCATATCACCCCAGCTCTACACAACCAATCACAAAATGTTAAGAGGTAGCTGACCAATGAGAGTCTTAATTCTAAAAATAATGCTGCATTACTGCATAATCTTATAAGCAAATAAATAAGCATCCCATCCCTCGATTTGCACAGGAGTTTTTTCACTTTGAATAAGTAATGAAATGATAATGATACAAACCTTTTGTCAGTTCCTAAATTACCCTACAATTACTTGCTATTATAATAGGTATTTTGTTACTGGCTAACCTGGTTGCACATTAAACGATATTACATCTGTGAAAGGAAAATAGAAAAAAAAATGATGAAAAACGAAATTGCACTCAATAAGGTAAAAGCTCGGGGTTGGTTTTCCCTTTTTACTCCTGCGACAGAAGATGTAGTATATAGTACGGGTAATAATAGCATCAATAATATACATGTTTATAGAGGGTAGCCTTGTTAGTTACAGAAGGTACTGTAATCGACAAGGGCCCATCGAAAATTAAGATGTCATATAGAGAATAATAGTAACTCTAATACGATGTAAAACTGGTGGAAGTATATTTATAAAGAGAAAACAAAGAGATTTTTTTGCATAACAGGTACTATCTGAATTATTGTATTTCTTGAATCTCGATGTAAAAAGAACAATAAAAATTACAATTTATAGAGCGACTATCCAAGTGAAGTTCGTTGTGGCATTTAGGCCCTTGAATGCCAGTAGTGGGTTACGAGTGCTACAAGTGGTTTTTTTGTAATATGATACTATAGATAAGACAATTAGTTCGATTGGATGTCTTTTTATGGAAGACTTAATTGCGGTTGGATAGCTAGTTTAGAGACTGATCTAGTTCTGCAAACCAGCAGACAGAATGGTTGCTCCTAGCAAAAACTTGCTAGAGGGAAAACTGGCTAGTAAATTTAAAAGAAAAACAGTGAAAGGAAAGGAACGGAAGGGAACGAAGAAAAAAAAGAAAGAAGATAATGAACAGAAATTGACAGAGAAAAAGAGGGATAGAGTATGAGAGAAAGAAAAAGAAAAGGGAAGAAAAGAAAGATAATTATGATAAATGAAGAGGAAGAAAGGGAAGATGTTGCTGTTTCGTGATGGTAAAGATCAAAATGAATAAAAGAAATTCTGCTACTCTATTTCTCTTATTGTCAATCTTACCAATGATTTGCAACGCTGCAGCTAAATTGCTTCATCACAGCGTGGACTGCGGTAAAACCACCAAATTTGTGTCTGTTGTAGCTATATCAATGTTGTTTGCTGCGGTTGTTGAAAAATAACCTGCTTAAATGTGGCCAGTACATAACGCCTTGAGTCGTAAAGTGGTTCATTGTGAAATTGGATTTGCTCAACTTGCGATTTCCTTCCTGCTTTCAAGGCATTAATGTGAGGTTTCTCTTCCATAAATAATTCAAAAGAATTGAAAATTCGTCTCAACAATATCTTATTTAAATTAGATTCATTATTTTAATTGGATAGCTAAAAATAAGTAATTGAAGGAATATTTGCTATCTCCTATTAAATTAAAGATTAACGTAGCTAATACTTGGTAACCGCTAATTGCTTATGCAAGCATCCGGTTGAATTGACGAAGACAAGTAAAATGCAAGCATAACAGATTGCATCTACAGGAATAGAGATTATTTATAAGTTCTCATTGTGTGAACGCTACCAAACTACCTGAAAGTTTCCGTTAAATCGTTGCTTTCAGATTTCCCATTCGCATCGTGAACGATCTTCTTTGATATTCTAATTCATTATTTACCGAAGTAAGAAATATTGTTGAACGTGCGGTCCCAGTTTGACAAGGATTGGTAGATCAGACTGATAATTTTTCTCTTTTAACTCAGAATTTACAGATGATATTGTTAGTAGGAACAAACAAACTTGAAGGGATGGTTGACGTTTTCTACCTTCAACCTACCTAGAAATAACAGTCAGTCACGTCTCTGAATTTTTGAATCATTGTTCTACGCTAACACAGCTGCTCATATCTTAAACCAGCTAGGTACCAGCTGATGACCAGGTAGTGACTAGCTAGTGACCAGCTCATGACCAGCTAATGACCATTTAGTGACCTGCTAATGAATTACTGCTGAACAACGATTCTTGTGTCTTTGTGGAGACCACCTTTACAACATAGAAAATGTTCGAAAGTTAGAAAGTTTGATATGTTTGATAACAACAGCTATTACGTGCATTATCTGGAAGAAGTGAAATGAAATGCATCCGTTTAATATAAGAAACTCTAATCTTTTTTAAAACTCTAGAGCTCCACCCACCAACAAAAGTTGATTGATCACCCCGATAACAACAAGATAAAAAGGCAATTGACTTTTAAAACATACAGCGAAGGCATCAACATTTTAGATAGATTCGCAGTTTGCAACTTACGCTTTAAATGCTAAGTTTCAACCCTTTTAACCCTGTCTCCTTTTAGACTTTATCGTTTACTTTTGTCATTATTAAACGCATGCCTGTAGCACACAGCTCTTTGATTGATAGCAATCGCTAATTTGTTCACTGAACCAGTTAAAATAAGAAATTTCATTATTATAATTATCATTTTTGTTAGCTTTAGAATTGCAGATTTCTTTTTTTGACTGGCCTAAGAGGGCAGTTAGTTGTAGCGTTTACCAGCCGCCATAAAAAGAAAATATTTAAGATTTTCTGTCTTCCGAACTAAATCCACCCCCCCCCCCTCCAAAGAAAATCGATTAACAGACGAAGTACGTGTTAAAGACCTCTGCTTTTCTCAGTTAATCAAGGGTACATCTTTTGCAACACAGCTAACCCTCAAACGCAAATCTCATTAACCCTACGGCGATCTTTGCAAGCATATGAAAACCTGGACTACAGTTTAATTTACTGCAAATGATGACACCACAGGATCCTACTCAATCAAAAAACAGCTGCCAATTCCAAATTAAGACAAAACAATATTTAAAAGCTGTTATAGCAAAACTGCGCTACGTCAAAGAATTCTGTTTCTAAGGAATCATCTCACTATAGTGCACAGTTTGAATCGCGATCCAGAATACTAATAATTCATTTAGAAACTGCGTGAATGTCGCATAACAGGTTAAAATGAATAAAAAACTGTTTAATTTTTCTTATCAGCACAATCTTAATTGATAAAAAAGTGAAATTCACGATTATTTTTTTAATCAGTATCAAGCAGAAGCCTTTCTATATTAATGCAGTTTTAATTTGAATAAAAAATTATTTTATCACACCGAATTTATCAAAATTTATAACTCATTGTTGTTGTGTGCGCAAGAAACATGCAACAAACTTGTAATGTATAAACAACAGATTTAGAAATGAATGTTCGATGCACGATTTTGAGCAGATGAAACGGCTGTTCTTTCATGTGCCTTTCTCGATACAAACCGACATCCTAAAATTGGGGTATAAAATGTTTCTATTACTAAAAGTGAAAAGACTGAAAAATCTAAATAAACTTTTATAAACATATTTTAGTGTAAAAATCTAATTTTTAGGTCCGACTCTCCCAAGGGAATGCAACATCGGAAAATGACCATACGGCGAGCACTACCATTGATGACGTATTTTAATGGCACTACCACGGAAAATGACATATTTTAGATATTTTTGTCCGGTGTGGAGCTACTATGGCACAACTACCATTGATTAGCCATTGACAAAATTTGCAAAACAGAGCCACCAGAAACGTTACTAATGGTCAATATGATGTGCCTTCACTATAACTTATTATCAATTGAGTTTTTATCTGCAATCAGACGGAATCAATTGAATATGAAAATAGCTAAAATGGTTTTAAAATTGTAAAGTAAGTAATTCAGCGCCCGTCAAAATGATACAAATGTTTAAAGTGCAAGGAAGCTAGGTTGAACCCAAACCGATCCTAGTGCTCCAAAACTGTGATCCTCCCGTGGCAGAAACTGATTTTTGCCTACGTTTGGAATAGATGAAAAGGCAAACATGTTGTCTTGTCTGTCCCTTTTTATCAGTTAAACAATGGTAGGATTTTAAGTTTAAGCTTTCATTCTTATTCTTATTCTTTCTAATTTTAAAAAAAGATTGTACATGAGCTTTCAAAAGTTATTGCGTCTAATTTACATCTCTAGTATTTTTACAGGACAGCTTGTAAATCAATTACGCATTTAGTTTTAACTTCTACCCTGACATTTTTAAAGATAAAATGAAATGAAATCAGGGTACTTGTGACAAAACACACTCTTCCTGCTTACACAAATCAGGATTATGTGCTTTTATACACACAGGTTCTATAATTTCTACACAAAAATTGGCCTTGTATATCTAAAAATCTGGAAATTGCGTGTTGTTCTATGACCAAATCACACTTACTTTGAACACGGCCATGCTTGTATGTTCGGTAAGAGGTGGCTGTTCTCTTTCAGAGAGCTTTCTTCATAAGGCTCGTGGGAAAGTGCTGTTTTATTGTGCCCGCCGGTTGCTGTGTTGTGTGTCCTACGCACAGAGCTTCACATCGGAACGATTATTGGTAGGAATCAAAGATATGTACGTGGTATTGCAATATTGATGAGTAAAGATTTCAATGAAAACTACAGCAAATAGTTAGCGCAAAGAGACGTAGGCCAGATTTTAATGTGCGGTAGAAGGCATGTTTTGGACACATCCATAGTTACAGCTGCAATGTGTTTGTTTGCCTCAAGACTAGCTTTACCTGTGGGAAAGCGTGTTTTAAAATTTTATGTGGAAACAGTGGCTTGACAGAGCTACAGAGGGATTTAACTGGTTGCCTGGCCGAAGCCATGCTAAAACAGATCAAGAAAGTAGAAGTACTGAGAGATAATCTTCTCAAAGCCACCCTTAAAAATGATGATGATTGTAATGCTGATTATCTGAAAAATGCATGTCATTTAAGTCAACTAGCTATAAGCCAAAAACCTGAAAGGTTCTTCAAATTTCCATTGTTAGCAATTTCTTTATTTTACAATGGAATATTCTTAAAGGTTAGCATGAATATCTACTGAAAATGATTCCTTGATTTCCTTTATCCTTATATTTCTTCGTTTTGCTCTCTTTCGCTTCTCGATTGCAGACAGTTTTCAGGATCGTTACTTTATAGTTTGTGCCGGGAGGAAAGCACTATTGCCCTACAAAGATAACTTTTTGCCCAGCTTAAGCGTGAGAGAGTGCTATTTGCGTAGGTTAATAGGCAAATTTCGCTTGGCATAAAGCCAATATAGCCATGGCTGACCTTAAGTGATATTCCTGGCCCTTTTGAGCAGTGGGCTACTAAAAAAGGACTAGAGGCATTGGAAAGAAACCACATTTACTATAGCAAAACTGCAGCATCTCTCTGCAAAATAGATGAGCCAGCAACTGTCTTTTTGAATTTGTAGCTTTTTAACATAAAACTTTTAACTTGTTTATTTTGTCTGGCGATTTTGCATATTAAGAGTAACTGGTCTTGAACCAGTCTTCTTCATTTAAAATGCGTGAGAAAATGATGAAGAACTCTGAGAGATGCACATAAGGCCTAGCTATGCTACTGTCGTTAAAATTTGACCCTTCGTTTGTACCAAAAGTTTCCAATATTTTTACTTATTTTTGCAAGGGAAGACAAACCTATAGAACTATAGAATATTGTGAATCGTCAATTCATATGTCGACGACTTTGATGGCCATTTAAGACCTATTGTGTCTTCTACATAGGCTTAATACATTGCTTTTCTATGAGCTGAAGTTTTTGATGAAACGGAACCGAAAGCTGACATGCTCGAGAGAACAGCAGCATGTAAAGTGAAATAAAGAGCTTCCGACCCTCTACCAGGAATTCTGAGGTCAAAGTCAATCAGCCGCATTAAGAGGAAA
Organism: Catostylus mosaicus; assembly: GCA_964019065.1. NCBI lineage: Eukaryota > Metazoa > Cnidaria > Scyphozoa > Rhizostomeae > Catostylidae > Catostylus > Catostylus mosaicus. Next base: position 3,343,647 of record OZ025186.1, read on the forward strand.
AATTAAATAAGGTGTGGTTTTGGTGTGATATTCTAATTTTTTTGTTTTTAACCAAATTTTTCTCGGGTTGCCAGCTGTGAAACCGTACTATTTACCAGGCATCGATAAAAGGGTTTAAACGCAAGAAGAAAAGTATTTAAGGAAATGGATGTTAAAAGGACTTTGCATTAAAGATAAAGGACAATTCTTCATTATTTACTTTTCGTTAACATTATGCCAATAGTTTTAAACGAGAAGAATCGGAAAGTCACTCGAAATAACAAATGTTGAGAGATAACGGGTATTCGAAATAAGCGCCGTCAAATACATTGTGCATGAACAAGTAGTGCAAATTAGCAAAACAATTCAATGATGCTAACTTTTGACAAGCACCACTCAGAATCCTTAATTCAACTCCGTGCATACAGAATAAGGCTAAAATAAGAAAGTGGCAAAAATAACACGGAAATTATCATTATAACTTTAACAGGTAACTGCTATGGCAACGGTAAACTTTAATGTACAAATAGCGCTTAAGATGGCAAAAGAAACGAATGTTTAACTCATAGAAAAGAAAAGCTACCATGACGACTTATCACAACTGTACTTGCAGGTCTTTTTGACTTGTTGACATAACATTATTTCAAAATGTACATGCTTGAATTTCTTTTGTATTGTATTGTCTATATCTTGGCATTGACGATTTTCAAAATGTCTATTTTGATAAAAAGCTTTGAATATACGAATGCAAGATTTTTCGAATGGCAAATTATAGGGCAAAAAGGCCAGAGTTTAGAATAAGTATTCTGCTTAGAAAATTTTTCAGCGATTTACCTCCTTCAAATTATGAAGCATGCATATCTCTCACTTGCTATAATTTCCATTTCGATAGCAATTGTTTAATGCCTAGTATTCATAAAAAGATACGATTTGAGATAGTCAAAGCTTCCCTATTGTTAATAGAACTTCAACCTTAAACACACATATCTTGCAATCATTTTGCATATATTTCATCTTAAATAATTGATATCAATGGCTATGACATTCAATGAACTATAAATTGAGGCTCAGAATGTATTTTTATCTTACCTTTCCAAGCTGCTTCTAATCTGAGTTCTTCTTTTACGTTAAAGATTGCTTTGGGCATTCTTCTTAATTTTAGTTCCTGATGGAATTTTGCAATGCTTAGGACGCATTTAAGATTAGATTTAGCCTTAGGGGGCTTAAGAATATCAAGATTCATTAATGGTAAAGACATTAGCATCTGAAAAGTATGCATCTGCACCCCGTTTCTTTCTTTCAGTTCAAAAAACCGGCTCGCTACACAGCTCAACAGAACATGTTGTAAGAAAAGTTATCATGAAATTTCAAGGAATGACAAAAAAGCGCTTGACAGCTACATTTTCACGCCTGTATTGTCAATTAATTGTTACAAAGACGATTGTAAATAGAATTTGAATTAGGAGAAGCATTAATAAACATCTGCTCTTTAATATGCTATGCAGCGTTAATGTACGTATTTAATGAACACATCTTCGTAATATTGCAGTCCTTTAAACAACTCCTACAATCTTAACATATCTACAATTTCTAACTCATTCTTAAGTTCTTCTGAAAATACTTACTTAATCTTGTCTGAAAATAGGTTTCTTCGTGTAAGAACATACCACTCATCAGTATTTCACTAGGTAACGATGATAAAGCAGAATTTCACCTTAGAATGCATCTGCACTCAGGAGAACAAAGTAAATGTTGATTGTTCAAGGCGTTCACAAAAAAAGCAATAAAAGCGATATTTCTTGACAGAAATTAATTGAATCCATTTTTTCTCAATGATTATCCTGATCAGCTAACAGGGCTTATCAGTTCATCGACAAGTGTGCTAAAATTCTCTATTTACTGTTGAAACATTACCTTGGTCATTGCTGAAGCAATTTGAGGATCGTTGGATCATCTTTTGCCGCTTCAATGAATTCATCCAAAGTTACTTCACCATCACCATCTTCGTCCATTCTTTGAAATAATTGAGCAGCAACCACAGAGGGCGGCTCCCGCGCTTCAATCGATGCTTTACCACCCTCATCTGACATCATTTTATAGATAGACTTAATAATTTCTACCAGCTCATCTTCGCTGATAGTACCATTTCCATCGATATCATACATATTAAATGCCCATCGTAGCTTGTCTTCTTTCGTGCCATGACACGTTATTGATAAACCACAAATAAACTCCCTGAAATCAATCGATCCATTTCCATCTTTATCAAATGTACGGAAAACATGCGTTGCGAATTTTGTAGCATCGCCTTCCTTAAAGAAATTCTTGTAAATCTGCTCGAATTCTTTTCTCGTCATCTTCCCGCTTGGACAATCTTTCATGAAACCTTTGTACCATTTGTCTAGCTCACGGTCACTGAACGCTGTACATTGGCGCAAGTAGGCCAGATTTTCAGGAGTGAGCTTACTCTGGTGCTTTCCCATTGCATATGAGTACAGAATCGGCTGTAAACTTAGAGTACGTGAAACTCTGCCTCGTATCTGCCTACGCAATTTCTCTGAATCGCAAAATAATTCGTGGCTAACCTCTGAATTCTATGCAAAGGCAGGTCTGTGTAATGATGAACCTATTTGCAACAGACCTGCACTAAACTGTTTGCAGTATCACTGAGAAATTTATACATTCAAAGTCTGATGCTATTTCGCCTTGTGATCAACTTGCTGATCTGAACAAACGATCTTCGTCGTGCACGATGCTGTATTCTTGCGTCGAGAGCTGTTCATTAATATTTATACTGGGAAACAAGGCTTTAACAAACGATCTCCCAATAAAAGCAAAGCAAATTGTTCTTCAGCCGTTGTTTTGTAAACTATATTCACTTGTTCGCACTGGAAATGACTAGAGATGTGCCAATAACAAAAAGCATGTTTTGTAACCAATCTTCAAACTAATTGATGTCAACGTGAAAGCTCTTTGAATGTTATCCAAAACAAATTGCGCATAGAACTGAACGGGAGTACGAAATTCGCCTTTTGATATGACAAAGATCCAGAAAACATTGTACGATATCAGAGAGTAAACATTAAAGTTTAATTAGACGAATCCGAGATTAGGAATTGATGGGTGTCACCAGGTGCCCCTTTATGCTAGAAGCAGTCGTAATATAAAACATCTGCCAAACGTCACAATAGAAGATAACAGAGAAATACAAGAAATGATAAACGTGCATTAGCAGATGCCCAGTTTTACCGAAAAATTTCTCTGAGTCTTAAGAGACCATACTGTTTTCTAAAAATTCAAACTTTTCGAAGAATGCATGTCGCTTAGCATGTTGATATATAACACTATTTTGGTGTAAGTACCTGCTGGGCTTAAATATGATAATTTCTGCGTCGGGCATTATCAACAGTTGTGTTTGCTTAGCTTATTATAATAAACTGCGTTTTTAAATAATGCACAAAGAATGCAGATAATCCCTTGTTTTCTATTGCGCAAATTATTGTCGGCAAAGTCAAGATGAGGAGATACAATCATCTTAAAGAAGAGGAGCTTCAATCTTGTACCCTAGATTTGCAATTTTCTATCAACCTCCACATATGTTAAATCAAATTTTGTTCCCTTCCTGCATTTTCTTCAACCTTATTGCATTTTATCGTTCATTCTTCTTTTCAAGATTCAGTATTGATCCGCTTTACTTTCCTTTGCGTTGCACCTGATGTTATTGCAGTCTAGATAAAACTCCTCTGCTTCTTCATGAGATTTCATCCATCATATTCTTCTTCAATCAATTGCATTTGTCTTTTATTTTCTTAACAATATTAATCTTCTTTCCATTAATGCATATTTAATGAATTCATTCTTCTCTATCTAAAAGAAGTTTTTCGTTATATTACTAATATCGTTACCTTCCAGATGCTTTTCCTCCAAATATTGTTTTCTTTTATCTTCAGTTTCATTAGCCCATTCAATATTTATCTTGTACTTTTCCCCGTTCATTGATTTATTTCCTTTTTACAATGTTTAAAATTGATGCAAAAGATGTGCAATCACTTATCCCTAACTGAAGATAAATTACACAAATGAAAGCACATTTCCTTTTTATACTTTACTGAGTTTACACCCTGATCTTATTCTTTACTCTGAATCTATAGCGTTGATAAAGTGTAATCAAGTTCGATTTTATCGAGTTATTGGCAATCATGTCATTGTAAGGCAATCTGTAAAGAGCGAACTTCTGTCATCTTCAATGCAACACATTTGAATTTGGAACAAGCACATATTTTCGGCCTTTGTTGTTTTCATGCATCGACTAAAAGAAGATTTGCAACTTTTATAGTCATTTTAAAAAAAAATTTTTAAGGACATTTTAGTTTTTTACATTGTAAATTAATGGATTACTTTTCTCTCTTTAATTTTCAGACAGGGCCTTATTGATAACAATACTCATAATATTGACAAGGTTACCCTGTGTAAATATTGCTCTTATTATTATTATTATCATTATTATTATTGAATCAAAATAGCTACAGTCAAATAGCCAACAATAAGGACCATTAAATATTGTTAGTCCTAAGAATGAACAACATCTTCCATACAAAAAAAAAAGAAAATATTCAAAAAAAAATGTAAAACAGTCAGCATTATTTAATCTTCATGTTGGACGAGTCCTGAAAGTACTCTTCGAACCATGCTTTCACTGTCCAGTAACACCGTTTTCTGCATCTCTGCCATTGCTATCTCAGCTAATTGCTCTCTTTCTAAGAGTTCGCTAAATACTCTTTCCACATCACGCAACACTTCTTTCATACCTCCACAAAGAGCACCAATATCTACAGGAATAATTGCTATATCATATCCTGGTCTTCTCTCCCTTAATTCAAATGCAAGTTGTCGATATTTTGTCATTTTCTCATTTCTTTTAGCTGCTATATTTGCCTGCTGCGGACATGCCATATCGCAAATCCACATCTTATTTCTTTCCTTGTCCTCCAATAACAGTTCTGGTCTCCTCGATGTTATTATTATTATTATTATTATTATTATTATTATTATTATTATTATTATTATAATTATTATTATCATTATTATTATCATTATTATTATTTGATGCTCTGCATCCCTCCTTCATAGTATTCCAGGAACAGGATGTATCCAGCTTCATTCCCAGGCAATTCTTCTCTTTTCCATGAAATGATCCTCTATTGAATTTTTTGACAGTAGTTCTGTTCCGTCGATATCGATTCAGTGGGTGGCGCTTAGAGGAAACGTATGTAAATTGGCAAACAACTAGATAATTCGTATGATGAAAATCGCATTAAACAACAACAATAACAACAATTGTGACCACAGATCTCTGCACTTGTGTGGATTATCTGTAATTCACCGCATGTCTACATTACTGCATAGCATTGCTGTCACGCCCATGGAATCAAACCCACTTTTGTTAATAATCAGGATAAGGTGCTCACTTTTAGAACTAAGACATGGAAGCTCAAATTAAAGAAAACTTAACTGTCTCTATACTTCTCTATATCTCCACTTTCTCTCCTGATTTTAAGCATTATAGTCTGTATAGTAATTAGACACTACCCACCAACGAGTATAGCCGCTAGGGCCTATATTATCTTGTTTAGCTCTATGATCACTGTCAGCGCTATGCATTCCTCATTTACAGTTCCTGTATCACTTTTAAAAAACAACTCCAAACAACATTCTGCGTCGTTTATAGCCGATATATACATGAAATTATCTGGGTTTGACCATCGAAATTAATAGATGATGCCTTTATCAATAGAAATGGCTGATTAAATAAATATGTTTACAGGAATCCCTTTAATCTATACAGTCATTCTATTTTTGCCTTTCAGAGGGTAAGGAGTGTCAAAGAGGAAAAAACTTAAGCAAAAGATACCAGCTTCTATCATCTTTGTCATATTTATAAACGATGCACATTAAAAATTAATCTTACTCTGCAAAGAGATTTAAGGTTTACGAGTTGTTATGTTGATACTAAATACTAGCCTATTCATCAATATATGTAGGACTGATTTATCATAACTTTTAATTATAACTAAATACTCTTTTCGTATTACATAACATCAAACAGTACCTTCAATCTCGTGATTCAGATGCACCCATCCTCCTCCGTCATGGATTTCGATCCGCCTAGATTTATCCTTCCTTTTGTGCCATTATCTCACGTTTAATACTCTGACTGGTGTTTGATGAAATAATCCATTATGTATTTTAAAGTCTATTCAGCTTTTCATGGTTTTTTGCAATCTATAATTTTATCAAAGCTGCCATTTTAAATTTATTGTAGGGCCCTTCTTGCGTTGGAGAAAGTTTTACTCAAATTGCTGGGTACATGGTTTAAGTCACAAAGGAGCATTAACGTCTATTGTCAACTTTTACCAAACTAGCCATATTTCTAGGTTACTTTTTTAATGGATATGGCTCAAACCTAATCTTCCAAGCTCTAAACCAGGCTCTTTGAGTTTGCAAGCCATCTTGCGATTATGAGGCCAGACCGTATCACAAACTGCAGCCATGACCGCTACATGAACCCTAAACTTGGCTCTTAATACCACGAGAACCTTTAAATCAGGCATAAATGCAGTTGTGTAGTAATGGTGTGGTGTGGAGATAAGCTCAAATGTGCGCTTAATTTTCTCATTTTCAGCCCATTAAACCCCTTACATCTCTTGCTTCATTGGATCTTCGCCCCCCCCATCTCTGCAAAGAAATGACCTTAGCTGCCCAAGCATCTATAGAGTACTAGCCAGCTAACTGCTTGTTAAGGTGCTCGTGTTAAGCATTACGTGGAATCGATTGTAGAATATAGCAACAGATGCAGCTGCCGTATATTGGCGAAGATCGTTAATCTTTGCTATTTAAAGTAACGATCAGTAAACAGAAGAGATCTACAAAATATATATTCTTAAAAATTATGCTAGACACCTAAATGAATTAAATGTGATTACAGTAATCGAATATTAACGATTCATTATGAAATGTTAGTAGCATATTAAAGATGTAAAAGCCCAGACGCTGAGTTCCAGACAAGGTGCTTAAACTAAGAATAACAATAAATCCGTGTTAAATTCTCGTTAAGAATGAGTCATTAGAGCAGTCTTTTACATTTGTGGTTGACTGCAGTCAAAAATCCAATCTCATATGTACTCATATGTACTAATAAATGTACAGGACACTTCGGCACAAGCGACAACAGCAGAAAGTGAAATGGGACGGGAGGTCGGTCCAAGGGAATGACAAAAAGAGTTCCTTGCACCTCTGAGATACCAGTGCAGTTTGACATCATGAATCGCTAATATATGACTTCTGTTGTGTCTTTAAAATGTATTTTAACAGGAGAATTCGGAGGAAAATTCATAGGAATTGAGAGAGATGGGCAACAATAGGCATTTATCAAAAGTAAAAGATAAAAACTCGAGTCAAGAAGAAACTCAGTCAAGAAATGAAAATGAATTCATTTAATTGAAAAAATCATCTGCAAATAGAACAGCATGCCTTTTCCCCGCTGCAGATGAGTGCAGCAATGTATTGTACTTTGAGTTCAGATCTTCCAAGTAAAAATTAGATTACTTAACACCTCTCTAAAACATAGAGCATTTTCACGACGTTCTTTAAACATGATTTGCAATAGTTATCACATAGTTAAATACATGTCATTATTAATTCTGTTGCATCAATCTTCAAATCTAATTGAGCTTCATTTTTATGCTCATAAAGTGGGTGTCTCTTTTACCAAGGTACTTCGTGATGTCCCCACTCAATACAATCTTCTGCAATTTTACTACTATCTATCATGTTTTACAGAACCTGTACAATATGTCTTGCAAAAAATGTGAGGATAACCCCATCTTTAAACCTGAACGTAATGCTTGGCAGGTTTATCATTTGACTTAGAATTGGGATGTGAATGGGCCACGGCTGATTTGCGGCTCTGATGTTACAGAATCATTGATGAGCGCAAGTAAGAATAGTTTCCAAAACAATATTAATGCTGCTTCGATTTCGATAATTAGGAAGATAACGCGGTTGTCAAATGCGATAAAACATTTAAGCTGACAATGGCAGGCTGATCTGAGTTACTTTGCGCGGATAGAAGGCACATGAAATTTTAATCAGTTATATTTCTATGCTGTGTAAATAGTAGCTAAGAGCATCTCAACTAACCATTAAAAAGCCTGTTTTTTCTAGACAAACTTATACATTGCAGACAAACAAAGTAATCCTGTTGCAATCGAATCATGCCCCCCCACCCTTGAGGCTCAGAATATTGCTACTATTTAAGCTTCCTCAAATTTCATATTCCAAGGTAAAAAGCATTAAATGCCACAATAGCTCAAGCAAATTTAGTCAATTGGATTATCACTGGCACTTTAATATTGATGTTTGGTTTCATATGATCCTGGTGAGGACCATGAGTATTTGGTTGATATCGTCGGGTTCGAATGCTTGGCAGCCCACACAAAGCTTATAGTGGACATTTTTCATTTATCAATTACGCGATTGATAGTTGCGATAATATTTGGTAACAGGAACAGGAACAAAGAATGAAATTTTGCGAAATTCAAATAACAATATGGAGGATACTAATACTTTAAAGGGGTCCCAATGAAATGCACTATCTACTCAGCATCTACGCGAGATGAAATGATTTTAGAAACATTCATATGATTAAATAAAAAATTAAGTAAACAATGAGGGTACAATTATACTTACTGTTACAAGCATCGTATCACTGACTTGTCTACAAATACACACCAAAGTTGCTTAATTCAACTGTATAAACATAAAAACTAAAATAATGATATACACAGGGTCAAGAGATGTAAAATCAAAAAAATTGCTGAAGTTATTTTATTGAAGAAATGTCTGAGAGCAGGCGAGAATCGAGAATAAATAGCTTTTAACAGTAAATTGCTCCATTGGAGTATATTTTTCCACCTGCAAAGTTAGATCAGAAAGGTAAAATCCATACCAAAATCTTTACAGAAACTCAGAAATTCATGGAAATTATGACAAAATTCGACAGCAAGTTTGCATAGATAATGGCCTAATTTGGCAAAACGTTGCCACCTACCAACTATGCCCCAACGGGATTATGGGGCGTTTTGTTCCCAACAAGATACAGGTAAACTTTATCAATTGAAATATCTACTGGCGGTTTTTAAAGGCATTTGGAATTTACCTCAAAATCTACAACAAGAATTCTTCTTGCTTCAAAATGACCTAGACCATTGAATCTAGAACATATTGAATCTATCAAAATTAAATAAATTGACCTATTGGCAAAGTGCACTTTACAAACGCATTAAAATAACCTCATAAGCCGATTACAAAACAGAATTAAAAGAAAGTGTTTAATTTACAAGGCCAGTTCGGTTGCATACAATATTAACAGTATTTGAAGCAAGCATAATGCTTACTGCTGTTTAGCAATGAAATTCAACGTCATTAAAAAACCCTCTTCATAAAAACAACAGGACCATACAAAATTGTAAACGAGCAATTCTTTTTATCATTCCCTTGGGCCCCGGAATCTCTTTTCACTCGCCTTTTTTACGTGGAAAAATAGCGCATTAATGTTGTGTCTAGGAATCTTGAAATACCCTGGGAAATGTTTACCAAGGTAGTCTTAAGGTTAATATATCAGAGAACAGTTGCTCCTTACGTATAAAGATAAGTTTTTTCATGTCCCATCTAAAAAGCAAACAGTATAGATCAACAGCGTTCGCGTTAATATAGAATATGAAATTAAGATGAAATGAATAAAACATGATATAAACGATTTACATTAGTCGTGAGCTGTTATGAGCTTAAGCAACCGCATTACGGGATGTAGCATTTAGACGAGGCAAATGATGTACATTATGTTCTGCCATCTTTTTGATGGGCCATCGCTGTTCTCTTGTCCTTGTATCTATCTTCACTGGCTACATTGTTTTATGTTTTAACATGTTTATGAGATTTAAGCACCTTAGCTAGCATCACTCAGAGAAGACTTTGAGTAGAGATACGGTCGCTTGACCTCGGCATAAATCTCAAAATATGGTCTTTGAATGTTTTAGCTTTTGAGATGTTTTTCTAGATCACTCAGACCAAGCAAACACGAACCGTTTCGCCAATGGCAGAACTACTAATAATAATAATAATCATTGTCTTCAGCACTTTCCTTAATTACCTTTCATTTGCAAATGCCTTTACCTACAGCAAATTGATTCAAAAATCGTTATCTCAAGAGCTATTTCATTTACTGAGCGCTGGAAGTTCTATCAGAAACGTCTAATAATAATAATGAAGAACACACGAGCTAGTGGCGGCAAGTAAGGATTAGATTTTGATGGCTCAAGCCAACATAAATTAAGCAAGAGAATACACGCAAAAACTTCCCTTCCCAGTTCCCAGGAAAAGTTCAATTCCTTTTTTCGCTCCCAGTTCACAAAGCTGGAAGTGAATTTCTTGGTAAAACAAATTAAAAACGAGGTTTGGCTTCATCATCTCACCAGAGTAATTGATTGTAAATGTATTTAGTTGACCTACAGCACCTTAATTTAAAAATTTCTCCTTAATGCAAAACTTAATAGGGAATTCTTCTTATTGACCTCTCACTGACATGCAGTACACGCCTTCGAAAAATTAATCCTATTATCAAAGGAAAAATTTCTACGAAATGTTTGGAGGGCAAATAAATTGAAAAAAACCAGTTTACCAATTCATTGTCTCAAGGGAACAATATTAAGTAATAATTTAAAGAAATAGGGCGTCTACTAACTTTAGGCAACTTAACGCTATTTAAGTTGAAATGAAAGAAAGTCAAGGGCAAAGAAAAACAGTGAAAATAAACACGACGGTACAGGGTTTGTGACTTGAAGTTCATATTGATACATATAGTATATATTATATGTATATAGTATAAAAATAGTATTCGCTACTTGTCAGAAACGCCTTATGTAGGAACAAAATATTAACCCATAACATAGAGTTGTAGTCAAATCAAACATTGACTTGTTTTTCGCACATCGTTGTGTTCCTGACATTGTTTTTAAATCAATATTCAAGGTAAGGATCTTTCCAACCAGCCAAAGGCCCATTTTAGGGAAAATAAGATACAATTCAACCATATTTGCTTAATTTCACAACAAGTTAGGGACTGCTGGTGTTCAAAACGTTCAGCTAAAATTTTACTGGGGACTAATTTAGGCCATCAAAACATGTTGCGCTGCTATGTAGGAGATTTAGCTTTCAGCTCTTTACCCTCTCAGTGTAGAAAGACTCACTGAAGACGAGGTAATGAAATACTTCTAGCAAAATAAGATATAATTCAATTTGCATTTTGAAATAAATATGGTGACCTACAATGGACACTTTTTCATCGTATCAATTCCAAAAACTAACAAGAAAAAGCTTGAAAGGCCTTATAATTTGGAGAAAACAACCAACTTTAGACAGGACTGGTGCTGTGGTTATTTCTATGTGGACATGAACATGGAACATTCAGTTCTGGTTAGGCAAAGTGTATTAAGAATGCGAGATTCGAGCCATTGTATAAAATGGATTTCTCGGCAACGAGCTGATTATAAGTTAAGTAATCAATTTTGGGACCAACTGTATGTGGATGACATGTTTAGCCTAACGAACATACAAAGGTGTCAGCAGTCATAGTGTTGCACTTTTGAAATAGTTAATAAGACAAGTAGATTGATTTATCAGTTCTTGGCATCGAAGCCAAGTTGATTTTTCAACCTCAAGAATTTCATCAGCTATTTTTCTCAAGTTTGGATCGGAAGCGATCTGTTTTCCATGAAGCTGAAACAAAATAAGAAACTATCAATTCAATGAAAACATCAAATGGAAGACATGAAGACGCTAGTAGAACGTTAGTGTGAACAGTGGTCTTTTCAGCATTTCTATCTAACAAGGAAGACAAGAGCTATCAAAACGGCGGCGGGCGTTTATCTCGGGTGGCAGGCCCGCAAACGGGCCACTTGAAAAATAATAAAACAGTAACCCATTCAATCTCTATATATCAAATATAACTAAATAACAAATCCATGAGATAAAATTAATCCAAATAGAACTTCGAACAAGAACTCAATAAATGTTTATAAAGTATCCATGTCTTAAGAGCAGCAAAATCAAAACCTTCAAGTTGAAATAAGTAGCCTGCGTGCAGACTCGCGCGAAAAATTTATGAAACAGGAGAAATGATAATCTGTTTTCGTAAATTCCTCGTCTAAGTCTGCATGTAGGCTAGAAATAAGGAGATCTAAAAGGTTATTTAATTTAAGGATTCTGCAGACGATGTGTTTGTTCTAGTACTCAAGAGCACATGAGTTTGCTAGCTTCTAAAGCCTAATGCAAGTCGCTTAGACATGACTGGGATTCCAGATAGTCTGAGACAAATTCTTTAGAGACTACTACTAAAATTTGGTAGGGTAATCAGTAAAACTTTGGCAGGGAATGTATATACTAGTCTACCTTTAATTAATAGCATTAAGTGACTTTATATGTGAAATACAACTTCGACTGAGCGTTGTTTCAAACAGGTTTGCGTCAAACATCTGCCTGGCTTTCAAAGTCCTTTAACCTTGATTCATGCTTTTCATAGACTCTTTTTATTGACATGAAACAATATTACATTTACATGATGGCTTAAGTTATAATTTCTATTGAACTTCTCAAGGACAATTTATTATTTCTGGGTCAAATACACCACGAAAAGCTATGATAATATCAGAAAACACCTGGAAAAGACGAACTCCCATGACGTGAATCGCAGGTTCATATTTCTCTCAGCGGCACCTGTGTGCGTCATCATTAAAATTCATTGAAAAAAATCTAGCCAAAGGTTTTTCTCTTCAACCTAATAAAACCTTTTTCTATCATATGATGACAAAATGCCTGATTTGGTTTCCTGGACTTCGTCTACGTTTCACATTCACAACTCTATGAAATCACGTCATTCTCCTCTCCGCCGAGAAACAAAATTTTTGTAACATAGTTCGTGGCCGTGTTCGTGTTCGGGGTCGTGTTCGAGGTCGTAAAATGAATGCAATCTCTTCGTTAATGATGTCATGGCTAACTGGTCGTAGTCGATTAACGGAAGTGCCGTTTTCGATGTTCTATTCGCATAAAATGGCGTGATGTGCGCCCGCTCCCTCAGTCCCGTCATGCTCGGGAGATAAGTCGAATTAGTTTGTGTGGACTCCCTATCCTCTGCAAACGGCGCTGCAATTTACGAACTGCCCTTGTTGATTTAAAGATTCTGCAATCTTCTCCAAAACCGGTTCATTATATGATGCCTGGTCATCACAAACAGAAGGCTATACTACCCTATATAGTGGCACAAACATCTGCGGGCTGATTGCAATAGTTTGGAGGAAGAGGCAGTCTTTCTGAAGCCTCAGAGGTGGTTGGAAACAAAGAATCATGGTGCCACAGTCTCCTTCGCAAGGTCGTGATACATAGTTTCCTCCGCAGTCGTAGAAAGAGTGTGAACTTTGCCCTCTTTGCAAAGGTGTCATCATTAGTGAGCTTATTGCAGTAGATAGTATGGATTGTGCAGATTTCTGCTGAAGTGGCCCCAGCCATCAATTGGAAGGAGATAGCTAGTTATGAAAGCAAAACTGGCAGGAAGTCAATAATCATATATTCTTACTGGAATAAATATTGTTGAATTATTTGGGGATTTGAAAACAATTCTGACCGGACTTCACGTCACGAAAAATTACAACATGAAACGTATATACCCATCGACAAAAGCTTTAAAAATTTCGAAGCACGTTGATATTAAGAAAATTTACCAAATTATAAATTCTACATTATTTTGATCATTAATTAAATTCCCTACAACACCATTCCTTCATTCCCTTGTAACCATGACCTAACAAACGCATTATTTCATTCAAAATTAGAATTTTCACCTATGTTTATAGATGAATAAAATTTAAGTTCCAAATAATATTGTTTATGTTTTTTAACTGATTCTAATAGGCTGCCATTAAAATTGTCTCATTAACAATCAAGTGCATACGTAAATAGGTTCCTTGCTTCATTCAACTTGTGACTTTTTAACAAAGTTTAAGGATTGCCATAAGTGGCTATAACCTTTGTTATTGACATCAGCTTTGAAAAGTATTGTCTCACTAAACTTTTCTGAGGGCTTGACCATTTGTTTTGGCTGTTTGTTGGACAAAATTCTACTTGATTAGCTGACATTCGAAAATAGTCGAAATGCAATTCAAGCAAATATACTAAAACCATTGAAGATTACATCACATAATGTCGTCAATTTACACACGGAATGTCACATAACCCACGAACAATCGAATTCCACAATTTATTCACTGATATCCTACCAATCCATGGAATAAATTCACCATCCTAATACGCGCTGCAGACACTTCACTGAATGATGAGGTGCCCTCTGACGAATAAGACCAACTGATTTCAAAATTTTTTTAAATTGTGAGCGTCAGGGTTTCCCAATAGGTTTGCAAATTCCTCAATTGGCTTGGAGAGGAATGGTAGTTGAAAGCTACAGAATAAAGAGCTGATAGATGTATGTGAGAGTGAATCTGCGTGTAGAAAAGAACTAAAGAAAAAAAGGAATGTTTACAAATTTTACTCATTGGGTTTTTTGATATCTTTGCAAAATATCGTGACTAATTCAGGAAGGTCACGAAGAAATTTTAATGAAAAGAGAAATAAGATCGGTGTGCAATAAATTCAAATGAAATTGCACCGTTTTGTATAGATATGGAGTCATATCATGCATTTGTAAAGAAATGAATACAAGATTACACTGTGCAATTAAGACTAACACTCGCAAAGAAAGTACAAAGCGGTTTATGTGAAGACAGCATAGCTTAAAACTTAAAATAGCTCTATCAAAGGATATGGATGAGATGGAGATTACAGAAAGACAACAAGATAAGGCCTTGTGCTAAAGGAATGTCCTTCTTTCAATGAATTTATTTGAAGTTCTGTTAGTTTAATAAAATCTAATTTACGGCAAAATGGCACGCAGGTGCGTAAAACATTCAAGTTTTATTCAGTTGATATACCTTTATTTACATGGTAGCTGCACAAGGAAATTGTTTTAAATTTCATTGATTTTATCTACACTTAGAATGTAATAACAAAGATCTTCTTTTCTTTTAGCTTTAGACTGCCTTTTCTCAGTTTACTAATTAACCAAACATGACTATGTATAGCAGAGAAATTGAAATCAAGCCTAACTTCAGACACCATATCACAACATCCTGTACATAACGCAGGCAGCATGCATATTATAAATATATACATTAAAGAGAATTAACAAAACCTCTGTTAAGGATCTCGGTTCGGCAAATGTTGTGTTATGCTCTGTCTTGCTATGCTATGTTATGTTATGTTATGTTATGTTATGTTAAGTTATGTTATGTTATGTTATGTTATGTTATGTTATGTTATGTTATGTTATGTTGTTATGTTATGTTGTGTTTTGTTGTGTTATATTATATAATGTTCCATCCATCCAACCAACCATATAATGTTTATTAAGAGTTTCGGTTGTTTTTGAAAGATCCAGTGTCTTTCCGATACTGTCTCAATCTTGTGATATTATTTGCATCCAGGTCATCTTTGGTCTTCCTTATAGCTTATTCACGCATCTTTAAGTCCTTCAAGGGCTTATCTTGTTTGTATTTCAATATGCAGTTGCATCAGATGTCCTAGCCACTTAGTTTTCGCGCTGTTACTAATTTACGATTTAATGCTTTGTTATTTGAAAGATGCAGGACTATGCAAAGCGTAATAAAAAGGCTTCTGAATTAGGCCCTCAAAATCAATTCACTCTTAGTACATCAAAACAGTTTAACTTCACGAATTGAAGATTCTAAAATTGCTACGAATAGTAACAAACCTTTGAAAATAAAGCAATGTATGTTTGAACCAGTTCATAGTCTTTGCCACTTTGCAAGCGCTCTTTGAAAAAGTCAAGCATCATTGCCATGAGTTCGTTGCTGCCACCCATATCTGGTGATGTTGATCGAAATTCAATATCGATGGATGAGGGGCTCATTTCCTTCAGCATATTGATAACTGGGTCATCTGCAAAGCAAAACAGCGAAAATTTAATTCTTTACATTTATACCTATGCTATACGTGATATCATCTCTAATACATGAACTTTGCTGACATTGTCAGTACGTAAACATTCATCGGTATTGGTTAGAAATCCGGGTGGCTCTTTCTGCCTATTTTCTATGAAATATTTCAAGCCTTGAAGCCTTTCTCTTCCCACAGTGAAAGACATTCACTTTAGAAGAAGAGTACCAAGTGTTGGCTATTTATAACTGGATGCAATGGTGACTTAAAGTTGTAGGTGTTTTAAGATTTGCTTGCAGATCTCCCTCTGCGTAGCAATAAAGATAAAACAACAGTCACTGTAAATGTCAACCACAATTTACTTAATGCTCTTCGTTGCTACACTCAAGCGCGAATTAGCATACAGGAAGGGACCACTTACAGCTTTTGTCTCTATATCATTGATATCTAAGCAAAATACTTCCTGGAGTTAACCAAAGAGCTCTGTATGCGTTCAGTCTATATGTGGGCCATGCATGATAATGAGTTTATTGTCCTTTTTTCCAGCACCTTAGGAAATCGAGATGAATGTGAAAACTTACAGTTTTTTATTTTGCTGCCGTTCTCTATTGCCAATTGAAATTGTGATTTTTCACTAAATACACTGGTTGGAAGGATTCTTGATTGAACCTAGAGTTAGAAAGAGGTAATCACAACTGCTTTCATTTGCAAAACATTCAGGAAGATGCAAACAACACTGCACATGATAAAATATGAAGCGCATCATTTTAATAACAATAAACAACATCTCCACTCATCGCTATTCAAGATTCACTGCTAATCAAATCTAAGTGATAATGGTGAGAAATTGGCAATAAAGGTAGGCGCTTTTCTCTAAGGGAAAATCAACCAATAAGCGAAAAAAGAAACAGCAAAGACGGCATATCACAAAGATCGACCAAAATCTAGTTGCAATGTAGCAACAGTATCAGATAAGTAGATAGAATGCAAAAATAACACTGTCAATATTAATCAACGAAGCAGCATTCAAACAGCAATGACAGCATCAGCATCACCAAGGCAGTATCACCAATACCTATTGTTTGAGAATACATCGAATTACGAGATCATTGGTCCCAGTAAATCTAGAAATTTACAGCTCCCATGAAATCAACTTATTAGCAGATCAACATTTTAGAATTAAAAACAATTATTTCATGATAACTAAAGTGGATAACATGGTTTGCCTTCGAGACTGGTGACGGTTCAATCTCAAATGTTTTTAAAGAACAATTTGATATCAAATTAAATAGGCCTTTCAATACTGTGAGCAACAATGTGGCAAGATTTTGAAAATATCGTCGCAGCGATTCCTCGTTTAAGCCACTGTAGTAAATCGAAACTAGCTCTGCAAATTGAACGACCAAGAACATGGCTAGCAGATAAGGTGAAAAAAATCAGCATCTGCGGCAGAAGGAAAGGTAAATCAAGCGCATCAAATCCAACAAAAATGAATGGCTAAACAGCAAGGAAGGGACAAGCAATGAAAAAAACATAAATATCAGGAAAATTTATTGCGAAAGTATCAGTAGTTTAACAAAAGCAATTGAATGAATTCATTTGTTAGTAGTTTAAGCTCGTATTTTGGACAAAGCTGCGAGAATCTAGCGCTGAAAATGTAAATAAATTATCAATTAGTCAAAAGTTTTTATTACGAGAAATGCGGCTATGTATTCTTTCGCTTGTCTTTGAAATATCGATATCACATCTCAAGGGAAATCGGCCTCTCGGGACATTACTTTCTGAGAACTTTAAACATTTCTCCATTGTACTTTATGAATTTTTAAGTGTTTGTATCTGAAAACATCTGCTGCTCAAAGGAAGCTGGAATAATTTGCGTTTTTGGAATAATGAAAAGGTGAAATTTCGAACTAACGTCAATTCCAACATACAGTTAAACGATTCAAATCTTGCGGGAAGATTCACAGAAGAATTTTGACATCAATAAAATGAATGGAGTAAGGCATCAAAGCTTTTCAAACTAAGCCAGCAGTTGGGTGAATAAAAAACGCAAACTATATAACAAAATACTTCAAATAATAATTGAGTTGTTTGTTAATCACCAGAGTTACAAAAAGGTTGTTTGCTGGGAAAACAAAGTAAATCAGTGACATAAATTAAATTTTTTGGCTAATTTTGATCTGGATTTGTTCAGGTCAGAGTTACTCAAAACATAAGCCAAGCCTAGACGATGGTTACTTATAACCAACAAAGCTGGTATGTCTTGCAATGGCCTAGCTGATAGCTGATGCATTTCATTATTGATGCAAAAGATATCATGAACAAACAAGTCATTCAGCAATGCCAAAGCTCTTCAGGAATAAAAATAGCATCATGAACATTTGCAGTTCGTTTCGTTTCGGGTGTTGCTCGGATTTTGAGGCTGTGAATATTTTTAAAACTGCATGAAAAAGCGAAAAAATCATCTGAAAAATTATGTTATGTCAAGTTTCTTTTCTCCTTCTCGTGCAATCTTGAAGCACAAAACAGTAGTCGAAAGACGGTTTTTCGGAAAGGAAAATCTATTTTCATGTCGTCAATGTCTTTTAAAACCCCTATTAATAAGTAATGAAAACGCCATTTTTTGAGTCAAAATCCCCTTTTGTTCATTATTTATTAATGATTGTACTTTGTAATGATTCAGACAAACATCTGAATGTTTTGGCGTAAGTGCTACTTATCATTTACCAAGAATTCGAAATGCAGGATTACGAGTGATGAATTCGACCAACGAGAAAAACTTGATTCAAAAAGCCAACAAGATTTGGATTAAGATCAAAGAAGAAAGAACTTTCACATTTGTGAGGCCCATCGAAATGTCTAAGTTCTGAGTACAGCAGCTATGGAATTCCTAAATAATGTGAATGCTGCTGTTTTTCTATTGCAAAATACAGACATTTTTATGATTATCAGATAAAAACAATCTCCTAATAGGCCCTCGGCCAATGACGTCAATGCAAAAACTGTCAATGTTCCAGCTAGGGGAAGCGTGAAGAAATTCACAGAGTTTGACAGTTGAAAACGCAGAATCTTTAAGTTAGCTAAGAAACCTGAGACAAAAATCTTTGAAATTCAAAGCATCCACGAGGGCAAGGTCCTAATCCACTGAATCGCTCGATTGCTCAATCACTAAGTTAACGCTGTAAGTTTAAAGTCAAGAGTTCCTGCTCAGCATGTTCAAAGACAACCCAGCCCTACATAAACAGATTCCTAACTAGAAATTCCGACTAGACGGAGCGATAGACAAAGCTAGGGATAACATACGAAGCAGATTGCACCTAAATTTACTGATATCTACTTGATCTATTACATTTAACTTATGAAGACAGCTGCCAAGTCATTCTCTCTAACAAAGCAATTGGATGAACTGGGGTTAAACACCAGTGACTATGAGTTCGACGGACATATGTTATAAAAATAGTAAACACCCCTTGAAACAACACTGTTGAATAAAATAGTTACTAAAATGGTGACACGCACCAAGCATTTGGCCTAATTTCGCCCTGGTCATTAGTAGTAAATTAAGATTCACAGTAAGAAAAGTATTAACTGCCTCAGATATACGGTTAGGGGTGCAGATTAATCCGATATAAAGCTATAAGGTCAACAAGGTCTCGTCCTCCCACAGAACAGATCACTAATTAAAGATCTACTGCTAATAGAACAACACCTAAAGCAATTGATGTGGAAAACATTATGGCAGCACCGTTCACAAAAGAAAGACAAAATCATATGATAAATACAAGGAAGGCCAATAAGGTTAATCTTGATTTTGGATGGATGGGAATCGTAATTTCATTTATTATATTCCTTCGTAATAACACGGTAACTCATATGGCGTTCATTATATAAACTCCTTTACAATGAGATAAAACAACAAACTTCTCATTATGCTGGTAGTTTGTCACCGGCCACTCAAACGCAAAGCACTTCTACTTACATGACTAGAAACGCGATTGTTTGAATGTAAAAAGCTAAGGAGAAGATCAGCTAAGGGTTGCTTAAGCAGCAGAAGATAGAGCATGTTGTTTTGATGTAGATGTTGAGAACTGATGAATGCTTGATGCTTTTGTCAGGGAACAGATCGTTTCACCTTTCCCATAATAAGAACAAAAATCATCTCAATGAAAAAATATCATACTTCTTTTGGCTCGTGACTGATTTTATCTGCATATGAGATTAGAATCGGGGATGTTATAAACTTTTAAAATTATCTTAGATTTGATACAATAAAACACACAAAAGCAATCAGATTAAAACAAACAAAATATATTAAACAATTTTGCTGATAAGATTGCGCATTGTAAAATATGCCATATCGACTCGACTGTGTTTTATAGCGGTTTATATAATGCCGTTATCACAACACGAAACGTGATAAATAACTACAATGCGAGAAACACCTCTCCAAAACTCACAATATGTGCAGCCGAACAAACAACAAATTTAGATGCGACGACATTGATTTTACAGTTTTACAGTTGATATATAGCTAAGTAAACATGCTTAACGGCAAAATGAAATATGCATGAAAAGGTGGAAACAAAATCGAAACGTTGATTTAAGTCATTAGATCTATGTCTCAAAATATTAACATTGATGGTCACCGCCACTTTTTATATTTGCCGTTTTAAATCACCGTTTATGGTCACTAATTGTAATTACCGTTTATAGTCACTGTTTATAGTCACTGTTTACAGTCACCTTTTATAGTCACTGTTTATAGTCACCGTTCATAGTCACTGTTTATAGTGACCGTTGATAGTCACCGTTGATAGTCACTCTCGATAGCCACCGTTTGAAGTCACTGTCTGCAGAAGTCATTGTTTATAGTCAATGTTTAAAGTCACAGTTCATAATCACCTTTTAATATTCACCGTTTCTCGTCACAGTTATAGTCACTGTTCATTGTTACCGTTAATTGATACTATTTATAGTCACTTTTCATATCAACCCTTTATAGCATTTATCTATTCTAGCAGTTACCGTTAGGCACTGTTTATTGTCACTGTTTGTAGCAGGCACCTATTGAAGTCACTGTTTATAGTCACTGTTGATAGTCTCTAGTTATCGTATATTGTTACCGGTAACTTTACTGTTTATAATCACTTATTATATTGACTGTTTCCAAGATTAGAAATAATACTTATCTGAAACTA
This sequence comes from Catostylus mosaicus, assembly GCA_964019065.1. Classification (NCBI taxonomy): domain Eukaryota; kingdom Metazoa; phylum Cnidaria; class Scyphozoa; order Rhizostomeae; family Catostylidae; genus Catostylus; species Catostylus mosaicus. The sequence continues at coordinate 3,364,943 of OZ025186.1, forward strand.
AGAACAAAAATATCAGGCGATTGTTAAAAGTCGAAAATGATTTGAGAACATGACTAGTGTATCTAATTAGCTATTTACTTTGACAAATAAGGGGATGGGAGGAAGCTATGATTTCTTAGAACGAAGAAATACTAAAATCTGCATCACAACTTTTAAGACAAGAAAACGCAGTGCAACCAAAAATTGACAACAGGAAGAAAAACCAATTGCCAACAAAACTTACCTCACTTTCTTCGGTTTTAGATGTGTCAAATTTTGGTTCGAGGCCTGAAATTGTTGGCAGGAAAAATGGCGCTGCTTTCGGTTTTTTCGGTGGCTCTTTTGGTTTATTTCTTTCCTAGTAAATTAACATGATTTTTAAGCATATAAGAATATTGTTCAAATGTAAAATTCATTTCAAAAAAGGACATTTAAGTCAATGATGTGAGATCTTCTACAATGTATCTACAAAATTCAAATGCCAGACTGCATAAATCGAAAAAGTAAGGGGACAAAAATATCTGAATCTGTACAGTGGCCGAGATTAGGTATAGAATTGACATACAGAGCTCATATTGTGTAAGAATCATAAACAAAATGCGACCTTGAGGTACAGTATTAAGGCAGGACAGGATGCAGTAATGATTCTCAGGTAGGCGAGCCAGAAAGAAACATGGATACTGCAAGCAGCAAGCAATAAGCAGAATGTTGATCGAATCTGATCTTCTAGATTATATGAAGGTTGGACACTTTTCTAGACATTGGTGGCAAGTTATACCACGTTGGTCATGTGAAACTTCTGAGCTTTCCTATGCATAAGTTTCACGAAATCTTTCTGGGCATAAAGGTGTATTCTATTAGCAGGATAATTATCCACACAGTGAACGAAAAACAGCAAATGTGAGCGTGATCTAATGAAATCGAGAATTTTGTGAAATCTTGAACGTAAAAGACGATATACAATTTTCTTATTTCGTGGAAACGCTTTAATTTAAGGTTACATCATATATGTATATATATATATATAGACGAACGGGGAAGCATAGTAAGACTAAGAAACAGAACCGTTCATTAAGTCTTTTCAGAAATTTGATGTTTTTATTGGCGCTCAAATCTTTTCACGCTTTGCCCTCTGAATTTGACGACTCTACTGTGGTGTTTGCACTGGCATGAAAATGATTTGTTTAAGAACATGCTGTGCGAACTGCCAAAATATAACACATGAACGTAGACAATGAATGGGATAAGAGTTACTGAAAAATTTTCTCCCTGATCTGAAAGAGTTCTGGGAACGTTGATTTCATCTTTAGGTCTGCGTTTTAGCAGTAATGAAAGCAGGCAAATCACCTTCACTAGTTTGAGGTCGAGCAGATTCTTCCATCTTGAATTCGGTAGCGACGACAGAGTAATAATCTGGTTGATTATCTGCTCAGGTGACTGATAGTCCGCATTTGTATTCACCGAATCACTAACTTCGCCGGGACCACTTTTCTTTAGAATCTCCGCTGAAATGACCAAATAAGATGAATAATGTTATCTAGATGTAAAACAAGACAAAACAGGCTGGAATCAGTTTGGCAAAATGACCTCAGGAGAACGCTAATATTGAATATTCATGGGATGCAAAACTTAAACGCCATTCTACACTTTATTTTCACTGGATTTGTCGACATAACCGGCAGTACACAAAATTAGTTAAAGGACTAGGCTTTATGTAAAAGAACTACACAAAATATAGATTTAAATACCACAATATTTAAGATCTGATAGAAATACCAATATGTTCAAGTTTTAGAAGATTCCGACCCACCAAAGCATGTGCAATTACATAGGAATTAGATCTTTACTAAGTCTGTCATCTAACAGACATCTTCCGTCTTCCAGATGTCAATATCGCTTAATAATCTCGTTTGAAGACTTAAACTGCCTCAGACGCAAGACTCTACTGTCTGAAAAAACACTTTGGCTATAAATTATTATGGATGAGTTGGACAATAACTGCAATATAGATATATAGTTATAATTAAAAACACTGTGAAGAAGTTAGTATGAAATCTGCCTGTCAAAACAGTTGATAAACATTGCATTACATGATTTGGCCAATATATTCTTTTATGTTTTCTTTGGATAGTATGATTATTAATCGCCTTTCATCATATTATCCGGAGCAACATCGTTGATGAAATACCAATATGTCAAATTATTGTAGAAAGTATGTATGATAAATAAGCATGATATTATCTTTTATTTTCAAAGGCAGCATCATATTACCTTAAAATTTTAGTATCACACACTGATGGGGCAGCATCAATATCAAAATAAGTTATTATCCCATACTAACGGACCGTTATGCTCTATTTTCCATTGAGTATTCAACACCACTGGATCTGTTTCAATGCTATCTGGTGTTCGGTATCACATATTCTTTGGGTATTATCAATACTTCATATATGGTAATATTGCATTTTGAGTTTCTCATGCTATTGTGTCAAGTGTGAAGTATTATATATAGCAAATAATATTCAACTGCAAATAAACTAATTCAAGTAATATGGAATCATTGCAATGACAATTTCAGATAACCTATAATGCGGTTAGAGTGACTGCACATTTATCATCTTTTACCATCATAGTTTTAATAAACAGATTCCCTTTTTCTTCTTACAATGTTCAGCAAGTTCAAGCCAACAACACAATTCAAAGTCAAAGCTAAACCTAGACACATTTACACAGTAAGAATTAAAGGCGATTAAAGATTTTACCGCTACTCTCATCTACAACAACTGTTCTTGGAAGCCGAGCTCTGCGTGGGACGTAATTTCGCGGCAACGGAGATAAAAACAGGTCATTGTAAAGCGCTTTATTGGACCTAAAATAGAATGTCAGTTATTAAGCTATTATTTAAGTAAGCGACAATCTACAATCCATGGTGGATTAGTGGTGTGGGATTGCATAATCTTTATATGAAATTACTGTGCTCTGGCAAGGACAGCTCCAAAGTTGCGAGCCGTAGCGGTACTTAGTAATCAAATGAAAGATTAAAGTTTTACCCAGTAGTGTGTTATAGAAGGATCAAGGTTTAAGCATTGAAAAAGACCAATAATCACATATGGAAATCCAAGAAAATGTAGCTTTATCTCATACTCTGAATTTTTAAAAATCATTCAAAGCCTGTATTTCTTTGAATGCCAGCAAAACAGAAAACGGGAAAGCCTTCGAAAAACTCGAAATAAAATGCCACGATTTTGAATTAACTTGGTCGCAAAAGAAGGGAAACACAAAACATCGTTGTAAGGCTATCTTAGTTGCCTTTCTCTTTCTTCGACCTGGAACGTGAATATCAACAAAATCTGCGGCATCCGATTGGACCTTATCATAATTCAATTAAAAGTCAAGGTGCTCCAGATAAATCAAAGTTTAACCGCTTAATGTTGTCCGGAGATTGCTATCTAATAACCAGGGTCTTCTCTATCAATAAATAAGCTTTTGGCACATACTCACTAATTGCTGTTAGCACTTAGTATGCAAATAACTGATGTAAGATACCGACGCTTATATTCTACATACTACAAACTATATGAAACTGCTAATGTTTCTTTAAAAGAAATCAAATGCATGCAGAAAAGGTTCCGAAGAGTTTTAGGGCTTAAGAGACTACTTAAGAACAGAAATACGAGCATTAAACGTTTCAATAAGCCAATTTTAGCGAGATATGGTCCAAATGCGAAAAAAATGATAAATGGGGGGAATTATGTCAGGTCGCCTACTGACGGGGGGGGGGCGCTAAAGTAGTTGACGTATGTGGTCATGTGCCATCGATGAAAATTGAAAATTCTACAACATTGAAGATAGATATAAATAGCAAACAATGCTGTATAAATAAATCAAAAAATGAATGAATAAATAAATTAATAAAGAAATAAATAAATACATAAATATATAAATACATACTTTATAATTACAAAAAGATATGAATACATATTAAATTACAAGCTTAACATATCTCTGATTATAGTGTCAGGGATAGGTTTAAAAGTTAAAGTTGACCTTATTTCCATAAAGGTTTCATTATCATCTCACGCATGCAATTGTAGGGTTTTATTCAGAACACACCTAAATGATTTTATATGTTTTATATAAATGTATTAAAATGTTTACTTAGCTTAATTCTACCCCCCTTAGATCTTTTCCTTTAAAATGTTTACTTAGCTTAATTCTACCCCCCCTTAGATCTTTTCCTTTAGATCCTTTTCTTTAGCACAGGACCCTAATGATAACAGTATGCCTGTCATACTGATAGATTTATTCCTGTATAAAAAATCGTGTATTATTATTTTATTATTATTATTATTTATCTAGTATTGTATATATCTTTTTTATATCTTGAAAATTGCAAATGTTTTCATTGGCACACGCATTTTCACATCAAGTCCGTCAGCAACACAAAGATCCATGACTTTACACGACCGTCGTGTCGCCACCTCTTTAGTTTTCATTTTTCATTTTATATTCCTTATGCACGGTAACCCTATCAGCTAATGCTGCTTTTCAGGGGGGCTGTGACATATACCTTTAAATTTGAAATACAAAATGACACAGGAAAAGGAACATAATTGATTTTTATACAAAAGAATAGAAAGTGCTTGTTTAACTTCGCATATAAGGCTGTTCAAAAGATGAGCACCACGGTACCAAATGATTTCTGCCTATTCGTCCTAATGGCCTCTATTAAAACCTTCCTAAATCATAATATAAGTAGCTGAAGCTTATTCCAACGAGACTTTTTCATTGAAATGATGCAGAAAAGACTAATAAACCGAACCGTCGAGAAGGAGTGGGGGTAGTGAAGGGGTCCCGAGGCCGTGAGTGGCTCGAAAAATAAGGTATGTATAAAAGAGGTTTACACAGCCTTCGACACCGGGAGCCCATCTCTGTTCGAGCCCAGGGGCCCGGCCAGTCTCTCGACGGCCCTGCTGATTGAAGAGTATTATATGAAGATTTACTAACCATAGATAGATACCAACATCATCAAGATGACAAGTTGCAAGAAAATCTCCAGTTGGTGAGAATGCAAGACTTGTAACTGGTGATTCCACGAGAAAACAATCTAGCAACCTGAAAAAAATAAAACATAATTTTGTTAATATCATTCTTCAAAAATTAAACCTGATTTATTTAAAGCTGAGATATGAACTCAATACGCAGGACGATTAGGCAAGGATATTTTTATGTTCCAGCGAAAAAGTTTCAAACATGTTGCCTATACCATTGCAGAATACTTCACAATACTACAGAGACGATGCAACAGGCAGCAAAACACTATGTCCACTCTTCCACCGTTCTTAATGTAAGTAAAAAACTAATGAGACTACAGCTAATTAGTGCAAAAGGAATCATTAAATACAAATGATAAATTAAGGTACAGGTAGCCTGCATTTCTTTACAGCTAGAACAGTTTCAGAAGAAAGTACCATTAAAGTTTGGAAATTATGACAAACTAGGAACTCTTTATCATCGGCACATTCATAATATGGGAATCAAGTAAACAATCACATATGAAAACAAGTTAACCATGCCGATAAGTGCAGCGCATATAAGCCCAACCGTTCTTGTTTAACTAATATAGAAATGTAAACCTGTTTGAAGAAACTATGATCGCACGTTACTCACAAGACTACATATCTATGTTACGTTTGTCGTTCCATTACAGAACTTGTGTTCGAGTAACAACAGTCTAGGTTTGTGTAGCCAGAAAAACGTCGCAATTTAAAACGTATTTTTCATCCTTTACAGGAATAAGCGGCTCCCACTGGGTCAAAACAAGCAGCAACGTAGGCACGGTATAACTACTTTCAATTCATTTTAAGACTGAGATAAGGATTTCGTTCACTTTCTGGTTCAGCTATCGAATCAATAGCTCATTGTAAATTTAATGGCCACGACGGGCAGCCATACCTGCTAAAGCGGTACATTTTCAAGTTCTATGGGTGAAAAGTGATATTTGTAAGGAAACAGTGCCGACACTTTTCCAGATGCCCCCACAGAAGGTCACATTCAAGGGAACCCTTTAAGATAAACATGCCAATTCAGATCTTTCGTTTGAATTCCTATCTATTTGGATATTAGGCAAAAAGGATCGTATACCTTGCAGATGGAAGATCCCATAGGCGAATACTTGTGTCCATAGAAGAGGTTATTAACCATCTTGCATCTGGACTAAATGCCTGCAAAAATAATATAAGCAATTTAATATAAGCATCTTCATTTCCATTCAGATAGAGTTGGGACAACCTTCAGTATTGGTACCGATTCAAGGGACCCTCCATGTAAATACATACAGTTCATAAAACATAAAAAGTATGTTACTCTACAAACAACTCTTCACATAAAAAACAAATAATGGTGTTGAGTAGATTGATGGCCTATTCAATTGAAAAAATTGAAAGCTTGGCCCAGGCCTCGCTTTCCTCTAACTCATGAACAGATGAACAAGTGAACAAGTGAATACAACTAGTAAGCAAGTAGAAAACATGAGGATTTTTGTCGTTCAAAAGGCAAAATACAATATCTTACCATATCTGTTATCGAATGCTGATGGCCAAAAAAATTTCGAACGATTTTCTTAGTGTCAATATCGATGATTTTAACAGTGAAATCCTCTAACGCAACAGCCAATAATGAGCTACGGAGGAAAATATCAAAAGCAACTGTTCCTACAATGTAAAATGCGGAAACACACCCAAGGTTTGAATCTAAAGGGAGAGGTTAGAGATGAAAATATATTTCAGGAATCTATTATTGACATGAAAGAATGATAGCCTATGCAATAGACTCCTTGAAAATGTTTTGGACCAAAACAAAATATTTCAAAGGAGAAGGTTTTTGCGATCCCTTTATTTCTGCTCTGTAGCAAAATCTATATCGCAAATAATCTTCAAGAATCCGATAGGCAGCCCCTTACTTTGTCCTTTCTACTTTACTTGTTACATTCCAAAGAAGGCAGATTAAATATATTGATACAACATGAGCTTATATTCAAGGCTTTACTACTTCTGAGTATTGCTGAACAATATAATATGTACTTATAAAATTTAAATAAAAAATTGAAAAAGGTTCGACAAAATAGGAATATACATCCAGGAAATACCCCGAGAAATAAAAGACTAAGAAGTACCTTTCTCTATGAAGCAGTAGCTGACGGACAGGGTAATCCATCTTCTGGTATGTTTCTAAAGTGCATGATTTGAAACTCCAATACTATAAGAAGAAGATGTGATCCATATCGAACAGCAATATTCAAAGAATGTCATACAGATTATTCTCGCAAACTTCTTACAGTTGTAAACTAATTTTTAGCGACACCTTGTTGTAAACTAGGACGTTTTGCAGTCGATAATCATGCTCTTGAAATGTTTATTTTGATACTCTCATGCAAATCCTACACATTACAAATTAAATGGTGAGTACGACTCAAAATAAATGTTAGCAGAAGGAATGGCTGACAAGGCTTCATAGGGAAAGCCTTTCTACCAAGTGAAAAACAAGACCCGTTAACCCTAGAAGATTAAGTCCATTTCCTAGCGATACTAAATGATATCAGAAATCAATCAGAAATGCCATTCAACTCCATGGCATCAGCTAGTATGGGTTTAGAACCGCCGTGTTGCGCATGCAAAACGAGATTTCAACGCGGTTATCATGATTAAACTGCATTTGAATGCGAATGCTAAATCTTTGCACTGGTCCTTCAGAGAATTCGATCCAAAAATTGTGCGGAATTCTCAGCAATCTGGCATCAAATTGTTTACCTTGATAAATCCGTCAGACGAACCACTAACAACAGTGAGGTTCACAGAATCGGAAGCGACGCCTTTAACAGCTTTACTGTGAGCTACAAAATATATAAAAAAATTAAATTGAAATAATAAACTTAAACACTCATATTGCTGAAACTGATACCACCCTGTGCAAAATTTCTATGCATGAAATTATTCCCGTATAACAAACATTTCCAGCTGTTAAGTAAGTTAGTTCCTGTTTTGAAGAATGGTAACAGAGTTGCGCATGAGAAAAACGCATCAATGTGAACACCTCAGGTTATGCCTAAACAGAAAGTAATTATCATTATTCTTAATATTATTGTATCTTACTTAAAATTCTGAAAAAAGATTTTATGTTGTGGTTTCTTTTGCACTAGTGGGTTATCCATTTATTCCTTTATTTCACTTTTTAAGTTTTATGAAGTTATTCTTACATTTTTTTTAAGTTATCATTGGGCTCTTCTCCCGCACAACTACCTGAAAGAATTATCTACTGAGCCTGTTTTAATGTCTAATAATACAAATGAAATGAAAAGGATGAATGGATTGCAAAAAAATGCTGTATTTCACATCAATACTAAGTAGAAAAGTTATAAGTCATTGTACCTTTATCTTTTAATGCCAAAAATGATCCCCTATGAATGCCAGACTGCATATTAAACTTTTCCATATGGCCAGTTGAGTAACCAACAATGACAAAATTTCCACAACACGAAATTTGAGCAACCTAAAAAAATAAAAAATCGTCGCATTTATCAGAGACTTTATCAGCTGATAAAGAAATTAAATGAAATCATCACTAAAATGGTCACTTTTGTGTTTGAATCGCATAATGTCTTACTAATTGACTAAAAAACCAAGCTACGGCAATAAAAAAGTGTTAAGTTTCTGGCAGGTGAACCAAAAAATTCGATGATGATCATAGTCCCAAAAGAACAAAATAATACTTTCGCATCTTTTTTGCCGCTTTGTTTACATTGCTCTTGTGCTGCCATAATAACTTATGAAAACTATATAGTGTTCTTGGAGTTTTTCAATAAAAAGCAAATGAAATGAGAAGAGCTCATAAAGCAAGCCTAATTTGCCTCTTTGTCTCAGTAGACTCTGCATAATGGCATCGTAGATAATCGTAGATAAACACTCAATGTAGCGTCCATTAATTATACTTTAGAAGGGAAATCACGAGTCGTTGCAATGGGTGAACCTTCTCCTCTCATCATGATTCGGCGCTGTTAACTAGCAAAATGTATTGGATTGAGTCTTACTGTAGCAATGCTTTCGCGTAGTTTATCCAGTTCTTTTCCTAGCGTGTGTTTGCCAATGCATTTGTTTTGAAGCCTCCATGTCCGGACTATTCTTGAGCCAGAGTGACACGTGACAATGTTGTCCCAATCGTTTGAACGAGTTGGATCTGATAAATAAAACAAAGAATTGAACATTAGTGGGGCTTTAGAATCAGCCACTATTGAGACATTTATATTTTGATTTGATCTTGACATTGGACTTGAAATTATGAAAAGGAAAAAAATGCGATTGACTAATTGATTGTATGATCGATCGATCGATCGATCGATCGATCGATCGATCGATTGATTGATTGATTGATTGATTGATTGATTGATTGATTGATTGATTGATTGATTGGTTTATCGATTGATCGTGCCGAGCAATTGATTAATTTATACAATCATTCTTTTATTCATTTCTTTATTTACTGGCTGATTAATTGCTTGATAAACTTTGCATTTATAAGATAGGCTGCCGCTTAGTGTTACTGACTCTGAATATTGCAACAACTTGAAAATGGAGAATGAATAAACAGGATGTTCGTCAATTACCTGCATCCAAATAAGTAATTGGTGGCAATTTTAAGTCTTCTACTCGCAGACCAAGACTTTTGGACTTCTTCAACAGCGATCCTAAAATGACAATGCAACATTGAAGCAAAAAAATGTAAGGAATGGTCAATATGCTATTGGTTTATGTAGTCATAAATGGACTGTAAATCTATTAGATGCTAACATTTAAATTGGATCGTTGAACTAAGAGGCATGATACATTAATGTTGGTTTAATCCCAGTTTAAGCTCCAAACTCCATTAACAATAATAACTTAAAAATAATTGTAAAGACAAATGTTGCACAAATAAATAAAGAGGACTGCTTGTTATGCACAAGCAAAAACAAGATATTGGCAATTCTAAAAAAATATTGCTGCATGTTTGGGAATAAAGTTTTGTCATTCCATGGCATCAGCTGTGATTTTGAGTATAGTTGTAAGACTTACATACAGACACTGTTTGCAAATAACGGAAAGCGTCATTTTTAAAAGAGCAAAATAGAAAATTGAAGTTTCGTTCAAAGAAATTTGGTATGTTATCATTTAAGTGCCAGATAACAACACAAGAGAAAAACTAATAACGGAAAGGTATCTTGTTCGTTCAAACAAATTGCTTAAGGTTTGATCTTACGCTCACTAAGAACTGATTTATATGGGTGATGTATACCTTGAGATAATTGACAACTCTGCTCATCTCTGATCGTTGACGTGTATCGAAGAGAACGATCCAAGCCTGAAGAATGAAAAAATTTAAACAAAGTTGGATAATTTCGAGCAGTACAGTACAGTACAATACACTACAGTACAGTACAGTACAGTACAGTACAATACAGTACAGTACAGTACAGTACAGTACAGTACAGTACAGTACAGTTCAGTACAGTACAGTAGAAACCTTGAAGTCCAACAGAAATCTTGCAACGGCAGAGGCTTAATCAGCTCATTTAGTTAGTGATAACAAACTTGATGTCTAAAGCAAAGTACCTAGCATACAATGCATGCATGTCGTAGCATTAATTAGTGCACCAATGTCGTGATCTTCTGCATTATTACCAAAAAAGTAATGCCTCCCTAAACAAATGGTGGATCGATTAGGTATTTTGCATAATAAACCAATTATGCAATCATTGGCTGAAAGTCTATGTTGAAAGGGTCGATTTAAAATTGCCATAATGTATTTGTACAAAGGGCACAAATAATAGTGCACAAACACGAGGATTCATTGCAAAAAAACGTGGATAAAAAGGCCAGAGTATCCAAGAAAAATTCTGTTATCCCATTCTGTTTAAATAGGATGATTTCAAGACTTAAAAAAACCATCATATGCATATTGGATTCATTTATTTGTGTTTCTGAAATATTTGCATGGTTCAGTGAGTGTAATACAAAATGTGACAAAATGATTATAATACCTGCTGAGAGGAGGATCTGTCCAGATGTGCCGTAATATCTAATATGGGTGGGTGGTTGCGAATGAGCAGTTCTACATTTTAACAGTCGACCAGAACCATCCGATGCGTCGAATATCCATAGCTTGATGAAGAGATAATCAAGAGACATAAAATTAGCACAGCAGATTAGGCAATAAATAATAACAGGAAGCAATGTTGCATGATACTACGCGAAGTTGGTAAACATGAAATCACACACTTCTCATGCATTACAAAAGGATATACATAATTTTATACAAACGCTTATTAAAAGCGCCATATTAATGCGAAAGAAATTCTCTAACCAATTGTACAGCTACTTAGCGAGATACTAATGATAATAATGATATTAGTGAAAACATAATTTAGCACACTGAAAAGCTCTTTTTTGTGCTAAACTGTTCTGAGTAGAAACTAATTTTATGCAGCAGCATCCAAGACAACCATGTAAACATGGAGTTTGCTCAAGCCTTTCCTCTGGGTAGCCATGGCTGATTTAGAATTTCACCGTTTACTTTGAAGATAGAATAATATGGATGGATACTTTGCACATGCAACAAGCCAATTTCCAAAAGGCATCAACCGTGCGTTTGCTTGTGGATCAGGTGTTTTTCAGCAGAGAAACAACAAACCCGCTTAAGAGTACGAGTACATCGACTAACGACTGAACATCTAGCGAAAATAAATATCCAAAAAAAGCTTGAGCTCTAAAATTAATTTGCAAAACAGGTCGGCTTGGATTCCCTTAAATTCATTTTATGCCAGACAGCTTCCAGGTAAACTTCTCTCGTTGTTCCTTTTCTATGTAATTGAAACGTGACATGGTTATTTTCCTTTTTTTACTTTAGTTGTAGCCATATGTCTTTACGTCTTTGGCCAACATGTATAGTCATATTTTCTTGCTCCTGGTGGTCCCGTCTCTGTAGTGTTTTGTAAATCAGTTTATGCGTATGGTAGCCTGTGATTTTAAGTTTTTATATGTACATAAGAAATAAATAAATAGCCAATTATGGATCAAAACCCACGTAAAATAGGTGCTAGGACGCATGTTATGTAAATGTCTATCTGTGCCATACCTTAAGAGAATTATCCTGCCCTGATGTAACCATCAGCGGTTGGTTTAGAAGGAATTTCAATCCAGTTACACTACCATTGTGGCAATCACGGATGCATCCTTGAACCTTCCGTTTTTCCAGATCCCATAATGACACATGGCCAGCAGTACTACCAGTTGCCATAACAGGAACATTATCTGACAAAAGTAAATAGTCAGTGTTCACATTTACGACACTACATCAAAAAGAAATAAGAAGAGTTCAAAACATGAAAATACTTGCTCCCAAAATAAAGACTTGATCAGGAATTTCTTGACAAGCAAAGATTTACGATGATCTAGTGAATAACTCAAGGTGTGAAAGACTATTACAGCTTTTACATCAAATATTTGGATAGAAACTATATTATAGTACTTAATATTGTGCATTCTTGGACAACTCTGCTTAACAAGATTTTTATCTGGAGAAGTATGCATTAATGCAAAATTCATACTCTTAAGAAGCCTCTTGTGTTGACCCGCATATTAGTTGAAATACATTGTCTTTGGGTTACTGAAATTTGTGCTGCTTTACTGATTAATTCCTTCCCCACACCTGACAAGTCCTTTTAACAAACCTGTTCTGAATGAAATAGCAGTTACAGGTCCAAATTCTTGCATGAATGTCATCAGAACTTCGTCATACTTAAGATTGTGTAGAACTATCTTTCCACTTTGTAACCCAACAGCTGCAACATCGATTGCAGGGGCCTTGAAATGAAAAATGAGAATGCATGAAAGCTGGGTTGTGGTTGTCTAAAGCAGGGAAGAGTGATAACAGGCATAATATTTAAAAGACTTTTGGTGTCAAAATTTGAAATAAAAAAAGGTTTTCCATACCTGTTCAAGCACAAGGATTGGTTCAGACCATCCACTAAATTCATAAACGAGCTTGCTAAAAAACATAAAATAATTGGTTCATAGCTACACTGATGTTGATAGCAATGAATAAATTTACAGGTAGTGTGTAACAGCATGTAATGTTAATACAATGTGATGCAATTAAGAGACTACATAATAGGTTTTTGGGGTTGTAAGGGGCTTTCTTACTTGCACAAAAAGCAGAAAGCTTATTTTTGCTTAATGTTTCAGTTCACCCAGACTAAAAATTTTTGGAAATTTCAATAAACATAGCAGCAAGCTACATACCTGGTTTTAATGTTCCAAAGCTGCATGGCACCCTCTCTACTTCCAAAGAGAATTTTATTTAAGTAAGTACTTGGATGCATAGCTGTAGTGACATTGAAATTTTCTTTGCTAAATTGTAGGGTTAAATAGGTATCTAAAAGATCAAACATTGGTATTGAAATCAACTTGAGAGAAACATTGAATATTACTTGCATTTTGCATTGGTGAATGGTCTAATAATCATTTTTGTATGAGGTCATATGACTGAAATTCTCAAACAGCCCTTCTATTCTATGGTAAATGAGCTGTGAACTCTTTGAAGCAAGTGAAAGTTTTAAGATTTAACATACACCTACACTTTGATTTTGAAAATGCAATAGATGACATTTCAAATTTACGCTGATTATATATAACATATTTCTAATTGCACTTAAACAGCATGCTGAATTAATTTTTGTTCTAAGATGCACTAATATATGAAACATCTGATAATGACATAAAGTATTTTCAATTTATATTAAACTGCACTTTTCTTAGTATTGCATGTTTAATATCTATATGTTGAATTTTAAATAATTTTGACATGTTCAAGGCAAATAAATCTACACTCACCAAGTGTGTCAGCATTCCAGGCTTTCACAATATTTTGATCATCTGCAGATATAACTTGTTCACCAAAAGATATCATGAGAACAATTTCACCAGTATGCTCACCAAATTGCTTTACCTTCATGAAAAGTTTATATAAAAATGTTAATAAAGTGAGGTTTGAAACAAAGGCATAGGTTTTAGTTTCTCATAAGGTTAATCACAAGATAATCATCAATAAAAATTAAGCCCCTCATGAAAAAGTAGACTTTAAAAAATCATCTAGCAAGACCTGGAAATGCTTATCAAATGCTTTTTTGATCCTTGGATCAGTCCAAGTTGTCAGACAAGAAAGATTTATTCTAAATGTCATTATTCAGGTTTGAAAAGTTCATTATGAATCAAAAAACAAAAATACAGATTGGAAGGTGGGTAAAATGTTACCAAAAGAAAGCAGTTCAAAATGTAGACCATTGAAACACAACTGCTTTCATTGCACTTGCTAGCATTGTAAAGTCGTTGCAAAGCATTGTATGTTACCATTTTAAGTCTAGTCACAGTTTATAGTCACTTTTATGTTCACTGTTGCTTCTGGTAACTATCTTCACTGCAAAGCTGCATTTAGCAAGATCAAAAGCAAACTGTCAATATATATAAATATATATATATCAAACAATTCAGGTCTAAACTCACAAGTTTTCCTCTCTTCCATAACCCAATGGTCTTTTTTGATGCTGTCAATGTGAATTCGCCATGTGAGGAAAGGAGGTCAATACTTTCTTCTTGGATCTCCCCTAAAAATTTTTTTTGAGTGTTATCATTGTGGTAATTAACTCATTATAGTTATTGTTCTCCTTGCAATATCAGATGATACCAAAAAGTCTCAAAAACAGTCTTATTTATAGAAGAAAAGTAGAACTGATTATCCTTTTATGCCATTTCTAAAATATTCCTTATGCAGCCAAATTTTTACATAGCTAAACAAATCCTTTGAAAATTAATTTTTCAATTGACCACTGTCCTCCAAGGAAAAGTAATTATTGTAGCTTTTAAGAAGAGAGGGCCGCTTGGTTAAATTTATTTTTGGAAAAATTTTTCTTATAATCTCTGATAATAACATAGAAAGAAGTAAACCCTTCACTCACCCACAAATAACAAGTTTAGCTTTGAACACTAAAAAGAAAAAAACAATCTAATAATAAGCATTTTATTTCACTTCATTCCGGTACACTTCATTTCCTTTCATTGATTGTTCTTCAACGACAGCTGATTTTATAAGGTAATGTGTAAATCTCAAATTACGTTTTGTAATACTATAATTCCTGTCCATAGCAATAAGTTATTTCACCATTCCCAGCATAAATGTCCATATACTCATATCATATATAGGCCTACTCACATTGTAAATGTGAAAAGTTTTTCCAACCGTGGTCGTGACAAAATGATCTGATCCTTTAACTTGTAACACAAGTGGCACATGATTTGAAACAAAACCAGCTGCACGATACGCTGAGAAGACACGACTTGGCTCAAGGCTCTCCATGGTAGTTCTCGGTTTTGGTACACAAACTTTGGAACAACAATCTAGAACCAAAGGCCCACGTGAAAGGTAAAAACAGCAACAACATTAATCTAAATCTTCAACAGCAACAGCAAATTCATGACAGGGAGCCACAACTAATTTTATGCAGCAACATCTACAACAACCATGTAAGCATGTAGTTCACTCAAGCCTTTCCTCTGGGCGGCTGTGTCTGATTTGGAATTTCACGGTTTACTTACAAGACAGAACAATATGGATGGATTCTTCTCGCATGCAATAAGCCAATTTCCTAAAGGCATCGACTGTGCGTTTGCTTATGGATCAGGTGTTTTTCAACAGAGGAACAACAAACCGGCTAAAGACAACATGATTGATTTTAGCTTTGTCGTAAACGACCCAGTCTCATGGCATGGAAGTAACTTAGCAAAGCATCCATCGCATTACTCATTCATTAAGCATTTAGGCCCAAAATATGTGGCTAATTTACAGTGTAATTTTGGTGCAAGTGTCTATTTTAACACTCTTGTCGAGTTCGAAGGACGGTTGATAAAATATGGAGTCATCAGCATGGATCATTTATTAGAAGATTTAAAAGACTGGAAGACATTATACATAAGTGGTAGGCTACATAAGCCTGTTTTAAAAACATCTGAATTTGATTCTGGGCTTCTTGAGACAAGCTTTAACCAAAACCTTAGCCATGCAGTGAAAACTTCACTCTTAATGCTGCCAGAAAACTTCCAAGAAATTGATCTTTATCTGGCTATCACCAGCTTATCATATCTTGGCGACTTTAGAATGATTTTTGGAGAAGACAAGAATAAAGTTAAGAACATAGTTATACCCAATCTAGATGAATTTAGATCATTATATAAGAACACATTATTGATGATGCCAAATCTGAACATGAACAGCTCAAAATGCTCACAAGATGTCAGTCCAAAGACAAAATTACTAACACTGAACTCATTGCCATGTAAATTAAAGGAAAATATTCTCAAGTTTGCTAAAGTAGAAAAGCTTGATTTTACAGATTTGGCATGCAAACATTTACTGGAAGACAGTAGGGCATGTTCTTCATTGGTTTCAAAATCTGTTGGTAAAATTGTTAGGTATCCAAGTATAACACAAAGCCTGAAAGGCATACTAACTGCTGGATTTAGTAAATCAGTTTTTTACAGTCTGCCTAAAGTTCAAAAGATGGTAAAGAGCCTTGTAAAATAGAGCTTGAGAGTGGTAGTGTTAAACATGTGCAATGTGCAATCTTTAAAATTTAAAAATTTTAATGATTTTGTTCCTTGGGTTTTATGAAAAATTCTTGCACAAACAAAAGCAACTGATGTCCCTTGATTTTATATTTGATTTTATACATGCGGAATGGATTGGCCGCATAGGAGTTTATTTAAATGAGATACATCTGCTCTTAAAGGGTTATGTTCACTTCTGTTTTTTACCAAGAAAGCCTAATTCAATTCAATTCCACCTTATCTTGAGCATGGTGGCTTATTACCATTTGTCTCAACATGAAAGAAGATAGAATTGAACAAAAAGGGTAATTGTATATGATTTGTATAATTTCCAACTAAAATGCCTTAAGATCCTTTGCTAGAGAATGAAAATTGACATTTTTGAATGATCATCAAATCCCATCAATGTTTGAATTAAAGCTGGCATGCTACTAAGGATTGGGGAGAGATAATAAGTACAGAAGCAACATGCACAAAAGATAACTTTGAAAACAGATGGGATTGACTGTGTTTGCTCTAAAGGCACAAACTTTTGTCCTTAAAGCTATAACAAGGCAAGTTTCTGGAAGTACATTTTTTGAGGTTGATTAAAGTTCTGTTCAAAATGTCATTATGAAGGAAGAGGTTCAAGATATGCAAAAAGCATTGGATAGTGAGGACGAGATGAAATAACTTCTGCTCATAGGAAAGTAAAACAACTGACATTAACACAGAAAACACAGGAAAAGGAATTGAGGAGGTAAACATCATTTGTGTCCTAACTTCTTTGATTAGCTGGCACAGTCTATAAGTACTTGAGAGATGAGGATGACGACAACAAGGATGATGATGATGATGGTGATGATGATGATGATGATGATGATGACGATGATGATAATAATAATAATAATACTTATTATTATTATGTAAATGATGAAGATGATGATGATGATTATAACTTCTGTGATTATAAAAAGACATATTGCTTTAATTTTAGATCCAAAAATCGAGGCTTGAAAAAGACAAACTTGTTGATATGCTGCAAAGCCAAAAAATGATCATTGACGAGTTAATATGGAGAGAGCCACGAAATGAATTGATGCATAGAGAAGATAAGTTAAAAAATTAGCTGGAAAAAATGGATTGGAGCAACCAAATAATGCAAAGTACGATCGAGAATTTCAAATCTGAATTGAGGCAAGAAAAAGCAGAGAAAGATGCAAAAGAAGAAATGAATGCAAGTAAGAGCAAACAAAACTTTGATTTTAAGAGTGCAATTTCATAAAAAGACATGGAAGAAGCAAGGCTCAGAGAAGAATTGCAAAGGGCCCAGACAAGTTTAAGAAATCTAGACGAAGAAAGATTTCATCTGAAGCAACTTCTAGCTCAAAAGTTAACAGATGGAATTGCAGATGTGAAAGACGAACTAGAAGTGAAAAGAAATGCGCAGAAAATCCAGGAAATTTGGTGTGAAAGTCCGAGAGAGATTGTATCTCTCCTATTTGAAAGTGAAGTAAAAGAAAAGGCTGATGCGAATGAAAAAGGGAGGACAGTTTGCGCATTAAAAGAGAAACTGCTTGACTATAAGATCAAAATAAGCAGTCTTGAACAAAGAATAACTATTTATCGGTCACAAGTGGCAGAATATGTCATTGAAATAGCAATGATAACCGCCAAACGCATTATGGAGCAGGACAAATTGATGATGCAGGTGGAAAATGAACAGAATGTTTTTAAATCAGGATCAATCACCTAGAGGCAAATCTTAAAAAAGTTTAAGTAACGAATCAAAGATGGCGAGGCAGTGTATTAAACAGAAGAAGTTGTTGAGAAGAACCTTAATGCGTCTCTAACATTGAAAAACACTATTTTGAGGGGCCAGGCTGAGGGAATTACTAGTTTTCACAGGCCAAAAGATATAAAGCTTCAAGCTTCAACAAAAGGCAATGGCGTTGCACCAGCACTCAAAAAGATAAGCCCAAAAACAATCAACGATCTTTACAAGCTTAACCCACCAGGCTTCCATATTGAAGCAGCTGTAATATTATGTGAGGTAGATGTTTTTAGGTTACTCTCTTGTGCCTAATAAAAGAGGGGTTGGAATAAGCGTGGGGTTGGGAAAATCTCAAAAACATAACAAGCGGGTGGGGTGTAATAGCCAGGGGGGTTTGAAAATTCTCAGTTGGAAAATAGCCACGTTTCTTTTTCGCTTCTAGTTAAAAGACGAGTGCGAAACCTGAAGGTGCTACGCTATGTCATCCACGAATAGTTTTATATGACGTTAGTAAAAAGGAAAACCTGAAATATACAAATATAGTTCTAGTGAGAAATATAATTATTGAAAAATATAATTCTAGATCCTTGTCTTGGGTGGATTGTATTTCAATAATTTAATAGCATGGGGTTGGAATACGACTGTCCTGGGTGGAAAATTAATTAAAAAATTGATGAGCGGGGGGACGTCTATTGGGCACCAAAGAGTATTGATTGAACAGCAACAGGTACAGCAAACTTCCGTCAAATATGCTGTCAAATTTTTAGACTTCTGTAGAACAGCCTACTTTTGTCAACGGTTTACCAATGCTACAGCCTTCTTCTTACTGCGCCAGTGTCTATTGCTAAAGCCAAACAATGATAAAGAAGCCCCGCATTTCTTTCTTTTGTATTCATCTTTCCCTCTATCCTTTTATAAATAATTGTAAATAGGGTTCTGTAATTTAATTTTATGAATATTTTCTAAATTAACTTTTAGAGTGTAATTATTGTTTTTATTGCAGAACCCCTTGAAAACCAGCTTCTACAGAAGGGCAAACCAATGGTCATGGCGGGAGCCTGAGTTGCCGAGTTGCCTTCGCAAGGGCTTTTAAATAATCGCAACGTTTAAAACATTAGTTGTTTTAAATTCCCCTTTATACGATTCCATGAAATTCAATGCCACCAGATAGCACCATACATTATAGTACATTCCATACAAGTTCTGCCGACTTAATGAGCATCTTATGTTTAATCATCCTCCTGATCATCAAATGATACGTCAATAAAAGGGTGGCGGAGTAAGTTTAAAAGCTGCTTAGCAAGTCTGGTTGGAAATGAGGACTGAAGCCAGAAATTTCTTATTTCTATATCAAATTAGAGATAACAAAGAGGTGGTTGTAGGGTTATTACTTGCAGACTTTTACTTTTATTGACTTTTATTACTTTTACTTTTATTACTAGTCCAACATGTATCGTTTGCGCATTAACTGTTATTCAAAATAGTCGGATTTTTTTACTATAAAAAGTCATCCGTCATGAGAAATGGTTAGAGTGGATCCTGAGCTTTTTCATTAAAATATTGGCACACGACGTTTTCGAATACTAAAGTCGTTGTTACCATTAGTGTATAATTGTTCAATTTTCCCGATTTTTTTGGGAAGGAAGTCGGATATGTTAAACTCCGCTCAATAACTGCCTGCTCCATTAAACTTTGTTTGACTGGCCGCCTGACCTTGGGTGTGGTTTTACAACACTGTAGAACCCCTCCCCTTTCGCCTCACAACCACCAGATGCCAGGGCAACATCCAAAACTAAACAAGCTTCCTGTTCAAACCTTGTGGAGATTTTTTCATTCTCATGGAATGTTGATGCAACGACATTTTCATGAAGGGTGGCAGTTACAAGCTTTTCGGAAGAAAACTTTAACTTTAAACGTTGATGATTGATTGGCATTCTGACACTGACAGGCGGAACAGTTGAGATCTTCTGAAATTTTCTACTTTCTCCCTTCTTTTGTCAAAAGAATCTTGCGATCCATACCACCAAGATTTTTACCGCACCATTTTCTATAAAGTGGTCTTTATTTGATTTATCAAAAAGTTGCTTCTATGCGGAAGAAGGTTAGCTGTGACGTTATTGCATAAGGGGTGTACATTTCCCTAAATCCTAGGATAACCAGGGCTGACCTCTTCTTATATAACCGGGGCTGATCAGTCTCTATACAGCCGGGGCTAACCTCTCCTTATACGGCCGGGGCTAACCTCTCCTTATACGGCCGGGGCTAACCTCTCCTAATACAGCCGGGGCTAACCTAACCTTATACAGCCGGGGCTAACCTATCCTAATACAGCCGGGGCTAACCTTACCTTACACAGCCGGGGCTAACCTAACCTTATACAGCCGGGGCTAACCTAACCTTACACAGCCGGGGCTAACTTATCCTGATACAGCCGGGGCTAACCTATCCTAATACAGCCGGGGCTAACCTAACCTTATACAGCCAGGGCTAACCTAACCTTACACAGCCGGGGCTAACCTAACCTTATACAGCCGGGGCTAACCTATCCTTATACAGCCGGGGCTAACCTATCCTTACACAGCCGGGGCTAACTTATCCTTACACAGCCGGGGCTAACCTATCCTTATACAGCCGGGGCTAACCTATCCTTATACAGCCGGGGCTAACCTAACCTTACACAGCCGGGACTAACTTATCCTTATACAGCCGGGGCTAACCTATCCATATACAGCCGGGGCTAACCTAACCTTATACAGCAGGGGCTAACCTAACCTTACACAGCCGGGGCTAACCTATCCTTATACAGCCGGGGCTAACCTATCCTTATACAGCTGGGCCTGGGCTGACCTTCCGTTTACGGCCTGGATTGACTTCTTCCAGTTGCGTTATAAGGGTTATACTTGTGCCACATGTGCCAAAGTGCGAACATGCTCAAAAAGAAATTACATTTCGGAGGAATGTTTTTAGAATGGTTTATACCCATTTTGAAGGAAAATTTCTGGAGCTGCGCGGAAAACTTTTTTTGGGCGCACCCCCATACAAATATAGACCCCGAGCCCAACGGGATGCATTTTTTGTATAACCTCCCATTTATTTTTCATTCTTCCATTTTTTTCATTAACTTCTCGGCAATTGATTACTATACACTCCTCTTACTAAAGTATGCGGACAGTTCGACAATCGAATCACAACTCAAACGCAAATTTAACGGATGTCTTTGGAAATTACTAATCAAAACAGTTCAATTTTCTTTCGGCCTCGTTATGTTAGCAAAGAAATAAAGGTTATTTTCTGATTAAACATGTTTCTGAGAGTATGAAAGTTGACCTTTTGACCAAGAATTTCACGTTTATATGCACACAGTGGCCCTTTATCTATTGCAGGGTCGATTAGGCTGAAAAAATGGCCTCGAATTTCTGGCTGTCAAAAAATCGCAACCCTTAAATAACATTGATACAAAAATTTAATCCGTGAGTTTGTGATGCTGATTTTTATCCACAATGGTTTCTGACATTTTTAGTACAGGGGAATGTTGTGCTAAAGAAATTATTTCACCGCGGATGGTTTCTAATCGCTTTTTGTATTGGATACCCTCAGCAATAAAATGCTGATTAGTTTGTTGCAAGTAAAATTTCTTTATCTTAAAGGATCCACGGCTATTTTGATTTTCGGTCATTGAAATATATTAAATCGATCTTAGCTTTCATTTAAATTTTCAAATGTACCATTATCCGCAGCAGTTTTCGAGATTTTCACCCTTTTCCATTATAGGGTATCTTCATCCCATCCAATGATCATGACCTGGCATCAATCGACATACCATTACCCTTTGTTTTGAATGAACTTTTTTTAGTTGAAACCCATTTATTTATTCTCTTCGATAAAATTTTCTTTTACAGAGAAAGATCTTTACTATTTTGAACGGATACCAATGTGATGAATTATCATTATTCTACATTATTGATTTTTTTTGAAATAATTATTTTTGTTTAGAAATGTGACGCAGAGCGAGAAGCAAATTCACAAATGAACTTACTTAGATTTCACTGGTTTTTTAATGTTTTATAAAACAAATCGAAGTTCATTATTTTTGCCAGCTTCATGAAAACAGGGTAGTGATACGAAGTTACAGAGCTTAGACAATTGCTAAAGATAATTAAAGTTGTGAAGCGATTGCTGCGTACTTTGCTACGACACATTCTGATCTTGGCGTTGAAGGTTTCCTTGGCCTTCCAAGCCGTGCAGAATATTTTATGCTTTTTCATGGAAATTTCTTTTCCACAAATTTAATGTTGCACATTTTGGGCATCTTTTAAGCTTTCAACTTTGGCAAAAGCTCTTTTCATTTTTGTGGTGGAAATCAATTTCATGACGCTGGCCGTAAGTCAACTCTATCTATTTGATCGCAACCAAGTCAACAAGAAACCCCAATTACAGTTTGTTTCCTGAAAGAATTTTCAAATGTTTTACAAAATATGTAATTCGAAAACTCGGGAACATGTCCAGGTCCTTTTGTCTACAAAATAGTCTTCTCATTGATCAAATATTAACAAACAAAAATTGTGAATTTTCGCTTGGAATAATCTGCCGCTATAAAATTCGAAAGTATCCGGATACTTTCGTGACGGGAGTGTATGAACATAAACATTCTAAGTAATAAAGACAGTATCATTGTGCTCCAAAGGGCGTTGCTCAAAATCGTAAGGGCGTGGCCATGCCCAAGTCCCCTAATTCCTCAGTCATTATCCTCCCCCATTTTCGTGGAGACTGGCGCCGCCGATGCCCCTGGCAGTGGCCAGAGCAACGAACCAAATCCCCGATTCCGAGAAAAACCAACGAAAAATGCTGACGACATCTTGGAATTCTATCACCACAGGGTCACAAGATTTATACACATCGGGTAGGAGGAGCTGTTACTGTTGTTGCATGAATCATCAACAGCAAGCAAATGGCCTCCAGAATTATGGTCCAAACGACTAGCGAATGCCAAGTATGTATTCAAATGATACTTTTGAGATCCATTTTTCAAATTTAGTCGGAATAAGTATGAGTTAAGACTCTGGTTAAATTTTATGATCCTAATTACTGTAAACTTTTAAGTTATTTTCTTTCGACATTTTCCTCATCCATCCTTTTAGTCCAATATTGTTATGGACCACAATCGTAGGCCTGTATGTAATATTGGGTAAGCTGTTGCGTAATACTACATGAGGTATTTATCGCACATTCAAAATTTCCTTTTAACATGTTCAAGACGAAGGAGAGATCTATCTGTTAATGGGATGCACAATCGCAGTGCAGAATATTTTAAGAGCGTTTTGTGTGAACAAAGTATAACATCTTCCTATGAATAAATATGTGAACGTAGGCTACATGCATGTTTGCAAAGTAATATTTATATTTAAAAAGGGTAATGTTTTATTTACCTGACTATACCTTTAGCAAATTCAATGTGGAATTCAAACGTTTCTTCAGTTTATGGATTTGTGTGATAAAAGAAGATGAATGTACCAGACATGTCCAGTGCACAGCCTTGGCTGGTGGTGCACAAAATGATGCACAAAACTGATTTTATGTTAAAGTAAACTGCTAGTAACAGTGCTGCCCTGGCACACACAGCTTAATTTGAGAATGTGTGTCTAGAGCACATGATAAAAGCATTCCATACCAGTTGCGTTCTTCATGTTGGGCATGGGGGTAATGCAAGTTTTGCCATGTAAATACCACTTTTTTGCCCTATGAAAAAAAAAGATAAAAAGTGAATAGTGGGGAGGGTGAGACACAACCCAACTCCCAAAATGAGATACCAATGTGCCTCATTGCAACTTTCAGACTAAAATTCAATTTTAAAAGGAATAAGGAGGAGATTACCAACAGTTTACCATTTTTGTCAACCTGGCGTTTATTCATTGTCCTCACTACAAATGTTAGAAAGATATCTTATTTGAAACTTCAGACAATCCTTATTGTTGCTGATAACTTTGATGTTGCACCTATCTCGATCTCTTCACCTCTGTCCCATTGGCATTTTTTAAGTCCAGGGAAGTTGTAAAAAATACAATAATGAGGTCAAGGACCAAGAGTCCAGTTTACCTTCATCCTCATTTGCCTCAAATGATAATAGCAAGATTGACCCTTGCTATCACTGGTTCCATGTTTCAACGTTAGACAAGAAAAGAGGATTTTGACTTTTCAATGAATTGCACAAGCCATGAAGATGGTTTCAAACTTTTGTTGATGTGATTATAGTGTTGTATTATACATATTTTAATGAAGATGGGCTTCAGGGTTAACACAGCCTTTTCATTTCTAGTCTGAAGAAGCTCAGAAACTGATTGAAGAGGTTAAAAAGAAATTCTTTGATAAAGGTATTAACTTGTAGTGATATACGTATTGCTGAAAGAAATTGAAGTTATAAATAAATGAACTGTATGATCTAGCTTTATAAATGTTTTTATAATTACTGGATGATGTGAGTTTTGTTTCACGTAAACTAACAATACACATTATATAAAATCTTATAAATAATATTAGGAAAGCTTTTTGGTAAAATGCCATTGATGGAAGGCCTCTAAGACACAAGGTCTCATTCTTTGAACTACTTTAAAATTTTGATCCTTAATGATTGTGTCTTCTGTCAAGGTGGCAAAAATTTTTTGTTTTAGTATCTTTTGAAGTAAAAATGAAAATTAAGCCTTAGCTACCATTGAATTATTCATTATTCAAGGCACTCTGCTCAACCAGTTTGATGAACGAGACATTGAGAGAATAAACAATGATGATTTGTATGTCTGGCTTTTCATTAAACACAAGCAAAAAGATGTTGATAAAGCCATTGATATGATTGTAAGTGATTACTTTTGATAGCAGATTACATCATTCATTGTCTGGTGCAGGTGCTGTTCGTTGAATTGTGGCAAAATGGTTTTTCCTTAAAAAAATGCTTCAGTAAAATGCTCCCTGCAAAATTTGAAAGGGGCTCAAGATTGATGAAATTTGCATATAATTTGATATTTAATGTTTTTTTCTTTAGCACCCAGTAGCCTGGCATTTGTGCAAATGTTTTAATTATTCATTCAACTTCCAAAATATTTACAGCAGAGTCTCAAAATTGCACCAAAATACAGATGATGCAAAATATTTTAGAGTCAGGACCCTTTTTCCTTTCGATTTCATTAGTTTCTAGATACAAGATGATTAAATTGTGAAATTGTCCCATTTTAGATTGATTGTCTTAGATGGAGAGAATCATTTGGAATAAATGGTATGATGGATCTCTTAGCCATTTAATAATAATATAGCAAAGAAAGCATCTTCAATTTTTTTTAGAAATCTTTCAGTTCCCCATATATTCTAAGAATTGCTTCAACAAAATAAATTGGACTGGTATCACTTGGTAGTTTGATTTGTAAACAGTTGCCTCCTTAATATAATTGTAAGTTGTAATCACCTGATGATTGGATTCAGGTATGATACAAAATGACCAAGGTAATTTGTATTCCCCTGCAATAAATGTGCCTTGATTACTTATCTGATTCTTCTTTACAGATTTACTAGAAAGAAACATTGATAGGAGGCTATTTGAGATTGGCTTTTTGTACGTGCATAATTTTGATAAAAATGGCAACCCAATGAGTAAGTGAAGTAAATATTACCACCTTATGACCAGTTCTTATTTCTCAAACTTACAGTGCTATAACTGCTTTGTAGACAAATATACTTGTCTGTGCATTTCATAGCGTTTATCAAATCTGAGCTCTCAGTTAAGCGTTGCATATTAACAACAGTTGTAGATTGAATCATATTTATATTTGATGCTGAAAATGAGATTGCTTATAGCTGTTTGGACTGCCCTTATTTATATCTGTTGCGAAAAACAATCTTAACATCCTATAAATGAATAATGCCATTAACATGTTGTTATAATACATAGTGTGAATTTGCATTATTTTATCTTGAGTTCACACTTGGATTCATGCTTGATTAATGTTATTCTCTCTGTGATGCTCAGTTGAATTTTATGCAAAAAAAACCACTATGCATATCTAAAATGATGCAGCATTCTTTTATCATGACCTCGGGGCACCAAATTTTAACAATATCATATTTGGTACCTATGTCATCCATTCTAGTACTGTTTCACACAAGATTGTATCGAAAAGATGCGCACAACCCCCAGGAGGTTAAGAAGCTTGTTGCATTTGGACTGGAAAAGCTAGTAAGGTTTTTTTTAACCATTATCTTGCATAATGTGGGCTGAATTTGAACAGAAAGTGTCCACCACTGATAATAACTTATGTTTTTAAATGTTTTTGTGCTCAATATCATGCACAGGAAATGATCAAACCAATTTTTTTTTTTTTTTTTTTTTTAAATCCAATGATATACAACATAATTTTTTTTACTTTCACTGCAGTTATCAAATGTTATGCTATTATCTAAAGTCACAACCATTTTATGGTTACCTTGGTTACCTATTATGCAAAAGAGGTGCATTAAAACTTTCATCTCCATTATTGTTTGCTTAAACAGACATTTCATTTGTTGCAACGGTTTGCAACTTAGGTCTTGTCCGTTGCCCAGCACCATGTAGGTTATTTTCATAAGGGTTTTATTCTCCACTTGTATCTGCAAATATGCAAACTGCTCTTTATTCATACGTTTTATAAGTAAGGTTGTGAGACAATGGTTTCATAGCTTTAATGATGTTAAATCTAGAACATATTTAAAATTTGAGATTATTCCTTTTGCAGTTTAAGGAGTATCCTGGTGGAAAGGTCACACTAATATTTGATATGCAAGATTCAAGTTTAGCAAATATGGTATGTGACGTAACAACTTGCTACAACACATTTGCAACCACATAATTATCAGCCATTTAATTGGCAGTTGTAGCAGTAGCAGAGCAACAGTTGTAAGGACCAAGATGTTCATATCTAGATTCCCTCAGGACAATGGATTTCCTTTCTAATTATAATTAAGGTTTCTAATTATATTTGTTTTGTCTTTCAGGACATGGATATGATCAAATTTCTCATTACTAACTTCCAAGTTTATTATCCATGCATGCTTGGTACGTATCGTTGCCAAACACCTGATTATTGAAAGGAAGTGGCGTTATCATTTCTTTAGCATAATGGCTTATTTTAAGAAGTACATCTGCTTGCAATGAATACAGTATCAGGAGAAATGTTTCGCCTATCTCCGAGGGTACACCCGTTTGGAGCAGAGGCATGTAGTAATGCTTCTCGGTGACCTCAGCTGTCCTTCCGAAGTACGTCGGTCGCAACAAACTCAAATCCTTCAACTTATCTGTTTCAACTGTTGATGCCTAGCTTCATTGCCGGATTCTTTACAGTCAAATATCAACTCACCTCGCGGTAGCCACTCATAACCACACGGATAATGCGCCCAGCCACAACATCATTCCATCTTAGCTTGTCATGTCACTTATAGGAACCCAACTTTATTCTTTTGTTCCAGCGGTCGAACGTACGTGTCATCGAATGTACGTGTCATATTTCATCAAATTGCATCCTTCAGTTTTCATGCAAACTTGAATTGCCATTTCAGCTTGATTATATTCGAAATTTTATGTGTAAGTAAGACTGAGGAAATTTGATGTCGAAGTATTAATGCTCAAGGTATCAAAGATTTCATTTTTTTTGTGACCCATCATTTTGCATCATCCCTTATGTTAACGAACCGTCAATTAAAGTCTACAAAAGATCTGGTCCACAGCCTTTTTTGTCATTTAGCCATTAAAGTTACAGTTTCTATACATCCATAGGGCGTCAACTTAGAAGCTAATTGTTAATACTGATATTGTTTAACTTACGATTGCTTATACTGGGTGCATGGTCGAATGCACCCTAATACACATTGTTCACTATTCAATAACATTGTGAAGTACATATTTCTCTGCATTTTGCAAATATTTGCTGTCCCACCTGCCAACTTATTTTTATGTATCTTGAATTCAAACGAAGAGTTAACTTGAAAATAATCTGCAAGGGATGTGGAAAATGGAATATTGTTTGATTTATATTGTTTTATGTAGCCATATATTTTAAGGTTGCTATTTCAATTTGATTTTGGTATTGTCAATTGAAATAGTTCCACGTTTTACACACACTGTGGTTGATTTTCTTGCATTTCTATTCAACAGAATATTTGATTGTCCTTGAAATGCCCTGGATATTGACAGGTAAGTTTATCAACATTGAATTTTTCTCGCATCCAATCCGTAAAATTACGATATATTATACCATCTGGCTGTCTAGAGAGTAGATATGTATTTAAATACTTTACTGAATTTTTTGCCTTGCACGAATAGCGCAGGCATAGCTTAGAATACTGAAAATTGGCGAGAATACGAAACGTCAGATACCAGGGGCAGTCAGGTCTTCCATCAGGGACAAAAAGACCAACCTGACCAAAAAAGGTATTAACAGGAGTCACGATTGAATTTCCGAATAAGCCAAGATAATTGGATAAGCCTCTACCTAAAAGCCTTCCCAAGCAATGGAAAGATAGTTTTTAGGATAATTTTTTTCAAAGAGATTGATTTTAACAGATTGCAGAAAACCTATATTTAGGAAAAAGGTAGCACAGCTTTTGAGGGGAAAGCCAAATCATAAAGGAAAGAACCAATTTTACCGATACTGACTAAACAGCGAACGGTAGCAAAAAGCAGCTGCGAATAAAAAAATTATTTTGACTTATATCCAATGTAATGTTTCTGGTATTTCACAGTTTTACAGTTTCACTATACGAAAAGGTATCCACTTTGTAATATATTCAAAGGACCAAGGGAACGAGAGTAATACGATTGAAATCCTTTATTGGGATTGGGAAGATTATCGCAGAATTCTTTCATAGTAATTGTCTGTGAAGTGTCTGTTAACCTGGGTATTTGAATGTTTATGGAAACTGTGGTAAATGTACCTGCAGAGGTAGTAAAAATGAGAATATAGATATACCTGCTAATTTGCGAAAGGAAAGTAGTATGTGTATCACCAGTCTTTGGTGCAAAGTACCTGTTTCCGCCCCGCCATGGGTTTTAGAGAGCTCATTTAGAACAAATTTCAGTTAGATTGGGGGTGATTTATTCGATACGTACACAAAGGGAGGTGGGAGCCTAGCAACAGTTTATGCAAATGAGAAAAAATTAATAATTGTGTTCAAAAAATGTCATCGCTCTTCCTTTTGTTATGGTCATATTCCCGTCTTTTGAATGCATAAAGAGTCTCTCTTAATGAAATCAATAGTATAATATAAATGTTAAAAATTTCCCTTTAAAGATGGGGAGGAGGTCTGATGAATGAATTAGAGAATGAGTGAATAACTGAGCGAATGAATGACTAAATTAATTATTGATGTGTGATTAAATTAATGTAGTTATTGATGAATATACGAAAGTAAATATGACTGCTTTTATCTATGAATATGTGAGTGAGTGATCAACTCCATTAGCTTCTATGGCACTGTTAGACAAATTAGATGATAGTATCTCTATTTCTTTTTGTTTAGCTGCTTGGAAAATTGTTAAGACTTGGCTGAGTACCGAAGGAATATCAAAAATAAAGTAAGTTTTGGTGAAAGAAATAGTATTGTTTTGTATAACACCTCTTATTTAGAGACACGTTATTGCTCCCATAAGATTTTAAAAATACTAAACAGCGTAGTTTTTAAACCTAAGTCAGCACCAGCTTTAGCATTTTAGTTTAAAAGCGTTTAATGATACTTTCTTTTTTAGAATTGATAAAAATAGCAAAAAGTT
The DNA here is from genome assembly GCA_964019065.1 of Catostylus mosaicus. Classification (NCBI taxonomy): domain Eukaryota; kingdom Metazoa; phylum Cnidaria; class Scyphozoa; order Rhizostomeae; family Catostylidae; genus Catostylus; species Catostylus mosaicus. Next base: position 3,395,145 of record OZ025186.1, read on the forward strand.
TTAATTCATCTCATGTTGTAAATTTAAGAGAGGACTTTCTATATTAGTCCCGAAGAAGGCCTAGTTAGTATCAAAATGCTCAGTGGTTCTTATGTTTTGACGAGCAAAACACTTATTTTGATGCAAGCAGTTTTTTACTGCGGTACACAATTTACACTTATTGTTATGAAGTTCTTTGTCTCCGTTGCTCTTTCTTCATATAGCTAGTTGGTCATAGTTTTAATGCTTTTTATTCAATGATTCAATGTTTATTTAAAGACAATTATGTTTATGCTTAAGTTTGAATTTTTTTCTGTTTACCTATAGATTTGTTAACAAGACAGAACTTGTATCACAGTATGTCGATGCAGATCAACTTTTAACAACGATGGGAGGCACTGTAAGTTTTTTATGACCTCTGACGACACGATGTTTTTGTTAGAATTACTATCTTTCATCTCTAAAAAATGCAACGACCTACTATCTTTCATAATAAAAAATGGACCCGCTTATTTTTGGTCCTTTTAGTTAATTCTGAAGACGCCAAGTTTGTATTAAAATTCTAAAATTGGAAATTCTACAGGTTTAATGAAAATGGGTTTTAGAGCAAACTATAGCCTGCTTTCCTCTGTATATAATTGTGTCACTTACTACTTTTAATGGTAATATTGTCAAACAACATTTCTTGTATTATGTTTTGAAATGCATAAAGATTGAGAATAAAAAAATCATATGACTCCAATATCAATTCATCATTTTATTAAATAATCGGTTATGAGGAACGCATGTAGCATTGGGCTAGTTAAGAACATAGGGAGTTTGTTGTGTTGGTTCTATCTTTCTTCTAAACATCAGTTTTATTCATGTTTATGTTCAGTTTTTCTCATCTTTAGCTCTCGTTATCCACATCCTAAGATAGATAAGGTCCTTTTATTACATAACAGACCCCTGATTGCATAGTGCAAGATATTCCTTGGTGCTTCATCAATATGAACATTGAACGCTGTTTAGGTTGCATGTCTTTAGCATTTTTCTTTGGAAGAGCCTGATTAAAGATTGTAAAATATGTTAAATGCCATTTTCGTAGGATGATTTCAAGTATCAGTATCCACCACAATCATCAACAACGAAGAAAGATGCAAAACCAAAAAGCAAGTAAGTGCAATTAAAAATGCTAGTATGCCTCAAATTTTATACAAGCGTGATAGCTCATACTCTGAAGAAGCGTTGCATGCCGGGGCAAAATATTGTAAGCCTAAGATTTAAATATATCATTATCATCTCGTCATATTTGCTTCCTATTCGTGAACACTCTGCTTTTTTGTTCTCTGTTTTACTTGTTACAGATAAGCATATTTTTGCTGAGAAATAATTATTTGCAATTCTGTCTTGGGAGGCAAAAGACCTTGATTGAACCTTTTATAGTCTTCCTAACATCTGCATGGCTTGTACTGCACCACGTTTTGTTTTTCTGAGTTGTTTTCTATTCGATTTCAGCAAAGTGTTCTGCGCGCCTTTTAGTTTTTATACGCTATCTGTAGTATCATTTCGATATAGTCTTGCTTTTGACATATTTATGGCCTTGGATGTCACTACACTAGTTTTAACCTCGCCTTTAATATGAATGGCAGTGAATTGCAGATGAAATTATAAAAGCAATTCAAATACAATAAGAAAATCTACAAGTAGCTTCATAATTGTTATTATAATGATTTAAATTTCGATGTTACTGCTCTCTTTATATTGTGAGATGATGTTTCGGTTTGTTGCAGTAATCTCGCGGCTGAGAATGGACATGATCTAGAGTTTAGCAGTATCTCGGTGTCCATGAATATGGATCAGCATGGCAAACCAGTGAATTCAGCAGACGCCTTTGAACTTCTCACCAAAGCTGGTGACGATTCATCTTCAGAATTTGTATTATCGGACTCTTTGCGATACAGAGTATGTTATTTACGATTCCTGTATATATACAGCAGAATTATCTACAAGATGTTTTACGCTGTCGTGTGAAATATGATGGGTTCAAATATGTTGTACAACAAATCTTGTGCAACGACGCTATTCTATATGTTACTTTGTTAAATATGCAGACCACAATGGGGCCCTGATGGCCGGCTTTGCGTTTTCTCCAAATGTTTGAAAATATATTATTCTTGCTTTTTACCAAAGACCAAAGACATGCAACATGATGGAACTTTATTCAACATATGTCATTTGTTATATAATCTTTAGATATTTACTGATTATTCCCTATATAAAGTCATTCAGTTTTCAATGGAATAGGTTTTTGGTTAAAAACCAGAACCTCCCCATGACGGAAGAAACTTCTTGAATTGAATTAAACGCGATCATTTCTACCAAAACATGATTTTTTCATGCTACCTCAATTGTTCCCTTTAATTGTCTAAATTGTGGCACTCGTTCGTGTGGGCTGTTTTATCTACAACCAAGCTGCGATTTAAAAACTCTCTGCCTCTGATGACCATTTTAATGTTTATGGAAAAAAGCGAGATTGCTGTATAATCTTTCTTATTTTCAGGGAAAGAATGAAGATAAAACTTCCCAGATAAAGCAAAGCCGAAGGGTGATCTTTAACTTTTCATTTTGAATTTCATAAGTGTTTTGGATACTAATGCAAGAGGCCAAAGTCTAAGCAACGTGTAAATTGATAGAGATAGAGGACAAAGATGCAAGTTAATACCGTCTGTAAATGACACTTGCAAGATATTGAATCCTGGACTTCAAAGAAAATGTAAAAAACGAAAAAAAAGAACAGGAAAACTAGAGAAGCAAGATGCAAAAGTAATGACATTATATCAGAACAAGGGCTACTTGGATTTTCATCATTTATCCAAGCTCTGCTTTAAGACTTTCCTGCAGAAGCAACATACGTAATGGTAATTTAAGAAGATGTAACGACCATTAATAATGATTAATTTGATTGTTTCCCAGAGAGAAGAATCATCCAAAAGAAAAAGTCGATTTGAGTTTATTGGGCCAATGCTAACAATATGGTGAGTAAGAATGGTTGTACCATCATCAAATGATTATGATAAAATGATTGCGATCGCCGAGTTTTTCTCTTCAAAATCAGCTATCCGTATGCTGTCAGGGAACTCCATTATTTGTGGCAGGGAGGGGGATAGGTGATCTATTGGGGGCCTCCAATTTTTATAAAAAATTTGGGGGGCCTTGACGTTGGAATAAATTCCCTCTGGAATAAATTGAATTTTAATGTATTTTAATTGTATCATAGTTTGTTTAGAATCTCTTACTTGGGTGAATTAGTAATATCAGAGAAATGAAACTAAAATCTCAAACCAGAAACTGAAAGTTCAAACATCATTTTGTTCAACGAAGGTTGTCGCTGTTGTGGACTTTTCTGTTTCTTTGTTTGATAATGTCAAACCTATCTCAAGGAATGGAACATTTTTCATTGAGCGAGATCTTGGTGCTTTTTTATGTCACTTGGATTTTGAAGTTGGATCATTTCTAACTTAAAATAACTTGTTATATGTTTTCATTACCAGTCCAGCCGATGAAATTGTATTTTGTGGTGCTGCAAATACATCTGGAGAGCTACTTAGCATATTAACAATCACAAACACAATTACAACAAACGTTACGTACAAGGTTTGTAAATTAAGCTGTAACTTCATAGAGGAAACTTTTAAATAGTAGATTATAGTTGATTAAGCAGGCAGTTCTTGAATTTAGGCTTAACTGGGAGGAATTCCAAGTAATACGCCGTTCGCCAGATCGAAAGATTTATGCGACGAGAGTCGAGAAATATGTCACAAATACATAAACAAATACAGGAACAGCGCGAAACGACGAATGACAAGATGATGTGTGATTGAAAATTATGAAATATTGCAATAGTAAAGTAGCTGAATATTCTTTAATACTGTAAAATACGCTGATGTTTTGATATTAAATCAATTTTAATGTTAGAGCGTCTTATTTCTGGCTATTTTGCACTCTTCCTACTTTTGTTTACTTCTCGACTCTCATCGCAATAATCTTCCGACCCGACGAACAGCCAGCACCAAGAATTCCAGGGACTTAGATATATTCTGCAATATAAATGGGAAAATATAAAGTATCTTTCGATACAAGACGCATGTTAACATAATTCCACGTAGTACTGAAATGCTACAACTTTTTGAAGAAATTTGATTTTTTATGTTCAAATGTACTAAAATTTAACTGTAAATTAGTTACTGCTGACACCCCTGTTAATCCATTTTGGGGACCAAAGTGGCTCACTGAGAAATATTTTTCAATGCTTGATAAGTTTAGTAATTGAAAGATGGTGACAGAGAGGAGTACTAGGCTTTGTGTCAAAACAGTCATCTTTTCGAGCAAGTTAGACCCAAAAGCTGTTAAAGGGTGCACACACTTTGATTAGTATTATGAACATTCCCTTCCCGTTACACATTTCTGCATTTCAGTGTCATGCTTTATCGAATCTGTACTTGCAGGCTAGTCATTTGGTATTGCCAGCCACAAACAAACACAATGATAAATTGAATAACTGTTTCTCATTGTAAAAATTGAAATTTTCGAAATAAATTTGCTTGGTAATGTTGCTGCTATTTATACAGCTTTCAAGCAATGGATGATACTGCATTGATGCAAATGCACAATACTAGTTTCGTTGTGCAGCAGAAGAAGTATTTTTAAAAAAGTATTATGTCGCATGAAATTATACAATATATATTATTTTGACAGGTAAAAACAACGTCACCGGAAAATTACAGAGTCAGACCAAGTTCAGGTGTCGTTGTTCCTCGAGCAAGCGTTGAAATAAACATCTATTTACAACCAGGTATTCTTTGTAATAATTCATCTTTCATGTTACCAAATGCCTCATTTAAGGAGACCACTGACGTGCCTTTAGAGCATAGAAACCCTTTACAGATTTTGCGCTTTCAGACTGACCCTTTTAACTTGAATTGTTTTGAAATGCTACCTACTATTAACTTATGACAATTCGTCTTGTTTCAAGGTCATACAGAAAATGTTAGCCGAGATAAATTCCTAATTTTGTCAGCACTTGTCCCTGAAAATGAAAAATTACCAGAACAAGGTACAATCTGGAAGCAAATACCAAAATCGAGCATACAGGAGCACAGGTGAGAATAATAGTAGGACATTTCTTGTTCAAAAATACTTAATTTTACAACTACGTTTTGAGGTGTTTCGCTTAATTGTTCCTAGCTGCTTCAATTATTGTTGTTGTTCATTTTTGTTGTTATATTCTTCGGTGTCACCTTTTTGTTCACTCTTTAGTTCGTCAAAACTATTTAGTTCTTGTTGGTGTCTTCGTTGTCGTCATCGTCGTCAACATCGTCGATTTTCTCGTCCTCATCGTCTTCATCTTAGTTGTTATCATCGGTAATCCTCAAAAAATACGCGAATTACAGTGTATTGAGTATACTATGACGCTCTGCAATGTTTAAAATGCATGAATCATTTTTTGCATGGAATAATACAAATCTTTACAGGTTGCGATGTCGATTTGAAGTAACATCAATGCCAGCTCCGTACACAGACACACACGATCCAACTAACAGAACACCGAGAAAAGATTCCAAAGCAGAAAATCAAGAACGAACAGAAAAGAGGCTAGTGTGCCTGGAAGAAATGGTAAGGTTACAAGTTTTAGCTATTTTTAACCAAAAACGCCCCTTGAATTCATACCATAAATGAGACACGATTTAAGAAGGGAGTACAATTGTGTGCAATCATGTAAAATCTGAAGCTTTATTGACATCGCAAATTTCAAAAAGTAATGTTAATACCTTAATGAAAGTAAATTTGGGGGAACAAGTATTAACCTGTTCATTGTTGGACATCATTTCATATCACATCATCCTTTCTGATTAAAACTAATACTTTTTTTCATTATCGTTAACTTCAATAATGAAAAGTGGTCTGGATAATATAACTGTTGCTTTAAATGAAGGAATTAATCTTTTCCTATATAAATTTTATGTAATTATAATGTAATTAGTTGAGTTTTTATTATCATTATGCTAGCGACAGGCCGTTTAAGCCCACAAGTCTAATTAAAAGAGAATAATCTTTGTACATTCACCACAGTGTCTGACACAATTTTGTTGGTTATTCAAATATATATGATATTCTTCATTTCTGATCATAAACCACATTAATCCCATTTTCGTTTATTATTTTAGGTTAAAGACTCGCACGCACGTGTTGTTGCCATGGAAGCAAATATTCGCATCGTTCTTCATATCGCAATTACTATTCTAATTTTCGTATTATTATATATTTTTATGCTACCTATTGTTAAGAGATACAGCTCTCTATTTGGTTGGCCTAATTAGGGTTTGTTGATGATTATCGTAGCACTCATGCATACGCTCATCACAAGGTCCTTCTAACATCGCAAGGTGGCCTAAGACATTTGATTGTAGATTGCAACCCTGCTAAGAAAATATCGCTTTCCTTCCCCAATGTTTAGTAGGAAAAATACAAACTACCAGGTTAGACCTATCTGAATAGACTGGCCATTAGCAAAGGATAGGAGAAGAATCCATTTGTATGACAGACGTTTAACAAGGGTAGCTAAGGAGGCTCTGCCTTCTTTTGCAAAGCCTCGATTGTACAATTTTTTGTGCAAAATAAGTGCGAAAACTAGGCTCCGCTCTTGCTGGGAAAATGACTGACATTAACGGCCAAAATATTACACTATTCTTAACTTTTCTGATCTATCCTGACGTCCGTACTCTCGGAAGTAAATATGCAAGGCTAACCATTTGAACAACGATATTGTGTTAATTGAAGATGGTATATTGGTACGTTTTCGCAAACTGGAGTTTGTAGACAACGTCTTCTTGTATGGGAGCATTTCAACTTTTCAATACGACCCTTTTTTCTTGAATGCATTCTAATAAGTCTAAATGTAATTCTGCTACTATCTTTGATATCACATCGTTTCTGGAAGATATTGGAATACTAATAAAGCTAGAATTTGAGACCAAGTCACGGAGTCTGGTACCCCCTGATACGAGTCTCAACCTCAAGAGTCCAGTTCTTGTTATCTCACGTTGACTTCGCGATAAAAGCTGTGAGTACACGTGATCTAGTTCATTTCCTGGATCCATTTCCTGGAACTAACTTAGAGAAAAGATAGCACATGAAACCTCCCTTTCTTGGGTGGGCTACATAAACAGATTATCTTTATCGTGTGCGATTTTTGACGGGGACTAATGCTTTCAATATCTGCACTTCCGTATTTGCAAGGATTGTTTGCTCCTCCAATATCACCGGTTTAGCACCTCAAAAGCTGGCCAAGAGTATCATTTGTGACTGTAAAGGGCATTTCGTAGATTTGTGAGCGTGTTATGTCAGCATATTATAAACTAACTGAATCTCTAAATGCGCATTTTCTTATTAATATAGTTTGATTTATATTCAGATATTAAGGTTTGCCTAGTTGCTATTATTGAAAATGGTACGTCATTTACATTTATGCTACCGATCTTTATATAATAGCATATTTTATTCTCATATAAAACAATAATATTCATACCATTCTTCATATGACGTAAGTCTAACGAAAGTAAATAGTGTTTTATTTGTAAAACCAGAAGCGTTAGGCATTGGGGACGGTTGATAGATTTGGAATGCAAAATAGCCTGCAAAACTATGAGGCATTTGTTACCATTGTAACTAAAGAGAAATGAATGTTGCATGTTGTGTTGTGGATAACAAAATAAATGATTTACTCCAGTACTTTTGACTGCATTCGAAATCTTGACCCTAGTAATTAACTTTGTTTTCAACCTTTCATTTCATTTCTCTACATCGGGCATGTTTTTATTTCTCATCCTTTTTAGGCCAATTTGCATGTTTTCCCTGGTAATGGAAGTGGCTAAAAGTTAGATAGGAGTTTCAGGAAACATGAGTCCCCTACTCATTCAGATAACAAGGTAGATTTATACATTATTGCTTTGTTCTTGGATGGATTTATCAGCAAAGCCCCCTTCTTTTCAATTTTTAGACCTTTATCACTTGCTATGCCCCGTTTATAGCAGGGAGATTCAATAGATGCATCTATCATCAAGTTTTTGCCTCATTCTGTTCGTTCATAGTTCATTCCCTCGTTACGGGGTATAATTAATGTTTGTACGTTTTAACTTATTATAACCAGATGAATTGATAAAATATTAAGTATAATATTTACGTTCGCATGGACATGATTGTATAAAACAGATATGTAGTTTTATCTTGATCTTTTCAGTTTGTTGTTCTTTATTCGAATGATTTTCTGCTTTCGCCAGGAGTCATGATGGTCTTGAATGACCTGGAAATCGTTAAAGATGCACATCCATAAGCTGTATTGACCTTGAATATATTATTGAGAACAACACTAGATAAGTTGAAGGCTTGCCCTACCAAAAATGAAACAGGGAAATTCAATTTTTGGAAAAAAATGCCCATGATGTTAAACACAGGGACATGAGAGGACTTTGTAGAAGCTATTAGCTTAGGTTTGCGATGGGGGCAATTGCGGAGATTGAAGTTGAGGTAGCAAAGGGGAATCACTTGAAGATTGCAACAAGTAGGAAAAAGTGCTGCTAAATTTCAGTCAAAGATAAATAATTATGTCAGGAAAAATCAGTGGCGTAGCTAGAAAGAGAGCAGATGGGGTAACAGCCCCCCACTAAGCTTCAGAAAATGTGTGTATCTGAAAATTTGTCAAAATTTCTAGAGTTTGTCGGATTATTGAGGAATATTTTCGGGTTTCGCCACCTCACCAAAAAATTGTACCCATGCCACCGTGAATGGGTAGGCAGATACGGGCATGTTCCATTTTCATGGTCTTCAACGCTTGCCCAACGACTGTTTGATGTAGAAAGGATAAACGTATGGGAGATGTCAGTGGGGGGGGGGAGATGTTAGTGGGGTGCATGGAAGTGCTGCTTATACCGCGTTCATACTGACACAGTAAACCAGCTTTATCTAAACCAGGTTGAATTTCAACCAATCAAATACATTCGATTTGTATGAGTAACCAATTAGAAGGCTCCATTCAATAACCTTGTTTAAATTGAACTGGTTTACTGTTCAAGTATGAACGCAGTATTAATCTTACAGGAGTCACTTGTACAATTAGATTGCGGAAAAGTGGGCAGTTCTATTAGCATAAGCCCTTTCCTTCATTGGTTGGGGATAGGACCTATTTTCCTGCTACTATGTATGTGCCATTAATCATTCGCTACATAAGGGAAATACTCCATGTCCATACCTACAATTCGTTCCATTAATTCATAATCCTCCTCTCCACTTTCATCGGAAGTTTCTTATATAACTTTAGGTGCGTAACTCTTGAATTACATGAAAAATGCCCCTTGGTTTTGGGACCATAGCCAGGCGGGAGTACTCTTATATAAATTGTAGTACACATCCTTATTCTAGAGTTTGATAAATGCACCCTTTCACTGACAATTCTAGTTCTAAATTTACCCCTTTTCACTGACATTCCAATTTAGCTGCAACCTAATATTTTATATTTTTTTAAGTATCTGGTTGAATTTTTTAAATGAAACTGGATTATATCGAGTTTTATGATCTTAATTTCCATTTGTCAGTGTCTTATAACAGCTATAAGCAAATATGTTAGATAAAAAGTTTATTCTACATGTTTTCTATGAAAAGACCCTTTTTATCAAAACTCTGACTTGAGGCACTCAAAACACCCTTTTTTCTAGTCCTAGGTCCTAGGATTTAGAAAAATTTACCCCCTTTCTCAGTGAATTTGGGAACATGGATGAGTACCATCATTTATATAGGAGTGCACCAGCCGGGGACCATAGAAACTCATTGCAACAGCAATAACACTAACTACTACGCATGCGTCAAAAACTTTGCCTTCATCTTTCTTTCTTGCCTGCTTCGAATGAGGGAGGACGTTTTCCAAACGTGCAAAAATTGCGGAAGCAAGCAAATATGGATGCCCTATCAGAGCGGGAAAAGGAGGCGATTCTTAGCGAAATCCAGTTGATAAAAAAAGCGCTCAGTGGTGATAAAGATGATTCAGATGAATCACATGGTTTAAGCAGTGAAGAAAATAGCGATGGGCCATATGGTAATTGTTTTATGACTCATATTAGGCCAACTGCTGGCTAGGCCCACTGATAAGGTCCGACTAAACCCCCAACCCCCCTCCCCCAACTTGAGCATGAAAAAGACTAGAATATAGAGATTTTTCAAGCTCACTAGAGCTCATCTGATGAATAATTTACTTCCTACTGTATTGCAAAATTGATTTGCGCTCCTAAATGAAAACATTCATTTCTTAAATCTCTTAACCTTGATATTTCCTGTTTTCAGTTGATGAAGAAGAGGAGCAAGAGCTAGATGATTTTTCTTTCCTTAAGGTAAGAATGAAAATGCATCTAATGAATTTTCACTATTGAAAAGTCATTGCCTTAGTTCTTGCACAAAAGTGATGCTGCACAATGCGGGTTTTAGTGAAATAAATACCAAGTAATCTGGCAGTGCTTAATAAACTGGTGTTTCTTTACTTAGCAGAAATTAACATTAGACTTTAGATGGGGGAGTGTTTACATAGAAAGTGTATGCATTACTTAGAGTAACACATAAAGTAGAAAACAATATACTGTGTATGTATATCATGCGGTCTACTGGATTCTTGAGAAATGCTTGTGACAATGTGTGTAAATGATAAATGTAAGGAACAATGCAAAGTGGCGGGAATACAGATACATCTTCTTTTCAAACAATACTCTGTGGAATGCTGGGGCACAATACTGGTTATGAATTATGAATAATACTTTTGCTGCATTTTCTCAGAATCCTGCCACTTTTCATTCTTACTTACATTAAAAATACTTCTGTTAAAAATTTGGTGCTTCATCAGATGCTGATGACATTAAACAGGAAGTGATGGGAGAAGCGTTGTTTGGCATTTAACCTTTAGCCCATTTACTGTGTTTTTTCATGGTCATTTGCTATTGCAATCTTAGGCAAAGAGCTCTTCTGCTTGGCAAGCATTTTATGACGCCGACAATTATGATGATGATGATGATGATAATAATGATAATGATGATGAATACACATCTGTGGTTCTGCAGAAAGCCCAAGCTGTTATTCAACAGAGCAATGCTCATGAAGCACCAACATTTCATTTGGGATCAGGAGAACCTTTTATCAAGATGCAGACTTCTTCAGTGGAAAATGGTGATTTATCTGCAAAACTCAAAGAAAAAGATGTATCAATATGTGATTCTTCCAAAGATGGCAATTCACTGGCTGGTAATTATAAAGTCATGCAATGTACTAACTATACCACTTAATTCCCTTTATATTAAGATTTTTCCACTTATCAGTCTCTCATATTATCTAAGGTACTCACTTTTTAAACACAGAATCACATTTTAATTTCTTAACTATCCCTCTTCTCCATTACTGTCTACTGTTGATACCTACTTCATCATCTTTGTGCCAAATTATTGATCTTACATCACCCATATCCCAACCCTCCCTCATCTATATTTTGATTTTATTTAGGCTAGTCTATCTTTGTATAGAAAGCCATCTGTAAATTCAAGCCATAAATTTATGCAACTAGCATAGAACAGTACCATTGCCCTGCTTTGTGGTACCCACAAATGAATATAAGTACTATCTTAATTTTGAGACAATGCAGAAATCATTGAACAGTTGATTTAGAGTGCATACCACATGTTCCATTTTTCTTGTTAATCTGCACCACATTTCTAAATCTTTCAGGGACAAACCTTACAAATGATGGAACACCAAACACTGGTGAAATTGACATTGGCTCTCTTGAGTGGGCCCTACAGCTTAACAGAGATTACCAGGTAAAATTTTTTATTTATGCAATTATTTCACATTGCTTTTCCTGCATTCTCATCTGATTTAACAAAAGGCATCATGATAACCTTGCATTTATCGTTCTGGGTTGTATATGAAATGTTAAACAAAAATTTTTTTAATAACAAACTCTACCCCATCTAGCTCCTTTTAATTATTGACTTGGAAATACCAAATGACGGCTGTTAATAATGCAGAAGCAGAATTCAATGGAAGACAGGAGCAATTGGTATTGTTGGATGTTGTTCTCAAAAGTGCTGCTTATGGCTCTGTTGATGGAACATTGGTAATCAAAGCCAAAGTTTCTGTATTCAAATGAAGCCCCCAAAAGATTAAATAGCTTAGAGTTTCCTTTTCTTTTCCATTTGCAAACATTTCATGGCAAGATTAATAGACATGAACATAAATGTTCTTGCAGGAGATAGTTACAGAAGAACTTATGAGAATTGATATTGCAATAAGAAACAACAAAGCCATGCAGGTAAAGATGCGTTTCTTTTGTTTTTGTATAGATTGTGATTCAGTTCATCTTTGTCATTTAGTTCATTCTCTGATTTTAAGTTCCACTCCATACAGATACTCTGAGCATTAACTACTTACAACAAATGTTAAGGTGACAGTGCACCTTATTTTTTGGCTAATATAGGGTAATTTGATGCGCTGAAAACAATTCCATGAATTGAAAGTTCGATTGGATGCTGAATTTTTAGTAATTAAGGGATTTTTTATTCTTCCTTGTGGCACAATACTCCATAGTTGGGAACCTGGAAACAAGCCATCCTTGACGTCATACCTGCAAGCAATATTCCATTCGCATATACAGAGACACTACCAGGATCACATTGTCGCATTATCGCATTATTGTACTAGAGAACAAATATAACTGTTCATTTTTTGGCAGAATTCTAATTGTCCAATTTGTTGTTCAATGTTCTGAATGTCAGTATAATTATTGTCTTCTACCTTAGCTTTTTAAAGAACTGATTGAGATAAAGTGCTAAGAAACCATTATTTAAGCACAGCCGAAACATCTGTCAGAATAATACTTTCCTTCTTTCGATGAGCATAGATTTTGATGTGGTACGTCATGCCTCTCAAACCTCAGTAGTATTTGCACCAACTCCTTGTAAGAACAATCTTATCTTTTCAAATTAAGACTTGTAAATATCCTTTTTCTTCCATGTCATGCACTTTTTTCAGTGCTAAAATGTGTGTGTGAAAGTAAAACACTTTGTCCATTTAATTTTCGGTGAATAAGTATGGACGGCAGGAATTCAGATGAGCTTTCAAGATTTCAGCCTCCTGTCAAAACTCTGTTTGGATTTAAAATTGTGATTTAGATTTTGATTGACACGCCATGCTTAACAACTATACAACCAGAGGATTGTTATGCAGAATAGGGGTCCTCATGGGCTATCATAGGATAACAAGGGTTGCCCCTCTATTCTCCGATAAATTAATGTCATGAAACAAATGAAGATATTGATGGCTTATTAAAAAGTACAAGTGGTTTACATGTCACAGCAATGGTCTCTGGAATGAAGTCATTTCTCAGTTTATGCAGAATTTTGGGGAAAGAGCCTTCCCTACATTTGGTGGAAGAAACAATCTTATTATTGATGTATTGAAATTCCCTTAAAATTTACCTTGGTTACTTTTCATAGGCTGAAGTTGAAAGTCGTAGCACTGTATCAAAGAATCCGAATTTATTGGGATACTCATTCTTCGCAAAATTCAGACCAACTTATTTCAAAGATTTTTTTGGACAGGTATGCTCTATATTACGAAGTTTTTTACATTTTGACTGTTCAGTTGTTCCATTATTTGAATGCCTTGTTCTAATAAAAATGAACTATTTACATGGCCTTATCCCCCAAAAGTATTACATTAAACAATCCATGTTACAGGGACCGCCGGAAAATGAAGATAGCAAAAAGAGAGATGCATTGAAAGCTGTTCATCCGTTTATTAAACCACAAAAAGCATGTAAGTACCGTTTTATCGGAAAAAAGGGCTCGGATGTTTAACCCTTTCTCTGGTTCAGCTTTCCTCTGATCTACAGGTTATGATTGAATCAAATATTCCAGACCTCAGTATAAAACATTATGATTTTGTTGATCGCAGCTATTAAGAAGCTTTCTGAGAAAATTATATTAAAATTACAATGCCATGTCCAGGCTAAAACCTATTTATTTTATTTACAGAAAAAGTAATGAATTATGAAGCCGTTTAGGGGGTTTTTGCACTTTTTTGAATTCTGCAATCTTTCTAAATAGCCAACAAAAATAATAGGGCACATTTTTGGTAAGAATATTTAGAATAAACTCAATCTATGTATGAATAACAGTATACAAACATTGCTATTTGATTTAATTTGATTTGATTTGATTTGATCATTCGGCATTATCGTTCTCTGGCTCTGTGTTGTTAGAAAAAGAACTCTGCTTAATGAAAAACAACGTAATAGCTACTGAATGTTTTATTCTTGTTGTCGAGTATAAAAGTTGAATCTCAATTAATTTCCTTCAATAAATAGTAAAAATATTTGTTTTAAGTACGACATTGTTATTCAAATTATTGTCAGCATACAATCTCACTACTGCCTGTTGTAAAGCCGTAATTTCGTTGATTACATTGCAAACAATTAGTTACACCACGTCCAATCTAGGTCCTAAATGTATGCCTTCAAGTTAGCAGCGCTAACGTGCCCACGTTCATACCAAAAAGCCTTGAGGGTTCATGCTGGATACAAATTTTGTGTTCGTTTTTGCTATAGGTCTAAATGACCGTGTATTGCTCGATTTTATGGAATAACACTGATACCTGGATGGACTTTGGACATTTGACAGCGTATTATTAATTATGATGTCGATATGAGAATGCAATAAATTGGAAGATTCCTTTACAGTTCATCTTTTTCAGGGAAAGAGGTGGAACGACAGCAGCTAGCTGAGGGTGTGAGAAATCAGAATCTTGAAAGAATGACACTGGAACTAAAGCAAAAGTGAGTTTAAGTCTTTTAAAACTTTTTTTGAACTACAAAAGAGAACACTAGCACTTGACTTCATCATATTTGTAGAACTTTCAGTGCAAAAATATTAGACATGAAATATATGACGTGCAAGGAATTTTTCCAACTAAAGTATGAAACATTAACGAAACATCAGCGGTGAGTATGAAAACGTTGGATGTTTTCAAAAATTGATCAATTTGCAATAGGCTGAAAAAATAGGGAAATAAGACCAATACCTAATCTTAAATATGGCATTTCTGGAAGTCAAAGCCCAGTTTTTATTTCGCGACATTCTTGCGCATGGATTTTGAAAACACATTTTTGGTTATGTTCTGTTTATTTGCCAATTTGCTAACAAATCCAACGAGTTTTTGAACAGGGGTGCTAAATGGCTACCCTGACCCTCTTTCCTCCCAATCACGGCACCCTTGCAAATGACTGATTGGCGGTATTTTTCAAAGGCCAATTACTGGTTCCCATTTTGCAGCTTTGCCATTTCCTGGCTTACGCCCCTGGTAATCAGGGCAATTTGAGCAACCCGAGACCCTCAGAAGATTGTCAAACTGTCAAAAAACAAGTCAAATACACATTAATATTTTCATTCAATTAACATTAGGTAAAAAAAATTATTAGCAGTCATTTAATCCGAATGATAAAAAAATTCAAATCAAATTAGAGTAATAAATGAAAAATAGATATGATGTCTTCAAGTTAGAAGTTTCAACCGTTCTTTAATTCAACCAGGGCATGGACTTTAAACCATTGTATATTTCGCTTCATGTTAAAAATGAAAACCAAGTGTTGGTTATCTTCCAGCCCCGTTGCAATGAACTACGGCCTGCTTAAAGCTGCAATTTTATGCGCATGTGCGCACATATGAAATTAATCGCTCAATCGGTGTTGTAAATTTTTGAAATGCAAATTCCATTTTATCGTTATAATGATCTAAATTACGTTATTATTCCAGCCCATGGTTGAATCACCACTGCTTGAAACTTTGCAATTAAAAAGACCTCTAAATCCCTTTTTTTTTTACAAGCTCAAGGTACTACTGCGTATTGAGAGTATTGGGATTTCGCCACTTTTTTCTTTTTGCTGTATCAATAAAAATGTTTATAACTACTGAAGCAAGTCAATCAGCCACAACGTAAATCATATGTCTTTCTTGACTGTTACATCCCAAGGAAAATTGGGTACGAATTCTCGGTAATCCATCTTCCGATATCTGATGAAATCCCCAGTGCTTATAACTTCCACAAGTTTCGGTCCCAAGATGTTAAGCGCATCTATTACTTCTTTGTTTATTGATGAGCCAGGGATGTCTGCAGACAAATCATTGATAATTTTGTTGTCTTCAGTAACGGCACAGTCTGGCCTGAAGAATTTCTTCAAAGCACTCCCGTGGTGATCCACTAACTCCATTTCTAAGCCCTTCATCATGTCTTCTTTACACGGGAGCTTCACATCTCCATTTATCACATGTTTGATGAACATTGCTTGCAATTCCAAAATCTTTTGGATGAAACACGTATTGTCAATGTTTCCAGCAAACATCAGCTGTGGCTGATTAATGCAAACTGTCTTCTTGTGCAATGGCCCAAAGTACTTTCCGTTATCAGAAACTGTTACAAAATCGTCCCCATTTTTTAGAAAAGGGAATACAAATCTGTATCCAGTGCATGCAATAATAGTATCGACCATGGCCCGAGAGTTATTCTTGAACACCACCTCAGCCCCTTCTATCTTGTCAATCGCTGAATCCACCAGAACTAATTTCCCACTGTCTAGAAAAGGCTTCAAGTCAGTAGACTGTGCAAAGGCGGCAACCTTCCCACAAAAGAATACTTTGTCGACATCAGCTTGACCAAACTTTGGATGAGCAAAAAATTGGACGATCATTTCAATGCCAGAATAACTGCCTCCTACTACGAGAATTGATTTGTTTTTGAAACATTCTTCATCTGGCTTTCGGTAATCTCTGCTGTGCATTATTTTTCCTGGAAATGTTTCAGACCCTTTCCATTCTGGCATTTCTGGTACCTCATTGTGACCATTTACAACAATAACATAATCAGCGTATGTTGTTTCTTGTGGCGTGTCATTATATGGAGACGTCGTGACCACTTCAAACAACATGTCATCAGAGTGTGGCCCATTCTTAGCCCTCCTCACATCAATTACAAACGTGCCTAGCTTCACATTCTCCATTAAATTGAATTTATCAACATATTTTTCTGCATACTCGCGGAACTGTTCACGTGTTAAGAAGAATGGTTTGTCTTGATCGTGTGGCAGATCTTTGTACTGAGTGAAATATGTTGAAGTATGTTCATTATCAGCTCATCGAAAATGTTCCTAAAATGACATCCATAGTTTTGCTCATAGATATTTCCCGCTCTCCTGCTGTCGATGGGACAATCCTCAATGATCGAGGACCATAGGCCGCCAACTGTACTTCTTCCTTCATAAAGAATGACATCTGCGACTGGCTTTAAATGCCTGAGGGTGACAAGTCCTGCCAGTCCTCCTCCAATAATGATAACTTTTGGCTGCTGCATTGCCAGTCCCTTACTTTAAACGGTAAGGTCAAGTTTCACTGCTGAATTGGAACATTGGAATCAACAATGACTAAGGCAAGGGAAAAACATCCATGAATAGGCAAGGAATGATAATTAGCCCCTTTATTGCAAAGTTACATTCCACAATGATACCATGCATTTAATTTTCCTTTGAAATCACTTAAATCGCAGAGAAATGGAATGTAATTGAATGAAATGTACCTGAGCGACATGTAGTGATATTAGGATAATTAGCCATAGTTTCGGAAAAACAACTGGAGAGTATTTCTTTGTGCAAGATTTTGGAAAGATTGCCCAACAGCGGGATTCAAAATAATCAATCAAAAAGACATTAAGTATTATTTGATAAAACTGAAATGGTTCAATAAATGACGGGGGCTTTGAGTTGCCGGGGTTTGCTAAACACGGGGGTTTTGCCAAATCCGAATTTTCGTAAATTTAGTCTTATAAGAGTAGGCTCTCTGCACATAACACAATATCAAGCCTTATCGGCTCCCTTGTCAATGTTTTCTTTTCCCTAAGATATTTATTTGCAAATCTTGCTTGCTGGACGGTATAGAAAATATTGCTCTTGCGTTTGATAATTATAAGTGATATTAGGTGCTCTCAGCGTTTCTATGTGAATACGAATCGTTATAGCATAGTTGATTATGGCAATAGAATATCAGCAAACTTCATCGATTTTGTCATCTCATTGTTGAACTGTTTGGCAAAGCTAATAACTGTTTATTTTCATTTCGACCCACCTATCGCTTCCATTAACGTCGATGGCTATGCTCCTTCTCTTATTCTGGATTAACAGTTATACAAGACCGCAGAAAAAGAGTGCTTTCTTCTCAACGGAGATAAAGACGACGCAAAGCAGAAGGAGTACACTTCAAATTAAAACAAGATGATAATTATTATATGAAAATGTTTTATGTAGCCAATATTTCACCCCGGGCCTCTTCACATCACGAAAATGGGATGGGAAGTTCTTTGGTTTCTGGTTTGAATGGCATGTCAATAGCCAGCATAGGCCTCAAATCTTGATTGGCTGCCGCGGGATCCCCTTTTGCGGAAATCCACCTCCCTGCCCATATTTAAGGCATTCGATTGGCTTACTGTCACGGTGATTCCCGCAAAAGGGGATCCCGCGGAAGCCAATCTAGATTTGACGCCTATGCTATCAATAGCAATGAGAAAATAACCAGTTTTGAGAGAATACCACGTTCGATTTATAAGATGGTATATTCTTCTGATGGCCCGTATGTTACCTAAAATGAGATACTGAATGTATATATCCGATTGATATTGATTGACAACTCCGAAATTTACCAAATCTTATAACTTTTCTCTCTAAAACTAATCAGTCACCTTTTTAGAGCCTTTACTATTATCGAGCTCAAGCAAAATTTATTGATCTAAGAGTATTTATATTGGAGTCAATCATGCTAAAAATATGAAGGGCTGAAAGTTTTTAAGTTCTATTTGATTCCAGGAAATGTAAAAAAAAAGTTGTTAAAAGAAGGTTTGTAAGAAAAAAGGTACTCGGGCCCCTCAAAAGCTAAAAAGAGCACCGAGTTTTCTTCAACTTAAGAAAGTTTGCAACTATATTTTGTTTCATAGGGTACTTTCCATCACTTAGAAAACAACTGTATGGAAGATCCATGCTACTAGTCGTTTTCATTGTTCAAAATTTCATGCCACAAGCTGAACAAAGGCGTCGGTCGATCGCATTTGATTAACGGATGGATAGAAATAATAGCATGGCAATACAAGATATAAGTCATCTTTAAAATAAATACCGGCTTGATGTGACATTCCCCCCAACCCCTCTAAAATTTTCGTGACGTTTTCTCAAGAAACCGGCCTTCTTGAAATACCCCATAAAACTGTAATCACACAATTGCAAATTTACTCATCACAGCATATTTGACTATTGTAGTATTTAAGTCAAGATCATTTTGTTGATTTCATGGTAGTAAATGGCGACTTTTACAAATAATGTCAAGTATCACCTAATATCGATTATTTTTTCTTATCCCAGGCTCAATGAATTGAAAAAGAAAGAGAAGGATGACGACAGCATTCGTCTTAAAACGGAAATTAACGAAGTCGAAAAGGAGATGGAAAATCTGAAGTAAGCAACTTTGCTTTGATTGATATCGTATTATGCAGGCGCTTTTCTTTGCGATAGTTTTGCGCCCCTATGCATTGATCTGTAAAATGATCTTCCTTGTAATCTCCCCCTTGACATTTTCAAGGCTCTGTCAATTGACGATAATCGCCAACATTTTTTGTCTTCAATGCTTTCTAATGCCATCATCCGAAAGGTTTTTCATGCATATTTAATCTTTTGTCACAGACACAAGACATGGGCTAACAGCAAGCTTTTATCCTTTCATCTGTAACTTAATTTTCCCCCGTTTTCTTTTCTCTTGTCCAATTACAATTGTAATATATTTTATGGCGTTAAACGAAGGCAGCCAGTTTTAATTTTGTACAATCAGTATTTAAAATGATAGGTTTCCTCGTTATTTAAACTCAATGCGATTAACAGATCACGTACATTTGTGGATGATTGAAAACGATCATCATTATTATTTCCAGTGTTTATTTAATTTGTGTATTTTGTTTGTGTATCCAGGAACATCCCTCACGAAGACCTTGAGATGTCTTTGGATGATCTTGACTTTCTCAGTATTTCTCGATTATATGTGAGTTATTTGTAAAATATAACTTTCATTACATCTGTAACTGTTCGATCTTCTATCCAATTGAATCATAAAAATTTCCACACAAAGTTATTTTGATGGTACCATTCTTTATATTTTTTTGGAGGGAAGAGGGGCAAGAGCCAAATTATTAACATTTGTTTGCAACGTTATTTCTTTTACACAATATTTCCTTCTGTCTTTTTCATTACTTTTCAACGCTCTTTACCAATCAAAGCCCAAAAAACCAAGAGAGGTATTATTTATACTTTGAACTAGGGCATCATTTGGGCGGGGACAGGGGTAATTAATGTTTAAGGAATTGTCGGGGAATGCTGCAATTCTTCAACCAAATAATAATAAGCAGAGTTTAGCTGGATGTAGTTGATGGGATGACTTCTCTGTTTTTCAAGATTAAGTAGTTTTTGTCATCACGATGCGCGATGAATCATCGTGGGCTTGATCATTAAATCAGAATTTTTGGTTTATAAAGTAAAAAGTAAATCTTGGATAAAGGCAAACCTTTTTTCAATGATCATGGTTTTTTCATCGAACGGTCTCCGTCTAAATTATTATCATAAACGTAGACTATCATTTTGTCAATTTTTTTTATCTCTTTTACATGAACATGATTCAACATATCAGACTTTTTTTCAGCTTCCTGAACGAACAGAGAAAGAATGTCGTGTCAGATGGCTAAATTTAGAACATCCAGCTATTAATCATTCAAAGTGGACAAAAGAAGAGGACAATGAACTCCTCAATTTGTCCAAGAAATATAACCAACGTCATTGGGAAAAAATTGCTCAGGAATTGGGGGTTTGTGTCTTATTTCATTCTAATCAACATAATGTACTTGCTCGGATTGCCTTAATGTTTCTTCTTAGTTATCATTAGTTTCCCGATACCATGACGTTTTGATATCTGATGTTGTTTCTTTTGTTGTTGTGCTGTTGCTGTTGCTATTGTTTTTGTTTTTGTTGTGATTACTGTTAGATGGTGAAGTACAGTTTGGTTTAAGTATCATAGCCATTAGCCGCTAATTTTTGGTGCGAGATATAAAATCTATTTCAGCGGTTTCAGCTTCTCCGCATAGTGTGCTAATGTTACAGGTATTGCCCCCCCCCCCAAGTGTCCGCTACTGCTTTTCAATAACGATGAATGCTCTAGTTGTAGCTCGGTGACAGTATTAACTCTGATAGTAATTAAGTGCCTAGTTTTGCAATGCCAACCTGCCAGAATATGGAGTGAGATTCTAGATTAAAGCTGAAGAAGATTAAAGCTATACTGACTGAAGAATTTCTTGAAGCTTTCTTTGCATGTAACCTGCAGAGAAGGGATAACTTTGGTTGAAATTTGTACCACGCTACCATAACTATACTGAATCGTGAATAATCACTTTTATAAATATTTGTTTATAGACTCATCGAACTCCGGTACAATGCTGTCAGCGCTTCCAGCGAAATTTGAATAAAAATCGTTCGAAAAGGTACCTTGATTTTTGCTAATATTTTCGCCATTCTGTTACCACAGGGATATATCTTTTATTTATCACTGTTTCCCTACGATTAGCTTCTTTGCATCCTATATAACTGACAGTGAAAAATCGCTGTCTTGCCCACTTTGGATTAATGTTCTGGTAACTTACCTATTGCCTTTCTTGTATTGTTTCGAAAAATTTAACCAAATGACATGTGAATTCATTTACAAATTTTAGCGAATTTCATATTTTAGAATTAACGGTGACAAATGCTACCAGATCGCTACTATTGTTTCTAGAACATTAAGTCCCAAAGGCTGCATTTTCTAATATGACGGTCTGCTATGCTGGCAAACATTTGTTGTCTTATGTCAATGATGAAGCCCTATCCTCAGATATGCTTCAATTAAGCCCACCTCCCTTTTAATTTTCCTCGTCTTTCGCCTAGCTTCCCATATCCCATCGGTCGGATGAAGTCTGTTTTGGCTAAAGTAAAAATTGAGCAAAGGAGACTATTTGTATGATTCTTCCTTAACCATTTCATTCATATAGGGACCACGTGTCCCAATAATCTCCAGGGACAAGGTGTTACTTCTTAGGAGGTTTGAATGCATTCGTGAGGTTGATTTATCTGTAGTTCAACATTTGTAAAGCTTCTATGCTCGAACTTCATCAATTATAGTTCTTCTTTGAAATGTGACTAGACGCATTAGATGCTATTGTACAACTGTATTATCAAAAAGACCAAAAGGCATAAAGGCAAACCAACCAACCGATTTGATTTGTTTTTCTTTTATTTTTCCCATGCATAGTCCATGGACAGAAGAGGAAGACAAACAATTGCTTGAGGCCGTCGAAGTTTGTACGAAAGGCAATTGGGTTCAAGGTATGCCAGATTCATATGAATTTCATGCATTTTATTCATCTCGAAGAAACACTCACAATAACTTTTTGATTTATTTCCCTCGCAAAATAATGAAGAAGTTTCGAAAATAATTTCAGAAAAGATTCTATTTAATTTTTTTTGTGAGACTTGTGATTTACCATTCATACCTCCTGTGTAGCATTCACTTGCTTTACATAAAATTGATTATGTAAATTGAGAATTTGCAAGAAATGAATGAATGAATGAAAGGGCGGTAAATATTATTATGTTTCTTTCAGAAAGTGACACTTTTCAAAAACCAAAAATAAATAGCGTTTTTTTGGTGCTGCGTTGCAGTATCTTTAAATGTAGTATAAGCAGCATGTAATTTTGAGGTTGGACATATTTTCTCTTTCTTTAATATTTATATTTTCATGTCTTTGATTGGTAGTCCATTGTATTTTTTAGTTTGTAGCATGGTCGAAGGAAAGACGCCAATGCAATGTATGTTTCGATACAAGTGTCTTAAACCCGGAACAAAGAAAGGACCATGGAGCAAAGAGGAAAACGAGGTGAGCTGTAGTTTGTCATGCGATTTCACACTTGTTTTAGTATCTCTTGAAATTCAGTTTCTGTTTCATATTCTGAAATTCCTCTACATACCCACATTAAATGTACAATACCTGTAATATGTTTTATACAATAAAATCCAAGGGAAACATACAGATCGAATAGTAACAAAATTATTTATAAGGAGGAGGTTTTCAGGGGATGTTCTTAAAGAGTGTTCTAGGCTGTGGCATAAAGCCAAATTGCCGAACCTGGTTACATGGTTTCTCCAGTTCATTACATTACAATTCTTTGCTTGCTTTTGTTGCTGAAGATGATAATTAGGCTTTCAGTTCAAGGTAACTCTAAAACACGAACCAATGCCTTGATATTAACTACGGAATAATACAAATGTACTTTTTTTTCTGTTTTCAGCTGCTTTTGAAATACGCTGAAATATACGGGCCCGGTAAATGGAAAAAGATAAGTGAACATATACCAGGAAGAAGTGATTCAGCCGTCAGGGAACGGTGTGTAACCCTTACTCAGGATAAAGTCATGATTTACCGCTTTTAATAGCAACTTAACGCAGGTGAACTTCTCCATGCCACTGCTCCAACCTAATTTTTTCATTATCTTATCCCAGATATATGCGAATTTCATGATAAGAAGCTCTTAACTTATAATCTCAGGACGCAAATTGTTTGCAAACTACCACCAACAAAGAGACAGGGCTAGGGGCAAGAAGGCCTAGGAGCTTCATTGCCCATTAGAAGAAGTCTACACTGGAACATCTTCAGTGATAGTCTGAAAAATGATCCAACACTTATGGCCTCTAAAGAGAAGGAAGTGAAAGTTTTGAATGGCGATAAATGCACTTGCTAAATATGCCGATGATTTTTTATAGGGTAGATTATTTTGTAAAAATTCGTTTGATTAAGTTTCTTCTAAGTTATAAACTTTAATACAAACTTTGTAAATACAAACTTTGAATATGGATTTAATTAAAAGAAAAATGACTATGCGCCTCGAGAGGAAGACAGCCACTCACTGATAGGAATACTATCAAACGTTTTTGCGTTAATGTAACAAAAGTTAATGTAAATTGGTTGATGTTTTTGCTTTCCATCATAATCACTTATTTTGAATCTAACTGTTATAGATGGGTGAATAATTATGATCCAAGCCTAAAATTACGAAGAAAATGGTCAAAGAAAGAAGATATTCTGCTACTCCAAGCTGTGGATAAGCATGGCATAGGTACGTACCACAAACTCTTAAATTTATCATTAGGTAAACTTAAAATTAACTCTTTCTAAGCAAAGGAAACTCTGCAATTTCGTGTAATATCACAGTAGTGGTTACATTAACCAGATAAAGACTTCATAAATTTATCATAAATGTATTTTGAGCCTGACCCTAAAACCTATTAACCACCCCATGGTGTGCATATGCCATATTTCCACCATTCTCAATTTATTCAACTGAATTATCACGCACCTTTTAATTTGATTGAAGGAAGATGGACGAAGGTGGCAGATGATGTACCAGGTAGAACTGATAATATGTGTTGGAGACGTTGGAAAAATATTCAAAAGGATGAGGTAATTATCCTTTTGCTTCAATGTAATCCTGTTTCATAAATCGTTCTCCATCCATATTGATACTCTTAAATCTTTTATTTTATTCATTATCATTTATCCATCAATTCACTCTTGTATTTATCCATTAATGAACTTTTGACTTCGATCATTAAGTTATTGCTTCTTATTTATTTACTCATACATCACCAGAAAATTTGCAAATTCGCTTCTTCTTTCACCTGACTTCAAGTGCTTCTAAGTTTTATTACACTTGCTGTTATTACTTTCGGTTTAGAGCTTGAAATATTACAAACAAAGAGTAAGGAAAAAGAAGAAAGAAGTTAAAAGTATTTCTAAGAAACAAGATCTTGCGCAATATGACTCTGAGGTATGTAATCGATCCATCAAGTGATTGTGTTGTTTTTGCTGTGCAGTATGCGACCCTTCCTTTTTGGTGCATATCTAAACAAAACAGATATTTTAAGAAAATTTCAAATATCCCCATTCTATGCATCTCAATACAACAGTACTGTGTTGAATAGAATACAGCATTGATGGTGGATCTGTTTAGAATTATATAACTTATTTTTGATTCATTGTCTTTCTTTCTGATACATTTGATTAATTGGCTTCATTGTTGTATTTGAAATTTTACTTAAATTGTTTATCAGATCTGAATGGTCCAGTTAATAGAAAATCCTAAAGTTTGTTTTGAAACTCAGCGGATCAATATTCATGATCTGACCTTGATTTAAACAAAAAATAATTATTAAATTATTTGTCTAGAATATTTGACTGTTTAAAACTCATGTGATATTACTGCCCTAAGCTTTACTGTGCTATGTGCGAGGTTATAGATATGTTTAATGTCGAAGCCTCTGACCTGCGTTTCACTATGAAATAAGAAAAGGTATTATCGTCTAGAAAAATGAGTGGGATGTTACAGCTGACAGTGCTGCATAATGCTTAGTTTGGACACTTAGATGTATTGCATGGGTTGAATTTATGTTGCATTCATCACAGACTGGCAGCCAAAGATCTGGCTGGAAACCAAGGGCGTATAGAAAGCGACCAGGTGATGGCGTGGATGAGGAAGAAACAGGACGAGAAGCTATCGAGGAAGGCAGTAAAAGTGATAGGGAGACTAGCAACGAGGAAGAAGATTCTGATACAACTGTCAATGAACGCGAGAAAATTGTTGTTGATGAAGAAGATGATGGTGACAGCATTGATGATGTTGATGCTAATGAAGTATGTTATACACTTTCACTGTATTATTTTCAGACATGCTATTGCTATATAGGACTTGGTGGTTACTTTGCTCCTATAGATCGCCCAAGTGTTTAATACATTCTTGCAAAAAAATTAATATTGCAATTCCTTTGCTTAGATATTGCCCAGTTTTTTTATTTCTATGAGTATACTTTATAGCGGTTTGTTCCAAGTAAAATGAAAAGAAATAAATTTTTAACTGTCTGTTGATAAAACTCGATGATTGATGCATTGGATTTCGGACTGTTTTGAATGCTAAAATTATATATCATTGCCTCCGTCGCAGACGACTGGAAGCGTAATCACACTGTCTGCGTGAAGTCAATAGATTTAATGTTCTTGCAGCTTTCCCTTCACTAGAATCCTGGTATGATCAGCTGTTTTTGTGGCCCTATAGGCTGTTTGGTGCCATGAACAGAGAGATCAATGGAAATTAGCGTATCATTTTAGCGGCAATTAAATTGGCTAATCAGATTTGCTACCAGATTACTGGTAATTAGCATTTTGCAAGAATACGATATCTGCTAAGTTCGCACTGACAATGTTCTAATGCTTGCAGTATCTGTGACATAGCGTTGTGTTTTCTTTATCGTTACCGAGATCCTGATTTCAGTAGATCACGTTTAATCCATTTTTAGATGTTTTTACACAAACTCTGTTCAAAGCCTTTTATCTTAATTCATCATGATAACTCCCTGCTTTTTCATTTTACTTTAGAAAAGAGAGAGTGGTGATCCAGATTATCAACCGGATGAAACGTTTGTGAGTGACCGTCAATGGGATGAAGGAATACAATTCAATGATTCTGAAAATCAAACATTTTTTGACGATGGAGAGGTACGCATCACATCTTCACGTTTTTTCTTTCAATTATTTCTAAAATTTTCATGTCAATTGTTGTAGCCTAATGTATACAGCCGTTTATTTATCCATTCCTTTTTTTGATTTTTTTCTGCGTTCTGTTGTATTTGCACGTATTTTTTATTCTTTTATTTCTTCATTCATTCGTTTATTTTTTTTATCTGGTTAGTCATTTATTGCTTTTCATTAATCACTTTATCCATTCACCATGTCGCACATCAATCCCTTCATTTTTTTATTTTCAATGGCTCTTTATTATTACCAAATTCATTCATTCATTTATTCATTCATTTATTCATTCATTCATTTATTCATTCATTTATTCACCATCTATCTATATCCATTTTCGTTTCAGGCAAGCAACGCTTAGCTCATTTTTTACGATCGCTGTATAACCTACCTTTTTCTGCTTCATAATTCTACTTCTATATAGACCTACAATTTTGCTTTGCGTGAGATTTGAGAGAATGAGATTTGAAGCTTAACTTTGTGTATGTGGGAAGAGATGGGTGTTAGAATTTGGTAACTGATGTCAGAGAGAAAGGACTGTGAATAGAAGGACTCTGATTACCAGGTTCTTCAAAAATTTGGGGGTCGTAGCTCCTTACGATGTGATACTAAAGATAGGCTTTTCTTTAATTGTAGCGAATTGTTGGGCGTTATGATGCAGGCATTATATCATACTTGGATGCGAAAAGAGAACTTTGCATGCTTAAATCAAGGATCCAAATCGTAAATAATAAAGGTGACAAAATGAAGCTTATTGGTGTTAACACGAGACACATGGACGAAATAGAAGGCATTCACATTGACCGCAAGGAAGGAGAAAACTTGCCTATTGTAAAAGTCAGCCGACCAACAATTCGTATTAGTATCAATGAGACGGTGCATGGTCCAGAGAACAACGGCGCTCGATCCCTTAGGCCAGTACTTATAGGCCATATGCCTGCAGAACTTGCACCATTCACGTTACTGCTTGAGGTAAGCGTTACTGAGGATTTTTTTGTTATATTTTGGAATACACACAAGTTGATAATAAGCACGACAACGACTTATATAGACATCTTCATTTTTTAGTTCATTCCTTGGTAAGCCCTGATATTTCAACTTCACACCAAGACACTAAAGAAATTTAAGTATACAGACGCGAAAATCACCGTTTGTACCAGAAACTCCGTCTGTGGGCACTTGAAAGTTTTCTTGTACTTGCGCCCAACTGTTGGCTAACGAATATGGTTGGTCAAATTTGTAGCACTTTGTGGATAGGTTAATTGTTTTGCTTGGTTGATTTTTGTATGGTCTTCACTCTGTCCATTAATGTTTGCCATCTTAAGGACAATAAGTCGAAATATGACAAATAAATTATGAGATTAGGCATTTGACTATTGGCAGGTAAAAGAATCAAGATCTCTTCAAATGCCCACTCTGTAATTTTATACTTTTGTCTTTTGAGAAAAATCGCCATATTGCTTTCTTTAAAATTATTTCTGGCTCAGTTACGCCGTTCATAGTCATCTTTCCCGTGGAAACCTTCTTTGCAAGAATCTTAAATAAACCGGCTACACCGAGTTGAAATCAGTTGGGTTAAAATGTATTAAAAAGCAAAACGAAAAACTTTTTAAGTTAAATAAATTGAAAAGGAATGTATTTGTGGCAGACGACAGCTTATTTCTCCATTATATGATTGTTAATATCCGCAGTTGAGAAGGTAAAAGAATCATTGACATTTTATTCATGACTAATTAAGCAAGAATTCAACGCTAAGATTTTATCGCATTGATCATTAAAAGATGCTCATGATTCTAGTCTCAGAAACCTGAGATTTTCATCATTAGCTTTTGACGTTAGTTTAAATAATAAAAGTAGGTAACCATTGGAACCTAAATTAATGCTAATGAAAGATCAAATCTTCTAAAAGACTAAACAATGCTTATTTATAACATTCACAATATTGCATATTTTTGATTGTTGCATTGAGTAAACAATTTGCAGCAATAAGCGTTTTTGTGCAGCTAATACAGATTTACCTCACTTTCTCATAGGTTTTCCGCATAGACTATGCAAAGATCATGCAGAGGCTTCAAGCCAATACAGTCAAAACAATAGCATCAACAGCATCATCTACAACAGCTACTTCTTTGACAGCCTCTTCTTCGATAGCTTCTTCCATAACAACCTCGTCTTCAACAGTTTCACCTTTAACTCCCTCATCTTCGTCAGCTACTTCCTTAACAGCCTCTTCTTCAACAAGCACAACATCTTCACAAGCCACGCCCACAGCAGCTTCCTCCGTAACAGCAACGACTTCAATAGGTTCATCTTCAACAGCCTCTTCTTCGACAGCCACAACTTCAACAAAAAAGTCTTCAATAGCCTCGTCATCAAAAGCCCTTCCTTCGGTCCCAATTACAAGGGAAAAGACAAGAAGCAAATCTTCAGCGAGTAAATCAAATACCGCACAAAAGTGTTTTGAATCTAAAGGCAACGTAAAAGCAACCAAAGCAAAACAATTAACCCCTAGTGAAAATGCTCCCCAGATTGTCCCGATAGCACCGAACGTTGTTACTATGAAAGCTTTTCGAAGACTCCTTATGCACCGAGAAAGGCTAAGGGAGCTTTCTAAAAGCTCTCCGATTAGTCATACGCCGCAGAATGTTGTAAGTACGAATGATAGTGCACTCGAAAAACCTGCAGCTTCAAAGCCAGAGAATGCTGCTTTACCAAACAATAAAGGTGAGAGCAATTCATTTGCAAACACACTTGATTATGGTATTCTCTCTGCTCGTTTTAATTCGATGTTCATGTGGCCTCTTCTTCTCTTAACACACGAGGCTCGTAGTGCCGAGGAAGGGGAATTACGCAAAGAGTTTGCTGTTGGTGATTTTGAAAAGACGTTTGTGAGTAATCAACGAAGTGCCGCTGTGAATGCAGTGCAACGTGAAGTTGGGAAAGGCTCAAATGAACAACGCAATGTCTTGTGCAACCAAAATATCTATAAAGACTCGTTAATTAGTACGAAAATGAATGACAACAAATCAATTGAAAAACCTAACATGTCAAATAATCAACAAAAACAGACGAAATCGATTGAAAAGCCTAACATGTCAAATATTCAGCAAAAACAGACGAAATCGATTGAAAAGCCTAACATGTCAAATAATCAACAAAAACAGACAAACCTGCGGCAGTTAAGAAGAAAGAGGAAGAAAGCTTTCGTTGAGTCTTCAGAAGATTCAGATGAAAGTATTGACGACAGTGATTTTAGTGATGAGGATTTTTCTGTTGGAAAGCAGACTGGATCAGGTTCAAGTGCTACAAATGCAGCTTCAATCGGCAAAGAATCGCTTCGAAGTAGGAAAAGAACCAGGTGATACTCTCACCATAGATAGGATTCATCTAGATTGTAACTGAATTGAGTTCGACAGCTTCACTGTGACCAAAATTGAATTGAATTGTAGATATAACGTTTTATACCGGAAACTGACCTGCACTGGAGTTCAAATAATTGTTTCAGCATACATACAGGCAACCTTGATGCGATCAAATTTTAATTGAATGGATGTCGCTGTAGATAATTTGTTTTTATTGACCAGAATTGACTTGAAGTTTAGAGTAATGTTTTAAACTCATATACAGGTAGCCTTAATTCGAACAAATTTGAATAAAATTCAGTTTGTAGTTTAAGTATTGTTATAAATCAGATTTGCCCTGAAGTCTATTTTAAATATCGTTTCAAAATTTATACATAAATGTTTAGAAAAGGTAACCTTCACTCGAAAATTCATGGATTGATTTCATTTATAACGTGTGTTTATAGGTCAGAATTGACCTGAAATTGTTAGGTGTATTGGTAATACCACAAATGGGGAATGTTTGCCATGCCAGACTTCATTTGGACATGAATTTGTATGATTGTCAGCAAAACTTGTGCACAAGAGAGTAGGAACTAAACTTACCGTTCTACAAGCACTTTCTGTTACACACTCTTAGCGTACTGGAAGTATTTCACAGTGGCGCGGACAAGTGGTTAAGGCGCAGGTCTAAGACCCTATGAGCCGAGAAGCTATCAGAACTTTACTCTTCAAGCTGTTTTGCAATCCATGCTGTCCATCCTTTCGAGGTCGCTAAATTGGTACCCAGGAGAAACCCCAGGCCCTCATCAGCTTGATAGCCACAACCACAGCCTGGGGAAACAAAACAACAAAACAAGCAAAGAAACAGACAAACAAACAAACAAACAAATGAAGAAACCAATAACCCCTCCAGATTATGAACAGTCAATGCTAAAAAGAAAGGAATCCTAAATTGCGGATTTGCAGAGTATAAGTGAAAAGTAAGTTATTATCAGAATGGGCAGGCGAGGCAGGCTGACTCTCCATTTGCAAAAAATATTAAACTAATCGTTTACCTGCCTAGTAGTTATTTGACGTGTGGCCTCGCAAAATTAAATTTAAATTATTGATTATTTTTTATAAACAATAAATGGGTTGATTATGATGCTGGAACTAAAGATATAAATAGTTAAATGATTTTTGAGCTGTAGATGATGCGCTACACGTTTTCGTATAGTGTGGTTTCTCACAGAGTAAAATACATGTAATGTAAAGGATGTTAATCATGATAATCATGACAATGATAATGTCCTTTGCCTTTTATTTTACCGGCGTCTCCGAGAACAAATACAACTTACTAGTATATTTTTGTTTATGGATAATGATGCACCTTTTGCCCCTAATTATAAGTTCGTTTGGATATGTAAGGCAATAATACTTTGGTACTTCTTTTGTTTCTAGCCCTGCGTTAGTTTTAGTTTCAAAGAAAGTTCAAATAATCGAATGATGCAACTAACTTCTATGATTTTACTACGTATTCTAACTATTCTTCTACAATAACATGTTTATATACACCCAATCGATCCAACGTTATACTGCAAGAGCTTTTGCCCCTTAATTTTCCTACAAGAGCTTACTCAAGAAATACAATGAATAATTTTCCCTTTTCCGCCTTTTCTGTCCCACATTCTCCTTTTAAAGATTGTTATCTACCTCAATTAATGCGAACTGTTAATATCTTTGCTGTTGTTTCCTAGTAAACCCATATCAATTATCAATTTTTTAGGGTATACTTCCAACACGTGCTTAAATTTTCTGACACAATCGTGTCGGAGTTAACCACCACAGATCCCAATACATTTCCACCACTGTGAACCTGAACAATGCTCTGAGAAGTTACTTTTTGCATTTACTTTATAAGCGCATTTTATACCTTCAAGGATGAGAGAAGGATTGCGGTTAAGGGTAGGCTTGGTTCTAGGTAGAAAGTGTTGTGGCTACCTCGTTATTTCTAATAATTTGTCGTGAGGATTTAACCACCACACTGGAACCACCTGACACTGGACACTGGAAATGTGTCATTTTATCATTAAAAAAATTGTACATCTTGCTCAGCTTGTTCAAACAATTGCAAATTTTTTTCTAATCACCTAATTGTCCCTCTCTTTACTTTCATGCCAGAAAAAAACTACAGCAATATATAATGAATTAAATATTATAAATAGAACTGGAAAAAGAATTCTCGATATTTTGTCTATTACGTGCACGTTGTCTCTCTCTTTATGATGTTTAGCTACTACTTTTTCCACAACAGCTCGCCAGCGTCTTCTCAAGTACCACCCGTGCTCATCTGTTACTTGTGAAGATTCAGTTCCTTTTTCATTATTTGCCATCTTGAATTTACCTTTCCTTTTGTGCACGGCTCCTGTTTTAGGTTCATCAACATATGCAATGCTTGCTACATCAACTGACAGTTGAGTTACATCTCTTTCAATGACAATTTCGTCAGCTCTGCTTACCTCTGCAGTTGAAACTTCGCAATACTTCGATTGGAAACTAGTTTCCTGTATCTCTATCTTCTGGCGTTTTTGCTTTTTATTTTCCTATAAACATACAGATAATTTTTTTGGTATTCAATTCGTACAATATCTCCTGAATCAGAGGTGGAGGGGTGAGATTTAGGAGGTCTTATGAAGGCAAGTGCTCGCTAGACATTCCGTTACCCCCCCCCCCCCCGATGATAGGCGGTTTATTGATCAGAAATTCGACTTTGTAACTATTTTCAACATGTGAAACAAAATTAAGAAAAAGGCTGAAGCGGTCTTATATAATCCTGCCGAGTCCCTTACAGTACCCGCTATTTGATTCCCTGTGTCAGGACACTCAGCATAAATACAATTGACAAAATATGTAGACAGTATGGTATAACGCATTTGTTTACATCCTGCTTACCTTAGCCTTTTTCTGTTGTTTCTTGAACGATTTCAACCATTTTCTATCAGTGACACCAGCGATTGCAAATTCGATGGTCGATGCAAATACAAACACAAAACACGCGAGCAGGTAAACATCTATTGATTTGATGTAAGCTACATGGGGCAAACTGGACCTTATACTGTTGGTAAGAGTTGTTATTGTCAGTACTGTTGTGATTCCAAGAGATGCTCTGGCAGGAGTTGAACGATGGTCAATCCAGAATCCAACCCAACTCAAAACTACTATCATTGCACACGGAAGCATGTAATTCACCAAATAATGGACTCTCTTTCGTTTCAGTTTCAAAGTTACCGATAGTGTGTCGAATTTTCCTGCATAAAATGGTATTGTCAAGTGAATAACAGGAGGTAAACCCTTTAAATGGTTTTTTTTAAGACATATTGATTATTCTTCTTTTGCCTTCAGCCCCTGCTAAAAGTTGGAAGACCTATGAAAAGTAATGCTTTACTGATTGCTTTATGGTTTGTGGCCTAATAACACAGGTATCACCCCATTCCCCCAATAAAACAATGTTGGTTGAGAAGAGTGATACCTCAGCTATTGTTTACCATTGATTTCAGTCAATAGCTAGTCGTGAAAGGTAGTTCAGGAAACGGTGAAGAAAGAAGACAAATATTCTGGCTAGTTTTCCAAGACTTTTGAAAGGGGTTGTTATAGGCTAAATTGGGAGAAGAATAAACTAGAGAAGCTAATAAACTTTCTAAAATCTGTTAGCAACTTATTACCGCTTCTAGTACCTAACGTTGCTTTTAAAAGTAGCTTAGTTTTTAAGTAACTCCTTCAATAAGCCTGCAACCTCTTAACTTGCATCGTCTAAGTAGTCAATTGGCAAACTGGGTTGGATTGGTTGTGCATTGACCTTTCACATTGGGATCACCAGAGGGGGCTATAGAGGTGCCTCACCTTCCCCAACTACGACACTGTTCTCTTCTTGCAGGGCACAACAGGCCGCTAAAGGGGCAATCTTTCTACCAAACGAATGCTTTTAAAAGGTTTGGCAGGTAATGAAATGATTTTGCGGGAAGCAAGCATCTAGCGTGCATAAACGTTAATGACTTTGCTCCCTTCAGATTAAAAGGGTCCCAGGGTTTTTTCTGTATTGAGTATATTCTATTGTTTTTAGGAATCTTTATCATCGTTACC
The DNA here is from genome assembly GCA_964019065.1 of Catostylus mosaicus. Taxonomy (NCBI): domain Eukaryota; kingdom Metazoa; phylum Cnidaria; class Scyphozoa; order Rhizostomeae; family Catostylidae; genus Catostylus; species Catostylus mosaicus. Next base: position 3,429,392 of record OZ025186.1, read on the forward strand.
AAGCGTCGAACATTTTGAGATAAATGGAAGGGGTAAGTGTTTGATGAAAAGACGATGTTAATAACTTCATGATCCTGAAACTGTACGTTTTGCTCACTGTTTTCATGTGTGCATACTAAGTAATTTAAAGTCTGTCGTTGGCCAATGCATTAGTCACGTGCCCAGGATTGCACTATTTCCAAACTCTGCTTGACCTGAGGTAGAGACATCATGGCTAATTGCTTGTTTCCAGCCTCGAAATCATTATTTATCCCATAGAAAACAAGCTCATTTATGGTGACCTGCCAACAAACGTAGTTATGCATGATTCTACTATAACAAAGGTCATATCAATTAAATTGCATTGATAAATTAAAAATGGAAGAAACATCGATGAATTCCAATACCCGCTGCTGCATTGTCGAAGATTTCGTGTGCGTGAGAAATTGACTTCAAGTTAAATTCTGGTATCGACAATTCCTTTAGTTGATATATTGGCCCTCCTTTTCGATAGTCCCATTTTAGCCGACAGTGTTCGTTGTTGAAAGCATCTAAAAATGATAATTCAACATTTTAAAAATTTTCTAAGTCCGTAGCTGTTCATGTACGTTTTCTACAAGGGTTTGGGGTGACACTTGTAATCAAACTTAACTTTCTTAGAATTTTCATAGCAAAAATTTGACTGTTTCTATCCTTTTCACCTTAAACGATGAAATGTATTTTATATTTCTGTGAGGTATAGCATTTCGGCGAAATTGAGACTTAAATATCTAATTTCATCAACCAAGCAAGTAAATTTTAATAAAACAGTCACATACTTTGCTAAGTTGGAGAAACTCAGTAACAGCCCGGTCTGGTACACTGAAAACATCATACTTACTTTTTATCCCCCCTCCCCTCCCCTCCCTCCCTCCCTTCTAACTCATTTCTTTGAAAATCCCCAGCGGAATTTGCCTCACTATAGCCAGGACTGCCTAGAAAACAGTGGCGGTTTTAGGGACTGCGGAGTCCTTGTTTGAACAATTTTTTTAATTCAGGATTATTATTCAAGTTCTTTTCGCTAAATTTGTTATGCCTCAAGATCTTGCTTTGTATTTTCCGAATTAAAGAGTGACTTGATTAGAATTTCTTTACAGATTTCTTAGGTGCGAGGCCCCTTTTTGGCTACAAAAAGCGCGGGACCTTGGGCCAAGGCCCCCTACCATTCCCCCTTATAACTGCCACTGCTAGAAAATCTAAGGAAAAGTGTCTATTATTTCCATGACGGCTAGAATAGAGAAAGACAAAAGGTCTCCTTGATTTTCCTCAAAAGAATCACCAGATACATAACAAGTATCAGTAGTAACTAGGGAGCAAGAAATGGCTATAGCAAAAGCAGGAAATAAACGACTTCACTTGCCTTAGGATTCCTGGAGATAGGAGTAGTTTATTAGAGTTTTCTATCAGCAAAATTGAAAATTTGGGCTGTGGTCTGATTACAGAAGTCAAAGAAAGGAATCTCTTGTAAGCGATCAATAAAAGTTATGGTTGTTTATCTGACTTAGGAGTGGCCCCAGCGGGTGAATGCCATACGCTTGTCCTTTTTGCCCGACCTGCTTGTTTATGTAGCAACCCAGTAACTATCCCGCAAATTTTACAGATTCCTGCATTCATGGTAGGACTGCGTGAATCTTAAAACTTGTCCTCTTGGGGGTAATTTATTTTGGAAAATAGATGAATTCATTTTCACATCAAAGACGTAGAAGGAAGGTCAATCTTGCGTCAATCTAAGAATTGCATTCAATAGCTTATAAAAATTTCATCGTTGTGGCCAAATTCAGACAGTGCTTTTTTAAGTTCTTTTTAACTCCCAACGGGTTCTATTCATTGTATCTTAAACAAGCCTGTGACTTTTTTCAAGTGGCCCCCTAGCACGGGCCTGCCACCCGGATTAAAAAAGATGGTAAATTATACTTGGAAAAACGAGAAAGTTATCCACTTGCATTCCTAGGTGGCCTATGGCTACTGATGAAGACCGGGATATTTACATATTTCCAAAGACTGATTCGCATAAAGTGATACATCGTTTTAAAATTTAATGGTAAAGATGTAAATTTCTTATTTTTACATTCCAAATTGTGCAACAGAATTGTATAAAATAAGCATGCCGTTGAAATTTGGAAAGTGCGTCAGTGAAGACATCATTTCACCCCCTCGATCGCTAGCATGAAGACATCTATCCACCCCCCGTCATACTGTATAGTCACGAAACCGACTTAAGAAACCTATAAAGGGACGGGGGAGACAAGGCGTTTGGAAATGGTTTCTACATGAAATAATGCGTATTTATGCCTCAAAATTGTATGATCTGGGACAAAGTCCCACCGAATTGATTTTTATCAACATTGATCAACTTCGCCCGTCTGGTCTTATGCCTCAATGGTATAGTACTGTGTATTATATCAAAAACCACAAGTGCTTTATCGTAAAAAAAACATTGAGGTAAATTGAAGGGTATATGCTTGCAGTAGTAAATACTTGCAGTTTGATTCAGAAATATCAGATTGATCCATTTGTATTCTAATGTGCTGAGTCCCCCTCCCCCCCCCCCTTGGGGATGCTGAAAGGCAGTGATGTATTTGTTTTGCCATGTATTGAAAACAATGTTATTTCGTCGTACTTACAAAATCTCATGTCCATTTTACAAGTTTGTTCATCAAATGGAAAGTTTCGTAGATCCATTGGACAATAGACTGTTAGTGCTATTCTATGAAAATAAAAACAATTGGAAATTATATAGGGGTCCATGTGGGAGTGAACGGTTCAAAGCACTTGCTTACGTATTTCCAGAGGCAGCTATGCTCCATCGCATTTGACTAGAATTAGTAAAGTGCATTTACATGGCAGATTTTGCAGCATAGCACGGGACTAAAAATGCTAACGCATCGATAATAATGTGGCAAAAGTGATACAGATAAAGATAAAGAGCTAAGCAAGGTAGTTCATGTTGATCAAGGGATGTTTTTAACCATGTTATACGCCATTTTCTAGCCGGCTGCACAGTTATTTAAACGCATGTATTATTGGTAGGTATTTTTGCGTTTCTTTCTGCTAGAATTTTTTGCCTAATTTAAAGATGTCGTTAGTTGCATCAAGCAGCAACAGAGCATTAGAAATAAATGTCTTTCTACTGTCTCGCTGTGCATGCTAATATCCCTTCAAATTTGTCAAGTTTCCCCTTAATTATGCAGTGGTACCTGTTTCATTGCACACCCTGACAAGAGGACAGCAACGTGGCATATAGGTGAAAAAAACATACGAAAGGCACCCGATGTAAACCTCTGTTGTATGCACAAGACTTCACGCAATGCATTCTCTGTAATATCAATCATACATGGAATCAATCTGGATTCTCTCCCAATATTCATATTGCTTAATACAAGCCTTTTTTGAAGTCTCACTGCGCAAAACCACCATATTCAAACAACAGTCGCAGAGGCACCCAGAAAATTATTTCTATAGTTATACGTTCTTTCTAGCTGATATTCACAGTGGGTACGAATTAGACAAATCATGAATAAATTGTTATACCTTCTGCTTAAGAAGATGATCCCATCTTTGCGAATATGCAATCCTGTATTTGGCTTCAAAAGGGTGTACCATTTCCCCTTTTTTGCTGATGGAAAATGAACCTCTGGTGTCCAAATGTCACGCAACGTTTCCACTCCAAATGCGTTCCAGTCACTGCCTTGGACTGAAATATTTAGTCTGTAATCTGTCCATATCTGACGCACGAATAAATGAAGATGATAGTGCTAAAAATAGAGTGTATGCATTCGGTAAGGTTATTGATCGCTATGAATCAATTGCGCATCTGGCAAAGTCGATGATATAAGTTTTATGATACTCCAGGCATTTAAGCATTACACGTTTTCTAAACAAGCCTAGCCCCTATAGTAAATGGCACTTTCAGGATGTACCCATTTGTACCTGGAGTCCTGTACGAAACAGTGTATTATGGTAGATATTTTTCCAATAACAGTCCCTAATCTCAGTTTAATCAATGCCGATCATAACGATCTCTGTTAGGATCTAGGAGCATCAGTTTAAAACCATATTGGTTTGTGTCAGATGGTGCAAGACTCTTTATAGAGACAAGGACATCTTGTTTGAATTGGTTAAACATGATGACAGTGGTTGGTTGGTTGGTTGGTTGGTTGGTTGGTTGGTTGGTTGGTTGGTTGGTTGGTTGGTTGGTTGATTGACTGATCGATTGATTGATTGGTTGGTTGGTTGGTTGGTTGGTTGGTTAGTCGGTTAGTTGGTTGGTTGGTTGGTTGGTTGGTGCGACCCCTCATGAAAGTTATATACTGAAAGAGGTGCTTAACAAGTCCATAAATTAGATTAAGAATCCGTTCGACACTACAGTGCGAGACAAAGTCCCTGCATGCGAGGTTAATTGCGAAACTGAGGCTTGTGGCACTAATAATCAGTACTTACCATGTGGTAACGTTTCAAAGGCATCATATCGAGAAAGTAAAGCTGCATTGAAACGTTGACTGGGTCTCCTAGAATAGACGGATATGGCTTGGAAGAATTTAAATAGTTAGGGAAGTCAAGAAAATCTTTGATTTAATGATGCAATAATAACATAATAATAATAAATAAGAAAAGAACTAATAAAAAGATAATGAACATTGATTGCAAGTTCTTTTACACGGAGCCAAGCAAAAGTATAACTAGATAACAATTCTATCGGGGTCTGCAATGTTTAACATAAAATCTACAAAAATATGATACAAAAAATCTAGGCAATGAATGAATTCTGCTATGCAAAATTTACTTCATAGATGACATTTTAAATTACTTGATTTGAATATGCAATTGGCTCAAATAAAACTTACCATTAGGACTGGGCAGGATGCGTTTGTCGTAAGTCTTGAATATCTTTGAAAATATATCTGTTAATTGTGGCGTGCTCATTTGATTAGCTGATACATAGCGTTTCCTTTAAAACAAATGCCACCTTTAAAGCTTAAATATTGCTCAAGCACAATGATTGTGAAAACGTCTAAAATAATATCAAAATATATTGTAATTTTCCTCCATTCTCGTACCTTAATCGCAAAAAAACATTAATGCCAATCGTTGCACAAGCAAATTCGATCATTTGAGCACCCTACAATTTTATTGGCTTTTTCTACCTTCTAGCAATATACTCATACCAACCAAAATCATAATTTTTACTTTTCAGTGCACAAATTTGATTTTCAGCATAGAATCAAGTCTTGTCTTAATACAGCATATATATAGGACTACAATTGAAGCAAAACGTTCATGATATGTTTAACAGGACAGGCGGAACACGAGAAATTAAAACCTCCTGCCTCTAGGTATAATCTAAAAATGAAAGATGCCAGACACAGGCCTGGGATGATGTTCGTGCTAGTGAAACTAATTTAGAAGTTATCCTCAAGACCTTTACTGTTTAAATTATTCATAAGATGCTTTGTTGTTTTTAAGTGACTATATATTAGTTATTTATTTGTTAGTTTGCTGTAAATTGCAGAGTTTGAATGATGACTATCACTTGCCATGCTGTCTTTGCTTTATAGAAAAGTTTTGGATTTTGTTACATTATGACAGCATTGCCACCCCATGCTAGTTATAAGTAGCTGTCATCTTCGAAGAGTTTATTAAACATTTAATTTGCATTTATACTGTTCTCTACTTGTAGTTTCACTGAAACATGTACATGCAGATCCATTACTTAGAACAAACATTCTGAGCTTTATCAATGACTCATGTACAATTAAGACTGATAAAAACCTGCTTATAAACACTTCGCCTAATTCTGTGTAAGTCTCGATTAAGCAAAGCGCTGATTCACTCATGAACCATTTAATAAGTTTACTTACCTAGAAAACGCCAGAACCAACCAAATAAGCATTTGCAAAATTTTTGGGTGCATTTCTTGTTTCTCGTGCTCTGTTTTATGCTTGATTGAGATAGCAAGCTGCTGAGCTAAAAGCGAGTGTCATTAATCATTTACAAAAGTATTTTAGACCTACCTTAATTTGCCATGCATAAAAAAGCGTGCGCATAAATGCATCGCTGGTGCTTCAATTCAAACAGAACAAATGAATTAGGAATGAATTACAACATAAGCTTTGTTACGTTGTCCGTTTGCATACAATCATGTGCTTGTTATTATATCTTTTTGTAGGCTTGAAACTATTTTGAATGCAGCTCCTCTACGTCTCAGACAAAATGATGGGTTTAGAAAATTTAAGCCAAATTAATGGCAAGATTCAATTTGAACGTCTTGATTTGATCGAATAAGGCTCAACATTTATTCTTGATAAAGACACATATTTTGTAATGATTAAATATGCAAAAATATGCTGCTGACTGCGATGGAGCAAAATGATTACGTCATGCTGTCCGTAATAACCGTTAGTTGGGCCTCAGAAAGAGAGGCTAGAACTAAAAGTGCAACACTGCGCGCAGTTCTATGAGACCATATGTAGAGCTGAGGAATGTAGAGTCTTTGTACACAAGTTTTTCTAATGCAGTACATCTAATATTCTTTTTCGAACTGTACCATGCTTCTTGTCATCAGCATTCGCGCTTGAAGAGGTAGTCAATCTATGATCGTCGGAGAATTGGTTACATCCGCCCCTTTTTATCACTACAAGTGTCGGCTCTGGGCAGCCTTTTCTCTTCAGAACTTTTCATAGCCCGTTTTGACGGGAAATTTCCTCAAAATGCACAGACTCTTCTCCCCAATAAAACAGAATTTTGTTCTAAAGACCTTAATTTTACAATTTTACGTCATATAACTGCAATCAACTTTTATCGACTGTTTCTATCAATGAGAACAAAAGAATGAAACCTGAATGGACCAGCAAAGCAATCAATAGAAGAACATCTAGCATGATCTCTATGGCGACCATGCAATTGACCAATTATCTTCAGTTTCGGCAGCCTGGTACTGGGGAATCCTCTTAGCAATGGACAATAAAAATGCTGAGATTGCACAGAACTTGATTTGATACTTTTTCAACATGCAAGTTTTAAGGCTAGTTAATATTGTTGGGCTCATCTTCACATCATTAAGCTTTGACCTCAATCACTGTCATTTGAAACATAGGAACGTCACAACAGAGAGAGCGTAGTTTATTCATGGGACGGGTTAAAAATGTGCAGATTATTACATAGCCTTTGTGAAGGAGCATTGGAGCGTCAGCACATGTTCGAGAGACTGTGATAGAATCAGGGTCATGAAGATACATAAACCACAGGGGGCGACCTCATATTCTCTACCTTCTACTTCTATATGTTTCATCCATCTTGAAAGTCAACTGCCACCCCCTATCTCAACTTCAGTGTCATTTTTCACCTCTTTAGCAAAGGAAGAATAAATATCTTCACAGTCATGGTCCAAACATATCTATGTCCCTTTGAATAGCTCTATGGCAGGTCCTTAACTTAATTTTAGAAAGTCCTTAAAGTGACAGCACAATATAAAGATGAAGATCATTTGTTAGTCAATCATCATTAGCATCACTCAATTCACATATTACACGTTTTTAATGCCATACAGGAAAAAATTCTAAAATTACCAATAATTATTAATATAATTATTTATAAAGAACTTATTTGCAAGCTGTTAGGACACCATGGGTGAAAATCTGTGCAGAGGGGAGTAAAGACCAGTTTTCTATTGTCTATAAAATGGTGAATTTGTTTTGCTGTGCCAAATGTCGATACTGTCGTGTTATCATATTTCTATCACATTTATACAAGTAAATAATTTCATTAACGATATTAGGCTATGACCGATTTTAAGGGTATCAAAAAAGAGCATTGTTGGGTATTAAGGGTAGTGGGGATATATTCTAAACTTTCGCAGACAAAGATAACAGTCTTCCTGTCTTATTTTGTCTTAATTAAGAGGGCGGTTAAAACTTTGGCTGTCGAGGTAACAGGACCTATAAAGAATTAGGACATGGGCCACAGCCAGGAGGCTTAAGTTGCTGCGGACATTATGACGCTTTTATACTCAGATACTGTAGCTGTTTAGAATATTCAGTGATGAATATCACAGTCCTGATTTACGGCCTGGATTACTTCTTATAAGGCTTGAAT